>JACEFO010002804.1:0-617112 GCA_015342445.1 Digitaria exilis
GCCATGCGCATCGGAGATGATCGGGTGCGGAAGCCGACGGCAACAGTCCGTGCGCGCGGAGTATGTCTCGCTTGTCTGACGAACATTGGTGCAGCGGCTCGCGATCCTCGGCGACCGAGCCAGAGGCCAAGGTGTGGCCAAGTAATCTGCGGCGTCGCCCGTGCCCACGGTACCGGCAACTCGTCGTCTCCAATCGAAGCCTCTTCTTGACATCGGCACCCTGTCAATCGAGGAGTGACCGGGAATTGGAAGGCGGCGAGCGACGATGATCGGCGCCGGCGCAGTCCGTGTCGGCAAGCTGCTGCTCACACTGAGGAGCAGTGGATGGAGCGGTAAACAAGAAGGAGGAGCAGACTGGCCGTTCCAGCTCAGGCGGCCGGGGAAAACGCCGTGGAGAGGGCGTGGCCGCGCGCAACGCCGGCGCGCGACACGCGCTCTACGGCGAGCGCTGGACAAAGGCGGCGACGATACCTGCAGCGTTGTGGCAAGGGCGGGCCACTGGGCTAAGGATTGCCGCGCAGCAGCCAGCAGAGCAGGGCCATAGTTGGCCACAATGAGAGAGTCACCTTACTCCCTGCCGTCAGCTACCCAGCAGGAGGAGATTATTTCGCGCCAAATCGCTGCGCGCCGAACTGGCCGCTCGTGGATCTCGGCAGGCGACCGCGCCCGCCGGGGGGGGATTGCCTGACCGCAAGCCTCCCCGTCGGTCGAGAGGCAGGTCTTGCGCGCTTCGACGATCCGGCGACCGGGATCCAAAGCGGTGGGTCTGGACTCCGGGGCGTCCAACACTGTCGGGCAGGGGGCTTCTCACTCGGACGGGGCGTACGGGTACGGTGCGGTTCGGCGAGCGGCTTCCATCGCCAACATCGAGGGCAATGGCACGTCCTCTCTCTGCAAGAGCGGGAGCATGGCGATCACAATGTTACTTCCTAGCCGCGCTCACGCCACATTCTCTCCATCGGAGTTCGATGACATCGGGGTACCGTGCTGGTGGAAGACGAGCATGCGCATACCGCGACGAGGACGACGCGCCTGCTCGCAGATTGACCAGAGCGAGCCGACTGTACGTGCTGGAGGTGGACATCGCGCAGCCAGTCTGCTTCGCACACGCACACGCCGAGGAGAAGACGCGTGGACCTGCTTGGCACGCTCCGGTGCTTGTGGGCATGTTCAACTGTCGCGCAGCTCAGTGAGATGGATGCGCGAGGAACTTGTTTCGCGGATGCCGCTGCTGGACCACGTCGATCAGATTATGCGGCGCCTGCTCTCGTCGGCAAGCATCAAGCGGACACCGTTCCTAGGCAGCGCGCGCCTCACGCGCTCCACCGACGTGCTGCAGCTTCTCCAGTGCGGGACCTCTGCGGACCAGATCAGCCCGCCCGACGCCTAGTGGAAACCGGTACTTCCTTTTGCTGGTTATGGATACTCGAGGTACATGTGGATCCGCGCTCCTTCCCAGCCAAAGACGGTGCGGCTATGGCCATCAGGCGCATCCAGGCCGCGGCGGAGCGCAAGACCGGCAAGCGCGTTCGTGCTCTACGCACGGACAGAGGTGGAGAGTTCTTGGCGGGAGATTTCGAGCAGTACTGCGCCGTACCTCGGACTTCACCGCCAGCCTCACGGCTCCCCTACTCGCCCAGCAAAACAGCGTGGTCGAGCGCCGGAACCAGTCTGTCGTTGGGACTTGGCGCGGTGTCTGCTCAAGGCGAAGAAAGCTTCCAGGAGTGTCTGGGGAGAGGCGGTACGACGGCTGTCTACCTCCTCAACAGATCCTCGTCGAAAGAGCGTAGGCGGGAAAACTCCCTACGAGCTCTGACCGGGAGCATGCCGGGGGTACATCATCTGCGAACATTTGGCTGCATCGCGCACATGAAGCTGACGGCCCCGAACCAGAAGAAGCTTGATGATCGGAAGCCGGCGGACGATCTTCGTCGGCTACGAAGCGGGCTCCAAGGCGTACCGCCTGTACGACCCGGCGGCGCGGCGAGTTCACATCAGCCGCGACGTCGTGTTCGACGAAGCGGCTCAGTGGAACTGGGACGGAGAGCCCGCCGGCGAGGTGGATGACTTCACCATTGAGGAGGCAGCTGGGCAGCCACAGGCGGGCACGCCCGCCACGCCGACACCACGCCCGTCGCGCCACGACACTGATCAGCCAGTGGACTTCGCCACGCCGCTCGACCCCGACCATACTGATCTCGATGCAGAACATGACGATGCGCCGCTCCGGTTCCGCACTATTGACAACGTGCTGGGACCGGCCTCGCCGCCCGGGTTCGCTAGCAGGGAGCTGGAGGAGCAGCTGCTGCAGGCCAGTGAAGCAGAGCCGGCGACGTTCGAAGAAGCGCAGCGACACGAGAACTGGCGACACGCGATGCTGGACGAAATGACATCGATCGAGGCCAACAATACATGGAAGCTGGTCGACTTGCCGCCGCACACACGCCCCATCGGGCTCAAGTGGGTGTTCAAGACAAAGAGAGACGAAGCAGGCCTCGTCTCCAAGTACAAAGCTCGGCTCGTCGCGAAAGGGTATGTCCAGCGCCATGGCATCGATTTTGATGAAGTTTTGCACCTGTTGCTCGACTTGAATCTGTGAGGTATGCTGCTTGGCGCTTGCTGGCAAGTGAAGGCTGGGAAGTGCACCATATGGACGTTAAGTCCGCGTTTCTGAATGGTGAACTCCTGGAGGACGTGTTCGTCGAGCAGCCGCCTGGCTTTGTGCTGAAGGGGCAGGAGGAGAAGGTGCTGCATCTTGTCAAGGCGCTGTATGGGCTTCGCCAGGCCCCACGCGCGTGGTATGCGAAACTGGATAAGTCACTGATCAGACTTGGGTTCCAGAGAAGTACATCTGAACATGCTGTTTATCTCAGAGGTGTCAAGGCTCACCGTCTCATTGTTGGTGTTTATGTGGACGATCTGGTAATTACTGGAGGGAACACACGTGACATCAACATGTTCAAGAAGGAGATGATGGCAACTTCAAGATGGAGTGATCTGGGATTGTTACATTATTACCTTGGGCTTGAGGTGACGCAAGGGGAACATGGCATTACCATTTGCCAAAGCGCCTATGCTGCAAAGATACTTGAAGGTGCTGAACTGACTGGTTGCAATCCCAAGTCACACCCCTATGGAGACTCGTTTGAAGCTCAGTAAATCCAGTACTGCTCCTGCTGTCGATGCTACAATGTACAGGAGCATTGTGGGCTCTCTCAGATACTTGGTGAACTCAAGGCCGGATCTTGCTTATGCAGTGGGGTACGTTAGCCGTTTTATGGAGAGCCCAACCACCGAGCACTTGGTGGCCGTGAAGAGAGTGCTAAGGTACATCGCTGGAACCTTGCATTTTGGCTGCCATTATCAGAGGAAGAAGGAGGCTCAGCTCACAGGATACAGTGACAGCGATCTGGCCGGTGACATTGATACAAGGAAAGCACCACGGGTGTTCTCTTCTTCCTCGGTTCCAGCCTCATCACTTGGCAATCCCAGAAACAAAAAGTGGTGGCATTATCTTCTTGTGAAGCTGAATATATTGCTGCTGCCACTGCAACCTGCCAAGGAGTTTGGTTGGCTCGACTTCTAGCTGAGTTCAAAGGCGAGAAGATCAGAGCCTACACACTGAAGATGGACAGCGAGTCTGCTATTCAACTGAGTAAGAATCCTGTTTTCATGATCGAAGCAAACATATTGACGTTCGTTATCACTACATTCGAGAGTGGCGTCGAGCAGAACAGGGTGGAACTCGAGTCCGTCGGGACAGTTGAAGAGCTGGCAGACATTCTCACGAAAGCCTTGGGGCGTGATCGCTTCTGTGATTTACGCTCCAAGATCGGCGTCATTGATGTACAGAGTGTGCGCAAAGTTTAGGAGGAGAATTGTTAGTCATAAACTCTACGCATACCTAGCTAGTTAGTTGCACGTTTCCGTTATGCATTTGCTTTCAGTTGCATGCGCACGAGCCCCAGATTGTGGACGGCCGTGCGCGGTAGAGGACCGTGGCGAGATTAGCTCGCGCACGACCCGGAGTGCGAGCTGGGCTGCGCCATCGTGAACGTGGGGATGGACACGTTCGTGCGCGGTGTGCGGATCTCAACCGTGATCTCCTGCATGTCTGTAACTTAGAGAATAAAAGGAAAAGAAGAAAACCAAAAAAGCTGCTAAGTTGTACGCAGCACCAAACACCGTCTCGCGTTCCAAGTGTTCAGCGTTGTGTTGTGTTGTGTAGAGTTCGTTCCGGCGAACCTGAGGTCTCACCGCCGGCGTACATCCCCGGGTTGATTCCTGACACTCCTCCGGCGCCCCAGCGGCCGCGCCGTCGCCGTCGGCATCACGGGCGCGCTTGTGCCGCTGGCCGTGACGCTCCCCGTGTTCCACGCGCTGCAGCCGTCGCTCCCCGACGACCTGCGGGGTTCGTCGCTCATCACGGAACTCGCCGTGCGGCTGTCGCTGTCGTCGTTCCCGGTGATCGCCGACGCGCTGTCGGACCTCGACCTCCTCAACACCGACCTCGGGAGGATCGCGCTCACGGCGTCGCTCATCACCGACGTCACCTCGTGGGGCCTCCGCGCCTGCTCCGCCGCCGGGTTCCTCGTGTCGGAGGCCAGCTCGCCGGCCTTCACGGCCAAGATCCTCGCCTCCTTCGTCGCCTTCGTCCTCTTCGTCGCCTTCGTCGCGAGGCCCGCGGGACGGTACATCGCCTACCGCCGCACCCCTGCCGGGGCCCTCTTGTCGGAGGGGTCCTTTGTGGTCGTCGTCATAGCCGCTCTGCTCTCCGCTCTGGTCACCGATGCCATCGGGTTCAAGTACATGATCGGGCCGATGATGCTGGGTCTAGCTCTCCCAGGGGGGATGCCGATCGGGGCCACGATGACGGAGCGCCTGGACTCCTTCTTCATCGCGCTGTTCCTGCCGGTGTACATGGCGCTGTCGGGGTACCGGACGGACCTGTCGGAGGTGACCAAGGAGGAGGCGTCGGAGAAGTGGTGCGCGCTGGAGCTGTTCGTGGCGCTGTGCGTGTCGGGGAAGCTGGTGGGGTGCGTCGCGGCGGGGCTCTTCTTCGCCATGCCCTTCCGCGACGCCGCCGTGCTGGCGCTGATGCTCAACATCCGCGGCATCGTCGAGGTGGCCGCCATCAACAACTGGGGCGACACCATGAAGGCCACCGCCGAGCACTACTCTATATTAACATTGTCGATGGTGCTCATCACCGCCGTGTCGACTCCGCTCATCAAGCTGCTGTACGACCCGTCGGGCCAGTTCGCCGGAGCGGGCAAGCATCGCCGGACGCTGGAGGAGGCGCGGCCGAGCGCGGACCTGCGCGTGCTGGTGTGCCTCTTCAACGAGGACCACGCGGCGCCGCTGATCGACCTGCTGGAGGCGTCGTCGGGGCCGTCGCGCGAGTCCCCCGTGTCGCTCATCGTGCTCCACCTCACCGAGCTCGTCGGCCGCGCCGCCTCCGTGCTCAAGCCCCACCGCAGGAAGACCGGCGGCGACCCGACGCCGTCGGACCGCATCGTGAACGCGTTCCGCCACCTGGCAGAGCAGCAACCCGACTGCTCGATGACGGTGAGCCCGTACGTGGCGCAGGCGCCCTACAGCTCGATGCACCACGACGTGTGCTCGCTGGCGCACGGGCGCAAGGCCAGCCTCATCCTGCTGCCCTTCCACATCATGTCCTCGTCGCTGCTGGGAAACAACAACGCCAACACCAACGCCATCCGGTCCGTGAACCGCGCCGTGCTCCGGTACGCGCCGTGCTCGGTGGCCATCATGGTGGACCACGGCCTCGCCGCCGGCTCCGCCTGCGCCACCACCGCCAACAGCCTCCTCCAGCGGGCGGCGCTCTACTTCCTCGGCGGGCCCGACGACCGCGAGGCGCTCGCCTACGCGGCGCGGATGCCCTTAGCATTGACGGTGGTGCGCTTCAAGCTGCGGAACTGGGTGGGCATGGGCGGCCGCGACGAGGTGAGGGACGAGGAGGTGCTCCACCACTTCTGGACCAGGCACCGCGACAACGACCGCGTCGTCTACGTGGAGAAGACGGTGGAGGACGCCGAGGGCACCTCCTCCGTCGTCCGCTCCATGAGCGAGAAGTTCGACCTCCTCATCGTCGGCCGCCGCGGCGGCTGCAGCGGCGACGACCTCGAGGGCAGCAGCTCATCGGCGGCGGCGCTCACCAGCGGGCTCTCCGAGTGGAGCGAGTTCCCGGAGCTGGGCGTGCTGGGGGACATGCTCGCCTCCGCCGACTTCGCATCCAAGGTCTCCATCCTCGTCATCCAGCAGCAGCCAGACAAGAACGCCGCCGGAGGAGGAGCTTCTTCTGCCATCAATCCTTAACTGTTTTGTAATCACTTGGGTTCGTCATCACCTAGCTAGGAACATTTTCAAAGCAAACCAGAAGAACATTCATAGCCACGTTACCACCAATCAATGCCTTGCTCAGATCAATTGATGCTGCTGCTCTGCCTAATCTTTCCTTTCACAAGCGCTTCACAAAAATAAATTTTAATGCATTTTACATATCTACAGCTAGTCTCTTTAATATTTCATCAGCCATATTACAGGCAAAACACGAGGAAACAAACATAACATTGTTCATTCCTTTCAGCACAAACTGAATGGGACAAGAACAATAATATCAATCTGCACAATGCTGTGCCACTTCTATGCTCCGATCACAACTCTAGCGGGCTACTGTTTTATGGCTTTCTCCGTCTGTATTGCCACTGATTGAAATGGCAAGGAGACTAAGAGAGGGGAATGATAATGCTTCATGGTGAACCTAGTTTACTTTCTTGTGCACCGTACCTGTTCATAATGCTTTAGATAACAGAATTATTTATTTTGTGCACCTATGCAAACTGACATAGTCGTGGATGTGCAGCGTCGAGACGCCCAAGCACCCAGAGTAGTGCCAACGTGTGCACGTACGGGTTTGAGATATCCGACTTTTACCTCAAGGTCACCAGGCTCGGCGTGAAGGCAACGTCATCTTCTCTGCCTTTTTCACCACACCCTATATATATATGACATTTGCAGTGGTTAGAGCTCCAAGATGGCAAGAGGATTGTGATGAACCACCTAAATTAACTTGGCTCAAACACAAATTAGCATGAGCATAACACACTCAGTCGGCAGCAGTAGCCCGACAAGAACGTCACCGCAGCCGGAGGAGCTTTTTCCATCTACCGAGACATTTTGAAAGCAAGCTGAACAAGGGACATTAATTCATAGTAGACCAAATGTGAGAAACAAGACCAAATGTAAAATAACTTTCAGCCAGTGAAGATTTTTTATACCCGAGGTCTTCACAACCATGTCAATTTGGAAGTTTCTTTACCATATAAGGCCCCTTCATATCTTCATGGATCGTCGATGATTTATTTACATTTTCATCATACTCTTATAGCTTCTCATCTTCATGAAGACTAGGATCTATAATTTCATCTTTAATATCTTCCTCGTTGCATAGAGCCTCTCGGTCTTTGTTGGAGCTACCTTTGGTAGGCCGAGGGTCCACTGTTTTTCGCACCTGCCCCGTAGGTGCTTGCCGGCACCACAGTATTAATTTGTACAGCTGTACAACCTTGCAAAATATTGTTGTGGTAAATTCATGAAAACGGAGTAGTTTCTTTTATCGCAATCGCAAAATGTAAGTTCATTTACGGCATTGTAGGTTATCTTAGCTTTCATCATTAATATTTAGATTCTACATACAGTGAAAACAAAAGGAATCAATGATCCTAGATTTATTGTGAAAATACTTTACTTTCTTAGCAGTGAAATTTCCTCTTTTTTTTGTGAGACGCATGTTCAGTATCCTAATGGGCTTATATTTCTGGTTGAAGGAGATTGATCATTGTACATTTATTTTCATTTTTTTTACGAACTTAAATGTGTTGTCAATCAAAATCCTTCTTTGCAAACCCATAAGCACTTTGTTCCCAATGATGGGAGTCTTGCTACTCACATCGTCAGAGCGCTTCATACCAAATTGTTAATTAGCTTCAGATGTAAACACTAAATGTATATACACTTTTGATGGTACACAACAAGCATCGGTTATGATTTTTTAGTGAGATAAATCCAGAGCGAAGTTTAGCACGTTGAAAATTGGAGTGTTTCCTGACAAAAAAAAAAAGCACACAAGAGTACAAGACCGAATGGTCGTCTCAAGTCAATCATCTCCTGAATAGTAAAGGTCACTTTTAGTATGGGGTCCCCCCACCAGCAGCCTTCCTCTTGATATTCCGTCACCTAGCTCTCGCCAGCAGTAGCTTTAGCTTTAGAAGAAGCGAAGTGGAGGAAGCAGCCAGCGGCAGCTTTGAAGAGAAGAGAAAGGTTGAGGCAGGCAGGGATCCATGGGAAACATCCTCCGGTGCTTATGGCGGGGACGGGGAGACAACCATGGTGGCGGGATAGGGCTACAGGCCGGCTGCGACGAGCTTCCTCCAGCACCCTCTCGGCCTCATCACGACGTCGCCTCCCTGATTCAGGACCTCCACTACTTCGATTCTACATCCATGGTAAAATGCAGTTTATCTTGTCCCCTCCGTACCTGTTCCAGTTTTATTGTGTTCTAGAGTCACACTGCACTGCATGTCCATGAGAATATATTTGAGGGGGGTACCTGAGATTGAGGGAACTAGGATAGGAACATGATTGATCAACTTGCACAAGCGTTACGTTTAGGTTGGAATTTCAGTAATCTCAATCACTTCAAGCTACTTTTTCCAAATCAAACCGACGAAGATAAAGCCAGGGCAGTTTACTGAGACCAGAGCAGTTTACTAGTACAAGCAATAATATTTTCGCATGTATTGTATTCCATTTCATGGGCATGATTGGGTGTTTTTGCCAGAAAATTAATATTGCAAATCAACTTAGCTCTGAGTCTTTTTTATCCACTTGATCTCAGATTCTTTTAGCATTTGGATTGATATGTTTATTAACAATGCCTGAACTACAGCAGTAAAGCGACGTTGCAACCGCTAGAACGTTCTGTGAAGACACTTGCAAATATTAATATTCTTATGATTCATCATGGCCATTTGACATCCCTGTTTTCCGCAATTTTTTGCGACGTATTTTCCAATGACTGCAGACGATGGTAAAGAAATTCTGATTATCCTATTTTTCAGGTGCCTGAAGCTCTCGGGCAGCATGTTACATCATCCAAGAAAGCACAGGTTAAGTGGTAGGGAGAACTTTCAAAAAGCTTATGCACTTTTCGCTTTTTTTTTAACAATTAGGTACTCCCTGAGTTGAAAGCAATAAAGGTTTCTGATATACGTAAAGTAGTAAAAAAAGGGTCCCCAACTCCCCATTCAGTCATTTTGAGTTTTCGTACAGCAAGGCTGTCCACTCTTATCCAAATAAAGAACAAGCCACATGCAACATGGAGAAGTAAAATAAGCAGAACAATCACAGCTGAACCTCTTCAATGTCCAACGGACAGAATTGTTGAACACTTTATATCTTTTAATTTGCATTTGATAACAGGTACCGGAGTATTTTGGACGCATATAAAAATATGAGCCCCTCTCCGAAAACACGAGAAGAGGCTGCCAAGCTAATTGCAGCAGCCCTAAGCATGATTCAGAGATCTGATTTGGAGGTAACCTGATTGTCCTTGCATTTTTACATTATAAAATAATTAAATGGGGACCAGTACAGGAACAATGAATCAATAAGTGTAATTTTTATGTTGAAAGATAGCACATGTACTTGAGGAACCGCAGTTAAACAATTTGCAGTCTCAAGAAATTTGCTGCAGTTTGCATTACATTTTTTTAGTTTTGCTAAAGTACTCCCAAATCACTATAGAAGGAAAGTCTAAGGACATATTACCTCCTATGAGGTAATAAGTTTAATGCTTATTTTTTTATATGTTCAAAATTCAAAAAATAGGAAGAATATCATCTTGTTAGATGTAACTTCCATGTGTGGTTGTATAAGATTTAACACTCCTATTTTTCTCTCCCACGAGCATTTATATGGGTTTGTTCCAAAAGGAAAATGAACAACACACATGGCCGCTCAATTTGCTTTCTTCACGTGAATGTGGCACATTTAAAAAAATGAAACGTGATAGGTGAGACAACTTGTACCATGGCACATTCAAATTTTCGGAAATAAAACGTGTCAAGTGCTTTAGATGCAAGCGTTTATTTTCTAGTGAAAGAAATACGTGTGCACATCTTGTTGGTACTTTTTGGTGAGAGGTGTTATATATTTTGAGTGAATATGAAAAAAAATTCTAAACTCCAAAGTTACGTTATGCTTCGGTAATGCAGCCAATTCTTCCATAAATGGATCTGCATGCAGCCAATGGGTCCATTATTTATGGATGTGCATGCAGCCATGCAAGATAATTATGCATAAATAATGATTTATTATTTTTTAATGATTTAGTACTTAGAAAATTGAATGGCTAAGATTCATTTGACCTCTTACCTCCTCATAGGTAAATGGTGTACTGTAGCATGACCACATTTTTAATGTTGCTAATGGGCTAATGGCTGCATGTGTTCAGCTCATCATCCTGAAACTGTGTTATCTCCACAGGGCGTTCTTTCATTTTACAACCTCCCGATACCACTCCCATCACCCCCTTCAGCATCAGCATCCTCACTACCTGATGGTGTACAATTTGTCCTGAACACTTTGCCGGTCAGATATGATCTACCACTGCAAAAGAAATCATAACTAACAATGTCACGTTTTGAACAATACATTAGATAACTATTGATGATCGCCATTTATTCTGCTATCAGGTTCACTACAAGTGCATTGGAGATGGCGATGGCTTTAGTGCCTATGTTGACACAGCAGACCCGAGAGAGTCTGCGAATGTGCCACTAGAAGTGCACGAGATGGTGATTGCTAGGACCGAAGCACGTACTCATAGAGACTACCAGAAGGCTGATGCTCTCCTAAGGAGCCTTCACGAAGCAGGATATAGGTACTTACCCTGAGCCATTACAATACTTTTATTATATAAACATGGAAGATTTTTTTTTGTTTCAAAGTTGAGACGCATTCAGTTACTTGGATAATAAATTGAATCCCGACTGAAACGTTAGTTACAATGCTGTAGAGCTGTTACAGTTATACTACTTCACTCTAAATAGCCGAGAAAATTTGAAAATTGAGATACATTCAATTACTTGGATAAAATGCTGTAGTGTTGTTTAGATTTTTTTAGGATTTCGTTATTATAGAACACTACAGTCATGTCTCGCCGCCGCTGCCATATGATTCAGTTTGACAGCACAGTGCTCGATCATATATGTGCCAAGTCTTTATGGAATCATCAAAAGCACAAGCTTACTAAGAATTTCTATGAGCAGGATAATAACCATTTCAGGTGCAGATATACTCGCGAAGAAATACCGAATCAGAATGAGGTATGAGTTTATCTATAGCTTCAGTAAAAATCGAAAAAGAGAAAATGTTCTCGAGTTTATGTTCTTTCATGATGTGAAGGGGTGTTGACGCACCGGAGCTTGAAATGGCTAATGGGAAGGAATCGAAGAATGCACTTGTGAAGCTAATTGGTGGGGAAAGGGTCACAATTTATGTGTATGGACAAGATCAGTTTGGGCGTCACGTTGGTGACATCTATTGTGGTGATGTTTTCGTCCAGGTGAAGCGCAAAATATTTAGTAGTTCACACAACCTTTGATTTTATTGCTTCAATTCTGAGGCGAGCAATGTACATCTGGAGTTTTCAGGAGCAAATGCTGAAGAGTGGTCAGGTATGGCATTTCAAGGCTTATGACAAGCGCCCAGAATTTGCACAGGTAAGAAGTTCCACTGTACCTAGATGCATTGTAGAACGTCCCAAATTTACTAGGACTGTAACGTTTGCAGTGGGAGAGAGAGGCACGAGCTGCACGTCGAGGGCTTTTTGCGTTGGAGAACCCTGAGAAACCATGGGATTGGAGAAGAGACCAGCGCAATGCGAACGTTCCGGTCTACTAATGGAGCTGTACCAAATGATCTGATAGGAACCTATATAGTTTCTTAATGAGGTCCTTGTACTGCTTGCTGCAAATGATCGAATGGGCATGAGAAACCAAAGGTAGAGTGTACGCATGGTTTATGTACGAACGTATGCCCATCATGAGTGCTTCGTCTTGTGTGTGAACTGGAATGTACGGATGAACGGATGTCAAGCTAAGTACGCAGTGTTCATTGTTTGCACCAAAATGAGTTGTGGAACTAAATTCATGAAGTGCAGAGTGGTACAAGATATAGGAGGGGAGATCTCAATGGAATTAGATTTTAGGAAGATCAATCTAACACAGGAAAAATGAAAAGATTTATCTAAGTTTACTCGGTGACATGCAGTTTCCTTGCACTGAGAAAGGTAATGTTGCCTAGAAAGCCCATAACGATCAAACTGACATCTGAATGAAGGAAGGAAACTGGAATATCTCTTTTTTTATCTCCTCGTTTCAGAAAGAAAGGAAAACGAATTAGCAGTTTGGATTCGAAATATGCACACGAATCTCACCTTGGATTATCGAAAAGAATAGTTTGTTTTGTTTACCTACGAATCAAAAATCAATGTATTGGCCTAGCTAGCTGACAAACATCACGGGCACAGGCGGCGCATCAACAATGCAGCCTTCCCTCTCGAGAGGCGCCATAATCGCCGGCTTCTCCTCGTCCGACGGCGGCGACACGTCCTCGTCGTCGGTGCTCCTGACGTAGAGTTTGACGACATTGCCCTCCTCGACGTCGACGTCGTAGAGGTTGGCCGTCCTGACCTCCTGCGCCAGCGCGCACGGCGCACAGAACAGCCACTTGACGTAATCCGCCGTCGCCGCCCGGCCGCCGCACACGGAGCTTTCCCTCGGCAGTCCGAGGCGCCGCCTCATCTGCGCGCGCCAGAACCCTCCGTACAGCAGTCCCAGCACCGACAGCACAGCGCCCGAAGCGCCCACGACGGAGCCCAGCGCCCGGTCGTGCATGTGGATCGCCGCCACGGCGAACACCAGCACCGGCGCCGCGCTCAGCAGCACGAACGTGAAGACGTGCACGTACATGTTCCCCAGCCCCAGGCGCTCCATGTTCCACCCGAACACGCAGAAGGTGCACGTCACCGACAGCGCCGCCACCGTCGGGTCGTCGCCGACGTCCAACAGCCCGCCGGCCCACTCCGGCTTGTCCACCGCCACTCTGCTCCCATTATTGTCGTGCTGCTGGTGCCGCGACGTGTTCGCTGTCGATGACTCCTCGTCGTCATCAGTGGACGACGTCGGGAGCACGGCGATTTTCTTGCCTAGAGGGCCGTACACCATGTGCACGGCGGCGGCGACGGGGAAGCCGAGGCCCAGCGCCATGGTCATGTTCACGGCCCAGCCCGGCCGCGTCTGGCTGCTACTGAATACCCAGAAGAGCGCGCAGTATGCGTACTGCGCGAAACACGTGGCGTGGAGGAGAAGGAGCACCACTCCGACGTGGAGCCGCTCACGCCTTGGTGGCCCGGCGGCGTTCTTGCAGTAGACGGACCGGAGCTCGGCGACGTCAGTGTCGTGGCGCCACCGGAACAAGAGCACGAGGTGGTGGCAGAGGCGCGGGTGCTGGTAGATGCACATGATGGTGAAGAGCGCGTTGAGGATCTGGTTGGCCACCTCCGTCCACCGCCGGCGCCGCGACTCGTCGGGCACCACCGAGTCCAGCGCCCCTATCATGAGGAGGAACACCAACGCCACGCCGACGGCCACGAAGGCGAGCCACACCAGGAGGGCCGCGTTGGTGGGCCGCCGAGCCCAGGCCTTGCACCTGCCACGCAGCGCGCGCCAGTCCACGCTGCGCGCGAAGGCCGCCGGCGCGCGGATGGAGTTGGCGCGGAGGGTGGCCACGCGCCGGAGCAACGCTTTGGGGGCAGCGATGCCCAGACGACGCAGCCACAGCTCCTTGGAAGGAGCTGCCCTCAAAAAGTCGAGGAACCTCTCCTTCTTCTTCTTCTCCTCCTTCTCCCTGCCGGGGTTGTTCTGCACGGCACTGCTGGCGCCATGGCTTTCGTTCTGACTGTCTCCTGATGTCTCGTCGTGCGGTGGTTCCATGTCACCTTGATGCTCGTGTGGCTGTTCCATGCTTCCCCTCCTCGTCAGTCAGAGCTGTGGGGCTGAGATCCCTCCAGCTTCCTTCATCTCAAGCACTTGTAGCTGTTGGTATCATTAGTGTTTATATACACTGTGCTTAACGATAAGGGATATTAACTTCGGTGTACAAGAGTGAAGTAGGACTCCATGTCAATTTTGGCAGGTTGCTTCTGAAACTCAAGTCTGGTCTTCTTGTTGATGCTTGAATCGGTCAGAAGGTTTCAGCCCGGCAGGCAAAGAATGGCGCTGAAAAGTCAAGGCCAGCAGGAACAGTTACCACCTGAACGGACCAATTCAATTCTGCAGTACATACTACATAGAATTGCAACTCATCTATTCCAGCATTATGACATACAAACTTGCGGGCCACATCACTGAATCAACTTTGGCATGCTGACAAGGTTCACTCGAGGCTGCGTCCAAATATATGGGAGGAAGGCACTTCGTCTTGTACTTCCAAATTATAGCTTGGACGCTGTCAAGAGTCAAGACTGCTTGGATTGAAACTTCTCAGAACGCCAAAATAGAAAGTTTGATAGCGTGTGTAATCAGGATGGCAAGGCTTTCACGTTCAGGATGCCATGTACTCTCAAGGTCTTCAAATTTATGCACAGCGAAGAACTTCGGGACTGACTATAAGCTTCTGTGTTCACAAATATGAGGAACCAGACTCTGTTTCCTTTTTATTTACTCTGTTCTTGAAATAATTACAATTTTTTTTAAAAAAAAATAAAACTGGAACACCCGTCCTCAGTAAACTGAATCAAAGCCTTTTCTTCCAAACAAATTGCACTTGCGTGTATTTCTGTATATATATATACATTACACACCAATGAACTTCAAAATAATCGAATTCTTATTTGCACCAAAATAATCAAATATCAAATCTACACCGGCCTACTGCAAATCCCCATCCTGGCTGTATGCATTGCGTATTTGCATGACATGCCTAATTCTAAAGAATAAGTCCCCTTGTGTACAGAAGTATGAGCAGAGAGACCAAAGTGACCATGTTGATCAATTTCTTCACCTTCTGCGCCCTCCAATTTTCATCAGAGGATATACTATTATGAACTTGTACCACCAAAGGTGCACCTTCTTCTTCCTCACTGATCAATCCCGAATGTGCATCTTCGTCCTCACTGAGCCGCACCGACATCGGGATCGAAGAGTCTACCGTTTCACTTTCACCATGAAGAGAAGAAACACTGCATCCGTTAGATTTGTCATCCTCCACTGCTTGTTGCACGACCACAACCTGCACCGGTGGAGCCATTGCCGTTTCGTCATCAACTGTAACAACCAGATGAGCATCTGGCGGTGACGCCTGGGACAAATGTGCATCTTCCTCCTCTACTGCTTGGTGCACGATGACAACCTGAACTGGTGGAGGCGCCATTGTCGTTTCATCAACAACAACCAGATGATGAACTTCTGGTGGTGACGCCTGGGACGCTGCAACAGCCGTGTCTGTTGCCCTGAACACGTCATGATGATGATCGTTGGATCCTACGAGTAGCAACGGCTCCACGATGCTGGAAGCATGATCGTCGTCAGCAGCAGCAACCTGCTTGGAGTAGAAGAGTTCGCCGTGGACGTGGTAGAGGCTCGCCGTGCGCACCTCCTGCGCCAGCGCGAACGGCCAGCAGAAGAGCCAGCGCGCGTAGTCCGTGAGCGACTTGGAGCCGCAGCACGCCCTGCTCCCCGGAAGCCTGAACCTCTTGCGCATCTGGATCCTCCAGTAGCCGCCGTAGAGCAGCCCTCCGGCGCAGAGCAGCACGCCGGCGACGCCGACCGCGTCGCCGATGACGTAGTCGTGGATGTGCAGCGCGGAGACGCCCAGCACCCAGACGGGCGCCAAGCACAGCAGCGCGAACGTGGCGGCGTGCACGAAGGCGCTACCGAACCCCAGCCTCTCCATGTTCCACCCGAACACGCAGAAGGTGCACGACAGGGACAGACACCACGTCGACGCGTCGCCGGCGCAGGTGAACATGCCGCGGCCGGACCATTCCGGCTCGACGACGACGTGGCCAACAACGGGGGAAAGGCTCTGCTCCTGCTGCTGCTTTGTCGTCTCCGACAAGGAATATAGGTCGTGGTGGCGCTCTTTTCCAAGTGGGCTGGACACGGCGTAGACGGCGGCGGCGAGCGGCGCGACGATGCCGAGCACGAAGAAGCCGTCGGCGAGGAGGTCAGGCCTGGAGGTGACGGTGAACCCCCAGTAGAGGCCGCAGGTGACGTACTGGCAAGCGAGCGTGAGGTGCAGCAGCGCCACGACGACGGCCATGTGCGCGCGCTCGGCGGGGCGTGGCACGGTGGGGTCGCCATGGCAGTAGGCGTCGCGGAGGTCGACGGCGTCGCCGGGACGCCAGCGGCAGAGGAGGAAGGTGTGGTGGCAGATGTTGGGGTGCTGGTAGAGGCTGAGGAGCGTGAAGAGGCCGTTGAGGAACTGGTTGTTGACCTCGATCCAGTGGTTCCTCTCCGCCGGCGACGGGAACGCGCCGTCGAGAAGGCCGAGGAGGAGGAGCACCAGCATGCCGCCGGAGACGCCTACACAGAGGAGCCAGAGCAGCAGCGCCACGTTCATGGGGTTGCTCATCCATTCTCCGCAGGCCCGCCGGACGGACGCCCACTCCACCACCCGCTTCCTCCTCTTGGCGCCGGATGCATCGCCGTCGTTGTCGTTGAAGGTGGTGGGGACTTGGCAGCAATTTGCGCGTTGCTGCGGCGGCATGTCGAGCAGGAGGTGCGCGGCGAGCGGGGACGCTTGGTAGTTGAAGAGCATCGGGGCGGCGACTTGGTCGTCCGATGCTGTTGGAGCATTGCCGTTAGAGCTGGCAACGGCAAGCACCATGGCGGCCAAACGCTAGCAAAGAGCGAGCGCGGAGAAGACACGGCACATTTGTTTCCTGTTGGTTTTGTGGAGACCTGGAGGGAGAGGGACATGATCGAAGCCATGCCCATAATCTTGGGCGTCTTGAATGGTCAAAACTTGGGTGCTGATGGTGATGTCCTTCTCCCTCCGGCTAATTTTCTTTCCAGCAACATTTCGAGGCCATCAATTTAATTTTAGGCGTTCTGAAAGCCGGTCAGTGAGATCAAGGAGGAGGCATCAAGTTCACCAAGTCGACCAAGTTACTTTCACCATGACAGAGGCCTCATCAACCTTTATTTGTTCACTGGCATAACCATGCATCTTTGCTTTGAAGGAAGCACAACGTCGTTCAACCTCATCATCAATAATGCCAAACTTGAAATTCAAATGCATCCAAGTATCTCGTACCACAGCAACCACAAACCTTCTTAATCCACAAGACTGACTAACGGTGCCATGAAACAGCTGAATTTCTTTCTCTAATCCGCCAACAGAAGAATTAAGCTGCAAGGTGAAACCATTCCCACGAACTTCTGATATGTCCACTTCGATGGTTGCCTCCACGGCATCGTGAAACATAGCTAATGTTATGTCAACAGCACCGCCGACACCATCAATACGACTCAAGAACGGTTTACATGGTCTGATTAATTCATCAAAATCTGATACTCCATCGATTAACTGCATGTCATTTCCTTCTAGTTCCCCTTTCTTGATCCTCAGGTCATATTCTATTAGCACGGCGGAGTGCATCTCAATACCTCGCTTGGGGCCAATCATCTCTATAAGAGAACCCTGCAAAAACAAAACACTATTTAGTAACTCTTTACAGGAAATAAGAAATAACATTTCTAGAGCCAAATGTGGCCATTGTGAGATTCGAGATACACATATATCCTATGGTTCAAAGGATAGTTTTGTAAAGTAAGGGCTTGGATCTTTGCGATCTCATATTTTATTAAACAATGCTTAAGTTGATAAGAAGACTCTTATTATAACGGATGATGAATTAAATGAAAGAAAATAATGCTTGAGTTGATAAGAAGGTTACTATTTTTCTAATACAAATGCAATAACACCAAATTTATAACCAAACATAATATATTCAAAGAAATCGTTCGTTTGTCCTAAAGATACACGCTATGTTTCTTCACAAAGGAAGAATTACAGAACTATGTCATAATATTTATCTATAAAGCATTTATCATTGATATTAAAAATGAAAAGACAATGATGAATAAGTGAACCGAGCAAATTGAACAATAGAGATAATAACTAGTGCTCTAGTTTTTAACTAAGAAATATGGTGGTTACCTGCTCCAATGTGATGGGATTATCCCTGCTCCGATTAAACACATAATTCCGTAATGGATCACGAGTGTCTCGCGCAGCTATATATCCATAAATCTGCACCGGACCACAATCCATTGAAATTTTGCCAACTGTATTGAAAAGATCTGCATCATTGGTCGCGTGAAATGAAATTCACACGTTTCCTGATTAGGATAACAATTGCTTGGGTTTGGAAGAGCCATTGGTTCCAATTGGGTCTCGTTGGCATCGGAGATCCTGTACTGCTTGTGCCAGCCGTTGGTGACGCTGTAGATAGAACCGTCGCGGTGGGTGCTGTCAGGCAGTATGACGGCGCGGTTGATGCCGTCGGCTAGACGGCCGTCGCCGCGGCGCGCGATGACCTCCCTGGTGGCTCGACTGGCTTCATCGAAGAATTGGATCCACTCCTGCTTGTCCTCGCCCTCAGGGATGTCGAAGCGGTCGCCCCCGGGAAGGATGATGTACTCGTAGTCGCCGTAGCCGTCGGCGTGTGGCGTCCCCTCGCCGCCTCCTTCACTGCTGCGCCGCATCTTGCTTGTGCTTGCCGATGGGATCCGCCGCCGGTTGATGGCCCCGCTCGATTTCTATATCATAGTCAGAGAGAGAGGGCCGGGTCGGGTCCGGATCGGGCTCGGGCTTCACTCTGACTTTGATATACATGTCAGAGTTCGTGTCAATTTCACTAATCAAAGCAAAGGCAGCCCTTGGCTCAGTTCAGGGTTAACTGAAAGTCATTGTCTCTTCTTTCCTCAATCATGGCCTAGGTCTTTCTCCCTCCTTTTCAACTTGTTCAGAAGTGATTGTGCAGACACAGCTTTGATCAGGCAGTGCAGATGTGTCGATTAGCTTGTTGCCAGGACTGGACACAACAATCACTTTTGTGTTGCAAGCGCTCTGCTGCAGAGAGGGCTTTCTTTGCTGTTTCATCCTCAACTGAAGACACCATACGGTCAGTGACCAACCATGGTCTGATCCACGAGATCATCAGCCTCTACCAATAGCAACGTTCGTCGACCTCACCTCAGCGTGCATCCATCTTGGGTTAGTTGATCAGGGGAAAATTCTGTTCAGTTCCATGCTGTCTGCGATTGCCTGGTCGAACTTTTAGGGCTTGTTCGGCAACATAGGAATTGCTCCCAAGCTGGAATGGTTCCATGCATGGTTTGAGTGGTTCCATGCATATCACTCAAACCATGGGGTTTGGTTCCATGAGGTCATACTTATGGAATGAAATAGGCCTTTTTGGCATGGAACGGGACCAAACCATGCTGGGTTTCAAACCCTTCCATGCCTAACCGAACAAACATTTTGGGTAGATTGGGATTGATTCCATGCCAAGATATTCCATGTGGTTTGAAGCCCATTCCATGCCAAAACGAACAAGGCCTTAGCAGGAAAAGGGCTCCTCAGAAGACGTCATCGAGGCAATGCCGTTCCAGCCGGGATCCACGGGAACAAGGAGATTGACTTGCTTTGCTGCTAAAGCAAGTACTGAGAATGGCACCGAGCAATCGCTGTCACAGGTATACGCTGAAGATGGAGATCGGTAGCCTGCAGAGAGCAGTACCAGGAGGGGGGTGGCTGAATATCAAGTGCAGAAGGCGCAAGGTTACAGCAGTGTTGAGCTTTACCTGTTTACAAAGGTTGCGTATAGCAGGGGTGGTAATTGGTGCTGACAACCGATTAACCATGTTAGCGGAAGCAACGTTTTGTATTGCCGTGAATGTGAATTTTTTGCCGGGCATTTTGGTAAGCAGACAGCGACACACAATTCTGTTGTACAGGCATTTGGTGCAAAATTTATGCAAATGCAGAAAGGATACTGATCTATTTGTTTTCTGTTCAATCATAATTTCAGACAAGAAAAATTCAAGCCGCTCAAATATGGCAGGAGAAAACAGACCATAATCTAACTACGCCGTTCATATAGTCCATGATGATGATGTCCATCAGCGTTTTAATCAGGTAAAAATGGCAAACATAAACCAACTAATTGGTTTACATACTCGCATCTATTTTCCCCAGAATTTTCTCAACTGGAAAACCAGTTTTTGAGTGTCGATACACTGGAAGGCACTTACAATTGGAGTCAGGCACCACAATTTATTGTATGATCATAGATCTCGCGTGGACTTATTTGCCCCCCAGCAATGCATCTCCTATATTTTGGTCTTCTTGTTCAGATGGATTTGCTGTTCTCCAAAAATGCATCCCTAGTTAGGTTGAACCAATTCACCGCTTTGAGGTGCTTCTTGCTTTCTGGTTACTGTTTCCTCACTGCATCATTGCAGTATTGCTTGGTGGCTCCTCCTTCACATCTGTAGCATCCCTATCAGATTGCAATGCTACATAGTCGCTTGCTGACTCCTGCTCTACAGTTATAGCTTCCATGTTAGACTTCACAGCTTCAACGCTACTGAGCGGCTCCAGTTGTACACTTCTGGCATCCTCTTTAGGTTGGACTGTTGCAGGATATCTGGGTGGCTCCAATTCCATTATCCTAGCTTCCTCTTCACGTTGCAATATTACAGCTTCCTTGTTAGATTGAACCATTGCAGTGTCTCTAGGCAAGTCATGTTCTACTCTTCTAGCTTCCTCATGGTGTAGAAGCAATGCAAGCCCCTGCTTTACATTTCTAGATTCCTCATCAGGATGAGGCATTGTAATGTCGTTGGGTGGTTCCTCTGCTATTGCTGCCTGCATTGGAACATCAGAATCATGAACCTCCAGAGCTTCCCTAGCACCATCCTTTTCAGCATCAGCAATCGGGTCGGACTTCCTCATGAATTTCCGCTTGTTCCATTTATTTTTGCCACCACTTCTCTTGACTTTAAGTGATTTGGGGGTTTCAGTTGGCTTTTTATCTGTCTCCTTAACCTGCCTTTGTCCAGGAACAACAATGTACTTTGTGCCACCATTTGCACAACCTTCTAATTGACCTGCACCATATATTGCCCATTTATGACCGTATACAAGCCAGATCCAAAAAGGAGGATAATGTTTGCATACTGGATGACCCCGGATTGAATATAAGAAAATTACCCTGGATAGCAAGAAGAGCTGTTCGGGCAGCTTTTATCTCCGCGTCCTTCTTTGTTCTTGCTGCAGCACCAATGTATCGTATGCCACCGATTTCAACAGTGCATACGAAAGGAGCTACACCTGAAGCTTGTTTAGTGCAAATATAAGATGGAATGGCATAATTCATCTTCTGAGCATACTCCTGAAGAAGATTCTTGCACAGGCCAGTCTCTTGCTGCAAGGATAGTAAGTTGTATCAGAGAAACACATCTTTTTTTTTTGCAGAAAGAGAAACACGTCAATGAAGAAGATATAGAGCGGTACTAGTACTATGATAATTTAGTCATCCTAATTGCAGAGAATTAAAGATCTTCAGACTCTCTAAAGAAGACTACCTTTGGACATAGTAACAAAATGCAATGACCAAACAGTGAGCTATGCATGGCCCATGGTTCATAAACTGCGCAAAACAAATTTGCAAGCATCTTCATTTTATTTTCAGAAGAGATCTTGGCATAACTGAGAGCCTCAATCATTACAATCAGAACATTCTTGAGTTTGAGGAAATGACATGAAACCTAAAACAAACTTTCATGACTGAACTCAGGTACTGCTAGAACATCACAGTTAAACTAATTAACATTACTTGAAATCTAACAACATCAAGGAACATAGATTTTTTTAGCATTCTTCCAATACATTCCCTGAAAGCTTCACCACAGCAAGTTAAAAGAACATCAGATATTTTTACATGAGTAGAAATAGAAGTGCAGAAAGTCTAGTAGGGATGAACACATGTAATTTAAAGAAGCATGTAAATGTTCTAGGAAGCAAATAGGCATATAGCAGTGAAAGAGCGAGTTTGCTTCTTTTTTTTTTTTTTTTGCTCAAGCGCAAAGGGGTCATACGATGTAGATCATTCAAGTTAATGGATGAAGGAAGGAAAAGATTTTCCTTCTTAATGGATGTTGGAAGACAATTTTGACTACAACTTAGAAACTGTACTTCTTTAGCAACACAATATCTGGACAAACAAGTAACTTTGTGCACAAAAGGAGTAACTTACTACTGCTGGAATGCTTTTAGTTTCAGTTGCTGGAACAGACTTGACGATCTCCATAAGCGCAACTTCAGCAGCCGACTGTTCTGCAGCCTTTCGGCTGAAAAATCCGGGCAGGGAATCATACTTTGTGTTGTTAACGACCACTGTGGACTTGAAGATTGGTTCATGGGACGGGCCCTCTTTGACGGTATGGTATTCTGGGGTTAGAAGGCCAACTTTCTGCGCATACTCTTGCAGGCGGCTCTTGAATACGTAGCAATTCTCAACCCCTGTGCATAATCAAGCATAAGACAGATAAGAAAACGGCAGTACTGTGGTGTTTGAAAAAAGGACAGAAATTTGGAATCAACTACTCGAAGCATCGGGAAGGTAATGTATAGAATGAAGCTAATGTCGTAAATTACTTAAAAAATTGGTTAAGATGTGTTGCGGACGAATAGTATGTGTATGAAGTGACGATGTGCTAGCAGAGATCATCCAAGAAATTGAGCGAATCGGCAAGAGCCAGATGGGTTTGATGAGGGGGGCAAGAGAGGAAGAGGGAAGCTTACTGATTCCGGTGGGGGCGGCTGCGATGCTGGGCGCAGGAGCGATGTTAGTGGCGGCATCGGGCGGCGCCATGCCTCCGCCGTCCATCGGCCCAGACCGCCGCCGCCGCCGCCTCGAAGCGAAGGGGTGAGGGGTTGAGGAGGGGAGGGTTCTGTGTGGCGTTTACAGGGGTTGTGCAAGCGAGCCTCTAGCATTTTCCTTCCCTGGTGGTGCGATTCGCGTTTTCTCTCTATGGCAACGTGGTCCCACCCGACAGTGGTGCCCAGGTGTCAGTTCCAGTTACCAATCGCGCAAGGCAAGCGCCACTGGCTCTTTCTTCAGAGAACGGAGAGGCAGAAGAAGAGAAGCAGAGGAGCAAAGCAGAGGCCACCGACCTCGCCGCCGGAGACAGGTATGATATGAGCAATGTTTCACAGACGATGTAAAAATGCATCACAGACTAGCTACAGTAGTAAACTGCTAGGAATCGTGGAAGTAGTACGGGCTGGTTCTACGCCGAGCGGCAACGGATGCCATGTCAGGGTTCTCCCACTGCTTGGCCGACCACTCCGGCGGCCTCATCGGGCAACGTTCCTCCTTGTCCGTTTATGAGACGCTCAAACGCCGACGCATCCATCCGGGCAGCGCAGGATGTCCAGCAGCAGCCCCCGCGCCGGCGCCAGATGCCCGCCTTCACGCAGCGCGGCCACCAGCTCCGACAGCGCCGGCGCATCCCACCGCAGGCCCCGCCTGACGGCCTCCCGCGCCACCTCCCTCGCCGCGTCCACATCTCCAGCAGCCACGCAACCGACGACCCGCTCTCGCGGAATGCGCGGAGCACCCGCTCGAACTCGGGGAGCCCCGGGGCCACCCCGTCGTAGGAGTCCATCTGCTTCGCCACGAGCTCGTACGCCTCGGGCACCATCCCCTCGCGCAGGAGCGCGTCGAGGACGGCGCCGTGGTCCGGCCGGCTTGGCGACACGCCCCACCGGCGCATGTCGTCCAGGAACGCGAGCGCGTCCGGAGCGGGGGCGAACCGGCAGAGGGAGGCGAGGACCGCGCGGCAGTGGCGCGGCTCCGGGTCGAGGAGGAGGCCGGGCATGCAGCGGAGGAGGTCGGCGGCGGCGGTGGGTTGATGGGCGCGGCAGAGCGCGGAGGTGAGGATGCGGAAGGTGGCGGCGTCGGGGGCTGCGTGCGGCGCGGCGCGGAGGAGGACGGAGGGGGCGATGCGGAGGAAGGACGCCGGGTAAGAGGAGGTGGGGGAGCAGAGCGCCGCGAGGAGGGAGTTGAGGGCACCGGTCGTGCTGCATCGGGCGGTGGAGAAGAGGGTGGCGGCGGCGGCGAAGCGACGGTGGCGCGCGAGGGTCACCAGCAGCAGCAGGGCTGCTTCCGGCGAGCAACTCATGATTCCATTCAAGGCAGCAGGGCAGCTGGATTGCTTGTCTTTCCTTTCTTGCATTTCCTACCAACAAAGACACCTGGATCCCTCCCAAACGGAACCAATGATGAATGAGGAGGCGGCAGAGCAGGCAGGTGATCACTTATCAGACGGGCAAATGACAAATATCAACACCTTCATCAGTCCAGTGATCGTCACAGGGAAGCATTGCATGCAAGTATACCACAAACACAGGCGTTCACAACCCCCTCCTCATGCTTCTTTTCCTTCCTCGGTGTACTAGTACAACCCCCTCCTCACAAGCATTGCATTGGCTCGAGACAAGATAGCTGACAACTGCACAAACACGATTCATATTTACAAATGGACAACAGTCTGTCATGTCATTACAATACAAGTGACTCGAGCACAAAGGTTATTTCATGCAGGCCACACTAACCCCATCTAGCGCTATATTACCAGGGCAAATGCATCTATGTATTCAACTACATCCATCTGTCAAGACCCTACTGAGCCCATATGCACAACCCCCACTTGCCTAAGCAGCAGCAGCCCCTACCACACCTGATTTATGGTATCAAGCATCTCCAAACCTTTTTACAGTTGACAAAGCAAAGCTGCCAAATTTTGAGGTTACTATTTACATATTGGTTAACCTAGGTATGACTAATTTATTTTGGGGGTAGCCTCCAACTTCAATGACAGGACCAAGGTAGGGGTTCTCAAACCTTCTGAAGGAGGCTAATGAAATCTTTCTTGGCTGTATCATACAAACTGCACATTTGTCCAACAAGCAATATGCGCCGAGAGCCCACGTCCCACACCACCATGTCGGTGACCAGGCATCGCATCATCTTGGATCTTGTAGCTGGATCATGGCGCGGACCCACTGCTTGGCCAAAAACACAAGGCCTACTGGTTGCATTCTTGATGCATGTCAACAAATGTAGACCTCATCTTACTTGTAATTTTCCTCAGCATAGATAGAGACAAGAGCATTATCACCAGCACCAGCCGCCAAGAGTGATTTGTACGGGTGGAAAGAAAGGCAGTTCACACTGCCTATTCTTTGCCCCATAAATGACGGCTGGTAGCGAATTATCGTCAACTGCTCTCCTTCAAGACTAAACACTTTAATCATCTGCTTGGCTGAGCCACTTGCAACAACTGGGGCATGACGATGAACAGCCAGTGCTGTAAGCGAACCCCTGTGTGCCTCAATCGTAAGGTAGGGTTCTGCTGCCCTTCTAACATCAAGAAACTGAATGTCTCCAGCTTGAGATGCACTTACAATCTGTGATACCATAAAAGATAGAAAAGGTAGCATTGTAAAGCTTAAGCAAGCGCCCATAGTTTCTTCGGCAACTGAGAATAAAAAGCATAACAGTGCAAAGAAGTGATAGTATTTTACCTTGTATGGATCAAAACCAGGCTGAAAACCTATGCCCACAACCTTTTCTGTTCTTGGGGCATGTGGCCTGGCCATATAGATGAGCCTATAGTACAGGAAAAGAATATTCAGAGAAAAACAAAAGATTAAAGTTGGCAGAAAAGAAAGAGGAAGGACATTGGATAGGCATACAATATATGCACGGTATGCATCAAATGGCACAAGGAAAGAGGATGTAGATACTAGCGTACTTACCTGTCAGGAGACCGAACATCAAATATCCTGACAGAACCATCAGCAAAACCAGCAGCAAAATGCCCAGGGCGGATCTGAGATGCAGACTGAAACAGAAGCAACAAGCAAAGGTCATGCTCAAGAACATATGATGCAAGCAATATAAACATAAACTTGCTCCAATAGCAAGAATCAAATACATAAAGCAATCCAACAGCTGATTTCCCACGTATGGGCTGAAAATACATGTGTTTTTGAGAAACGTACTTTCAATATGCTACAACGGAGAATAAAAAAACAAGTTGATAAAACCATTACACTAGAGCACGGTAAGGTTTTAGGTGAGCATATCCTTTAGAAAATTGCTAGAGTTGCCTCTAAGAAAGCAACCCCCGAAAGTTACTTCCACTCATAAAAACTCAGCCATTTGAATTGCACACGTTTACTTTGAGTCAAGGAGGACGCATGTGCACCATCATTCTTCTGGAAGGGCATTGTGATTCCGTTTTATCTTTATTAGCAATTCATATGCAGGTGTACCTCAACTCTTTTCTACTACATGTATTATTGGTGTCAATTCAACTATCAAATACAAACCTTGGACTATATGATACCAACAACTAGTAGTTAAATATAGTTACACATTGGTGTTGAAAGTTATTGATTAATATAAAACAGGAACATCAAGTAAACAGCATGAACCGCATAACAGAAAACACAGAATCACACATCTACAGTTACATCGACTGACAAAGTGCAAGATAGCCTAGTCAAACTGCACATGGCAACAAGAACTTACCAGGGCAGAAATTGCACTATCAGCAGATGACTGAATGGTGCTGAGAAGTTGTTCTTTGTCAAGATCCCAGACCAAGATGGAAGACATGTCACCAGATGCATACTATTGGACAAAAAAGGAAGCAAGTCCCTGTATTAGAACAACCTACAAAGAGTAAAACTAAACTAAACTACTGGGGGAGAGAAAACAGAATATTACCAGATAACCAGACTGCTGCTGCCAGTCAATCACAATACTGCGACCAGCAGCTCGATGACCCTGAATCGATGAGAAAGCAGTCACAAGTTTTTGTCCTCCCTTTTGAGTAAAATTTTTCCATACACGTACATTTCCATCACCTGCAACATAAAAATTAGATGGTGCAATGGTATAAGATAAGCACAAAATGAAAAAAAAAATCATAGAGAAGAGAGTCATACTTGAGGCCGCTAAAAGCAAGCTCTCATCAAGCTCATTGATAAGCAAGAGTCTAGATAGCCCTCTGTCAGACAACTTATGGTTTTGAAAAGAGTTCACCGGTAGCGCATCTTCATAGTTCCACACTCTGACATAAGACAGAACTTTAGCAGAACTACAACAGTGCATTTCAAGCACTAGGATTTTTTAAATCGCAATATAAATTTCACCTTATTTGCTCATTTTCATCAGCTGCAACGACGATCGGAGAAAATGGCAGCAATAGTGTTGCTTTCGTACCTGACTCAAACCTTGTATCCCAACTAGCAATTTGGCTTGTCATCTTGCAAGCTGCTATTCCCAGGTGATTAACAATTAAAAAAACAACACAAAACAAGCAAAGAATATCAATAAGAATAATGTATTACAGGCTAATGTATCTGACAAGTGATAACGTACGGGAGCGCTGGCACTTGGCAATGCAATCTAGTGCAGTTTGTTCTCTCTCTTCTCTTCTAGCGTTGGCTTCTTCATTATCATCAGAACCAGTTAAAAGTGGCTTAGAGAAGTGTCCGCAACTCCAGTTGTAAATTGTTGATAGGGGAAATATACTTAGTTCAGCGTTACTGGGAGCCGCAGCAGAGCTTAAAAGGGGATCAGCTAAGCCCTCAGGTGAATTCATATGATGCGATTTGAACTCCATAGAACACACTCGGCGTAACCCTGTCAGATAATCATGCTGAGGAGGGCTAACAGGAGGCGTCCTAAATGCAACTGAGAAGCTTCCTGCAAAATATTGGAAGACTCGATTCAATAATTCTGGTCTTCCCCTAAACCAGTGCACAAAACTGAGGCGTTCCAACTTCGAAGCACAGCAAGGAAAGTGTACAACTTACCAGAATTCATATCAAACCAGGAAGAAGAACGTGCCATTCCAAAGTTTGATGGAGGCGTGGATGTCTCTCCTAGATGTGCACCTCCACTGCTAAATCTAGTATTTTTCATGACCACTTGCTCAACACCTATAAGGGACAGAGCCCTCCGACCAATAGTTGCAATTCTTGGGTAAGGATCTTTAGCAACAGAACACATGGTTGATATAAACTGAGAATAAATGCCACCATCAACAGGCCTCGATCTGGTGTAGCTGAGACCACCATTACTGCCCATAACACTTGCACTCTCTTTCAGTAAAATGCCTGAATCAGAGTGTTGTGAAGAATCATCTGACTGGGGAGAGCCATGCATGACGCTATTTGTTGCAATCGGGCTACTAGAAGAAATTCTCCCATCACGACCAGTGGCACTGCTATCACTACCAACCCTTAGCACAGGACCAATATGAGAAGCAAGGCCACTGCTTCCTTGTATAATGTTGTTGTGGCTGTAGACATGGTTTGGACTACTTATATTAGCCAGTGATGGTCGTGACTTCAGCAATGAATTGGTTTGAGGTTTCCAGTACTCAGCAGCAACAGATTTGAGATGCTTATTGTGACCCAATGCAAAACGAGTAAGCGCTGGAAAAACATCATGTCAACTCAAAATGTTTCCCAAAAAAATAAAAAAATAAATTTCTATGTTCGACACAATAAAGGGGTGTCCTGTGAATAATAGTATATTTTTTCTATTGCACATACCTATAGCAACCTCAGATCTAACAAGGGGGCTAGCATCTGAAGAGATTTGTAGAAGGCTTCGAACGACATTTATTTCAGCTCTTAGCTTCTCATCATCATCAGAATCATCATCAACACCATTTACTGATGTCGATCTCATATCCAGGAGATTCCCAAGTGCAAAAACAGCAGCAGCTCTGACCTGGCAATACCAAATATAAATAAATATCTTGTGAAGTAGCCAACAGAACGAAAATAGGAAGAAATATCTTGCGAAGTAGGCGACGGAAAGAAATTATGAAGAATGAAGGCATTGTACCTCAGGCTGTGGCTCCGACAACAAATAGATTAAAATCTCTGGTGCATTTGAATGCAGACCAAGTAACTGAGCCTCAGGGAAATCTTCCCAGAGTTTGCCAAGACATAAACAAAGCCACTGCAAAAGCAAAGGCTCCGACTGCGCATCATGAGGATTTTCAGGTTGTAGATGTCTCAGGCAAACATCTACAAGGCCTGCATTAATACAGACCTCTTGACCCCTTCTGTGCCCATCCACAATAACAGCTAAAACGAAAGCGGCCATTGCCCGCTGCTCTGGGTAAGCATCCAAACTGTCAAGAAACCTGACAAAATATGCATGTCCTCCATCTTTAACCAAGTCCACCTGGCAGGACTGTTATTTGGGGAAACCAGTATGTGTTAAACACATGAACCTTACAAATACAAAGGGAACTACAAAATATTCCACAGAAGATAACATGCCTTATCAAGAGAGAGAATTTTTGTCCATATGAACACGAGAATTTGACGCAGTTCCGTTGCACTTGTTTGGAGCAGTTTGAGCACATAAGGGAAGATTCCAACAGACAGGGCCTAAAACAATGATGCAAAGTGGATTGAGCGCATCAGAGCATAAATATAAAACACTTGTAAAGAGGTACGTGCAGAAAAAAAGCTCAACTACAAACCAAATCAACGGCCCATGGTCCCATGTCAAGAAACCTTCCAAGCAGAACAAGGGCTCTAAATCTATGTGATTGACTCAACAGTACCTGCACAAAACATAAGATGTAAGAACGAAAGGAAAAAAGAAATATAGCACATAGGATAACTAAAGGGAAAGCATGCAAAACATTTTACTGAAGTAAAAATGTAGAAGCAAAGAGAACGGCAGTGAGGTACTTCAGAAAAGGTGACAGAGATAAACTCGGTACGAAAGTGTAAATTAAAAATGTCTTACCTGAAGAACTATAGGTAACTGTTCGGGGGGTTTCTTGTCCTCGGAACCATGATCAAGCCACACTTCAAAAGCCGTCAGTTGTTCCGTGAAAAATGGGCTCGGCTGGTTTGAATTAGGAGACAAATAAATTGGTTATACTGAAGTGATTGTATTCGAATAGCAACATAATACTAAGAAAAGCTTATGTGTTTTTTAAAAATGCTAAGTAACAAATAGAAAACCTGAAACTCTGCATTCGGATCAGCAATTAACTGAGGAAGCTTGGAAAGGCAAATCTCAGCAGCCATGTCCCATGCATCCCTGGAATTTAGCAAGTTACAAAATGCACAAACAGCTTATGCAAAAACATAGGGATTAGTAAAGTTAGTTACCACATATGATGTTGGTGTGTTGGTGGTAACAATGGATAAGAAATAGGAGAACAATTTGCGGATCGCATGATCCTCTCAGCAAGCAAGAAGTTGCGAAAGAGACTAGCAACCAGAAGATCTTGCCTGAAAAGCCTTTGGAACAGATCTGCACAGTGAAACTTCATCATAAAACCAATAAAGACAGACGTTTACTTTTAACTCAAATGATCTTCTCTGATTTCCTTTCTCACAAAAATAATATCTCCTAGATGTCGTACCATGAGGAAGAACATTCCAAGCAATAGTGTCCGTAATAGCAGTGAAAATCCAATTCAGCTCCCCAAGAAGAGTTTTACGGTCATTTTGCCGTCCAGGAATTTGGTCAATAAGAGAATTATCCATAGAATCACGGAGTAATGATCGTTTACAAAACCTGCATAGTTTATAAGCATGGCCCCACGTAAGCACAAAATGGCCTCATGAGTGAGTGAGAGGGGAGGGAGGTAGGCAGGGAGAGAACCAGTGCAATGCCATCTTGATGGGTGTTGTGAGGCAAGCCGTAAACACATCAGCAGGAAATTCTACACTCTGGGGAAGAGTTTGATGTGCTTCACACGCAGCAAGAAGAATACAATCCTTCTGTGAAGATGCAGAGGAGCTAGAACTCCAATCTAGCCGCTGAAATATGTAGAATCACTATGTTAATTAGAAAATCCAGGAACAAAGACGAAACAAACAGATGAATCATGATTACCTTCAACTTCAAGAATAAGAGAAAATGTAAATACTCCCTCCGGGTTGGTAAAGTAAGACGTTTAGGACATTGACACGGTCTCCAAAACACAACTTTGACTAATACTTTTTAGTATAAAATATTTATAAAATATATTTTAAAAGTACTTTTCTGAAACTATATTTCAATACAAATTACTCGTATTATTTTTATATTTCTAAACCTAATACTTAAATAATTATTTACAGTCAAAGTTTACAAAGTTTGACATAGGACAATCTCAAAACGTCATCCTTTACCAATATGGAGGGAGTACTAAAGAAATAGACATTAATTAGAAGCATATAGAATACCTCTAGAAAAGCTTTCACAATAATTCCAGCTGCTGAGCAGTCAAAAACATAAATGGAAGGTGTTTTTAACCATGAATCAAGATCAGTAATCGGAAGTGGAATGTACTGCGTGTAACTCTGCAACAAAACGCCAAAAAAAAAAGGACTATTTCATCAGAAGCGCCTACTATAAGCACATGCAGAAAGCAATACAGTGTCTTAATAACATTTACCTTGTTAAACACCCAAATCTCGCCATTAGTTGTAGGCTTTGGTACACCATGGCCATTATAATGGAAAAGGACTCTTTCTGATTTGGCATACTTGCGGCAAGTATTACAAAGCTTCTTAACCTCCTCCACTGTTGGATCTAGCTGTAGCTTGTAACGAGCCTGCAAGTTCGCCATTAGCCGAAGCTTGTTACATTAAGGACATGAAGATGCAAACAATCAACATCAAAATTCAAAATATCACGGAAGTTGAAAAAGGAAAGCAAGTTCCTCACCTTAGGTTGCCAACGCTCATACTGTGTGTGCAATGTTTTTCCAATATTTTCAAGGGCTTTAGGAGGTGCCATTGAAAATGGATCTGAAAAGAAAGAAACAAAAATCCATGAACAGATCTCAAGGCAATTCACATGTGCAATAACAGTATTTGTGCACAGACCTATCAACAAACATGAATTACCATGTTCAGTATCCAGTTAATTTTCCATTTTCTATATAAATAATTGTCCAAGAAATGCAGTATCTTACACTAAATTTTTAATTCATCAACAATCAAACACCAGTTATTCAAATTAAACTCTGGGATAGAGATGCATGAAGTCATCTAAAAGCTATGGAGCAAAATAACGTCATATGGGTACAGTTGCTAACAGTTTCGTTGTTACGGTTACATCCAGTTAACGATATGCTCTCAGTTGGTGCTGAGAAAAGAAAAGGACAGTTTCAATCAAATGGTGCAAAAGCAGTTCATTTTTCAGTGCATCCTAACTCGCAGGGTATATTCATATGGAGATCAGCTAAATTCCACAAAGATAAAAGACAATACAGATATCATATGCAGATAACTGTATTTTTTCCCTTGCCTAATAAGAAATTTGGAAATATATACTCAAATAAACATTTACCCATCCAGCACTCCATTCTAGCACAAGGGGAAATTTTTATTACATCTGGTGGATCAACACTTATGTTTAAACACAATACTAGTGCAACACATCCAGTCTTCATCTGCAAAACCAAACCCATCATTAGTAATATGATGCCAGTACCAGTGAGACTGGTATTTATTTGACAATCAATACTAAACGACAATACAAGTGAGACTGAAATTAATAAGAACTGTCGCTTGGAAGGGGGGCTAGCCACTCGTTCTGAAATGTAATAGCAACTATTGGATCCCAGAAACATCTCGAGGGTTATGCAATTTCCATTTTGTGAGAAATTTAGGTATGCAAAGGCCACTACTACAAACATCACAACATTGACAAGACATGTTGGTAGTTCCAGAGTAATGCTGTTTACTTGCTGATTTGAATTTTTATCTAAAAAGAGATAGAGTGTTATTTCATTGAAGGCTACAATATTTCCCTTTTGTATTAATTATTATTAAAGCGAATCAGTGTGGTACAATAAGAGAGTAACGTAACGATATTTAAGCCAAGCCCTCAGAGCCCCACAATTTTAGGAGACACTTGGTAAGCAGAAGATACTCAGTCGTGGCAAACAATAACTCATTCCACCACATCACGATTGTCCTGCTTGCAAGATTAGTGAACATAACATTACTCATTCAATGAGTTTTGAGGTCTCATTACATGTGACAGCCGAAGTCAAATCGCATTTTGTAACGGAAATTGATTAATGACGTCGAATACTCGAATCCTTAGGTACCATAGCCACTTCAACCTACCAGCAGGTGCCTATACTTTTTCCATTTTAAAGCTCAACCAGCTAGCTGCAACTCTATGCGTGAATCCCCCCAGGTGAAAACGCGCCTAATCCAGCAAACGGTCTGAGTAATAGCAGAATCAGCAGAAGCAGCATCTGAATACTGGATCGCATCCATTACCCGGTCCTTTGGGCGCCACTTGGAGACGAGACCGCTGGTGGAGGGCCCGGTGGCGGCGGCAGCCTCGTCGAGTCCCTCGTGGCGCTGCTCGCACAGCACCACCACCTGGGGCAGGTAGGCCACGGGCGCCGGCCTCTCCACCTCGGCGGCCTCCAGCCCATTCCTGGGCTCCGGGCCGTTGGCCACGGCGAGGCCATCCGTGACGCGGCTGTGGTGGTGGTGATTCGGCAGCGGCGCCGAGGGCGCAGCCGGCGAGGGCGACGGCGAGGGGGAGGAGTGGACGAGCCTGGACGCCATGAGATCTCCCAATGCCATGGACGCTTGCTGTGTCCTTCCTCCCACTTCAGCCCGCAGCAGCCATGATGAGGTCGGGGAGCTTGGTCACCTACATGGATCGAATCGGGCCAGGGTGGCGAATCGGGAGGGGGCAGCCAGGTCAGTGAGGTGGGGAAGAGTGGGCGGGGGTTGTTGGGGGAGGGGTTTAGGGTTAGGGTTTGGGCGCGGCTGCTCCTGCCCTGCCTTCGATGGGATGGAGAGACCAAGGGGAGGGGGAGACAAGGGAAGCGGCGTCCCGGTGCGGTGCGCTGCGCTGCGCTGCGGGAGGAAGAGAGAGATTGACGGAGAATTTTTTTTTTTTTTGCTATAAAAACTGGAAATTAGACTCCATCTTTTTCCAATGGTTTTTTACTAGTTTTATTTAGGGGCAGTGGTCCGACCATGTGCGATGCCCGTGCACCTTCGGCTCCTTCGGCTCCTGTTTTTCTTTCCCTCTCCCTCACCTCCTCCGATTTTTCTTCACGTCTTCCTTTCATAGTTTCGTTCGGTTTGCGTTTGTTACTACCTCTATTCCTCGACTTTGACCGCTCATCTTATTTTAAAAATTTATGTAAATGTAGCCAAATTTAGGTCGTTATTAAAATTTATATATTACTAAATCTAGCCATAACAAAAAGAAATACAAGTCAGCAATACAATCTTCCCAATTATTGTCATGGATACTAGGCCATGTTTATCCAACAACACACTCTTTTTATTAGACCATGTTTATTCATCAACATCCTCCTTTTTAGTAACATCGCTGATAAACTGCTTTCATCGATCATATATACGTTGTCTTGCACTTCTCCAGGCTATTGGCTACTGACGTCATCCATTACCACGTCCATTCATCAACCGCCAGACTTTGCTATGCCTCTTACTGGACTTTCTTTTTAACTATGGTGCACGAGTATGCTCTCCTCCTTGAACCAAACCTCATCGAGCATGGCTCACCATCCTTTCACACGGATTTTCTAATGTGTGGAAGCGATGGTTATCTATTATATTAATTATGAGTCGTCCAACTTTGGTATTCTGCGCAATGAAAAAGGAATGAAGTTAGTGTGTCGATCCAACTCCAGTTATTCAAATATTCAATAGCCACATAAAAAATGTTGACTCCCTCTGTCATTTATGTTTTCTCTAGAAGCATGTTGAGATTTTTTAGAAAGTTTACCATATAGGAATATAAATACGAGGATTATACTAAAACATTTGCTAAATACAATATGTTGGTGTAGCATGCATACTCTAAGCACTCACATATTTGATTAATTAAAAAGCAAATGAAAAGTTTGGCTTTCTATCTAAAATGTTAGTTTTCTCTACAATAAATCATTGGATTGCGTGCTTGCTGCACCTGGATAAAAATATAATGGGTAATAAATTAAAAATGATACTAAAATCTTCTATTAAAATAAGTATTGAAAGCAAACACTAACCTTATGTAAAAGAATAGAATGAAGCGCTGCAGTACTTGATTAAGGTGAAATGTAAAAGTCATCGATCCATACAATGGCTAATAAAAATTAACATGGTTACTTTTTTTTTGTTGAACGAACCGACGGAAGGATTGTTTGTCATTATATTTAGAAGAAGAAACTAAAATTAAGCGCCAAACATAATCCATAAAGGGGAAAAGGCCCAACAAGTCAAGAATAAAGCAAACCAAAGGCCCGTGAATAAGGAGGCGCTTTGTTTCGTTGGTGTCCCAAGCGTTCGGGTGGGTTTGTTTTTGAATCGACGTCATAGGAAATCTTGGCCTCCCGCCCGCTCAACGATTTCGATGCCAGGCCACCCAATCGATCGAATCCCTTCCCCTCCATGGCCGCCCTTCCCGTCACGGTGGTTCGCGTCCTCGCCGACGCGCACACCATCGCGCGCACCGACACCCCGCACTGCGTCATCCTCCGAGGCGTGGAGGCCGTCCGCGACGCCATGCCGATGCTCGCGGTTCTGACGAACAAGCTGCTCAAGCTCAAGGGCGGCGTCGAGTCTGGGACGGCGGCGGATCGGGAGGATGGGACTCCGGCAGCAACGACGACTACTCCGCCAGCGACGACGAGGGCGAGGTCGGGAACTCTGCCTCTAGCGAGAGCGGCGGCGACGACGAGGGGGCCATCGGCAACAACGGAGGATTGGTTCTTTGGCAACATGCAGCCCCTCCAACACGCTGCCGTCCTCCTCGAGGAGCTCCTCGACGATATCATACCGTGGCTGGAGCGGAGCCTCGGCGGCCGCGACAACCTTCGCCGCCTCCGCGACAACGGCAAGGAGATACGCAAGGGATGCAAGGGATGATTGAATTGTTGGATCCTCACCCCTGCTTCAATTTGTTTGTTGTGAATTTTTTTCCCTCAAACTTTGTTAAAATGGTTTGGGTACCGATCATTCTTGTGCTCATTGGTGCTCATCCGGGCACGCAATCATCTTTATTTCAGTTCTGAGATTAATCGCTGCCTACCTAGTATTGGTTCAAATTGTTTTCTCCTCAGATATAATATTGGCGGTTGGTCCCTGCATGCCAGTGTATTAGTATCGTGTATTCCTTCCAATTGATTTTTTATCTTCCACTTTACTAGCACTTGCAAAGAGTAGGTCCTAAATATCTTAACAGTCTGCAGTTGTTGGTCATTTGAGATAGGCAAACACGCAGACCATGCAATCAATTTGACTTTGCAGGATAGCTAGCTATTTTCTGTGGGATGGCCAAAAACAATTGCATGCCCTGATCAATTTGAGGGGGTATAAGATCAAAGTGGATGCGAGCCTTTCATATACATCCCTGCATATATGCTGACAACTGAATAGTAATGTGCTGTGTTGGTAAATTGTCTGAACGTGACAAATTGGCGCCTTTCATAGGAATTCCTACATATAGGCTGACAAATGAAAAAGTAATGTGTGTTCAGGTATCTGTTCTGTTTTGAAATACCTTACTGCACCAGCTTAAGTTTTGCCTGTCCAACTGTCTTGAAGATATATGGGTTGGTTATCGATGATATTGAAATTTAGGGGACCGATTAATCGAGGTAATTCATTGATTGGCTCCAGGGTTTTGGTTCTTCTGTTTCAAACACAATTATCATGAAGTAGGATGTTTCAAATCAGATGTATTATTATTATATAGAAAATGCCGTTAACCTTCACCGTACACAAGAAAAAAACTGATGCAAACATCTCTGATAGATTAAAGAAACGCATAATGGACATATCAATAATTTCAAAATAACATAGCCATGTTGCTCGCAAGAGGATCGCTGTTTACATAATTATGACAAAATAGCTTCAGCACATCCCAATCCAAAGACTACAAATGCAATAAATCACAGACTCTCAAGTACTTGTGCTACACAATGGACACTTCTGATACCTTGAAGAAATTGACATATCCAAAGACTGCATCACTGCATAATATTTGAATGATGGATTATGCTAAACCTGGCATCTAAAGTTCAACATCATGGCATATGCGGCAAGGTTCAACAACACGTAGCTTTACCATGGGGGGAACTTTAGGCTCGATGTATGTCCTGATAGCTAAGACTGCTCGTTGAGCTTCCACGAGAACATCCCTGGGCAGTGGAGCGCATTTGTTAAGTTTGTAAGCAGGCTCAGAACACCTAAAAGAACTCTGACAGGCCTCAAGTGTAAGGCGCTCAAGCGACGTTATGCTCTCAACAATATGGCATGTTAACTCAATAAGACTCTTTGCGGACGTGAATCCTAGGATCTCCACTCTCTTTATCTTGTGATGCTGATGTCCTTGCATCTTCCTCAGATCCAAGGGATCTGTGAATATAGACCTATGCTCCATTTTCCACTGTGATACCTATAAGATGAAAAAAAGAATATAGTCATGGTTCCGCTGTGGTAGCTACATAGAAATATGGCAGCAACTTGCATTCAAGACAAATGTCTTAGCCACAACATAGAAATATGGCAGTAACTTACTTCAAGACGAAAGTCTTCAAGGAGGGGCAAGCGTCAAGAAAGGAAACAAGAGAAAAATAATCGTAGGCTGGAGGAAAGGTCGTAGCGCTAAAAACAATACTTAGTTTCTTGAGGTGGAGATATTTGCTATGCAGATCGTAGGCTGGAGGAAAGGTCGTAGCGCTAAGAACAATACTTAGTTTCTTGAGGTGGAGATATTTGCTATGCAGATCGTAGGCTGGAGGAAAGGTCGTAGCGCTAAGAACAATACTTAGTTTCTTGAGGTGGAGATATTTGCTATGCAGTATTGGTGTATCGATCGTCTGCATAAAGATGAAAGGTTAATTATAGTTCCAAGGTATGACTGCTGTAGTATCATAATATGCATATTGCTGGTCCAATCAAAACGTTAGAGTATACCTCGCTGCTTGAATATATAGTAGCAGTTTTAAGGTTTGGCATGCTGGATGGGAATTTAACACGAGTGTGATGAACTGCACCGGAGAAGGTTATGTGTAGATTCCTCATCTGCAATGTTTCTCTGAGTGATAGTTGAACTTTGTGGCCTGCTTCAAAACAAAAGCTGGATATATTTGGAGCTTTGATGTTTATTTTTCTAGCTTGCCACAACCCAAAAACCTCTAGGTATCTAAGCCGCTGCAGCAAGAAAGGGACCTTCAAGCAAACAATCCCATCACAATACCTGACTTCTAACCACTCCAAAGCAAAGGAATTGCAAAGCACGCACCCTAAATCGTCCCCCGTAATACAGACGTCATGAAGATACAATTTTCTCAGGCTTCTTATCCAACCAAGTTCAGCTGTGGGACAGAAGGAGCAACCAGCAAGGAAAAGATTCCAGATTGAGTCTCCACTCCCATTAGATAAAAATGAGTATGGGAAGTTGTATTTTGCCTTCATTGGTAATGCCTGCATTGGTAATGTAAGTATAAGTTCTTCAATTCCTGGGGTAATGGCAATCCGAAGCCAATTGTCGAGATTGCTAGAGTTCTTTGCATTGCAATCTTCAAGCATGTAAACCTTGAGTTTCTTCACACCAACGCCTGAATGTTTTTTCAAAATCTGGTCAACTCTGCTAGAGAAATATCCAGCCATATCATCATTTCCGTATTCCTTTTTATCCAATCCAAGCGTTGTACTACTGAAAGTAAGGTTGGGATGGCATCTCCGGGAATGTAGAAAAGCACGAGACACACAAGCGGCTCTGGCTGCGGCTCGCATTGGCATCAGGGAATGTATATAACACCAGATGTCCTGCATGAAGTTAAAAAAGCATGAATGAGGTGTTCAGTATTACAACTGTTTACTCCAGATGGAGGGAAAAGAACTAAAGAAAAATATGGCAGTGTAACTGAGGTGCTCTAGGCATTGTTGCACATTGTGTTCTTGATGGCTGCTTAAAAAGCAGTCAGCGGCCAGAGTTGATTAGGCACTAGAAATCTTATCATACCTTTCTACTAAAACAATGTGTAACTGCGCAAATTTAGAAATGTGCATAACAATACCAATCTGTGGTTTCTTTTGCATTTGTGCCAACTATGATGGACAGTATGATGTTTTACTATACAATAGCATGCTAATTGATGGTAGATTGGAGAAAAGACCATGTCGCTCTGGATAGGGCAGCAATAGTGCATCTGCATCATATTTAAATAGTAGGAGGCCCATGTAATTGTGTTGGCAGCTACAATGTCATAACTAAGAAGTGTGATATAAACCTTAATGACTGAAGGTAAACAATTGATTGAGCAAATAATAGGATACACTAAGTCTGTGTTACAATGTTACTGCCTGTAATGGTCTTGTGAAGATAACATGGACATCGTTGTTCAGACTTCAAAATTTTAGGTTTCAGATTGAAAGGAATACATATGATCTAAAGATTAATGGCAGGTGCTCTTCAATGATGGTAACTTGAAAGGCGCATAGTCTAAGAAATTCCAGCCTTTACACATCAGAGGCCAGAACGATAGATGCAACATTATTACACTGGGCAAACACTAGCCAAATGAAAGTAATACCTCTGGAAGGCTTGGCATCCTTATTTCACCACTCTGAGAATCATCATCTTGCTGGCAAGGTGAGCCCTTTCTTTTGTCCTGTGAAGCAATCAATCCATCTGCAGAACGCCATACATGGTTATGAATAATTCAGACATTTAAGGCACAAAACAGCAAATAACAGGCACACCAACACACACGGATGAATGCTTTTATTCTCTCGTCCAACTTTTGTGCAGCAACAACTGCAACTTGTTAAAATCGATCATTCCTTTTTCTTTTATTTATTTTTGTAGAACATAGCAGCCTGCCCTCAAGTTCTGTCAATACAGTTGAAGCCAAAGGAATACAACGATGCAGCCACCAGCCATTGCAATCAATATACTTTGTATAAGCACATCTAATCTCCTCCCTCACCAGGCTCATCTCCAATTGTAGTAAAAGAAACACATGAATGGAGTACTACACTAGCATTATTTGAACTATGAGATATTTGTATTCCTCTAGAGATCTCGTTAAATTTAAAATAAGGTATTTTCTTCTGCAAACATCGAAAGTACAAGGAGAAGGTGGCTCAAACACGATTTTTCTACCAACCCAATTGAGAAAATTAGTCAGGCCGCTAGAGAGAGGAGGAGGTGGCGACTCACTAGTGGCTTGGGCTCGCCGACGCCGGCGCTCTGGCAGCCGCTTCATCATGGAAAAGCCCCACGCCTATCTCATCCAAGGTTGTGAATGAATCCTGCAGTATCTCTCCCTTCAAGCAATCAAGCGTCCGGGCGTCTCCCCTGCCTACGTTGGGGATGAGATTTGACTTGGCTTTGGGAAGCAAGCAGAGTTTGATTGAGTTATTAGATTTTCCGAATTGGAATCTGGAAGAAACCACGAGACCTCGGACCCCGGGGCGCTGCACGCCTCGTCGCTCGCATCGAGGTAAGTGTGATTGCTGGATGGGCCGAGGTAGGCTATGACTGGGCCAATTTACTTGAACGTTGCTGGGCTTTGGCCACGGCAAACATCAACATGGCAACCACTCCTCTAATAGCATTTTCCATCCGTTTCTAAAAAAGAAGGTTTTTCCATCCACTTTTAAAGATTCACATGATATGCAAGGAACATCCATAATAATAATAATAAAAAAGCTTCTGTAGACCAAACAAAAAACAGTTCCAGGAGCACAACTCTGTACAGCCAGCAACAACCAAGTCTACGGTTACAGGACATGTACATCTCACGGCAACACTGACAAGAGTTTCACTCATCTTTCATGGCGTGCCCCCTTTTCTGTGCAACCTCTACAAGCAGAGTCAGCAATAGACCCGTGACGTGCCCACCTCATCCCCAGGCTCTTCTTTCAACGCGGAATACACCATCCAGGCATGGTCCAGCTTCTGCTCTGGCCGGACCACCACAGATACTAGAACCTCAGCATCCTTCCTCGTCACGAGACCGTCACTCTTCTCACCATACCTTGCCACTAGCAGTTGTGACCATGCTGCCATTGCAGCTGAAAGTGGCATCACAAGCGGTATCCTGGTGGAATGCCATCGGTAGCGATCCAGAGCTCCAGGTGTGCAACATTAGACAGCGCGGTGAGCACGTTGGGAGTTATGCTTGCCTCTGTGTGGAATGATACAAACTGGAACCTCCAAGGGCTACGGATGCTGTTGCAGGAAGTCTATTCGTTTTTCATAAGTCAGATCTTCTAGAGCCTGAAAATCACCCTGAAAACAAGACAATGAATAGATTCATGAAACACTGCCCCATCCTTGGTTCTAGGCAGGCTTTGGTCCCTCTGGAGCCAGCCGATATCATATGCTGAACCATGGACAGTTTTCCGAGCACGCTCTACAAGGCTGCACAAGATATCAAAGGAACATAGTATGTTACGGATTTCCCATCCAAATTTAATTTTAAAAAATTGCATCAGAAAGGTGTCCGTTTTCTACTCTCAAAAGTGAAGTTACTCTTCAGTATGGGCAAGACTGGTCCACAGTGAATTTTATGAGAAGTGCAGAACATGCATTGACTCCTTACTGCATAGATTAGGACTTGCATCAGAAGTTCAGAACAAACAAAACATAAAGATTGCAGAGAAAACTGTACCCTTGAAACCGTGAAGTTCCATTGGCCTGCGTTTCCTTGAGAAGGGTTTCCGCTGCAATCTGCCTGACCAAGGGATGAATTTGTTCCAGTAGAATCCACGGAAGAAGTCTGAATAGGAAGTCTGCCTGCAGCCAGTGCAGGTGGCAGTGTTGCTAATTCTTGGCCCTTCTCAGATAGACCTGCATTAAGATAATGAACACAATCAATTTTAAAAGATGGTAATACCATAATAATCCACTTCACTTATGCAATTGACATGAGAGAATAATTTCTTTGAAGGAAGAAAAAGAACTAGCCCACATAGCCAGGTACAGGGAGGCACTGGGTGAGAAATGAAGCTGTCTGGGCAAGATAAGATGCAGCTTGATTTAAAGAAGGTAAGTTGAGGAATAGCTGTGGATCTTCAATCCTGTCAGCTGAGTTACTATCATCAACCTGCACTAATCAAGTACCTGTTAAACAAAAGGAAATAACCAAATAGACTATAGTACAACTACAGAAGTTTTGTCCAAATTGGACCCTCACACAGAAAATCAATGCAATCTGATTATACTGTTTTGGAAAAAGTCCATATTACTCCCCTCAACTATAAGCAAAGTCTACATAACCCCCTAAACTAATTTTTGGTTCATTTTACCCCCTAAACTATGTTACTTGGTGTATTCTACCCCCTAATACAATTTTTCTTTTTTATTTCTCCATGCACAAATTGAATTTTAATTTCAAATTTTGTATGATTGTAGTGAACATCACAATGTATGTCCAGAAAATATGTTATGAATTTTTCGTGTCCTAAGTATTAATTAATATTAAATAGCTTACCCCCATCAAAATAATAAAAAAATCAGTTTATATTTTTCTATCATGCATTACGATGTCTACTATCGTCTCCCAAAATTTGAACGTAATATGACACTTGCACATGGAAAAATAAAAAAGACAAATTGCATTAAGGGGTAAAATAAGCCAAATGACATAGTTTAGGGGGTAAAAGAAACCAAAAATTAGTTTAGGGGGTTATGTGGACTTTGCTTATAGTTGAGGGGAGTAATTTGGACTTTTTCCGACTGTTTTTCTTAATGATGGATATGCTTCAAGAATTTAAGAAATCACCAAATTAGGTGGGGCGCAATATTATAAGACTTGTAAGAATGTAAACTTAAACTTTTTAAATTTTAAATTTGGTATTCGAATAACAGGGGTGCCAAAGATAATGAGTATGATCAGTGTACTATGATCACTTTAAGGTTTTACATCATGAAAAATTGAGAAAAGCAGGCCCTGGTCAATTGGTTCATAGCGTGACAGAAAAAGGACTAAGGGCTGAGCAGAGTCACGACAATTCAATGCATGGGGTAATAGCAGGGAAAATTTGCAAAGTCCACTTACTGTAGCAGATCTAGATGGCTTCCCATGTGTTGAAGGCGATTCCCTCATGTTTGGTATGGTTGTCCAGATATGATAAATCTGCTAGCAAATGCTCCCATTTGTCAGGGTATTGAGTGCACAACCAAACAATGATGCTAATATGGTGGAGCTAGCGACAGACTAGAACTAAGAAGGAAACACTAACTGACGAGGAAGTCATGAAGTCCTTTTAGAGCAACGGTAGCACAACAAAAAGGAGGTACTCTTATCTTATCATCAAGAGGAAAGGATTAAACACATCTCCATTCACCAAAGGCATCGGAACTTCCAGCAGGTGCATGGACCATGCCTCCACTGACACCAGACGTCCAGAAGCCAATTTATTTTTTTCTTTCTTGTTATAATAATAAGATAAAAGGAATAAAAAAGGATATTTGGCCATCGAACTATCGCCCAAGTTTGATTTTGGTCATGCAACTCAAAAACCGGATATTCTTGACCACCCAACTCTCAAAACCGTTTGTACATAGCCATTGGGTGATTTTGGTGAGTGGTTTTGCTGATGTGGACGTCATGTGGCGGTGGGACCCACATGCCAGTCCCCTGTCTTTCCTTTATCCCTCTTCCCTCCTCTGCCCACGTGCCGCCGCAGCAGAGACCCACAGCTACTCCAGAGCCGCAACAAGGTCGAATTGAGGTCCTGAGAGCTTCGATTGAGGTCCGGCAGTAAGGCCAAATCATGGTCAACGACAGACAAATCGAGATCCCTTCAGCGTCTTCGCGCCTGCCTCGCTGGTGCTGGTCAAGCACGAGAGGAGAGAGAACAGAGAGATAGAGAGATGAGAGAGTAAAGAGAAAAATATGATGACATGTGGGCCCCACCGCCATGGGGCGTCCACATTAGCAAAACCACCCGAAGGCTAAATACAAACGGTTTTGAGAGTTGGATGGTCAAGAATACCCGGTTTTGGAGCTGCATGGCCAAAATCAAACTCAGACGATAGTTGAATGTTAAAAAAAATGGATTTTACCCAATAAAGAAACCCGCCATGGTGAAGCCTCTGCTGCAACCCTAAGAAGAACTAGGTTTCTTATCTGGATAAAGGAAAGCTGCAAGTTGTTGCAGGAATAAAATCAGAGGACCTTGCAGTGACATGAGATGCTAAGCGCGGAACCGGATCAGGACATGAAGTATTGAAGGAAATCGGTAGGTGAGAGATCCAACAATCTCAACAAAACTAAATACAGAGGGGAAGAATACAGTATCAATTTACCGGAAGGAATTCAGAGTGGTGTATGCCGCAAGGACACTGGGATGGATCGGAGGGAGTCTTCGTCTTCCGGCACCCGATGCGTCTCATCCCGATCGCTGCTCCCCGCCCCCCCTGGTTGTCCCCCGAGCATATCCCAAGCGCCCCAGTCGCCGTCACATTAGAAGTCATGCATGGGCCCTCCTTTCATGTCCGGCCCTGTTTGGCAGTTTCACGGGCTCTCTTTTGTCAATGTCAAGATTAGATTCCAGGCTCCCAGCCAGCAACACACGTATAATCTCATGACACAGTAGAGAAAAACAAGTAGCACACCTGACATTTACAAATCCCCAAGAATTGCATGATTCTTCTCCTCTGGGTAATGCAGTGAAGTAGTGAACACCTTATCATACACATGCATAATGTTTACTTTACTGTAGCTGGTCTGGTTTCTGTTGGCATAAAAAAAAGAGAGGTATACTTCAGAATTTAACCACCTTAAAATCATGCAAACAGCTGGATATGAAAAACACTTTTTCCCTATTGTAAATGCAGACCAACAGCAACATCGAAGGGAAAATCTAAAAGGTCCCATGAGCACATGATCCTTGTGAGAACCAGCATAAACAAAATTTAATATGGTCAAAGTTTCACTTACTCTGTCTTGCTTGATTCTATCATTCCACTCCTTTGTCTTGCTCTTTATCTCTTTGGTATTCGAGTCAGCAAGCGGCAAAAAACAAATATAACCATTAACCAAAAAAATCTCAGACAAGTGTATTTCAATCCATGGGTTTTAATGAATAACAGAAACTGAGTCCTCTTTTATATGGAGGTGAACATGGAAAGCACAAATAACATCGTTTTTTTTTAAAAAATTTCAAAGAAGCTTTTCAGTTGCAGTACTTGAACTCCTAAATGGCATTAAAGATGCGATGAAGACAAAAAAGGCATCTCTATAGAGTCAACAGAAAAGAAAAAAAAGAAGAAGTCCTATGGAGCAGGAGTATCTTTTTTTTAATACTAATAATGAAAAATGAAACATGAACCGAAATTTAAGAATTAGCTTAGAAACAGCTATGCCAATGCAATGCCAAGATGTCAAATGTTGATGCCAGGCCAATTTTTACAAGAGACTGAAAATAAAATGTTAATGCAAAAGGATAGGAATACCACCAAAAGAGAGTGCAAAACACCTTCAAGAGCTTCAGAATGGTGCACTGTCTCGATGTGTTGAACAAGAAGTTTCTTAACCCATGGTTCCTCTGAAGCTGTGAACATGGCAAGACAATAAGAGATTTTGCAGGTGAAGGAGGCACTCGCTAGTACTATGCTGTTTCCGCTCTACAATTGTTCGTCTGAATGAGGAGAATTTGATATACTATATCATGTATGTATAGTGTTGACGGACGGTGGCGAAGTCGTTTTGGCAAGCATCATGGGTGCGTGTGCGTCAATGTTAAATTCCGTTTGCATTGTACCTTTAGCAGCGGCGGTGGAAGAGGAGGGTTCGGAGATGGAGAGGCTGGAGAAATCGAGCATTGCCTTCTTCGCTGGCCTCTCATTAATCTCTGGCCCTGGTAGCAAAAGAATTGAGGAAAGAGATGATTAGGGCAGTGAGGAAGGAAGAGAGAAGGGATAGCTCATAGAAAGCATCCGGGCGGATCTGCGAGGGCTTGCGCTTGACCCGGACGACGATGGGCTTCTCCCTTGCGGCATGCCCCGAGGTGGAGGCTTCGCCAGCGGCTGCCGCCATGACCGGCGGTGGAGGTAGGGTAACCCAACAAGGAAGGGGAGGTGCTTTAGGATTCGTGCACACACCAGCATCCATCCGTCACACAGAGACACATGAATTTAAGTTTGGGGGCCATCCCAGCCCATAAGGGAGGACTTGGAGACAGAGTCCAACTTTTTTTTTTTTGAATCGAGGCATGCCCCATTTCCATTGCTTAACGGAAATACAAAGTTCAGAAGTAGAAGAACGATATAGGAAATATGGGGAAGGGCCGAAGGGGTAGGCCTAGCTCTGCTAACCTCCTTCAGATTAGAGATTAGAGACTAGATTGGAGACAGAGTCCAACTTATTCACACACGCCATCCAAATCCAAATCAAATACTAAGAAGGACATCAAGGAGAGAAAGGGAAGCAGGAGAGAAGAGCAGAAGACACAAGGCGACAGGAGGCCAACGCGGCTTTGATTTGCTCGTCCTGTCCCATAGGGCTGCTGGGTCTGATACGATGCAGCGCCAGCGGGACCAGCAACAGGAGGAGCACCGCCGCCGCCGCCAATCCGAATCCCAGGCCTGTGGTGAGCACCCCCTCCTCTCTTGAGTCTTGACTAGCTTCCTCTCCCACCCTCTCTCTCTCTCTCTCCTTGATTCTACCTTTTTTGTTTTTAATTCAGTTGGCTTAAGGTTCCCCACCCACGACCTTGTTGTTTCGATTTGGATCTCTATACATACTAGTCTTTTAGCACGTGCGACACGCACGTGCTATTAAAAAAATTAGATTAAAAAATAACTACTTTAGAACAATTACATTCATTTAAATCACATAGAGCTAGAATCTCTTATTCACAATATAGGAGTCTATTATATTTGAAAACGACATCAAGGATAATTACGAGGATGCCAGAAGCACCATGATTAGTGCAGCAACATAATATTCATATAATTGCCCATGTATCTCGAAACACTACAACAGTTGTACTCCATTTTTAATGCAAATTCTTATCGGAGGAATCTCATAATATAACCATAACCATACCAAAGTAGATCAAATGAGTCCCATCAAACACTATGCCAGGAACATCTTAAAAAAGGTAAGCCTGGCAAAAAAAAAATAGTATAAATGGGCTACAACTGTAATTCTCTAACAAAATTCACTAAAAAATAACTTCACTACTTCCTTGCGCAAAAATATTGTCCGGCTACAAGTATCACATTTCAAATAATTTTAAAGCAAACAGGTCGAGGAAAAACCAACAACCCACTTATCTGTACTATGCTCTCAAACCACTACAACTACTCAGATTAATACTATTGAATAATTTTCCATATAACAGTATCCGTCAGTGAAATCCGGTAATCCACTTAAAATATCATATATGCAAATACGCGCTTAAAATGGCAATCCAATATCAACAAGAGGCTAAAATACCTTATCTCACAAATTTTTTCCAGAACTTCTGCAAGAGCTTGATGATACTTCTTGGAGATACCCTCTAGATAAGTTTATTAGCAAAGAAATAAGAGATCTGCATAGAGCATTTCAACAACAATGAACCACTAAAAATAACATATAAGAAAACATAGGATAAATATAAATATTTTGAAGCATAGTAGCATAATTGACATAATATCAGCGATAATAAAATAGGACTAAATAATTTAGTATTAAAATAAAATGATTATGGTTCAAAATATAAGAGTGCTACATAGACCTCTCTGGAACTTTAAGCGGGTTGTGGAGTCCATGCTTGGGCATTTAGATGAGCCCTCAACAAAATTAGGTACCTACGTGGAATTGGAACATGAAATCTCTTGTGGAGACACTGTTGCAACCGATGGCGTGTGCAGCCACCTACGAATCACACAAACAATCAGTCCATATCGGTATGCACAACCTGCCAATGCAACCCTAACGCAACGCCCCCAAAATTAATACGTCCGATCCACCAGCACACAACGGATTGCAGAAGCAAAAAAAACCTGGAAGCTACATCATTCAGTTAACCTTTTCGCCACTATCATTCCCAACAACCCAGATTTCTAGCCCGACTAATGCCGCTTCAGGTGGCAGCTTAAGCTCATTGTACTTAAGAAACTTAATGGCACCTGGATCATAGAGAAAAAATAAAAATTATGTACCTGTTTAGAGAGATTAGGGGAAAAAATTTATGAACATACATCATTAGCTCATTGTTATATGAAAGATTAACAACTCTGTTTACATGACCTGAGTGGCCTCCTAACTTATTAAACACAGAACTGAAAATACTAAATAAGATACTAAAAAAACATCATGTTTTCTAATGTCAGATGAATCAAACAACACCCTGATCCATTTGCTATATGTTTTAAATGACACCTTCATCCATTTATTTGGACAAAACAAATGAAAATACATTTTCAATTGGACAAAGCAATATGCTTCTAACAAATAATAATGATTTGCTTCTCAATTGGAGGAAAAAACTACTACTATCACATAAGCCACACAAAAATATTACATAAGAAAAATATTTCAGACTATGGACATGAAAATTATGGATCAACAAAAACAAACACACATGTTCATTGTTTCCTTTCATCCATTATTTGCAAGAGTATCTTGTTTGCCATCAGATAGAGAGTGTGATTCAAGATGAATCAATTCTTGTCTCCATCAGGATCATGTGACGTCAACTAAAAGAAAGAAATAAAAGTCATTAACATACTTAGGCATGCTGGATGTGATTGTTTTCCTATCAATTTTTTTCATGCTCCATATTGGCGCGTCCCCTTTGAAGTTGCAGGCATCGGCTCCCTATGTTGCGAAAGCGTCTCCTCGGAGTTTCGGCAGGTCCACGTTGATGTTTCAGGACCGTTTGATGGGAAAGTTCCCACCAGACGTCCAGATCGCTGCATTATCAAACTTAAAAATAGTATTCAATCATGTACCTTGTACAATTAAACTTGATTTTATGGAGGAAGTAAAAAAGAAATCTGAAAATAAATCACATAATTTGCATCGAACCATAAAACGTAAAAATACAATTCAACATGTACTTTATACAATTAAAACTGTGGGACAACCGTGTTCATCTCCTCTTTCATCGACCATGGCAAGGAACCGGCCCCCGGCGCCGCCGCCTCGGCCTGCTACGACTGTGGCGACTACTTGGAGCAACGACCGAGACAAAATGAGGAGGGCACAAGCATTCTTATCCATGCTATTCGTCCATAAACGCCAGCGGGACCAGCAACAGGAGGAGCACCGCCGCCGCCGCCAATCCGAATCCCAGGCCTGTGGTGAGCACCCCCTCCTCTCTTGAGTCTTGACTAGCTTCCTCTCCCACCCTCTCTCTCTCTCTCTCTCCTTGATTCTACCTTTTTTGTTTTTAATTCAGTTGGCTTAAGGTTCCCCACCCACGACCTTGTTGTTTCGATTTGGATCTCTATACATACTTTGGATAAGGAGATCCCAGTTACCATACTTTCTTTATATTGTGGATAAGGAGATTTCCAGTCACCATACTTTCTTTTTTTTTAAAAAAAAATGATTATAAGTAAGAATTTAAGATCATAGATGAACCTTGCAAGATGATTCCCATTTAAAACAGAAAACAAGATGGTTTCTCCAATTTGTTATGCTATAGTCTGCACAAAAGTCGATCTGCAGAAGAAAAAAAATGGATTGCTCGGTCTCGGGCCTATGTTTTAGCTGGTGAGTGGTGTGCTTCAGTTTGCCTTTCCCCGCTCAAATTGTATTTAACCATGCATGTTGTGCTAGCAGATGAATTGATTGCTTCAAGGGCTAAAAGAAAAGGGTCACCCGGCTATAGAGATGACGATTCTCAGGGTGCTGAGATACATTCAGGACCAATCCTTCCAGAGGTACTGCATGAAACGTTGATAATGGAAGAATTTAGTACAAGTCAAATACCTTGATGAATGTTTGAAGCCTTGAATCACACAAATAAAGTGAACCAACGAAAGCTAAATAAAGATTATGAGCGGATAGTTCAGTGCCCTAACCTTCTACACCCTGCTTTGCATTGGAAGCTTTGATATTTTCCAACTGTTGCAATTTCATTACAAAATTCTCTCCATAGCATGTCTGATCCTAGCATAATAATTGCAATACATAAAAGATGTCATTTCTAGTTACCATCAATGACTGGCGCTTGCCATTAGTCCTCATTCATACTGCGGCTACCTTCCTTAGACTGTACCATCTCAGAAAATGCTTCTTTTCTAAGAAATTTAACATGTTATCTCTACTAACTAAACCATTGTTGGTTTCAGCCATTTGTGAGCTGCATAACCTTGTAGGATGTTATTATTTTAATCTCACTGGTCACCAAGGCTTATGCTATTTTTTCACTGTGGCTGCCAAATTATTTGATTATATCACACCATTACCTGCACAAAGTGGGCTTTCCTGCTGTTTAAAAATTCAGATGTATTACTTGTACCCTATGCAAAGTGCATGTCCATTCATGTTCGTTTGCTGCTATCGATTTAACATGCTATTAAAAAAATAATTAAAGGTCATTGCTTCCACCTTATTTGGCACAAATGCAATAAATAAACACACTTCATGCCTGATTTGGGTAAACAAAGGGTGTATTTTTCTATTAAAAATTGTCAATTATATTAATCAGGCACATTGCTCTGCCCCTGGGTTTCAATGTTATTCCATATGTTACTCATGTTTCTTTTCCTTCCATCTAAATCAACCTTTCGCCTTTACAATTCCAATGTTGAACTTGTCTGTTTCTTCCTATTTTTGTGCATGCAGGACGTCTTGCAACATATACATTCCCTGATGCCAATGCAAGATGCTGCACGAGCGGCGTGTGCATCTCGTTCCTTTCTAAATTCCTGGATATGCCATCCCAACCTCTATTTCAGCAAGGATACATTGGGATTCAATGAAAATGCATGTCAAAAGGATGAATCAGTTCGGCTTTTCTACAGTAAAGTTGACCACATTCTGGAAAGGCACTCAGGCATTGGTGTGAAGAAGCTCAAGATTCAGATTGATTTCGATTACAGTCCAGATGACTCTTGTTATCTAAACAAGTGGCTTCACAGAGCTGTTACACCAGGGATTGAAGAACTCACACTTATACTTGTCCCGTTTGGGGCAAAGTACAATTTCCCACGCTCAGTTCTGTTGAATGGGAGTGGAGACTCGATCCAATATCTTCACCTAACCAATTGTTCCTTTCGCCCAACAGTCACATTTGGTGGTTTAAGAAGTCTAACGAAACTACATCTCTGTCTTGTGCGTATTACTGGGGACGAGTTAGGGCTCCTTCTTTCCCACTCTCTGGCTTTGGAAAAGTTGGAGCTTGTGTCCTGTGATAGGATAGTTTACCTGAAGATACCTCCCCTACTGCAGCGGCTCAACTACCTGGAGGTGTGTTCATGCGCCAAGCTCAAAGTGATAAATAATGAAGCACCAAATGTCTCCAGTTTTACGTTTGGAGGAAGCAGCACAGTACAACTATCACTTGGAGAAACTTCGCAGATGAAGAGCCTAATCATGTACTGCTGCGGTTCAGTTTTTTTTGCTCGTGCTGAACTTCCATCCAGCATGCCAAATCTCGAAGCTCTTACTGTACATTCACATACAGAGGTATGACAACTCTAGCTCATTGTTTGACTTTTTATAGATTCTCTTATGATACTACAAGTCTAAGGATTGGACCATAATAATCTGACCATTTGATACAGAGGGCCTATGCACCAATGCTGTGTAGCAAATTCCTCCACCTCAGGCGCTTGAGCATTGCTCTTACCGGAGCATCATTTTACCCAACCTATGATTATCTGTCCTTGGCCTCCTATTTTGATGCTGCTCCTTCTCTGGAGACTTTTAACTTGAATGTGAGTTTCTGTTCAGACTGCTCACTGCTATTAAGATTGCTATGATATGAATAGCCGTGGTGGAAACATGACTTAAATCTGTCCTTTTGTATGATAGGTATGGCAGCGATACATGAAGAACGTTTCGATATTTGCAGATCCTGCAGATCTAAGGCAGATGCGAGAACTGCAGCATCACAACCTTAGGATTGTGAGTATCACAGGATTCAGCTCTGCAAAGAGCTTGATTGAGTTGACATGCCATGTTCTCAAGAGTATGATCTCACTTGAGTGCATGACACTGGAGGCCCCTCAGAGTTGTGTCAGGTGCACTGATCGTGACAACAAATCTGGCAAATGCTCCCCACTAGAAAGGGACATTCTCACGGAAGGTCATAGAGCGGTCATGGCTATCAGAAGGTATATCGAGCCTAGGGTCCCCTTCACAGTGAAGCTACATGTTTTGGAGCCTTGTAGCTGCCATGCCGTTGATCTTTACTACTAGATGTCAAGTTTGTCTTTAGTTATTAAATGTTTTAAGGACGCTGCTGCTGCTAATCATGTAGTAAGTTTTTACATGGGTCATGGTTTCTAGAATTATTGGAAGTGTCAGCCGTCCTCCGATTGTAGACCTCAGTGTAATTGCACCTGGTTAATGTCCAATGACCTACTTTATAGGGGTACTACAGCATAAGGTGTCAACTATAATTCGAAACAATTGGAGACAGTAATTGTGACAGTGTAATAGCAGGGGAACTGAACATTCATTCATAAGGAACAGAACAATCCATGTATACTTTGATTACTGTATGCATCCAATCTAACTCATCGAAATGTTATCTGCGCAAACTAGCTCGGCAAAAAGGGTAGGGAAACTATCCCGCTCTTCAGAGGATTCTATATGAAAACTGCAGCAGCAAAAAAAAGAAAGAAAAGCCAAGCAAAGGCATGATCGAGAATTCGAGATATCTACTGGGTGTAGCGTACGGTGCAGGGGCGGTGCCGGTTCATCTTTTCGTCGTCGTCCTCATGGGGCCGGACCGCCGGGCAGCGGCTCCTCCGCCTGGTCCTGGGTGCCCAGAGGCGGCACCACCTCCTGGCCGTGCTTGTCGTCGCCGTCGGCGGGTGTGGCCTCGCGGAACCTCTCCGCCTCCTGGCCCTGGGCCCCGGGAAGCGGCGCCGGCTCCTGGTCTTGGTCGGCGGGGAGGTGTGCGACCTCCGCGATCGCGATCATGGCGCCGTCGCTTGGAACGGGTGCGGCCTCTTGGAACGCCTCCACCTCCTGGCCGTTCTCGCTGTAGTCGCGCTCGCCGATGGTGATCATGGTGCCCATACACACCTCCGCCAGTTCGGCTAAGTAGCTGATGCGCTCCTGCGAGAGCTGGTACGCGTTGTTGGGGTCGAGGGCGTTGCCCGCAGAGCGGAGCAGGGCGTTGCTGATGCGGGGCAGGCGAGTGAGGTAGGTGAGCGGCGCGGAGGCGGAGGTTGCGGATGCGGTGGCCCGTTGAGCGAAGGTCGAGGAGGGCCTGGCGGTCGGTGTTGTCGTCGGTGAATGTAGGGAGGATGTCTTCGCCAGATACACGGGGGCGTCGCGGAGGGACTCGACGGCGATCACGTCGATCTGGCGCGGGTCATCGAGCAGGTTCATGGCCTTCAGATCCGCCATGGTGCCGACGGTGATACTAGGGAGCGCCATGATGGTGATGTTGCGGGTGATCGATCGATCGATCGTGGTGGGGGGTGACACTGGCAGCCTGGCAGGGGAGGGAGGGGAAGGGAAGAGGAGGCGCCTGGCTGTGCGAGAGGCGAAGGAAGGAGCGGGAAACAGAGGGGGGTTTCGATCCCATTGGTCGAGCAGCAACCACACGGATCGTCATCTCGCGCCGTCGCGCGGCGCGATGCGAGGTCGTCACACTCCTCAGCCTGCCCTCGGAGTCGGAGGAGTACTCAAGGCCATGTCCAGATTAAAAAAAAAATACTTTTTCCTTCCAATCTAAACACAGCCCAGGTCATTATGCACTTAATCTCCCGAATGTACCAGGTGAGGTTATCGTCTCAGACGCTATACGGTGTTTGTACAATTGTGACACAAGTATATTGGCTTAAATACTGCTACGTTGTACTATTACATTATCTACATGCCACGTGTATTACCGCTTCAAGCTTTGTTCGGTTCCATCGAATTCAATCCGGGCAGGGAATGATAAATATAACAAGAAATTCATGATAGCTACAATAAAAGGTCGGGATCCACTCCGGGTCAAGAGCTAATTTACTCACAATAGTGACACCAAAAGACCAGAAATCAATCCACTAGTCAAGAGGTGAAGAATCATTCCGGGTGTCTCGTTGTATACATCGTGAGTAAATTAGTTTTCGACACGGAATAAATCCCGGTCTTTAGCTTTACCTATAATGAATTTCTTGTTACATATATCATTCCTGGCCCGGATTAAATCCGATGGAACCAAACAAGCTCTAAACTGATGCAATCAACCACTGCAAAACTCTTCGGTTTAATTCAAACCAGCTGAGCTAATTTTGAATACAAATTTTTTAGTAAGGTGAGCGGTGAAATTTAAATTTAGTGTGCGTTTAGATTCACCAACTCTCTCCAAACAAACTATTCATCCAACTTTTCCTTATTCAACACATCCCTCCTACTCAGAGAACACTATTCATCCATATTTTTTTTTGGTCCACAGTGTTTTTTCGCAATGTATTTGGACCAAGTAGTCCTTAGCGGTGGGACTATGTGTAAGTGGTCTATAGTTACAGTAGACTTCACAATGTGCAGTCCAAAAAGTAGACATTTGTGGTGAGAGGAGAGAAGAGAGAGAGATAGAGATAGAGATAGAGGAATGAGAGAGATAAAGTGATATTTTATTCTCTATAGGCGCTCATAATGTCTCACCTAGGTTGGATGTAATATTTTAATCGTTATGGACTGCTTTACCACCCTATTGTGGACGCCCTTAGAACGATGAAATATGCATCAAAGTACAAAGTAAGTACTAGCTTAAATAAGTACGAAGTAAGTTTCGTCGCTCATTTTATTAATTTTTTATAAAATATTATATTTTTATTATAGCTTACTTAAATAATATAAAAGATTTTTTACAATAATCTAAATTTAACATATGTTTGCATAATTTTTTAAATAAGACAAGCTCTTAGACTTGAGATAAAAAAAGTTAAATGACCTTGGTCTTGTTTAGATCAGTGAAGTTGGAGACATATAGGGAAATCTTGTTTTGTGAGAGTGATGAAGTGAAAAAAGTTAAATAGTGAAAAGCTATACAAATTAAACGGGCCCTTTTTTAGTTTTTTTAAGAGTAAAATGCATGAATGGTTATTATGGCCGTTGGTTTGTTTCAGTTTGACCATTATACTTAGAAAAGTGTAAATCATAGCCATCAAAGTTGCTCAACCGAATCGATATGGTCACTGCTCACTAGCTCTGTACATATTCGGGAGATGTGGCATAGGTTTGGCTAATGATATGCTACATCGTGGACACAATTCGCCTTTTGACAAAGACAACATTAGGCAAATCCAATTGCAATTCTTTTGTTTATCCCCTCGTCTCCTGATTTAATCTACACACAGAAGCATCACAGATGCATCAATGTGTGTGAGGTCTGTTACCTTCACTCAAAAACAATCAAAGAACTGAACACATAATGTTTCACTGCCACCCGGCAATCACCGACTGGTATGGCTATGGACAACCGTCGGTTCCGGAGACAATGAACATTTGGGAGATAAAGCGCCTTGATCACATCCCAAAACGCTCGCTACAACACGTTCATCCTCCTGTGTTGTTGGAAGCTAGCATAGTGAGGCCATTCTCAATACAAGCTTCATGGATACAATTACCTACTGTGCCATATCATGTAAAATTATTTGAAACTAAGATGAAACACCCCTCTTTCAATGCATAGTTTCATCTATTGTTATTCCCTATGTTATATGGAAGATACAAGCTATCTAGGTAAACTGTGTACACAAGATTTCATCCCCATGACACTCATTTCATCTCTCTTTGTCGGCGATTTATGCTGACAACGTTCCCGAGGGGGTGCCCCGAGAGAAGGGTTTAGGGAGAAGTCGTCGAGAATCTAGAGCCGAAGGTGACAAGAAACGATTTAGACAGGTTCGGGTCGCCGGAGCGTAATACCCTACGTCCTGTATGGTGTATCTTGTATTGATGAGATTGTTTTGAGGGGCTCCCTGCCTCCCCTTATATAGTCCGGAGGGCAGGGTTACATGGGAACCGTATAGGACTAAGAGACTTTTACAAGTTTATCTCTAATTCCCTAATACAGTATATCCAAACCGACTAGGACTAATCCTTGTCTTGTGCGTCAAGTCTTGTTCATGGGCCGGCCCATAGGATGGGCCGCCAGGGTTGTTTAGTCCGTCAGGACTCTACACCCACAAGCCCCCGAGCACCTTATCTCCTGAAGAACAGCCTTGTTGAAAGTACAGAGTTCTTTGAGGTCCTCCAGAGTTCTTTTGAAATCCGCCAGGGTTCTTTGGAACCCGCCAGGGTTCTTTGAGACCCACAGGGTTCTTTGATCTTGGAAGTTGCAACCATGCTGTTCAATAGGTAATGATGTGCTCATAAGTCTTCTCGAAGTTCGGATTGGTGCGCACCGATTAGGTGCGCCCAATTGGGCAGCCCCCAAGCCTCGTTTATCTTTGAAGAAGAAATTCGAGGCTCTTTCGAAGTCCGAACCAAAAGAGAATCAATTTCCGAAGAAACCTGAATTCTTGTAGAATTCCTCATAAATTTATCAATTGAAGCCGAAAATTCTCAGAAAAATATTTCCTGAAAATATGTCCACAGCCCCCGAGCCTAAATTTGAACGAATTCAAATATAGGATCAAGAAAGGACCCAAATTGAAAATTACCGAAGTAACGCTTCGAAAAGCCCATATAAACCGACCGCGACCCTTTGTATCCGTACGCTTGCGCAAAACAGATCTAGGGTTTGCGACAGTTGCAGTTCGCTTAATCCAAAGATCGCGCACAAGCATCCACAGCTTCCCCTAATCTTAGATCCAATCCACACCAAATCACAAGAGATCCCAATGGCTGGTGGTGAAGGATCCAGCCGCGGCAAAGGCTCAAAGAGGAAGGCAGAGGTGATGAAGCAGGTCGTTACGACCGAGGAGGCAGCATCCGCGGGGGAAATGCCGATCGTTGAAGATCCAATCAGCGACTGGCCGACCAGTATCCTGAAGGAGAAACACATCAAGGCCCTAGAGGCAGATGGATTCTTGCCAGCGCAAGAAAACAGTCAATGGAGAAGCGCACACGGTCACGAATACCCCACCGAAGAAACCAAGGAAATCACGGTATGGAAAGCCTTCTATGAAGTTGGTTTTGGCATGCCAACTTGTGATTTTTTCCGCCGTGTGCTTCAATATTATGGGATCGAACTGTGTCACCTGAATCCCAACTCCATTCTGAATCTATCCATCTACATTCATCTGTGCGAAGCCTTCTTAGGGATAGATCCCCATTTTGCCCTTTTCCGCCACTTGTTTAGGGTAAAGACCTCCAGCGGGCCACTGCAAGTGGTAGGCAAAGTTGTTATCCAGTTCCGCCAGGGCATGAGGCCGGTGTATTTGGATTACACTACTAAGGAAAGCCTCAAGGACTGGCAGAAGGAGTGGTTCTACGCATGGAACCACCAGCCACAGTTGCAGAGCCGTTCAGGAAATCCTCCAGTAATGAAACCATTCTGGAGCGAGACAGTTGGAGTCAACCAAGCCATGCAAATCCCTGATCTGCTCAACATGATCAGAGACCTAAAGGCACAAGGGCTCACAGGGGCCATGGTATATAAGTCATTCCTGCAGAGGAGAATCCAGCCATGCAAGCAACGCTGTAACCCAGGGTACTTGTACTCTGGGGAAACAGACCCCTCAAGGAATGCCACCGGGAACATATCGGAGAAGAGAGTGAACCAACTCTTGAAGAAGTTCCTGGTGATCACTGATGATCAATTTCCTAAAATAATGGAAGTATCTGCGATAACCATGACACCTGAGGTAAAATCCTCTTCTGAATACAGTTCTGCATTGTTGAAAATATATTGTGAACTAATGTCTTGATCATCACAGTATGAAGCCCGGCGCGCCTTATATGTAAGTCTGCCGCCCCTGGACCCAACCAACACTGAAGAAGCGGCATTGCTGGCACGCTGTGTGGATCCAGGGGTAAGAGATCAAGTGCGCATGAAATCTGCAATTGAAGACCCTGACGAGCCAATGGTAAAACTTGAACCACAGGCCCCTGAAGAACCCCAAGCCAAATCAGGAGCGACCTCCAGGGGAACTGAAAGGTCCAAGAGACCGGTGCCATCAGAGGCACAAGCACCAGTGCCCAAGAAAGCACGCACCTTGCCCAAGCCCCGAGCCAGAACAATCCCAGAGGAAAGGGCAAAGGTATCCCCACAACCCAGGACAACATCTTCAGTGGGGATAGCCATAGGAGAAATTGGAACCAGCATGCCGCAGCAAAGCAGCTCTGCTCGGCGGGCATTATCTGATGAAGAGATCCTGCACGAGATCTTCAACCCTATCTCCACGCCGTTTGAAGGGATAACACCAATAATTGAAGAACCCTGTCCAGCGGGACCTTCGGCGGCGGAGCAGGAGGTAGAGGAAGAGTTCACCTTGGGGGAGCCAGAGATCCCCATGCGACCCTCCACCATGTAAGTATTTTGTCAATCAATACACAATGTAGCGGCGCATAATACCGCTATAACTAACAAACTTCATTTTCCCAGAGTTGAAGATACTCCAGCAATAACCAGGGAAGAATCCTTGGTTGACCATGCAGCTGTAGAGCCAGAGGCCGCAGTGTCCGAAGAACCCAGGGTTGTTCCAGAAACAACCCTGCCGAAAGTTCAAACAACTCTGCCATCAAACCCGCCAGCACCAGAAGAAGCACAAGTCAAAGAGATAGTCGCGGAGGTGCTGGCGGATATCGAACAGCTGGTCACATCGGCGGTGATGGAAGAATCCGAGCTGGAACGCCGTGACCAGTCCTCTGCACAGCCCCCGAGCGTCACAGAAACAACCCAGACCGGGGCGGAAGCAGAGTGCTCGAGGGGGAAACAAGCAGAAGCAACAACCCCAGAGCAAGGAATTGAAGAGATCCCCAGGGTACCCCAGAGTACCGGAGCTGAAGAAGAAGGTGGGAGCTTCCGCATCGGGAGCTTCGACCCAATGTTCAATCCGAACCCGCAGACCTTCGAATACATATTGGACGCGGAGGAGGATGAGCACCACATCGACAGGGGACTTTACCATGCCGAGAGAGCAGTAGCCTACTTCAAGGTTAGTAAAACAACCCTGGTCTTGTAGTATTGAAGAAGCATTTCTTATAACAACTCTGTTGTAGGCTGTTGGCGAGGCATCAAGGAAGAAGACCGAGTACCTCCACAACATGTCCTTGATGCACGCCAAGGCGGACCGTCTCCAGAAGGAGCTGGAGCGTGAGCGCGAAGATCGCAAACTCCAGGAGGCGGAAGACGCCGACACGATCCGTACCTTACACCTGCGCACCAAGGAATTGGCCGCAGAGAAGGAGGACGTGAAAAAGAAGCTTGCAACGGCGAAAGCAGAGCTCAAAGGTACTCTGTCGTTACCGAAGTCTTATAAAAAATTGTCCATTGCCTGTGTTGAATAACAACTCTGTCATTGTCTTATATACGCAGGGGCGCAACAGCAGCTAGCAACAGCCCAGAGCAAGATGACGGATTGGTCTAACTTGGCCAACCGTCATGGAGAAGCGTTGAAGACCCTCTCTGTTGAACATGAAAGCCTCCAAGAAGAACTCAGAGTGGCGGTCAAGCAACGCAAGGATGCCGACGAGCAACTAATTCAAGTCCTCGAGCAGCAAAAACAACTTGCCAAGAACCTGGAAGATGCTCGCGAGGAGAATAATCGGCTATCTAGGGAACTCGTCCAGGCACAGAAGCATCTCGCAAACAAGAAGGCGCTGGACGAGAAGCTCGAACAGGCGGCCAGGAGGATGTCGGAACTCGAAGAAGAATTGCGGTTGATGAAGAACTCGGACGACGACTTGGCGGAAGCCTTGAACCGGATCTCGCTGCTAGAGAAGGCAGCGAATCCGGTGGTGAAAGCCTTGGTTCCAGAAGACCCTGCAGTACCGCAAACATTCCTGGAGCGCCTGAAGGCCATGCCAAGACAACTCAAGGCGTACATCAAAAGATCCTCCAAGGCTTGTCTTGTGCATGTCCTTGCTGTAGTGAAGTCCAGGTACCCGGAGGTAGACATAGGCAAGCTAGTAGAAGGCGCAGAGCCAAACTGTACCGAGTCTACCTTCAAGGACCTGAAACAAGAGGCCGAGCCGGTTGCGGAAGCAATCGCTCAGAGCCTTAGGCTGTAGATATAAACAAATGTTATTGTAACATAAGTATCGTGCAATGTAATATATTTATTGCCATGATATGAAGAAAAACCAAGAATTTCTATGAATTCCCGGGTTGTTTCTGTGTTGATAACCAGGACTTAGTCAAAATGTACGTGGCGTAGATTTTGACTTGAAAAACAACCCTGTTAAGGACCCGAAGGAACCCAGGGAGATTTCTTATAGCATAAGCTATCTAACAAAATGTACCCTGGGAGGATACTTGGGAACTAACTGTATATGGTTTGCCGAAGCAAGAACCCAGTAAGACCCACGGAGCGGCAGCGTTAAGCTGGAAACTACCACAGAGTAGCATAATAGGAGGAACAGATCCGTTCTTGGCCTCGAAAGAACCCGGATAGACCTCAGTTATAGGCTCCGAATGTAAAAGAAACTTTCCAAGTCTAAAAAGAACACGGAAGTTTTAGGTAATGTCACGAAGACAAGTAAACAACCCAGTAAAGGGAGTTTTATTGAGATAAACCTCGTTGTCAGAACAACGGTACAAGAGAACGCGTAATGCCGAAGCAATTAGTTCATATATTGCCGGAGCAATGTTTATAGAAGAACTCTGGGTGCCGAAGCAATTGGGTCTTGTTGTGCCGAAGCACTGCTGTAGTGAACGAGCTACGCGTAGAATTTGCGTAGGTGTTCTATATTCCAAGGATTTGGTAACTCCACACCATCTTCTGTTTGAAGTCTGTAGGTGCCTGGTTTGAGTACCTTGGAAACAATGAATGGACCATCCCAAGGTGAAGTAAGCTTGGAGTGATCGGCTGTATTCTGGATTCGGCGTAGCACCAAGTCTCCAATTTGGAATGATCTTGTCTTCACGTTTTTGTCATGGAATCTGCGGATTCCCTGAAGGTATGCAGCATTATGTAACAAGGCTGCTAGTCGCGCTTCTTCAGCTGTATCGACTTCCAGCATTCGTTGTTCGTCCGCCATGGCTTCTTGGAACTCCTCAACGCGAGGAGCACCGTGCATGACGTCAACAGGTAGAACGGCCTCTGATCCATACACCAGGAAGAAGGGAGATTGCCCTGTAGCTTTACTGGGTTGAGATCATAGGCCCCAGACAACTGGAAAGAGTTCTTTCATCCACCGGCCTTCTGCTTTCTTCAGGGTTCGTTCCATGCGAGCTTTAAGTCCATCAAGGAGCATGCCATTGGCCCTTTCAACTTGCCCATTGGCACGAGGATGAGCAACCGAAGCATAGGATACCTCGATGCTGCGATCTTCACAGTAGTCCCAGAACTTGTTGCCTGTAAAGGTGGTGCCCAAATCCGTGATGATTTGGTGAGGTATCCCGAAGCGAAGAATCAATTCTTGGAGAAATTGGACTGCTTTCTCAGAGGTTGGTTTGACAACCGGAAAGACTTCTATCCACTTGGTAAATTTGTCAATTGCGACGAAGCAATATTCGAATCCACCAGGCGCCCTGGGTAGTTTCCCAATCATATCAAGACCCCAGCATGCAAATGGCCATGACGGAGGTATCAATTTGATCTTGTGAGCAGGCTGATGTGAGTGATGAGCGAAATATTGACAACCCTTGCAGTGACGAACAATTTCCTCAGCGTCATGTAGAGCTGTAGGCCAATAGAACCCGGCACGGAAGGCTTTGCCTACGATGGTGCGGGAAGCTGCATGATTGCCACATTCTCCTGCGTGAATTTCCTCCAGGATGTTGACTCCTTCTTGCTGTGAGACGCATTTCATCAATGCGCCAGAGCGTGCGCCACGTCGGTACAGTGTATCGCCGATTATAACATAGGACTTGCTACGGCGAACAATTTGCTGAGCTTCTGCCTTCTCGGCAGGAAGTTTGTCGTGCAAGATGAAGTTTATAATCGGAGCGCTCCAAGTGGCATCGATGAGCATAACCTCGGGAGCTGATGTTGCAGCATCAGAAGTTACCGCTGCAGAAATTGATGGCTTGGAGAGTTCATTGACGAACACCCCGCTAGGCACCTCTGCTCTGGAAGAACCCAACTTTGATAGGACGTCTGCAGCGACGTTGTAATCTCGTTCGACATGATGAAATTCAATGCCGAGGAAGTGTTTTTCCAATTTCCGAACTTCTTCACAGTACGCATCCATGTCTTCATGGTTTCGATTCCAGTCTTTATTGACTTGTTTGATGACCAACATTGAGTCCCCATACACCAGCAGACGCTTGATACTAAGGGTGATGGCCATCTTCATGCCGTGAAAAAGTGCTTCGTATTCTGCAGCGTTGTTGGGGACAGCGAACTTAATCTGCAGAACATACTTGAGTTGATCCCCTCGAGGTGAGATCAACAGAACTCCAGCGCCTCCGCCTTCCAGCTTGAGTGACCCGTCGAAATACATGATCCAATGCTCAGGCTTGATAGTGGCGACTGGGAGATTGTGCTCGGTCCATTCCGATATGAAATCAGTAAGGACCTGAGACTTCATGGCCGTGCGAGAGCGGAACTCGATGCTATATGTTCCGAGCTCAACAGCCCACTTGGCGATACGCCCTGTAGCGTCTTGATTATGGAGAATCTCGCCAATAGGATAACCAGTAACCACGATGATCTTGTAGGTGTCGAAGTAATGCCGCAATTTTCTGGATGTCATTAGGACAGCATATAGAATTTTTTGAACTTGAGGGTACCTGGATTTGGAGTCCGAGAAGACTTCGCTTACAAAGTACACAGGCCGTTGAATCTTCTGGAGGTGGCCTTCCTCGTCGCGTTCAACAACAATGGCGGCGCTGATGACATTAGTGGTTGCTGAAATGTAGAGCAAGAGATCTTCGCCCGGGAGCGGTGCAGTGAGCACAGGAGGCGTAGTCAGGAATAGCTTGAGCTTGTCGAAAGCGACATGAGCTTCCTGAGTCCACTGAAATCTATCTTGCTTCTTGAGTAGTTTGAAGAACTCGGTCCCGCGTTCTCCTAGCTTGGAGATAAAGCGGTTGAGTGCAGCCATGCAGCCCGTAAGCTTCATGACATCCTTGACGGTGGTCGGCGGCTCCATGTTCATGATAGTTGCTATCTTCTCTGGATTTGCCTCAATGCCGCGTTCACTGATAATGAACCCAAGGAGCTTTCCAGATGGGACGCCGAAAACACACTTGGCGGGATTGAGCTTCCATCGCCATTTGCGGAGGTTATCAAACGTCTCGGTGAGGTCAGCGATGAGATCCTCGGGATTTCTTGTCTTGACTACCACATCATCAACGTAGGCTTCAACATTGCGATGAAGTTGGTCTTGAAGACAACCCTGTATCGCCCGCTGATATGTGGCACCTGCATTTTTCAAGCCAAAAGGCATGGTTGTGTAACAATATGCGCCATATGGCGTGATGAATGAAGTTTTAATCTGATCCTCTTCTTTCAGCGATATTTGGTGATATCCTGAGTAACAATCGAGGAAACAGAGTAGGGTGCACCCGGCGGTGCTGTCGATGACTTGATCGATGCGAGGAAGCCCGAAGGGATCCTTCTTGCAGTGTTTGTTGAGATCAGTATAATCAACACACATTCTCCATTCATTCGAATTCTTTTTCCTTACAAGAACCGGATTGGCTAACCAATCCGGATAGAAGACTTCTTTAATGAAACCAGCTGCTAATAACTTAGCTAGTTCTTTCTTGATGGCTTCCCGACGCTCTGTGGCGAATCTTCGGAGGCGCTGCTTTTTGGGCTTTGCGCTCTCGTTGAGCTCTAGCTTGTGCTCGATCAACTCTCTGGGGACTCCAGGCATGTCGGAAGGCTTTGTAACAAAGATGTCTGCCTGGGCTCGCAGGAAGTCAACGAGCGCGTTTTCCTATGCAGGAGTGAGGGTGGAGCCAATCACTGCTGTCTTCGATGGATCTCCTGTTTGGAGGTCAATCGTCTTTGTTGCGACCTTCTCCACAGGCTTGATAGCCCGTGTCTTCTTCTGCGTCGGGGCGTCATCATCCTCTGCGACGACGGCTGCGGCCAAGGGTTGGAGCTCTTGGCGATCTATGGTGGACGCGGCTTTAACGGCGTACTCCACTGCCTCTTTGTCGCAGAGGTAGGAGCGCTTGATATCGCCGCGAAGGGAAAGAACACCGTGAGGCCCTGGCATCTTCAGCACCAGGTAGGTGTAGTGGGGGATGGCCATGAACTTGGCCAATGCTGGTCGCCCGAGGATGGCGTGGTAGGATGTTTCGAAGTCTGCAACTTCGAACTTGATGAACTCTGTACGGTAGTTGGATGCCGTACCGTACGTGACGGGCAAGGTGATTTGCCCAAGGGGGATGGCGGCCTTCCCAGGCACGATGCCGTAGAAAGGAGTGTCCGCCGGCTGCAGCGTACTCGTGTCGAGGCCCATGGACTTTAGCGTCTTGGCGAATATGAGGTTGAGCCCACTGCCTCCGTCGATCAGGACCTTGGTGAGCCTGCTGTTTGCTACCACGGTCTCGAGGACAAGGGGATATCGTCCAGGAGAGGTGATCTCGGCCCATTGATCTTCTCGGGACCAGGTGATGGTGGTGTCCGACCACCGTAGAGGTGTAACCACCGCTGGTTCTGCTGCGTAGGCCTCGCACCTCGTATTCTTGCGATTGCGCGAGGTGTCGCTGACTGCCATGCCCCCGAAGATGACGTTGACAGTGTTGTTGATGTCTGGGAAACCGCTGTCTCCCTTGTCGTGCTCGTCGTCTCCGTCGCCAGCCGACTTCTGCTTCTTGTTGGGGGTGCTGAACGTCTCCCGGAGGAGCACGCACTCGCCCATGGTGTGCTTGCTGTCGGGGTGGTAGGGGCAGCGCTTCTTGAGAAGTTTGTTGAATTCTTCTCTTCGTTGCTGCGCGGATTTGGCGGAGCGGACGGTCTGGACGGTCGCGACCATGTTGTGTGGTCGCTTCCGTGGGTTGTTGCCGTTGCGCTGGAAGGAGTCGCGCGGCTGATCCCTGTTGTCTTCCTGGTTCTTGCGACCAGGGTTGTTGGATCTCTTGCCGTAGCGCTCCCGTTCTTGATCGTCAGTGTCCATCCAATTGGACACCAGTGCGCGGAATTCCTCGAGGTCACGAGGACGGTTGTGACCGAAGTCACAGAAGAGGGTGCGATCGGTCATCCCCTCTTGAAAGTAGTCAATGACTTCTGAGTCGGGGATGGGAACGCAGGATGCCTTGATGGCGAAGAATCGCCTGTTGTAGTCGCGCAGGGACTCGTCTGGCTTTTGTTTGCACGCGCGGAGTTCATACTTGCTGCCAGGGCGTTCAAAAGAACCCTGGTAGTTGGAGACGAAAGCCTTCTTCAGCGCGTGCCAGCTGTCGATGGAGTCTGGATGGAGGGACTCGAGCCAGGTGAGAGGACCCTGCTCCATCGCAACTGGAAAGTAGAGCATCTTAGAGATGTCATCGCCCCCTGATGCTTCAATTGCAGAAGAGTATCTGCGCAGCCAGATGTTTGGATCTTGCTTCCCGTCGAAGTTGGCGATGCCTGGCGGCTTGAACTTTCGCGGGAAGGAGCTGACGCGGATAGCGCGTGTGTAGCATGGCAGAGCATCGGGGTTGGGGACGTCGTATCTTCCTGCAGAATCCGCAACGTGAGAGGTAGCTCTCCCCCCTCGGATCCGGATGATGTCGTTGCGGGCGTCGTTCGGCGTGACGTGAGAGCGAGCTGGGCGGGGTTCTTCGCGACGTTGGGACCTGGGAGGTTCCTCGCGAGGGCGGCGGGGTTCTTCACGAGGCCTGTTCTTGTCCTTTGTTTGTCCTGCGGAGCTGCCGTAGTGGCTGCTCTGACGCTTCGCTGACAGTGCTTGGTGGCGCGAAGAACTCTTGCTTTTGGAGGCGGAGCGGCCTCCGTCCAGGCGATCAACCATAACCGCTGCGGCTTCTAAGCGGGCTTTGGCGAGGTTGATCTCAGGGGTTGTTTGGAACCCCTCGAAGACGCTGACCCCGAACAAGATGTTAGCCACAGGGGAGTTGAAGATGTCTTGTTTGTCGAACTCAGAATTGAGATTTTTCTTCTTGATGAAGCGACGTCGGAGGGCGCGGTTGCGGTTGCGCTCGATACGGAGTTCCCGGTCCGCGTCGGTTTCTCCTTCCTCTGTTGGAGCATCGTCGGAAACAACTTCTTCGTCGCTGTGCTCATTAAGGAGCACGCAGGATTGGCGACCGGGGTTGCTAGGCCTGGTTCTTCTGTTACGCGTGGCAACAGGGAGTTCTCTGCCTTCTTGGAAAGGAAGCAGAGGTAGAATATCCCGTACCGTGGAAGGTACGTTTGCTTCAAAGAGAGCCACCTCGGGATCCATGTCAGGCCAATGAACGATAACCCCCGAGGGAGTTGTGGTCATGACAAGATCCGAGGTTGCTCCGCAGGGTTGGAGAACCTTCTTCTTTAGGTGCTTCTGGTGGACCGCGGCTGAGTTTGTTAACCCGAAGGGAAACTGAGATGCACGCGGCCCACGTGGTGAAGTCTTCGTCCCGCGGGGGTTGGAGCCAGGGTTGCTGGGTACCCGCGGGGTTGCTGTCACGGTCCTGATCGTTGAACCCTGGCGGGACTCGGAAGTGATCCGAAGTCCGCCGGGGAGTCGTGGACACGTGGCTTGATCCTGCCCCTTGATAGGGGTTGAGTTGACGTGGTCTACCCGGGATTGAATCTGCTTCGGGCGCCATGTACTCCTCCGAGTAGGATACGATCCAGAGATCGTGTCGGAATTTGGGATTTTCCGAGATCCTCGCGGAGTGGTTTGTACGCGTGACGAAGCCAGTGCAGCCACCTCGTAGCGCAATTGGTGTTGGAGTTCGCCTTCCTGGTTTGCGATGCAAAGCCAGGAGCCGAAAACGAAGGAGGCGCCTGCCTCGAACTTGGTGACGATGGAGGCGCTGAAGGAGGCCATCGACTCTTTACCGAAGACTCGACGAGTGTATCCCCACGGACGGCACCAAAGTGTCGGCGATTTATGCTGACAACGTTCCCGAGGGGGTGCCCCGAGAGAAGGGTTTAGGGAGAAGTCGTCGAGAATCTAGAGCCGAAGGTGACAAGAAACGATTTAGACAGGTTCGGGTCGCCGGAGCGTAATACCCTACGTCCTGTATGGTGTATCTTGTATTGATGAGATTGTTTTGAGGGGGTCCCTGCCTCCCCTTATATAGTCCGGAGGGCAGGGTTACATGGGAACCGTATAGGACTAAGAGACTTTTACAAGTTTATCTCTAATTCCCTAATACAGTATATCCAAACCGACTAGGACTAATCCTTGTCTTGTGCGTCAAGTCTTGTTCATGGGCCGGCCCATAGGATGGGCCGCCAGGGTTGTTTAGTCCGTCAGGACTCTACACCCACACTCTTCATTAATTACACTGTCACATCATCAAAAATGCTTATGTGACACTCTATTTATTGCCATAAGCTCCCATTAAGATTGGCCTAACTCGCTTGTGTTCACGGGAGAAGGCAGTTCGTTGCCACGATTACTGCTTGCCTGCGAAGAAGACATTAACGACATCATCTACCGAAGCAATGTATTCAAGCGGGGAGACTCTCCCCAGTGATCCATAAAAAAAAATATACAACTCATATCACCTGAATATGTACTTTAAGAGAGCTAAAGACCACATCAACTTAGGGTTCGTTTAGTTGAAGCAAGGTAGGATGGAACTATTCCTTCCTTGTTCTTAAGAATGAGGTGGTTCCATGCTATGTGTTTAGTAGAGGATAGAACGGTTCCATTTCTTAGTTGGAGGGATGAAGTCATTCTCTTTATCATTCCGTTAACCACGTCATGTGGGGCCCGCCCGTCAGCCACCAGTCGCTTCTTCCTCACTGCAATCTGCATCCCTCGGTCAGCTCTACGGTCTTCTTCCTTCCCAGTGCCGCCAGGCTCCGCCTTCCTTGTTCCCCCCGCGACCTTCGTACTCGGTGTTGAGGCTCCGCCCTCTCGTGCTACCTAGTGTCCGCGGCCGGCTCAGCTCCCCTCGTGTAGCCCCCGACCTCTATCTATCACCTGTTGTGGTGCTGCCCAACCTCTGCCGTCCTCGCGCCGCCCCCAACCTCCGTCCCTGTGCTGCCGAGCTCCACTTCTCAGCCAGCGTCACAGGCTCCACCCTCACCTACTGCGGTGCTGCCAGCTCCACCATCCTCGCGCTTCCCCCGACCTCCGTCCCTGGCGCCGCTGAGGTCCACCTTCTCTTGTTGCTCGGCCAGCATCGCTGGCTCTACCCTCCTCGCGCCACCGGCTCCCGTGTGGCCGTGCTTGACGTATGGGATGACTTGGTTCGGTCGAATTTTTGGAATGGAGCCATCCCGAATCTTGGGTGGATATTCCTTTGCTAGGACGGCTCCTTCCCCACAATCTTGAACCAAACAACCAAACAAAAATCGAGACAGCTCCATCCCTACCTATTCTTGAACCAACATACCCGCAACTTTAATAATAATAATTTATAATTTTTTAAGTACGGCAGCTAAATTGAAACAAGCCGACAAATATAATAGTCATGGTACATTTTACATATTTTTGTAACTGAGGCAGTAGCATTATTATTTTATTTTTGAGGGAGAGAGGGAATAGCACTATAGCAGTCGTTCGTGTGTCGTGTCAGGCGGGAAATGGGCCGCGAATCCGAGACGGGCTGAAAACTCGAAAGCGTGCCCGGTTGGGGAGGAAAATGGCGACCACCCCTCCCTTCGTCGTCGTCTCCTCCAACGGCTGCCGCCCCTATCCACAACGCCACCGCCGCTTCCCCGGCAACCCCCGGCCTAGCGCGCTGCCCCCTCTCCCCTCCCTCCGCACCATCCCGCCCACCGGTCCCCTCCCGCGCCTCCTTCGCCGCCGCAATGTCTCCGCGACCTACGGCGACGACGACATGGACGACGACTTTGGCGACTTCGACGCCGACGACGCGGACGGCGTAGGCGACGACGACGACATGGATAACGAGCAGGACTACGACGTCGACTACGACCGCCTCCTGGCCCCCGTCAAGCCGCCGCTGCCTTCCTCGCTGCACGGGGAGGAGGGGGACATCGCCATGGTCGCCGCCGACAGCTTCGTCTCCACGCAGGACTCCGCATCCGACACCGTCGTCGACTACGCCGTCGACGAGGACGAGTTCCACAAGATCAGGCTGCTCCACTGCGACTTCCTTATCCGGAAGGTGCCCGACCCCGACGACGACGTCTACGACTTCAGAGAGGCATCCATCCTGGCCCCTCATTAGTAATTACTCCTGCTGGCTAGTGCATTTTGTGACAAATGCTTGCAGCGTTTCATTTCATCAAACTTGCCGTGAGACATTTCATCGAACACGTGTCTGGCGATGCTATCCAAATTTATTACATGGCCACAGATACCAGTGTCTTGACTCAATTGCACTCTCTGCTCATTGTGCTGAACATGGTATTTTCTGTGCGACAGATGTATGTCACACCGCCAGACACTGATATCTACTCCATTCCAAGGGTTCTTGCCCCGATGCCACAGAAGGTGCGCACTCAAGTTTCAGGCATTCTGTATTTCTGCTGAATCTGAACTGGCATGGAGTTGTAATTGTTGGTTTCCTTGTTGTGTTTAGTACGTGAGGTGCACGAAGAAAGATTTCGGGCGTTACAACGTGACTGAGCCACCAGTTGAGCATCTGCGTGATCCCCTGTACAAGACTGAGAGGGAGATCATGAAGGTATATATGCTCATAATTTATCTGCCCTCTTTAGTTTCCCCCCTTGCCACTGGTATTCTATTATGCCTCTTTCTGCCAAAAGCCAAAGGTGGACTTACGAATGTGCTTTGCAATTTACTACCCAAATTTAGCGCTTATGTGTAAGCTACTACTCCTGTGAAGTTGATTTAGTGAAGCATCTTGTAAAACATTATGCAGAGGTTTTATTTCTCATGTACCAGTTCATTTTTCGAATTCATAGCTACAACTTCCTGTTGTCCTAGTGGTCCACACATTGGAATAGTTGAAGTGTTGAACAGTAAAGCACCTAGGCTTCTGTTTTTAGTCCTACGAAAGGCAATGTCGTGTTTTTACATGATAATTAGAAAGATTGGACGAAAGTACCACAAACAATCAATAAAGGATTGAGACACTGTTGAAGCAGAACAACAAGATGTGTTACTGATTAAGATTAGGGGATAGCAGCATCAGGTTGGATTGGATGGCCCATCTTTGCACCATATTGAGAATGTGCTTCCGACAGTAGTATAGTAGCAATCCCAAAATTTTATATATCTTTGTTTCTGGAGACCCAGGATCTTGTTCATCCCAGATTGTCCAAAACAGTTGAATTAGAGATTTCCACCTAGGTTTCTCAATTATCCGGCTTTGCTTACCCTTAACCAGTGAGCTTCTATTTGATCAGATTTAATTTTTAACTCGATTCTACCCTGGAATGTTACATAACCCATGCTAAAGATTCATTGTGTTTGTTTATGTACAGCATAGTTTGGCACTAGTAGATTGCTTCTCCATGTTACGATGCAGTAAGAATCTGTGCTTATGGCTTTGTGATTTTCATATTCATAATATATGCCTTGTGTTTGTATGGCAGGTTTTCTTAACCAAACACTACAGGAACAGGCGTGCTGATGACCCAGATTTTTTCCTTGATTTTGAGGAGATTTATGTTATTGACTCGAAAACAAGGTCAATCACAAGAGCAAAAGTTGTGGTAAGATATTCAATATCTAGTTTTGTATAAGGTATTCAAACAACACCTCTTTCGGTGGATATTGGATTCTATGAAGTGTGTTCCTAAGAGTTTTGGGGTAGTTCTCCCTCTGTTTAATAATCTTTGATAAAATTCTAATGACACCAAGTACCAAAAATAGATAAATAAAGGAAGTATCACTTATATCAATCCATGTTCGACAGGTTAGTGTTCCTGAAGGAAAGAAAAGAGATAGGAGAAACGACCTTCTACTGATACGTGATGGAGGGGACTCTTTTAGAATAATCGACAAGGTAGCCTGCTTGCTTCTGAGTTCTGATATCTAGCCTTCTGTTTCGTTGGATTGGGCTCCAAAGCCTCCAGTAGTAATTTTGGCTAATGGTAATATCACTATGTCTGTGTCAGACTAAAAGGGACGATGCCACCACTGTGATTCAAAGAGAAGAGTGGACAAAGTCGAGACAAGATGTGGAGAAACATTTCAGAAAGCTCAGGGACTTTGACTACTCTAATTGGTTCTGAAGAAATAAATGTTGGATTTGTTGCAGAGAAGAATGATGTGCGGCGATTTTGCTGACTGCTGCTGATCGTTAGAGCAAGCCACTGGTGTGATCAACTGAGAGATGGCACCTTGAAGTAGATAAAGTTGTTGTGATGTTAGTTGTAGCAAGTAGAATGGGTATCATCTAGGGAGGCACAGAGACTGAGATTCTGGTTGAGTAGCCAAGCGAATGAATATGTGGCTGCGAGTTTCTTTTCTGTGAAGACTTGCATTCTTTCCTCTTCTTTTTACAGACCTCAGTTGATAAGAAATTCAGAAGGGATGTGTTTTGAAACCTTGTCAATCTTGTTGGAAACAAAGCGTGAAAAGAGGAACTTGGTTTTGAGCAGCAAAGCGCTGCCCGCTGGGATTTTGTAGTAACAAAAAAAACATAGGCAGGGAAGGCCGGAAGGGGACAGCGTGGGGGGTTTTGCGGGGGGATTTTGTAAAATAAAAATATAGGCAGGGAATTTGGTGCTAAATTAGTAGGAAAAAACAATAAAATAGGGGTGTTGCGAGAATCGAACTCGCGACCTCTCGCACCCGAAGCGAGAATCATACCACTAGACCAAACACCCTCTTTGTACAAATGTCAATAAACTTCTGTACATAAATTATATGTTCTGACCCCACGTTCTCCTATTCTTGGTAGTGCCCCATGATCGTTTGGTCCCATACAATACACATGAAGGATCAGCGGAGGAGATGTTCAGGTTCATCCCATCTGCCCGTGAGAGGCAGTTTGGAGGCACGTACAGCTCACGCCCCCACGAGACCTTGTTGTATGTACACCTGCATTGCAATTCGTCCAAAAACATATAGCCACAAATACACACAAGCAAGCTACTAGAACACAAGGCAGTGGTCTTTATTCTCTTCGTTTCTTGGCTCCGATCGATGTCACATATGATTGACCGAGCTAGCTACCTGCCACAACCGACATGATCGAGCGTGCATGCATGGCAGCATATGCTTATCAACAAGTGACTTCTTCTTAGGGTGTGTTTAGATTGTAGGAAAAAACACTGTAGCATACGCTGGGAAACGTGTTTTGTGAGGGAGAAATAGTGAAAAGTTAAAATGAATAGTGAAAAGTTAGAATGAATAGTGAATAGTTGGGAATCTGAACATGGCCTTATTAACCCATTGAATTACACTACTGATCAATCTACCTAGCTAGCTAGTCACTCTCGATTGATGAATGAGCAACACTCTGCTGAATCATGCATCATATATATATCACTAGGGCTCAGGGCCTCAAGGGGGTGTGACCTCTCTGTTACGTTCTTTGATATGATGTACTGATGTTTGATACGGATATACTCATCAATTATTCCTTAATTGCCTTTTTTTGTTAGGAGTCTGAAAGTTGGAGTACTAGTACATGTTAAGTTTTTTTTTTAGAATGATAGTACATGTTAAGTTGGCCAAATTATATTGGAAAGCAAGCATGCTAGCCCCACATAGTACGTTTAGAGCGTCGACCTGGATGATTGCTAATGAAACCGTGTTGACGCACGGATGCATATATCTACATGATATCCACACAAAAAAGAGAAAGAAAATGTGTGCTACGTAACTTTCAGTGACCGATCTACTTAGAAATAGCATCGTCCACACCTATTGTTACTAACAATGAAACAGGGAAAGAAAATGTTCGCGGGGTTAAGCATTTAATCATATCTCCAGGTAAATTCTTCGAATGCTAAGAATATATATAAGGAGCCACATAGCATTTGCTTTCCAAATATAAGGAACCATAGCATTGGGCATGATGAAGATTCTGGCAATTTTTTGTGCCCACACTATGAGCAATAACGGCGACCACTTGATACAGTAACTAGTACAGAACAAATCGAACTATAAGGACAAGAAAAGCAAAGTAGAGTACAACCTTTGTCTTTGGATACTACTCCAGCATCCACCACTGTCATGTGCACACCATTGATCGATCAATTGTAACTCAACAAACTACAGTACCGTGTCTAGTGATCTTCAAGAAAAAAGGAAAATAAGTAAGAGAGAGCATAATATTGTCTGCTACCTAGTCCTTGTATATATACAACCTGAGGATGGGAGGTTCGGAACTCCTTCCTGAAATCCTGCTTATAGACTCTGGGGATGTAAGATATAGAGGGAGATATGTCAGGAAAGGAGAAGAAAGCAGCCTTACAGGAGAAACTCCAGCTTCTGCGCCACGTTACAAAGTCGAATGCGGTATGTACTTTCTACTGAACACATTTCTGGTTTAGAAGTGGGGGAAGACGTGGGAAAGATTCAATTTCAGTTTGCTGGAAACTGGATTTTTTTTGTTATTTGTTCCCAAGAGTTGTTTAATTTTTATCCTCATGATCTTTTGCTACAACATTTTGCAGAAAAATGGTGTTGTGATAGCTGACTACTGGTTGGTTATGCTATGAATTACAGGCTTACAGCGAATAAAGAAATTAAGGACAAATAGGCGAGGCTCCCATATATGATTTCCATTCATTGATTTGTATATAATTATTTTATTAGATTGCACTCAGGGTTCAAATTAGTAAGTTAGTACCACCGGGTCCACATTTGAAAATGCTAGTGTGGTCAAGGTTTCGTAGTTGTTATTAACAACGTAGCGAGAAAGAAACTGAAGGGTCAAAATAAAGACCTCGTCAAGTCAAAATAGAGCTTCCAAGCAAAAGGGCTACTAGGAACTGTGATCAGGATCTCATAGTTCTTGCATATATATGTTTCTTGTAAAGTCCATTTAATTCGGCAGTGTATTATATCTGACCATTTTCTGAAATGTGGACATCTGTTGTTGGTTTAATTTCTCTATATACGGGTAATGCATGCATGCAGGCAAACAAGACGTCAATCCTGGTAGATGCGGCAAAATACATCAAGGATCTTAAGGAAAAGGTTGAAGAAGCAGCCTCTGCTTCGGCAGCTGCCGACAGTATTAGCTCTACTTATGCGGCAGCAACAGTACGTACACCGTTATATTACTTCAAGCAATTTATAGTGTGCAGAAGAAGTGCATCATAATCTCAGTTGATCCATTATTCATGCGCATGTATGTGTTATGCAAGCAGGTGAGCGTTTCGTCAGTTGAACTGGACAGGAACAGTCACAGTAGTAGCTGCAGGAGGAGAGGCTTCAGAATCAACGTGTCGATGGAGAGGAGCCGACCGGGCTTGCTGGTGTTGGTGCTGGAGGTCTTGGAGGAGCTCGGCCTCGACATCCTCGATGCCGACATCTCCTGCGCCGACCACACCGCCTTCCGCCTCCAAGCGCTGGGGTCAGGCCAGGGTGAGAGCATGGATGAGCAAATGGTTCGGCAAGCCGTGTTGCAGGCCATCAGCAAATGCATGGACCACGACGACGATTGACAGGCCTGAACTTTGCCATTGGTCTTTGGAGCGCAAGCTTGCTTTGGCCAATTAAGGAAGTCGTGAAGTTAATTGTAACATTATCTTCTCACCAACTGTGAATTAGTCATAAAGACAAAAAATAATTTCCTATCAGTAATGTGTGGCCAGCCACCCTGTGTGTTGCAACTTCAGAGTTCAGACATACATATGCACGTGCACGTCACTCAAAACTAAAGCTTTAAAGGTCTATACATGATCCTGTATGCACGGGGCTTTAGCGCTCGTCGTCGACATCTGCTTGGCCAGCAACGCCCGGGTGATCTCCACGCACAGCCCCGCGTTCCTGACGGCGAAGCCTTCGTACTCGGGGGAGAACACCACCTGCTCGGCGTGCTCCAGCACGGTGTCCATGGCGCGCTCCCTGAGCACCTCGCTGGAGCTCAGGTCGGCCACCTCCAGCGTCCGCAGCACGTTGCGGGGCTCCACGGCCGCCGCCAGCCGCGCCTCGCAGGCCCGCCGCAGGAACGGGACGTCGTACTTGTCGGCGGCCACGAGGAGCGCGTGCAGGTGGCGCTCCGGCACCTTCTGGTGGAGGACGCCGGTGTAGAGGAAGGAGAGGAGGAGGTAGAGCTCGTCGTGGGAGAGCTCCGGGAGGGAGAAGGACTCGCCGGCGGCGGCCTTGCACTGCGAGTCGCCCGACAGCATGTGACGGAACACCTCCGACCTCGCGGCCTGCGACGACGTCAAGCTGATGAGTTGGTGGGCTTAATTTAAGCAAGCTTCAGTACGTGGAGGCCCATTAACGGACTCACCAGGATGGCTTTGTGGGCTGGAATTGGCGGCCCGGTGCCAGGTTTCATGACGATGTCGGTGTGGATTTCCTCCTTCCACGCCAGCGCGAAGCCCTGTTCGAGGAAGGCAGCTCTCTGGTTGGTGTCATCTTCCCTGTCTCTCATCTCCTTCACCTGCTCCCATGCATCTCTCATCCCCTGCGTTCAATCAGTCGATGAATTCTGCCCTTTCTAGCACCTCTGACATTACTAACTGTTAGCATAATTTCATTAAATCTTCAGCTTTTCGTCATTGTCTACTCATGATATTCAGAGATACATAGCTGTTGTTTCAGTGTCTGCAGTGTTAGCGAGGCCTCAGAAACAGAGGGTGAAAATCAAGGACAAATCTGGATTGCGGAGACTGAACTGAAATCTGGATTGCGGAGACTGAACTGTTCTAACATAACAGTACTATGCAACATAGTTGCTGAAGCAAAATTTAAGCATCCGTTAACATCCGCGTCACTTGTAGAAAAGCTTTCAATTGAAGAATACGTCTTCCTGCGACCGTGACATGCAGTTAACTAGAAACAAAACAATCCTCCCAATCCCAAAAATCAGATACGTAATTCTAACATTTGTGAAATCAATCGAGATTCTAAAGTGGAAGCACATGCACAGCTAAGATAAAGAAGCACCTGAAATAAAACCGCAAGGAACAAATTAGCTCTTACCTTGGTCGAGCCGTTAAGCTTCGTCGAGACGCGGGAATTGGCAGAACCATGGTCGTCCTCCTGCTCATCCTTGTTCAGGAAGCCGATGATGGCCTTAGCACCTTCGTAGCAGGGCGCACAGATGGCATTCCTCGGAAGCCTATACATGGTGGCCATGGGGCTGCAGATGCAGCAATCCATGCTTCTTCAACCTTGCCTTCCTCCTTCTCCCTCTGGTTCTTCAATTGCAATGATGTGTTCTCCATTGCTTTGCGTTGGGTGAGGGTATAAAAATGAACGGAGGAAGAAGGCAGAAGGATGGTATTTCTTTTTCTAGAACGGGTATGCGGTGGTTGCTGACTGAGACAATCAGGGGAATTAAAATTCTCCCCGTTTATCATAGATGTGCAGCTCATGAATGTAGTTGGTGCACGGACACACTTTTCGTGTCAAGTACATTATTGACTAAACTGCCATCGGGCGATCTCTTCCATTTTCAAATGGAATGATTATCGACACGGATTAGCAGTACATTTCCAAATGTTATTGCACGCAGTTGGATACAGCACAGAGGTATCAAATCCATACCAGAAAGAAGACGTATGGTCCTTAAATTGTCTTTCTGAATAAGCCTTTTAGTGCAAGCTTAAGTACAGTTGTCTAGTATATGTCGGACATGCCAACCACTGTATGTGTACCTAAAACAGCCTGTTCATGGGCTGTGCTGCAGAGGGTACATTTTACCAAATGCTTATGATGCAATTACTGCAAATGAAAGTCTTACTTGGCACAAAAAGGGGAAAAGCTTTCATAGATAAAATATTATTTTTATTACTGATATAAAATGAGACTAGATCCATCAGTATATATTTCTGTAGTTGTCGCAGTTCAAAAAACTTGGCTACTTCTCTAATGAAAAAAAAAGAAATATGTACAAAACTTCAATCCCAATAATCAATGAAAGAGGCACCACTAACCCATGAACATTTGTTAAAAAGAATGTACAGAACAAATGCGCTTCAATATATCCCTGTGTACTACATAAAGATGGAGGGGGCACTAGTGTCTTTTCCAGGTGACAAGATGTATATAATATATGCTTGAACAAAGCAGATTTAAAAACTCAGATAAAATGATGGCTACATGATTACTACATCAATGAACAGAATCATGGCCCAGAAGGTTGAGAGTGACTTTGTAACCTAATGAAGAGAGACTTTTTTGGGATAACTGAAAAGGAAGATTGGATGTTGGAGACTTGGGTGGCACGGCTGAGGCAATGCGGCCATAACAAGTTAAGCACTAGCATCCCACTCACCCAACACTAAGGCCCTACCCAGCTCTCAGGTTTGCATGCTAGTAAAACCACAAGAATATGGTAGTTTTTTTTTATATATTTTTTTGTGAGGAAGAATAAAAGCTAAGATTGTCCCTTCCCAGTTTTTTTTTTATAGCAGTGCCACAAAAAAGGGAAAGACATGATGTTGTAGTTCAGATGAGCATTGCAGTTGCCAGTTGGGAGGAAAATGTCAGCATGGTTTAAAAAATCACAGCACATTTTTTTAAAATAAAAAAACAAAGAATGCTTATTAGTGTTGTAATCAGTGGCCCAATTAAGAAAAGTGAAAAGAAAAAAGAAGGGGCAATCACGCGTGTACCTAATACTGATAATTAACAGCCATGAATAAAATAACATCCGGTTTTGATAATAAGGCTAATGATGAGGATTTGTTGGGTTGGTTGGTTAGCACATCGTAATGAATAACCTGATCGCCTTCATCTCGATCGTCTCATTGGTGTTTGTTGCCTGATTATATTGATGCTGTCGCAAGCAGCTAAATCTCGCTCGCACGGATGCATCCCTGTGACCTCTTGCTTGCTCTCCTACTGGGTGTGTGCTGCTTGTGGTACCCAGTCGTCAGCAGTCAGCAATGACACGCCACACCACGCAGGCAGGCCAGAAACAACATATATGATATGCGAGTTAAATGGGCTGCCAGTTCCCAACATTTCTCTCGTTTCGTGAGAGAAAGAGAAGTTCTTCTTTCTATTGGGATCGGTCTGATTTTTGTTTGACAATCTACTGTAATTGTGTGTTAGGAGTATAATTAATTCAGGTCACAGCAAAAAAAGAGAAAAGGAACGAAGTACACAGATTTTTTGCATTTTGATGGCTCAGAGGGGAATATGGCACGGCAAGTTTTCTTTTTTTTTTTTCTGCCTAAAGAGGACAATGATGATCCGACCGAGGCGGCATTAACAGGCAAGGCACCCTGGATAACAGACTCATTAACAGCACAAAATTATACACATTGGCGCCACATTATTGTCACCGTTTACCATTCTTGCAAAAGAGGACATAATGCATTGTCGTCATCATCATTTACCATTGAACATATCGTCAAATGGTTCTAGTAGTAGAGGAGAAGAGAAGGAACGGAAATGCTACACACTACACACACAGTAGTAGCTCCGGCTCCGTCCATCGGAAAACCATGGGCGATTCCTCCGATGCTGTGCTGCCGCCCGCCCATGGATAATGTTTTTTTTTCCCTTAAAGTAAACGAAGAAACCACGGGGGGCGTCTTTGTCTTGATTAGCTGGATGGATAATGGATTAGGACAAACCCACCCGGCTGACACGTCGTCTCTCCTCAATTATTGCTCCTAATTAATTGCCCTTGTCCCGTTCTCCAATCCGGCGATGGCACCGGAAAGAAGGAAGGCAGGAGCAAGGGTGTAGCTACCAGCTCCAACGCTCGTTCTCGTTGCCGTCGGCGTCGGTGGCTGGCGGCAGCTGCGAGTAGAAGTCGAGGTCCATCTGCTCCCTCCTGCTGGTGTTGCTGCTGGTGCGGTAGTGCATCCAGGCGGCGGCTGCTCCACCGAGGACGGCGAGGCTCAGCGCCTTCTTCCTGCCGTGGATGAGGCTCGTCGCTCGCTGCGGCGCCCCTCGCCGGCTGTACGCCACTGACACGCCCACCGCCGCCGCCCACACACCTCCTGCACCGCACCGCACCGCACCGCACGCACAAATTAGCATCACCCTTTCAGCTTTGACTTTGTGATCGATCCGATCCCATAGATCGATCGACGTATGTGTAGCGTACGACGCGAAGGGAGGAAATTAAATCCGGAGCAGAGCAGAGCAGAGCAGAGCAGAGAGTGACGTACCGATGGTGGCGAGCTTGTGTTCCTCCACGCATGACTGCACCGACGAGCTCATCCTCTCCATCTTGGATTCCATCTTCTTCGATCAATTCTCCCGGCCCGGCCCGGCCCGGCCCTCTTCTAATTGAAGCTACCGGATCCGATGCAGGGATGATGAACGGGGATATAGATACTGGAGCGGGAGGAAACTAGCTAGAGAGTGATGGAGATGGTTGGGTTGCTAGCAGCCTAGCAGGTGAGGCGATGGTCCTCGAAGGTGTGTTTAGATTGTAGGAAAAAACACTGTAGCATAAGAAAAACACTGTAGCGTTCGCTGGGAAACGTGTTTTGTGAGGGAGGAATAGTGAAAAGTTGGAATGAATAGTGAATAGTTGGGAATCTGAACATGGCCTTATAAGAGAGGACCCCCCCTCTGCTCCTGCCGTGCTGTGCTGCCCGCCCACTGGTTTGTTTTCGCTTTGCTTCCGTAGTGAGTGATCGAGCTGCTACTATTACATGGGGAACCTGCCAATAACGTGCGTGGATCTTTTTATTTTCTTGGTTAATTTGTTCCATATCATTACCCGTAAATATCCTTGTTTTTTACGCTGTCTGCAATAAAGCTGCGTCCTCTCCTCCATATATGCAAATGCAATGGATTGATTCCTACTCTACTGCATAGCAGAGTATCTCTACAAATTTTTGCAGTATAGCGTGACCTTTTATATTTCCCACCAACTAGTAAGGAAAAGTACTATTTCTTATCAATATTTATTAAATTATATGTATGTTTATTTATTAAAAATCAATAGTAATTCATAAAAGGAGGAACTATTTTTTGAGTGAAAAAGGAAGAATTATATTTTTTATGAACAAAAAGGAGGAATTATCTAAGAACGTAAACGCTTATTATTTTTTTAGATCAGTAAACGCTTTTGCGCAAAAAAAAAAAAAACAGTAAACGCTTATTAGTTGGCAGAACAACATGGGCTTAATTCGTGGAAAGGCCCTCTGGAACAATCGGCCCAGAAAATCCAGTCCATTTTGAGCCCATTAACTAACTGGCCTGGCCTGGCTGGAACTTGCTTTCATTCATCTTCTCCGGGAAGGAAGCAGAAGCTTCTTCTTCGTTCCGTCTTCCCTCTGCAATTCCTCTCCTCTCCATCCCAACCCCCTCTGCTCTGCTCTCCTCTTCTTCCCGCTCTCCCCCACCCATTCCGCCTGCGGCTCCGATGAGGCCCCCCACCAGCGCCGCCACGCCACCGGGGCCGTCCAGCGCCATCAAGCGCCAGCGCAGGGCGGCGGCGGCGCCACTCAGCGACGTCACCAACCTCCTTGTCCCCGAGACCCCGACCCCAATCAAGCCCGCAAGGACTAGACGCGCGACCCTCCCCACGCCCTCCGCCGCCTCCGAGGCCTCCTCGACCAGCTCCTCCACCGCATCAGTCACGCCCACGCCCAAGCCTTCGTCCGCCGCCGGTCAGTGCAGCGCCATTTTCCATGCAACTTGTTTCGCGCGCAGCGCAACTGTTTGGGGGTAATGGTGTCTTCGATCCCCGTTTGGGGGCTGGGATTTCTGATCCTGCTCTTCATTTGCAGACCCCGACAAGGACCGCAGCGTGCTCAAATCCCCCATCTCCACGGTTTACGCGAGGCGCGGGACTACTGAGACTCAAGGGAGGAGGAGGAATCCAGCCACCACCACCACCAAGGGCAAGGGCAAGGAACCCGTTGCTGCTGCTGGAACGGCGAGTTGCCCTCCTCTTGGAAGAGCTACAAGGAAGGCCGCCAGGTGAAATTTGCTTACCTCATGTCCTGATCCCAGTATGTCACCTGAATGCATTTGGTATGTTAAATTCAGGCACCTGCAGTGCTGTCCTTGGTGTTGTTGAGTGTGTGCTAGGTTCTCCCTTGTAGTTTGGACACTTGCTAGTACTACACCTAGGTTTGAAGAATGCACATTCCTAATTGAATCAATTGCTTGTTACTGGATAATTGCCGTACATCAGGCTTAGCATGTTGTTCATCCATCCAACTTAGCTTGTTAGCAACCTGTTCCCGACTGATATAGCATCTTATCTTTATTACTACCTTCAGATGAGATGATGGGGCTGTTGTAGTACTCTGTGTCACAAATGCTAGCATGCTTGCTGTTAAATGCCATGTAGTAGTATGGGCTATAAGAACTTGGGTGAAGTCTCTCACATTTCTAGCAAATAAACTTATCGCATCATCACTTCATCAGAGTCAGAACTCACAAGTACAGGTACTCAGAAGTCCAGACTTTGTCCATCCTTTACTTCATCCATATCTAATAGTTCAGCCCGAGTGCATTTCGGTCTCTGAAATATTCAGTTACACTCTTGTTTCAGGAAAGACTCTATTGCTCAGGATACTCGTCCCATTTCTTCTTCGGCTCCTTGTCATGGAGCTAAAAAGGTTGTCACAATCCGAGCGTGTTCATGCATAAGGACCCTACAAAATTTTCTGCTGTTGAGACTTAGATACAGTGCCCTCTCTGATTATGTACATAATGAACAAACAAAGCTGTGCCTATAGGATTATAGGAAGGTTTGAAGCTTCAGTTAATTTTTGTCTCTTCCATGCCCCTTCCCATTATTGCATAAGTACATCTGTGCTCATCTTTCTGACTACTTGCAATATAAACAGAAGCGCCCCCCTCCAAGCACCCCCAAGTTACCAGAAGACTTTGTGAAGAAGCAGAGAGCTTACTTTGCAGAAATCGACGCGTTTGATCTACCAGTGGAAGAGGTGTCAGAATCTGAGCTGGAGTGAGAACTGAAGCTGATCCCTGAAAATATGACCGTTGTCTGTACAAAAGTAGTTTCACGGAAATCTCGTTCACAAGTATGTCCGAGTTATGGTAGCAATGTATAGCTCGTCACATGAGGAAGAGGTAGTGTACCTAGTGATCAATGTCCCCACTAATGTCCCTTTTACCAATCTTGTAGAATAGCAGCATGAGACTTGGGAAATACTGAGATCTGTTTGAGAAAATTATCAATGTAGTGTAGATTGTTGAAGTTGAGCCAAACTTTTCTCTGTTTCTGCATGGTTCCACCCAGATGATCTAAATTAACTACACTGAACTATGCTTAGATGCCGGAATGGCAAATATAATTCTGGAGTTTGATGCAAATATAATTCTGGAGTTTGATGCTAGCACGGCATGTGCAGCTTTGCGCTGTGCTCACTTTGACAGAGCTCCTTCAGGTGCTCTCTTCCGTGAGATGAGGTATTTGATGTATTTTAATCTCACTGATGTAATGGTCGAATATACCTCCCGGTCATGTATGTGCGAGATAATGAGATATACTCTGGAGCACGTGCCAACTTGCTGTCTGATGGTGTATTGTATTGGTATGGCCTGAAGTGATTCCTTAATCCTTATGATCTAACCTTACTGGTGGCTGCCGATCTACAGTCGTTAATGGATATATGTTCAAGACAAACACACATGTCAAACTATCCGATCTGTAACAGTAATGAAGCGCTTAGTTTTAGTGACACAATATGTCGCCTTCCTGACTGCTCTTGTCAGCTGTCATCCCATCAGAACTACTACTACTGTCAAGAAAACACTACACAGTGTCTTCAACTACTATTCTCACTGACATTATCGTGATCAATCCAACAAATAAGAATGGTACAAAATGAAAAAAAAAATCTAGAATGTTGGATGTACCATAACCACTGCGAAAGATATGGCTGGCCTCCTTTTACTTTGAATCGATGGGCCTTTTGATAGGTACTGCCACTCTCTGAGCTGCATTTCATCATCAGTTCATGCAAGGAATAGAGTAAAGCACATATACTACGATCAAAGAAGCATCATAGTACTTCAGAGCGAGTGGGAAAAAAAAATCCTCCAAACTAAATGACCATAACAAAATCTGATGAAGACCAAATAATGAAAATGAGAAATTTTAGAATCAAGAGAAGCCTCCATAGCTAAAGAAAATAAAGGACCGAGCATAAATTGCTGAAAGTGACTGATTATTCCACCCAGTTTGTTGACAAAGCAAGATCCGGCCAAATCGAAATGGTTCACACCTGAGATCGAGCTTATGACCAAACTGATCGATGCTCAGGACTCAATCAGATGATATGTACGGCCACTCAACTAGGAGATACTTTCTTTGGCTTTTCGACGATAATTCGCCAGTACTGTTGCTATTTGCTAATAGTTTGCTTGGACATCAACATATCTTATCTCAGAGCATATTCAGATTTTCAAACATCCTTATATGAATACTCTTACCTTCCGTAAGCAGTCAAATTGGGACTAATTATAGTTGGCATAGATTTTGATCATATATCATAAAACTGAAATCGAAGGGATCAGAGTGCTCATAGCGCAGTATAGGCGTATAGCACAGAGGGATTGTTTTACAATTTTGTATGGAAAAAACAGAAAACAGTTTATACAAGAGGGTTTCCAACTCGCACAATTTATATTAAGAAGAAGAAGAAGGCCCAATGCCCAAAATTTTATATATACACAAACGATGAGAAGTGCATCGAATAACATGAATACTTCATAAACTTGTGATTGTAGGCAGAGTCATGACTGATGAATGTTGCATATTGCTGCATTGACACTTTTACAGTCAAAGTCCATGATCTTCATCCAGTTCTCGAAATCTCCGATTTCCTAGAGATAAATAAAATAAAAGATGCTTCAGCAACAGCAAAAAGTACACAGAACTGGATTGGGTGTTTAGTGTTATGCATTGTTTCAACAGAACCTAAAGGAATGGTGGTATTAATTAATACTCCATATCAGCTTTCTAGATTTGGCTGACTGATCACAGGACATGACAAAAATATCTATAATCAGTGGGAAGTTGAAGCCCCTGAAATTAAATTCCATGGGGGCAGTAGTAGTATATATATACTCCATTTAGCAATACACCACACCATATCTGTCAAACTGAGAATTAGAGTTCACGAAAGTAGCATCACTGTGAGTCACCTTCAAGACTGAGTTGATCTCGTTGGTGGCAGCCAGCCACTGGTCGGTCTGCTTCCTGTAGCGCGCGACAGTGCTGAGCAGCGCGCGGGCCTCAAGCTCAATGCGCTTCTCGTTGACGAAGAGCTCCTGCACCCCGCCGTCGACCGCGTCAACGAGGAGATCGGCCACCCGCACAGCGCTCCTCAGGGCGTCCTTCTTGGCTCTCTCTGCGCGTGTGTGAGCAAGATATTAATTTGTTCGTTCGCTTGAGCAGAAATCATAGAAATTTGTCGGCCGACTAGCAATGGAAAAAAACCCCCGAAAGTTTTGTATATGCATCTTCGAATCAAGGGAATACTTCTATGTAGGATAGGAAGGAATCGAACACATGGGCGTACCAGTTTGTTGTCGTTGGCGGAGGGATTGTTGGTGGTGCTGTTGTACGATCTGGAGCAGCGCCTCTTCCAGCTCCAGCTTCCCACCCCCCGCCGGCGGCTTGGCTCCGTCCATCCCTCGCCAGTCGCCGGAGCCGATTCCCCCTTTCTTCCAGGAGAGACCAATGTAGGGCATGGGCTCACTGCCTCTCACTTGTGTGTACCTTTAATTTCTTACCATCGCATCGCTGCATAATAAACCTGGCTTAATTAATAGACTTGTGGAGGACCAATGTGCACTCTACGAAGATAGAAACGTTATGCAGCAATGGGCGGTCACAAATATATAGGAATAATATCAAAGGAAAAACTAAGAAAAATAACTTTCCTTAAGGACTTGGATCGAGAAATATAGAAGAAAACGTGGCTAATACAATACAACATATACGAAATCATAGTAATTTCATTGAGTTATATTCACTACTATACACAGAAGACATTTGTAGGAACATGGTGTTTGTTTAATTTCTTTAGGGTCGGAACGCAAATTCAGCTGGGCAACGTACATTGTTTAAGCAAAATTCCCGGCCACACTCGGACACTCCTCGCATTAGGATTTAGGAGGCCGGTGTGTTGATTAATAAATTAACTGTTAAGATTGCAGTTAACTTATTAACTGATTTAAACCTGATCAATTTAGCTTTTATATATATGTTTTTCCTCCGTTCCAAACATTTCCTAAGAGACTGGTGCGAATTTATTAGATAGCTGGCCCAACCCACAAGAGCGAGGCCAGCCAATGGGCTGAATGGGTTGGCCTCAAATCAATTTTGGGTCCATGTTGTGAGAGGCTATTGACCCAATGGGCCAAATAGAGTCACTGCTCACTGTGGCAGGATTAGCTAAATTGATCCTTCACCGTCTAAAACAAAGAGCTAAATTGATCCTGTTTAAATCAGTTAACTGCATATTAACAGTTAATTGATTAAAAAACAGTTAATCAAGTCATCGCGCATATATTAGAATTATATTAATAAAGTAAGGATTTTGAAAGACGAACACACCATCTCACCAAGTTGATGTACGGAGTGCTAACAATGCAATTTAACTCAAAATCTCATATTATACTGCAATCTGAACAACCGATGTGATAAATATTCTCACTGCCTGACGACTGGCAGTTGCGGGGTCTAAGTTTAAGCGCGGGATCATGGAGCTGATTGGTTGGCTATCAAAACATGCCAAGCTAAAATGTGGACATACCTACAATTTTTTGGCATCCACGCCAATTTTTTTTTGCCAAAGTTTCTTAGCAAGGTAACATTGTTGAACTCATTCACGTTTTGACACCCAATCAATTCTCCACGTGCGTGCGAGTATAAATCATATACATTAGCATTTGTATTTGGCATCAAAGTCATTTGGTAATATTTTTTTTGTTGTTATAATTTGACACCCAATTGAGGGCTACTCTAAAAATCTGACCTAAGTTTTGACCAAAAATTTTGGCATACCAACATTTTAGCTTGGCACATTTTTATAGCCAACCAATCATGCCCGGTGACTCGGTGAGGTAGTCAGGTAGGGCCGTGCAGTGCAAATTCCAAACGACAGTGATTTTACGGGTGTATACTTCTTTTTTTGAGAAACTACAGGTTTTATAGTTAAATATATTACTCAGACGACAGGCGTCGATATGTCCGAGTGGTTAAGGAGACAGACTTGAAATCTGTTGGGCTTCGCCCGCGCAGGTTCGAACCCTGCTGTCGACGATGTATTTTTTTTTTTTACTTTTTTTTGGGCTTGGGTCTCCAGTGTTGGATACTTGGGTTGGGCTCGACTCCAAGAAGACGACGACCACCACCCCAGTCGCAGTCAGGCAGAGGAGGAGGTGAAGATCTGTGCCCTTGGTGAAGAGGAACCCGAACTGGTTTCAGTTCATCAGTGGTTGCTAACCCTAACACGGCAGGACTCCCCACCACGCAACGCTAACCGAACCGAGTCGACAGGGAAGCTTCCGCCCAATTAATTCCTCCCGCGATTTGGATTCAATTGCCTCGATTTTTTGATCGATTCCGTTACCATCAGGTGAGGTAATCTTTTCTCCTCTTCATAATCCTCCTTCAATTTCTTACGCCGACCATATCGCTTCCTGTTCCCCTGCCCCTCCCTCGTCGATCGATTTGTCCTTGGATTGGTTTCGCCGTGTGTTCCTGGTTCACCGGAACTCATCGTCGATTATTAAAAACAGCCGTGTAATCTTGATTCCTTTGGCTGGCTGGCAGGCAGGCAGGCAGCTTGACAAGGAAAGCTAGCATCGCCATGGGGTCCAAAGCACCTTTCTTTGTCTTGTTCCTTTTGCTGCTCGTCGCCTGGGCACCTGCAGAAGCCCGGGTTGCTGGTATGTGCTTACTTCCTAATTACTTACTGCTCGGCAACCTTTGCCTTCCTACCTTCTCAGGGATGATTCTTCTGTTTACCTTAGTATCAGCACCGCTGACTCTCATATACGCTGCCAACTGCACCATGACACTCTTGTTACTTGTGTTCAGAAATCAGAATTGCTTATGTATCTCTGTTGTTGATAGAAAAAAAAGTTGTATCAAATGCGTACATGGTAGGGTACTTGGTTAAAGATGAGATTTAGCATGTCTTGTTTCATGACCCTCTTATACCACTACCTTTGGTAGGCATGTAAATACATAGGACATCTTTTTTTTTTTTGAGGAAATACATAGGACATCTTTTTTTTTTTTTGAGGAAATACATAGGACACCTTAATCATGGCATCCATCCGTCATGGCCGGCGTCACTGTCGTAGTGTTAATAGACCTGTTTCTTGCTATTCTACTTTGTTCAAGCTTTGCCTTGGCCTTGAAATAGTTTGCCGTTCCAGCGTTCCTTAGTGTGAGGAGGATGATGGCCTCAACCCAAAATGTATGAGCTCACCTATCTTACTTCTCTCAAGTGTTAGTGACCAAGTTTGCTGTGCCTGTATTTCAAGGCATCATTCTACACACACAGCACTGCACAATCTAGCTAGAACTAATTATTTGCGCTCCAAACGCATGAAATGCTTCTCATTTGTTAGAGCTAGATGTTCTGCCTGCAAATTTATTATACCCAATTTATCGTCTTTTCACTTTTTCTTGATCTTCACACAATTGAACTCCCAGATCACAGCCCAATCTACAAGGATCTCAAGAGTAGAAGCCCGCTATGCTCAACTTGTGAAAACTTCACGAGTGAAGCAGTCAATTTTCTCAGTGAGAAACAAACACAAGATAAGATCATGGCATTCCTTCATGATGCTTGTTCTCAGCCGTTCTCCTTGGGACAGAAGGTAATAACATTTTCAGGTTATTCTTATAACTAGGTGTGGTAGTAAGTTTGTATGCCATGGAAGGAAAGATACATGACATGCTTAAAGAGCAATGACATTTTCTGGTTGTTCTTTGTTTGTTATAGCTATCATTAACATTTTTCTATTTCTGCAGTGTGTTCAATTGATGGACTCTTATGCAACTCTCCTGTTTACCAAGATTACGGAGATCAAGCCAGAAGAGTTCTGCAAACAGTATGGCCTGTGCAGGGACACAACCCTTTTCTCTGGTGTGAGAAGTGACAGCACGTGTGTGTTTTGCCACCACTTGCTTGATGAAGTTATGTCCAAACTGAAAGATCCAGATGCAGAGGTAATCACTTTGCATTGTCTATATATTCCCTTCCCTGGTTTTGCCTTTATGCATCATAACATTTTTCTATTTGATGTCTAGTTTGAGATCATTCAAATTCTCATCAAGGAGTGCAATAAGATTGAAGGTCATGTCCAGCAGGTTAGTAATTTGGTCATCTTCTGTCTTGACTCATTTATGCGTAAATCTTTCCTTAAAACCACAGAGATGCCAGATTAAGTTCAGCAAGAATAAACACTTGTTCTCAAAATTGTGTATATAGAAATCTAAAATCTAGTAGCAGGAGCTGTTTTCTGCTTCTTCAGTTAATGCTTATGATGCCGTCATGGCATGAGTTTAATCATATTATCTTGTTGCCAGTGCAAGAGATTAGTCCTGCAATACATTCCTCTCATTCTGGTCAATGGCGAGAAGTTCCTTGAGAAGAATGATGTGTGTGCACTCGTACAAGCATGTCCAGGCAGTCAAAAGACTACATTCAGCTCATTCTTGGACGGGGGACTGGTCAGTGATGCATAAAATTGGGAAGATTACGCAAGGCGCATGGTCATTGTGAAAATAGTATATGTTGTACATAAGGCGATAAACCAATAGCTTCTGTATTATGCTGCTGCATCATTTGAAAACTTTGTATTGTGTATAACTGTATACAATTTATTTCACGATTCCAATTTTTTAATTTCGTATCCTGGTGTAACCTGTAGCTGCAACCTGCTAATACTGCAATACAGTCGGGGAGCTGAAAGAAATATCATGAGCTAGTATAAGCTTCGGATGCCGTCAATTAACTTGTCAAGAAATATTCCAGAAACAGCAAGATTGAGATGCATGCGTCCGGAGTCTAAATGTTTCATAGGCAAAGTCATCCATCAAAACACTCACGTTTCAACAAAAGTGTTGCTCTGCCTGCACTTGGATAAGGAGGGGTTTAAAATTGTTTTCTTAAATTTAGTTCACAAAATTGGCCGGTGACTGAATAGGCAGGATTTGAACAACGACCTTTGCAAAGCTTTTAGATAGTCAACCCAACCGGAAGCAGCTGGTTACTGGCCCGCCGGAATGACGACGCCTCGTCGGCTCCTCCGCGCACGCGCCGAGGCGGCGGTATCGTCCGTGGTAACCGTTCTTCCCCACGAGATCCCTCCTCTACTGAGCGCCGCCGCCACCTTCTTCTTCGTAAGCCTTTGCCTTCGATCCATCCATCTCGTGGTTCCTCCAATTCTGCAAGCCCCCGAATCAAAGGATTGTGTGTTTTGGTGGGTGCGCAGATCCTGAGCGCCTACTTCGTGGTGCTGCCGTTACGTGACGAGGGCGCCATCTCCCTGGGGCTCGACACCCTCCCGGGCCTCTTCGCCGGCTCCCTACTCCTCACCATCCTCGCCGCCCCGGTCGCCTCCCTCGCCTTCTCCCTCCCGTCCGTCCCCAAGCCCAGGGTCCGTGCCACTTAAATCCTTTCTGATGTGGGCTTGTCCTTATAATTGAATGTCTGCATTAGCTTGTCTCCAAGTGCAAGTGCATTACATGTCTAATTCAATAGTTTCACTAGTGGTTCATGGTTTCTTGCCTTCTGGTGTCCCCCCCAAAAAAAAAAGAAATAAGGAATTTAGACGCCTTGAGTACCGATGATGCAAACTTGGTCCTATGTGTGATTAAAGTTGCACGTGGACCATATAGAGTTAATCATTTTAAGGACGAGCAAAGCATTGACACCACTGAACAAGACTTGGATAATTTTTCTAAGACCCAAAGACAGTTTTCAAACCAAAAGTTTGCTTCTGTTTATTTTTTCTTCATCTTAATGATATATACATTTTAAGATTCCAGTCAACTTCTTTCTTGGAAACAGGCTTATTTTATCACGTTATATCTGTGTGGTTTCAGGCTTTGATTTTGATACATAGGTTCTTCAGCATCTCTCTTCTTGCATTTTTTGTGCTTTGGTTTGCTTCTAGCCCCAGGCAATCTCAATCTGCCTCCAAGGTAATATACACCAAAAATACCTTGGATTGTTTTGAGTTTATATGCATCAAATTTATCCTACTTCTTCGAAGTTTTGAGGAAAAAGGGATCCTCCAAGACCTCTATTCTGGTTTGCACGCCATCCACATTCTGTGCCTTTCTGAACTTCCTAATCAACGAGCAACATTTTTTCCCCTTTTACGCTAAAGAGCTTATTTTCCCTTGGTACTTTTGATGTCATGATCAAGTCTATTGAAGATGGTTCAAGTAAGCTTTCAGGGTGGCAAAACCACAGCTGGTTCTACATAGTAGTGAGAATAAGCTTGTTTCTTTGGGTATTTCCTCTCATATTAATTAGATAGATTTCTCCTTTTTTTATGTTTTGGGTACTGAAGCTGATTTAGTTCTCTCTCCATCTGAAGGTTGCTTTACTTAATCTCATAACAATATCTTCAACTTGGGCACGAATAATTGATGTCATGGATAGTGAGGTATCATTACACTACACGACCAAGTATGGATAATCCTTAATAGTTTCTTTCTTTGCTTTTTAACTCCTTTTTTTCCTTTCAATTCAGTCAGGTTCAAGATTGTTTGGTTTTATTGGGGCCGGTGCTACGCTAGGACAACTTTTTGGTTCATTATTTGCTGCAAGCATGGCATGGCTGGGACCCTGTACACACTTTTCTCTATGAAAAATATCTTAATAGCATAATAATTCTTGTATAGTATTTCATGAATGCAATTTCATATCTTCTGAACAGTTATGCTCCTTTTTTCATCCCTTTTGTTGGAACTTGCTGCTGTATCATCTAAAGGAATCTGCATTGATGATAGTCAGGGTTCAATTGACCTGTCTCCAACAGGGTATGTGATTCTTCAGGACACTTTTCATGGACATCTTTGAATTCTCTAACTGCTTTGCGATGATCAATCTGCAATTCCGCATCTTTTATAGACAAATTTTCATGGTTCATTGCTGCCACAAAGATAATTTTAGTGATCACTATGATTTTTTTAATCATTTTTATCGATTCATGATGAAAGCACAATTTGGAAATGTCATGGCAATGGGCTAGGTCTGTTATGGGCTGTGTAGAGCTCATAGGGAGGCCAGGGTTCACAAAACCATTCAAAACCAGCCGGTTCCCGCGGGAACCGGTCAAACCGCCCCGGACCGGTAGCGGTTCGGGACGGTTTCAAACCGGTTAAATTTAAAATATTCAAACTTAAATTTAAAATGGAAAAATATCAAAAAAATTCCTAAAAATACTTCAAGGTATATGTAATCTATTGGTGTCAAAAACTTTCAAATATTTGCTCATTTGATATTTTTTGCAGGCATTAGAAGTTCAACAAAAAAAAAGGAAAAGAAAAAGAATCGGCTCATTGAACTTCTAATGCACACAAAAAATACTAAATACACTTATATTTGAAAAATTTTGACACCATTAAATTCTACGCACCTTGAAATATTTTTAGGAATTTTTTATTTTATTTTTTTAAATTATTAGTTAAATTTGAAAACATGACAAATTATGTATTGAGCCGGCTTACCGTCCAAACCGGCCGGCTTACCGCCCAAACCGCTCGGCTTACCGGTCAAACCGGGCGGCTTACCGGTTCAAACCGATTGAACTAGGATTTCATATACATTTGAATTCAAAATTTGAATTTGTCCGGTTTTGACCGGTTCCCGCGGGAACCGGACCGGTTAGCCGCTACCGCTGGCTGGCGGTTCGGCCAACCGGTTCGGTTTTGTGAACCCTGAGGGAGGCCCATGATACTGTTCACGCGTGCTACAGGACGTGTGAACAGCACCCGTGGATGATTAGGGTTTAGCAAGGATGCCTAGTCTATAAAGGCAGCCTAAGTCCTAGGGTTAGAGGCATCGAAGGAGAATAGAACCAGCCTTTAGGCGGCATGTTCTTTGGTGATCTGGTCGGGTTTCCTGCCTGGCCAGGTGTTCCAGTCCAGTTTCTCCTCCCGTTCTAGTCGATACATAACAGGAAAGGTTGCCATTAGGCCGTAACTATTTTTCTTCCGCTTCTGTTTTTCCTCTGTTCGGGTTTTCTTTCTTTCTTTTTTTTTGGGACCATGTCGTGTCATCTTTTTTGCATCTTGTTATAATGATGTGTAGCTCTCCTGTCGGTTCGAAGAAAAAAAAACAATCACACTGAATTTTTTAGGCAATACTAGGATTTAGTTTTGACCTTTTGGTAATAAGTGTGTTCGGCTGTGGCTGCTGCTGCCAGCAGCAGCCAGCCGGCCAGCTTAGGAAGATGGCTGTGCTTCTTTTTTTTTTTTACGGCGAACTATGCTGCACTATGGCCTGTGACACTGTTCAGCTGCAACTTCAACAAGAGCAGCACAAGCGAACACAGCTGCCCTTTTGTTAGAATTGAAGAATTGTTTTGTGATGGATGGGGGATTAGGGATGGTTTGTGCATACCTGTGGGCATGGCCGTGGACCTCAACAGTGCGATGTTGTGTTAGTCAATGCTATATTACGCAGGGGAGACAGAAGAGATAGTTGAGATCAAATCTATTGCTTGATTTTCCAGATACAATCACTCAATCAGCCCTCATATAGATAGGCTGAATTACAGTTGCCCTCGCTCTAGTTCTTCAAACTATATCGCTGTTTTGGACACCTTATTTGGCAACAAGTTCCAGCGTCAGATCAAGAAACAGTCGTCCACAACTTAGCTTTGGTTTAGTTTGGTTTGTTTCAGTTTGTGCCAGCTGAAGATTAGCTCGGCTTGGCTTAAACATTAGAATAAGTTGTCAGAGATGAACTCTTTTTAAGGGAGAGCAATGGCTCAGTTAGGGGTTAAGCAGAGGATAAGCCTTGAGACTCAGAGCGTCCTAGGGAGGGCGAGTTAGAGCAATTATCAATCTGCTATTGTGTCCTCGGTGACTTGTTAGCCAATAATATAAGCCATATCAATCTCCTAATAAACCAACTTTTCCTAAACAAACCTGGTAACTTAATGTGGACTGCAACTGAAACAAACTTAGGACTCCTATTGTATGGCGCAGCTTGCTGTGCCTTCCATTCATGACATTTCATATCTTTTACTGATTGCAGGGCAGAAAAAATTCAAAATACAGAGGTTGATGACGAAATGTCTTCACTGGTTGCTTCACCCAGACCGCCTTTCCAATCTCAAAAGGCCAGTCCTGATGTTTTTGTAATGTTCGAAGGTTTCTGGCTAATCTTGCGCTCGCCCTACCTGATATACATATCTCTATTTCTGTGGCTTAGTGCAGTTATCTCATCCTTCTTTTACTTTCAGGTATGGTTATTCTAAATACATATCTCCACATGCATCGTAAAGCTTTCTTGTAATGCTTTGAACATATTTCTTTTAATTGCATTATCAGTACAAAGATCAATCATTTTCTAATCTCTTCTCTTCGTGGTTTTTCAGAAAGTAACAATAATAGCTACTACAATATCAAGTTCAGCTGCCAGAAGGAGAACATTTGCACTAATAAACAGCTTTATAGCAGTTTTTATTCTTGTGGGACAGCTCACTTTGACGGTATCTTTTTCCATCTACTATCTTCAGCCATCTATTTCCATGTACTCCCATTGCATTATCAATTAGTTTGCATATCCATTTTTTTTCACCACGGTGTAGATCTTGTATGCCACTCATCATAAGAAACCAATGTATAGTGTTTGTAGTTTGTTTCCTTAGTTCCATTGTTTGTCATGCTTTCAGCATTGGGTACAGCTTCCAAATTATCCTCAGTCATCTAGTTCCAAGTACTCATTACATGTGAATGAGTCTGGATATCCCCCCCAAAAAAAATACCACCATTTAGATCTATATGTAATATGTCAACGATCATGAGAAAGAAATGTAACAGTCTGCAGTCTGTTTCCTTGATTTCATTGACAGGACACCTCATCAGACTGCACACTACAAGATCAATTCTTGTATTGTATGTCCAACATTGCAAACTTATCCAATTTACATTTCTCAATGTGTTTCATATACGCTCACTCTATTCAATGTGTAGGCTCAATCTACTTTATGAAAATGGTCTCCTGTATGGCTTTAATAAACTATTTGATCATGTTTGTTCCTCATGTCCTTGTGTGGTAGTTGTTTCATATAGTGTGATTTTCTTGATTCTTTTGAAGTGACTTTGTGCTCTATGAAACCCTGTTTATTCTTTTGAACAAAGAAGATACTCTATAGAATGGATTTTAGTATGTTTTCCCTTGAGTAATTCCTATGTGAGGCTAAATTTTACCAGTCTTTATGTATTACAATGCAATAAATAAAGACCAAATGATTCATGTTTTGTCTACACTTGTCCAAATTCCAAAGAGAAATGACATTTGATCTTGAAGAAAATAACATAATGATAATGTCTTGGACAAATAGTAAAACATCTGCAAAGATTGACAAAGTTTATTATTTTAAACGTCCCCATGTTTATTATTACAAAATTCTTTAATTATTCATGTTATTATGATGTAAACAAACATATCAGGGCCATATCCTTGCTGTTGCTAGTGTAACCGTTGCTATATGCGCATCTCCACTAGTTGCAGCCTCAAATATGGTTGCCCTTGCTGTATGGCCAACTTGGATTGCTGTGGCTATCACGGAAACAATTCGGAAGGTATTAAATGTCAATGGACAAGGAACCTCCAGTTGGAGCTTTTAGTTTTATTACCCATATTCTCCCTTTGAATTTTATTGCCCAAATGACACATTCATTATCATTTGTGTATGCATATTTGAGACTCATTAAATCTGAAGTTCAGTAATCAGTAGTCACAAAGATAGGTTTGTATGAAAGAGTTTATGGACCCAAAAAAAAAAAATTGGATTGAAATATATCATGTTATCTATACTTTGTACTACAATACACAAGCTTAGAAATTATCATTTTTTTTATACATTTGGTAATAGCCTGATTCTTGTGCTGCTTCACTCAGTTTAATCTAAAGCAATGCAATATTGCTTTGCCATATATTGGGTACACATTTGCATTAGGTTTAAATCATAGTAGATGAAACACTGAAACCTGATTAAAAATCAATGGGTAATTGCGGTCAAAGATTTATTAGCGCAACAGGATTCTTTTCATCATTTATCAACACTGATTTAGGGCACAATAAATTGCAACTCAATACCAGGTGGAGCCTGTTAAGCACCTACTCAGTGTTGTGTCATTCCAATGTTCAGATAATCCGGAATCTAAAAAGTTAGCTTAATTTTTTTAGTTATCCTAATCGTTGATTATTTACAGGTAGTCACTTATGTTTTGACAAGGCCTGGAAGGGAGTTGTTGTTTACAGTTGTCTCACTGGATGAAAAGTACAAAGCTAAGGTAAAAGATAAGCTGCTTACCTAATATGAGCTTGCTGACCAAGAGCAGATGGGATCAGCATGGTTTGGTACGCCATAGGATCAACGGAAAATGTTGTGTTCCTCATGTTTATGTTTTGACTTCTTATGGAAAGGTTCCATAATGTTATTTCAAATAAAATGGCAATGTACCAAAGACATCCTCATGCTACTTTCTGCCTTTCTGGTTCATTGTATTCGGAGGTTAAGTGCTAGGGTGAAAAAAAAAATCATTTTTAGTTCACTGTGCACATAAGAGCTATATCTGTCTCTCAAAATATGAAGTTTCAAAACAGCAGTGAGTTTAAGGATCTAAGTTTGAAGAAAGTCATTTTTTCAGCTGCCTACTTACCTTACTATGAGTATATCAAATTTTTTAAAAGCATGTTAGCTAATATTGCCGAATGATGTGAAAATATTCTTAGGTTGCTCCCTGTTTTTCCTGTTGGTTTTGCAAACTCTGTTATTTCATTAAAAAATTTGTGTTTTCTTGTAGGTTTGTATAGATGTTATTGTCCAAAGGCTAGGTGATGCGACAGCTGCTGGGATTTATAGTTTGCTGTTCAGCAGACTTGAGAAGAAAGCAACCATGGCTACCCTTTATGCATTGCCGGTATGAATCATATTATAGTGATTTGCTAACTGTTTTCAGCTGTTTCGCATTTTTAAGTGGTATGTTGCGGTTAGGATGCCATTGATGATATGCATCACTTCATCAACATGCTATAAACTAGTTTAGCCAGAGTCCTTATGTGAAGGTGCTTTGGTTGAAATCTGCACATGGAGTCTTGGGCTCTTGGGTGCTCAAAACGCGAGTAGTTTTTCCATTTCTGTGAGGATACCCATTCCCATTATAGGGCATGAATTTCAGGAGTTTCTAGGTGGCCTCTCTGTTAGCTGAGCACAAAGTGTACTAGGAATCCAAAATCGGTACGGAAGATGTAAATAAAAAAATGATATGCACATATGCAGAAAAATATTTAACTCTTGCAACTAATACAAATCCTTCTATTGGGGAAAAATATTCTGGCTAACCTAACTAGGTGCATTATACGAAGAGCTAGACATCCAAATTCAAGTAAAAGGAGATATGAACCTGGGTGGTGGGGTAAATCGGTAAACGTACACCCACACCTTCCACTCACTTCATTGGTAGATAAACGCATTTTTTTTCTTTAATTTACAAAGTCCTGGGGTAGATCACTGAAGAGTCACTGTTTTCCTTTTTCTTTTTATCAGCTCTGCTTCCTGTGGCTTCTTACTGCATTTCATTTGGGGAGGCTCCAGACAAGTCTTGCTAGGCTTAAGGCGACTCCTGTGTCATCCTAATTCTTCAAGGGCTAAATATTGATACGCTGGTTGCTCCTGCCGCTTTCTTCTCTGGGTTCTGACTCGTCAGATAACTGCAGGAGGTACCAAATACAGTGATTTCAGTAGAAAGTGTGGTTGCGCAAGGACAGTGCTTTCGGTATTGAACAGCACGTTTCAAAGAAAGGCAGGTTCATGGAGGAACCCTTTGAAGCTGGAGTTTTCCTTTTGGGGTGAATTAGTTAGTTAATTACAGAGAGTACAACATAGGGAAAAGGTAGTACAAGGTACAGAAAGAATAATGCTATGACTAAACATAACATAATAGTAGTAGAATATTTTTGTGTTTGTTTAGCGTCCGCGTTTCGTGCATGGCAGAAACAGAGTCATGCAAACTGCAAGGTATATCCGCTAATGTTAAAGAATGGTATCAGTAAGACATGCCATTGTCGACGTCGAACCTACTTGCTTGTTTCCAAGGATTGCAGAAGACTTGGGGGCATGAATCAGCATGCAACTACACGGTGCATGCTGCTAGTGCTATACCGAACATTCTATTTGCTAGGGACAGGAACGGACAGTTGCGTTGCAGGTAGGATGTTGTTCATAGCTTCGAAATCATACAGCTCTCTGAGACGCTGCATTTTCTTTTACATAGAGCAGGTGACTTGCATTCCTTTTGAAAACTCAAGGTGGTTTCTTGCATTGTTTTCACCGTGTAACAATGCAGAGGGTCGTGAAATCATGCAGCTCTCTGAGACGCTGCATTTCTTTTTTACATAGAGCAGGTGACTTGCATTCCTTTTGAAAACTCAAGATGGTTTCTTGCATTTGTTTTCACCGTGTAACAATGCAGAGGTCGTGAAATGTTAAGTTACCATTGTAACAGTGCAGAGCAAGTAAGAAGCTCAAGATGGAATCAGAGTATAGTATATATGACCAAGAATGCAAAACCACGAGCTCTGCATGCGGAGCCTCTCTCTCAGTGGCGGAGCCAGGAATTAACCTAAGGAGGGGCCGGTTGCTAGTTGCTAGCATAGTTACTGAGCTGCAAACATAATTCTCTAGCAGGCAATTTGTCAAATAGCATTGGTGCTCTCCTACTGTCTCATGCCAACACTACCCAACTTGCAGCTATCTAGGCCATCACGTGTGTGGCTTGGGCTTCCAGTTCATAGGTTCATTCAATTAGTGAAATTTCATTTGACCAAGGGGGGGCCGTGGCCCACTTTGGCCAATGAGTAGCTCCGCCAGTGCTCTCTCTGAGAAGGATCCAGGAGTTGGATATAAATCGGGACATGAGATCGATCATCGAGTGCACTGCTGAAGCGGGACTCCCATCCACCAGCTAGCATGTCGAGCCGCATCACCGTCGTTCTTGCCATCATCATCATCATGGTGGCGGCGCCGCAGCCATCGGAAGCGGCGAGGTACACTGCTGCCACATCTTCGGACGCCGACGCGCTCCGCTTCCCGGGGCGTCCTGGCAGCGCCAGGCCACGAAGCTCCTTCCTCCCTGGCTTCCCCGGAGCAAGGCCGTCGCCGCCAGCGTCATCCTCCGGCAGCTTCCCGAGGCCATCGCCGCCGGCCCCAATGCCGTCGGCGCCTGCGTTTCAGCAGCCAGCTTGCCCCAAGGCGCCACCGTCCGTGCTGCCGGGGTTCCCGGGGCTGATGCCCGGCGGCGGCGGCGGGTCGTCGTCGCCGACGGAGTGCGTGACGCCGCTGGCGGGGCTGATGACGTGCGGGACCTTCTTGACGGGGAGCGAGGCGGAGACGCCGACTCCTCAGAGCGAGTGCTGCACTGGGCTCGGTGGCTTCCTCAACACCTCGTCGGCGGCGGGCGACGGCGACAGGACACTCCGCTGCCTCTGCCCCGTCATCTTAGGTGACGTCAACAAGATGCTCCCAAAGCCAGTGGATCCGGTTAGAATGATGTATCTGCCCATCGCGTGTGGCGTCGTGCTCCCACCACAGGTCCTCTACATCTGCTTCAGTGAGTTCTCGATCCCTCCCTTTTGCTTCTTCTTCTCTTCTCTTCCATGGCTCCTCCCTCATACAATTGATGCAACAGCTGGACAGCAAACCCCGCCGCTCGTCGGCCGCATCCCTGACGTCTGGGAGAAGCCGTCTGCAGGCAAGACGATTCAACTAACATTCTTCTATTAATTGCATTGCTAGCAATGCAATAAGTATAATATAATTCACTCTGATGCTCTTATTGTTCCTTCTGCTACATCTTATTTTGCAGCCTCGACGCCATGATTACTACCCATGTCATCAATCGGATATGGGAGCTAGCCAACTAATGATATGAAGGACACCTTGAAGAATTACATATATATTTTATTCATATACATTTCATGAAAATTACATATATATTTTATTCATATACATTTCATGAAAATTACATTTATATTGTATTCATATATATTTCATGAAAATTACATTACAAGGCTTGCAAAAGACCCTTGAAGAACTACTATTTAACTGTAGTTAAATCATATATGTCTCTCACTCTCGCGGCCACGCACACTGTTATTCGGGCTGGGCCCATTGGACTATGGACCCACGAAGCGGCCCAACATCTGTCAAATTTCGAAAAAGTCATATTTACCCCCCTCAAACTATAGGTAGAGTTCAAGTTTCCTCCTTGAACTCCAAAACCGGGTAAATCGTACCCTCAACTTTTAAAACCGTTCGTTTTACCTCCCTGGCTGGTTATAAGTGGTTTTGAAGGTGGTTTTTATATTTTTCTTTTTTTTTGCTGAATCTTTAAAAAATCACAATAAATCGCACAAAAATCATAAAATAGAAAATTTATTTTTATTGGACTCCACATGAGTATATGAACACAATAAATATATAATATGATATAATTTAGTACAAAGTTTTTAGTGTAACTTTATATCTATTTGTTTTTGTGATTAAGCAGAATAATTAATAAATGTTGTTTCTTTGATCCAATTGAGATGAAATTTTTATGTTGGTCTTATTATTGTATGAATGAACCATAGTGAAATGTCTATACTCATTGGATCAGGTGTAAATTAGTTGAAAGTAAGTTATGGTCGCCTAAATAAATATATAACTAAGTTATACATGACCAAATGAGTATAATTTTTTTCCCTACAATTCAATTATAAAATATAAAATAATTAGACCACCATAAAAGTTTAACCACAATTGTAACATAGAAACTAGAGTTATGAATTATTCCTATTAATTACAAAAAAAAATATATCTAAATCTAAAACAATGTGCTAAAGTATACCATATTATATGTTTAATGTGTATATATACTTATGCGCTCATGCCGAGTCCAATAAAAATGGTTTTTATACTTTATAATTTTTCTGTGATTTAGTTTGAATTTTTAAAGATTCGGCCAAAAAAGAAAAAAAAAGACAAAACCACTTTTAAAACAACTTATAACCTGACCAGGGAGGTAAAACGCACGGTTTTAAAAGTTGAGAAGGTGATTTATCTGGTTCTGGAGTTTAGGGAGGAAACATGAACTCGAGGTAAATATGACTTTTTTTCGTCAGATTTTTTACTTCGTTTTAACTGGGCTGGGCTGGAGGTGGCGATGAAAGGCTGAAACAGGCCGGCCAAGCAGCTCCAGACAGACCAGCTCAGCCATTTCACATCCAGCCCAGCCGGGCGTCCAGCCAACCGAACAAGGGACGTTTCTTTCAGCTTTCGCTAAAAAAAAACGTATCTTTCAGCTTCAACTTTTTTTTTTCAGCTTCAACTTTTTTTTTTCAGCTTCAACTTGTTCGGTAGCATGTTAAAAAAAAAAAGATTCTTTGAAAAAAAAACTTGTTCAGTCGCAAAGTCATTGATCAGGAGTGCTGGCAGAAAAACGAACTGAAATGTATACATATGGATACCTTGAAAAATTATGTCAATGCTCATCACTCATCACATACTCAAGGACACCCCAAATGTACAAACGTCATTGCTAAAAGTTAGGTTGATAGTTTAAGGCATTCAGTCCATGTTAGGTGAGGCGTTGCTTAACCATCAGTCACCTTTTTGAGCCGTAGGATCAACACCCAAGGAATACAGTCAACAGGGCCTCAAGGCTCAACTTGACTGCCGAGCTCTAAACCGGGCTGACGTGTTTTGACCAATATGGTGACACGTTGGGCATCTGACGCGGCTGGCTCAGCTTGGCGGAAGGAACGAGGCGCCCGGCCCTTTGATCGGTGCGGCTCAGCGGGCGGACTCTGGCTTGCCTGGCAGGCCGATTCGATTTGCGGTCGCCAGCCCAGCCAGCAGCAGTATGCACCAGCGGCCGCCGGGGAGGACGAGCTCGCGCTCTGCTTCCCGTCCCGGCGGTCGACGGCATCGCGGAGATACTCCGCGGGCGTGGCGAGGGAGGAGGCGCAGCTCAGCATCGGCCGCCCCTCATCTGAAATCACCAGCTGCTGTGCTTCTGTATTTAGGCCGTCGTCATCTTCAGGCTTTCGCTGCTGGTCTAAGCTTGTACATACAACGCCAATGCTCTCCTCTCATGTTCTATCTACGACCGCAAGATTTTCTCCAAGTGCAGCTTCATCCATGCGAAACAGTAAAAAATGTCACCGGTTTCTCCAGATGCACACCTGTAACTCATGACTAGGTCTTTGGTAAGGTACAGTCACAATCTGGATACAACAGAGCAGCATGCGTACCCATGCTGCTACAATTTCAATCAAATACACAAGTCTCAGTTTTTCATCATGAAAATTTGAGACAACATTTAAGCCGATGTGGTGATGCACTAAATCAAGCATTTTATGAAAGCCCCAAAGCGGTCTCCTTGCTGCTGCTCACAAGATGTGGCTGCCAACTATGCCGTTCTCTTGTGCTGACAATTCAAGCACTAGTGAATGACTGATGATATCTTCTTCAGTTTTCTTCACTCTCTGAATCTCCTGAGAGTCCTCAAGTCTGCTCTAACCTCCCACCTGCACAAGGAGAAGTAATGCATTTTTAAGCTTTCACATCAACAGCAACAAAGGGGGGGAAAAAAAAGAAGAAGCAAAGAGCAGTCTCCAATAATATTTCAGAGTAATGACTAATGATTCGCACGAAAAACGCAGCTAGGAAAACAAAGTAGCAACTTTCTGGTCATATTTAACTTAAGATTACAAAATTAACAGCAAATTAGACACATTGATACATACTCAGCATCGATCAACGTGAACAATAAACATTTGACGATGGATTAAGAAAATTCTCACCAAGTAGGCACCAGATAAGGCGACTGACTCCAAGTAGCATATATTTCTCAAGGGACAAGTGAAAAGGTGAAGAAAGTCGTCTAACTGTCAGTTAAATTATTCAATTAATTCTAAACAAGTGTCCTAGAAGTTTAGTGGCATTCCAAACACATCATTGATCTCTGCTATGACATCACGAGTGGTGATTGTGGGCTGAAATACAGCGTTCTCAACCCCAAATTTGTAGGAATTGCTCCGACTGGCTTTTGCAGGTACGTCATAAGCTAATATGGCGAAACCAGAAACTGGAGCTGCATTTCCATTTGAAAGGCCATTAGTCTTCGCTTTGTTTTCTCACCCTTGAAGTTCAGTGGTTTTCCAAGCATGTTTATATCATCCATAGCTTCCTTTAGGTTGACAGTTGGATCAACAGCATGGTGGCATGTATTTTCCACCCTAGGCTCGTCATCGATAGTGGAGCCAACATACCTCCGAATGACTCCAAGCCCAGAACTCAGAGGATGTCAAGCTTCACAATATCTTGTTCCTGAATTAGTTTGGACTGGATGGAGAAAAGTATTACTGTTATGAGTAGGCTGCACAGTTCTGGAATTTATATTATTAACAATATTCTCACATTATCCTTGGTCATCTTTATGACAATATTGCAAATCCTCCAATAAATGGCTTCTGGAAGTCACTTTCATATTGATGCTTGGATGAATGACACAATGGTTGAGGACACCTATTATTCATGTTGCACGTGGCATTGTGGACATCAGCATTTGCCTCATTTCCATCAACAGAGATTTTGTTTCATCAGGAATGGTTTCCATCAACATGATCCCTCCTAGAGTGTCTATTTTGCCCTGCATTATGTTCACTGCTATGCTATTAGGACCATCCTCATCAACAAAGATTTGAAATCCACCTGTTTCCTGGTTGTTTGCCTTCTTAGAGTTCCTGTTTTGCCCCACAGTCTGGTCGTTGCCATTAGGACCAGAGCATTTTTGTGACATCCCACCTTTTTTTTTTTAGCCTATGTACATGTGCTATGGATGGTTGGTTATGTGTAAAGTTAAAAAAAAAAAGAAAGAGAAGAAGGTAATTAGTTGACCAAAGTCAAAAGGTAAGAAATATTTGGAATTTTTGAAGGCAAGGAATTTCTAAATATAGTTTACAAGATAAGGAACTTAGTGATCCCAAAGTGATGGAAAAATTTGTGGAAATGGTGCTTCAATTAAATAGAAGAAGGAAAAGGAAAAATGGCACTATTCACAATCCGACAACAGCACTTAGCTGTTTTCAGATTCGGTTGAAATTTCATAATGAGCAGCGATCTTCAAGTCAAGTAAATGGTCGATCGGTGGGTTGTATGACCAAGGTGTCTAAACAAAGTTGTTAAGGGAAGTACGAGGAACAACTTTTGTTTTTGGGTCACACTCAGAAATTGGCTGTATCAAGGAGAAAAACACGAGAGAAAATCGGTCAGAATATGTTTTCAGACAATTCAGTGTGTTTGACAGCAGATTTGAATTTGTGCAAATTGAGATCGAATTTGAAGTTTTCTGCAAAAACTTCCAATTATGAAGTTGTACTCCTGAATGTGAATTTCAAATTTGTCTTTAGCACCAGAGGCAGGTTCTATTCAAATTTTGAGAGTAATTTGGGAAATTCAGTTAAGGGTTCTGAATTTGGGGATGAGTTGCAGCAGTAACTTTGAGGCTCAAATTCGACCTCAGTTCGTGCTCAAATGGGGTAAGTGCCAATGTAAGAAATGAAATTGGATGATCCAGCTACAAGTTTCATTTTGGGAGTTTTGGATGTTACCATATAAATTTGGGAGAAATCGAAGCTCAAATCTCGGGTTTTGGAGGCTCAAATGGGGAAAAGTGACGTCATGGTTAGCAGGCAGCTGCCGCCGGCGAGCGGCGCGGCCCACTTCACCGGCCACGCGTCGGTCGTGTTGCGAGACAGCTCGGGCGGCGTCGCAGCTGGAGGTGGCAAGCAACGGCGGCCTCAGCCGCGGATAAAGCCTCGTCGACGGCCTTGCTTTCTCCTCTTTCGCCGCGCGCTCCTCTGCTCTCCTCCATCGTCGCCGTTGAGCCGGAGGCCTTCCGCCGCCGTCTGACCCGCTTCGCTCCGTTTCTTTCCACCAACAGTTTCGCCTTTGTCTCCTCGTTCGATTCCACTCGTTCTTGTTTCTTTTCCACCACTCCATCGCCCGGCGTAACTCGCTTTTGAAGCTCACCGTCGACGTCTCGCCGGGGTAAGCGCTCTCTTCATGTTTGTGCTGTTGCAGTCACGCTGGCCGGGGTTGGAGAGTTCAGCAGCGTTGATTAGAGGTCTAGGAAGGTGCTTGGGGGTTTAGTTAGTTGGCGCGACGTTTTCCGGGTCGGGAACGCCGTTCGTCGCCGTGGCGCTCCTCCGCCATGGCCGCCGCACGTGAGCAGCCTCGCTCGGGCCTTCTCCGGCCGAGCTGGGGTGCGCGCTAGATGTGGCTAGGGTTGCTGGTGCTCACGGGGTAGCCGTTGTCCATCGTCTCGTCGTGGTCTAGTCGCTAGACGCTCGCCGCCGCGTGCGCCACGCGCGCTCCCGCCATGGCCGGTGTGGTGTGCTAGTGCGTGTAGCACCGCGCTGGGTAGCTAGGCTTGCGCATAGTGTGTCTCTAGTCTCGGTGATGCTCGTGAGCCGGTTGTGAGGCCGGCTGGTGCGGTGAGCTCGCCGGAGTACGGTGTGTCGCCGTGCGTCGCCGCCGAGCCGCCATGAAGCTAGGGTTGGAGCTTGCCGAGGAAACTTAGGGCTAGAATGGGTACGCGGTCGTATAGGGTAGCCCTAGGACTAGTCGTCGTCGCCGGAGGACCTCGCCGCCGGCGAGCGTGCGTGGGTCAACGCCGGCGAAGGGCCGGTCCGCGCGGGAGCTCTGCTCCGCGTGGGCAGGGGTCTCGGTGGAGAAGAAAAAGAAAGTCAGGGGGGTTTTTGCAAGAAAGCCAATTAGATTTTAGAATTAGATTTAATTTATGTTTTTCCACTGTTTTAATTATAGAAAATCATAGAAAAATCAGAAAAATATGAAATAAATTTTGATAATTTCCTTAGATTTTCCTTGATAATCTAAAAATACTAAACCTTAAAATTGGTGTTGTTTAGAATTAAAGAATAATACCATCTTAGAAATTTAATTACTAAAAATAGTTAGGATAATATTAAAAACATTTTAAAATAGGATTCATGTTTTATAAACACATTTATAGAGAAATAAAGTGTTAGGATTTGTAGAAAATAATTTTAGCACACTTAGAAATTCTCCTTTAATATATATATATAAAAGAAATAAGGATTAGTTCATCCACAAAATCAAACAACTTTTTCTTTGGGAAAAGGTTGGGTAGTTTTGTTGGCTTGCAACTGTATCGAGAAATAAGTTTGTGTGCTGTGTTTTAAACTGTTGCATCTCTGATCACTGACTTGCATTGCATATAGAATCTGAAGCCTCGGAAGTGGAGTACGTGGAATTCTCCGACGACCCAGTTCAATACGAGGAGGTTTTAGTGGTTGCTCCGGAATCCCAGGAAGTCACCGAGACCGCTAACCTTTTTGAAACTCAAGGCAAGCCCCGGATGCATCTTTACCTATTTCATTTCAAAAGATCACGAGTCCAAATATTCTGCTTTTGTGTGTGCATTAGGTTAGGAGTTGAATGAAAACTTTTGATGCATGAACTACTCCTTGGTAGAACTACCTTTGCTAGCTAGGGAATAAATGAATTAGAAAATATTTACTTAGTTATGCTTTGCTAGGTTATATAAAGATGATGATCTAGGTTCTCACTAATCATAGTTGAATCATGTCCAACTTACTATGGAAAGAGAGTGGGCAGAAGTTGATAGAGCGGATTGAGGTAGGCTCAATCCTTAGTTCTGCCTACTAGTGAAAGTAACTAAGGACCGATCCGTTGTTTAATTGATTGATCAAGTGATTCTACCTGGTTTCTTACTGGGTTATGGGACCAGTAAAGCCAATTAGATTAGCTGGCTCGTTGATTGGAAATATCGCTTACCGGTGCTTGCTGGGTCGGAGAAAGGCGGGATCGTCATCTGGAACTCACGGGGTGGTCGCCAGACGTGGGGCCCACGTGGGGATGCGTTCCCGGGTTCGGGTAAGGATATTTCCGGTCTTTGGTCCAACTGATTGAAAGGTTGTTGTGGACAGCTGGCGCAGCTGTACGTGGACTGGGGGCTAGGTATCTCCTGCAGGATGTACATTGATCCGGATCGACACTACTCTTGGTTATGAGTGCACTTGATCAGGTGTTAAACATCGTAGAGGAAACAAGTTGAACTATTATATATGAGTGATTTAAAGTGCTGTTTGAACCTAGTATCACCTGTATGAAAAAGATATTAAAACCTAGTTGAGTAGTTAATACTTAATTGGGTTAAAAACTGCCAAATAAGGACTCATTTTTAGTAAGCTTTTCCGCAAAAGTTGAGTCAGCCAAATAACCACCAAAAGCCTAATCATCCATCCTTGAGAGTCTTTTCTTTGGTAAGACGGGTAAGTCTTGCTGAGTACCTTCGTACTCAGGGTTCTTCCCTTTCTGTTTTCCAGAGGAGGTTCCACAAACCGAAGGTGAAGAGGAGAGCCAGAAGTCCTAGAGCATCGGAGGTCCCGGATGGCTCTAGATGTTTAGACACTTCAAAGTTCTTATATCCCTTCAGTTGTATAAATCTAGTTTGTATTTGGATCTTAGTTCTATGGCTTGCAGATAAGGTTGTTTCAAAACTCGGTTTGTAATAATGCGTATCTTTCCGTACTTATGTAAAAAGGTAATGCCTGTTGTGTTTTTCCCAACTTGGTGTTGATCCTGAGCCATGGTTCAGATAATGTTGTCAGTGGATGATTCGGGATGTCCCGGGGACACTCGACAGACTACCGGGTTTAAACTGTTTGAAGTGCGTGCTGGTATTACCCAGAGAAGGTGACTAGGCGCACTTGAGCCAGTTCAAATTGGGCGGTTCTGCCACAATTTTGGTCACTGCTACTGAAGAACTTCACTGGTCTGCATGTAGTAACTCAACAGCATCCTTGGACAGCAGCCCAACAAAGTGACTCGTAGGGGGTACACAATGCCAGTGAGTGGAACTGGTCCTGCGGTTCGGCACCAAGTTTGACAGGTTTTAGTTGCTGAAGGATGTCTAGAACTGTCTAGCAAGAACACACAAGGTTAAAAGGTGCTGAACTGTCTCATTTCTTGATTACAGAGAGCGCAATGCTCTTGAGCTGTTGGCTGTGTGGTAGGTTTGTATTAAGTAGCCTGCGAATTGAACGGCTCGGGTGATCATGATCTTTATGTCTGGTTGCCTGCGCTCACGGTACGGCCGGGGCCGAGCGACATTTTTGTGCCGGGGCCTGTACTAGTTCTATATATACTTGTCCATCCCATCAGTCCATCACCAGTCAGAGAACAAAAATGGGCTCGGCGAAGATGCAGAGGACAAGCAAAAGGGAGGGAATGCAGAGGACGATCATCATCCTGCTCGCGCTCGGCATCGCTATCGCGGCGGCACCCGGTGGGTCGGAGGACACCGGTGAGGCGGATCTGCTGTCCAGGCGATTCCACGGACACCGCGGCCGCCACGGCCACGGCCACGGAGGAAGCGGGCAGCCTCAGCCTCCGGCTCCGCCGGCGCCCCAACCGCCCGTGCCAGCCTGCTGCCGGGTTTGCCGGAACTGCACGCAATGCCATCTGGAACCAGATGGCCCCTTTGGGCAGCCAGCTCCCCGCCAAAGCAGCAGCGGCGGCTTTGGATCGCCGCCGACGACTCCGGCTCGAGGCTCGGGCGGCGGCCTGGAGTGCGTGGCGCCGATGGCGGGGCTGATGGTCTGCGGGACCTTCTTGACGGGCAGCGAGGCAGAGACACCGTCGCCTCAGGGCGACTGCTGCACGGCGCTGCGCAGCTTCCTCAACTCGGCGGCGGCGGGGACAGGACACTCCGCTGCCTCTGCCCCGTCATTTTAGGCGACGTCAACAAGATGCTGTCCAAGCCAGTGGATCCAGTTAGAATGATGTTCCTGCCCATTGCCTGCGGCGTCGTCCTTCCAGCAAATCTCCTCCGTCTCTGCTTCGGTGAGTTGATTCATTTTGCTACATCATCTTCGTATATTCCATCCATCTCCTCCATGGAAAATCAATCATGCATATAGTAACAATGATGTTGCTGATGCCATGAACAACAAACATTGCAGCTGGGCAGCAAACCCAAGTCTGGGAGAAGCCGTCTGCGGGTGAGCCAGCAATGCAATTGCAATTTCACTTCCAACTAAATTCTTACTAGCTCCTGTTTAGCAAGCAAGCAGATACTATTAACAAAGTTGACAATACCTGGCTAACTACTCCCTCCATCCCAAGAAGAATGTACTTCTAGCCATTATTCTGATACTGTTGCTGTCCTGTGCATGCAGATGCAGCTCTGTCTCCATGACTATTCTTATCCATGACGATGGGAGCGGAGAGCCCGGAGGCCATGGAATGAATGATGCTACTCATATACTACTAATTAACGACTCCTACTAGTGTCTCGTACTTCAAAGTAGAGGAAATGCAATTACTCCGTGCACAAGATGTACTTTAAGATATTAACCACTATGTAGTATGTACATAGTGGTATATATACATATATCAATATATCATGCATGTGTCGTTGACATGTAGTAAGAGCTACGCCTTGTTAAAATTTAAAGGGATAAATTAAAACTGCTTCACTGCTACTTGCCTACTTCTGATGTCTCTCTCACTAAAGGAACTTTATGCAGCAGCTGTGCTATGCTCTGCATAAGGATAAGGAAAAAAAAATAGGAGTTCAATTAGAGTACAGGAATATCAATCACAATGTGAATATTTTTTTATTCAATGTGTATTTATTAATCGTGGCTCTCTGACGGACCCTGCTCAGATACAGTGGCTAGTTGCTACTGCCACTTGCAACTTAAGCAGTGGCCTCATCTCAACCATCCAAAGCACAGTGAACGGGTAGGATGCAAGCTCTATCTTTCCCTCCCTTTTCTCTTACCTTGCTGCAGTTCAGAAGCGTTTCAGAAGAAGAGCTTGTGAATTTGACAAGAGAGCATTCAGAAGAATGACTACATACTTGATTGTTAGTTCGTTATAATCATCAAGGAAAAAATGGAAAACACAGAGAGAAAAGAAAATTGGTAATTTCTGAGAAAAAAAAAACAACATAAGTGAATCTGATTACTGAACCTGCATCAGAGAAGTGAAATATTTGCAATGTGTGCACACCTAATTTCCTTCACTGTCAATTCAACCAAGAGCAACCATGGACAGTCTCTAGAACATACATGGATTATAGGCAGAGCACTACGAAATAGAAAACCATTTTGGGGCACTGGAAACTATTCCACATAACATAATTGAATCCAGCCCTCAAGCCTCGTGGTGATGGGCATGAAGTTTTTTCAGTGCTCAACAAATTCTCTTTGCACGAGACCTAGGAAGAGTGTGTTCTTACCCGGGAGCAGCTCCTCCCCTGGCGAGCTTGTGGCCTCCCTCGGCGAGCTTGTGCACAGCAAGCAGCTCCTCCCCCGGTGAGCTTGTGCTCTTGACCCCTGTCCGTGACGAGCTTGTGCCCTCGGGGAAGAAAGAATGGCGCCAATGTCCCCTGTGCTCTTCTCTTTTTCCCTACAAAACCATCCATTGACTGCAGCAAGGGAGAGAAACGGGAGGGAAAAGACAGATTGCATCCTACCCGTTTGTTGGCCTTTGAATGGTTGAGATGAGACCACTGCTTAAGTTGCCGTGGCGGTAGCCACTGCATTTGAGCGAGCAGGGTCCCTCTGCGACGCTGGAGAGCCTACAGCCGGCAAGTCATGACATCACAACCCTCCAACAGCCATCCAACGGAGAGATAGAATTTGCTCCTTTTCCCCGGGACAGCCATCCGACGGAGACTTGCAGCGGCCCATTCAAACATTCAAACGTGGAACACTCCAGTACAGCAGGCCATTCAAACATTTAGAAAAATAATAGACATTTGGCAACATTTGGCATTTAAAATCAGTACTAATCACTACTTGATAGTGATTTAAACAACACTTACACATTGGCTGTCTCTAACAATAAGTTTTAGCAGTGAACAAGCATTGCAACTATAGGCCATTTTCACTTGTACATAGGCCACAAAAGACTATAGTTAGCCCACAAAAGACTATCAAGCTGAGCGGGCCACCAAATTGTATCCATCTTTCATAGAACTAGAACATATATGCATGAATAAACAATATATATTGTAAACATTTAGACAACTATATACTTTGTATCAAGTAGGATCACAATCACCAAAAATATTAGGGAAAAGTCTATTTTTCACCCTCCAACTATTACAAAAGTCTGATTTTGAACCCACAACTACAAAACCGGACACCGAAGACCCTCCAACTATCCAAACAGTGCAAAAATGACGCTTTGGGTGGTTTTGAAGGTGGTTTTGTATTTTTCAAAAAAACTAAAATATTATTTTATATTAAAAAATTCATAACTAATTTATTTTGAATTATAAAAATATGAATCCGGTGCCAATATTTTTCTAAAAATGTGACCTACATGTTGGTGCCTATTAGAAGTTATTTGCATATTATTTATTTTTATTCTAATTATTTTTAGATAAAACAATAAGGCACTAGTAATATAAACATATAATATCCAAATAACATTAAATAGTGTGCCAAAAGGTTGGTTACATTTTAAGAGAACTTTTGGCATCAATTTCATATTTTTTGGGTCTAAAATAAATTAGTTATTATTTTTTAAAGTTTAAATAATATTTCTGGTATTTCTATAAAATCCAAAACCACCCTCAAAACCACCCAAAGGGTCTTTTTTGCATGGTTTGGATAGTTGGATGGCCTTTAGTATCCGGTTTTGTAGTTTGAGGTTGAAAATCAGACTTTTGTAACAGTTGAAGGGTGGAAAACAGACTTATCCCAAAATATTAAACCTCATAACTTTTCAAGCATTCAGGCAACAACTTGTGGCATAGGAATAAAATGTTTTATATTTGGCTCAAGGCTGTTAAGGCTATGCATACATATATACATATTAGCGACATCAACTTAGCTCTCATAGGCAAACTATTAAGCACATCGTGTGCATCTCACAAGATAACCAGATAAATCCCACATACATTGACGGACTAAACTTGTGTCATCCCAAGCTTGCTGACTTGAGTGTACATGCCATTGCCAAAGGGCATGGTGCAGCAATATTCACTGCAAAGAATAGAGTAACACAAGATCCATTCAAAGTGCCAATGAGCAGTAATATATATTCAGAAGGTTAGTTTGCTTCTATTGGAATCACACAATACTCATGATAAAGAAATAGGCATCCAGAAAATGTACAGCATAACAAATCAGTATATTTATGTTTAGTGATTAATACAAATAATTTTGCTAGATGGATTCCATATATATAGGTAATGGACAGGTTAGGTTCTTTATCAGTTATCACTAAAAGTAAAATATGCATGACCCACAGGAATAGTATTCATGAACTACAGTCATCAGCAACAGCAAGCATAATTGAAAGGAGAAAAGAAAGAAACAAGTATATCTTGTGCCCATTTCACTGAACAGATCGAGGGCATCATCCATGGAAGGGTCGATATACCAGCAACAAAGGGAACACGGGGAGTACTGGTGAACTGGAGATAGCTGGATAAGGTGCATATGCGCTAGCAGTGCAAGACGAAAGTCTATTGCTGTTGAATTAAGGGAGATGGTGGACAATGCAGGAACCCCTCCTGCCGCCTAACAGACCAGAAACAACTATAATAACTTGGTAGATGTTGATCATGGTAACATCCTACAATCCAAATTATTTAGAATTGCATTTGTTAACTTCCAGAAAACGAGTGGGTGATGTTTCACCATTTGAAAATCAGTAACTCCTATTAGTGAGACAACTATTGCCAGCTTCGCCACATGTTGTCTTGACCTTCTGACAATCAGAACTTCTATAGTGAGACTCGGTGGTCCACATCCAAAGTTTCATCCTTGACCATAGGCTCAGGCCTTAAGCTTGCTGAATGCCTGCAACATTAAGGGGAAAAGGTGGTACCTAACAAAAATCAAGATTAAAGAAATATAGGCCCTGTTCAGTTTGCTGATTGGCTGGGGCTGAGGCTGATTTTTGTGAGAGAAAAATCCTGTTGGCTGGCTGATGGCTGGTGGCTATGGCTGATTTGGTGTGAGAGAAAAACACTGTTGGCTGGCTGGTTACCAGCCAACCGAACGGGCCCATAATCAGAAGGCACCATTCTGGGTTTGAGACAAAGAAGAAAAGACTAACACAAGTTATATATACAATTAAGGGGAAAAGGTGGTACCTAACCAAAATCAGTAAAGCAAAAATATAATGTGAGGTTACACAGAACAAAGTGTGCATCGGGTAAATATGTAATCAACAAATAGCTAATAACAAGAATAAAGGCAGTTCTATTTTCTTAACTCATATTAAGTTCCAGTTACCATTATCCCTAAAGAGAGTCCACTGTTTTTTCAAATGCTTCCACAGACCACCATCAGTGAATTGGCAACTTCCACATTGAATTGAGGAAAAAGAATCTTTTCTTTCAAACTCAGATTGACGCATCCTTCTTACAGCTGCGTAATTGCATTCGATCAAAAATTGTTGAAAGCTAGTCTGGTGTGGCATTTCATCAACCAGATGGGGTGCCTATCCATGGCAATGTCTCCAGGATGCAAGTGGTGAACCTCTTGGCTCTCGGTGGAAATAAGCTCACGGGACGACAATGAAGGTCAGAGGACACGGACGCACGGCACATTGGAGGGACCACGAATCAACCCAAAAATCATCTCCACAAGAACGCACAATATCAAAATTCAGCATTGGACAAGGGCACAAGCAATGGTGGGTGGATTCATGGGATCAGAGGTGGTACAGACCTGGACAATGGAGGAAGCGAGGGTGTGGCCAGACCTGACAAGCCTCTACGTGATGAGATCTTCCAAGTCTACGGCGGCGGCGTGTAAGAGGTCCACCTCGAGGCCACCTTCGCTTCCCAGTCGGGCACCTGCAGTGCAACATGCAAACAATGCACTGAATCTGTTAGTTGTGACTTGTGTGATATTTTTAGCTGCCTTTTTTGTTCACAAAAAATGAAAGAAAAAAGAAATACCGCATGAATAAGAAAGACGCAAATAAACCCCTGCTTCATCCATTGTTGGACCATAGGTACTTGATATAAAAACCGAGACAGGACGTAGTGGACTCTTCAGGCGTGAAAGAGTGAGGTAAGGCACACTTTGGCTCCCGGGCTGCCATCGAGCGCCACTCTGTTAGCAATGATAGGTGCACTATTTTCTCCTTGGAGTTACAAAATCTGCACTTACAAACTTGTTTGAAAAATATAATCAAACCTATGATTTATCAATCGTTTCCAGAGCAACATCAATCAAATGATGTTTGCTGACTTACGCCCTGATTGGATAGGAATCTGACTGAAATCAACTCAGGAAAATAAAATATTGTTAGCCAAGCAACCCAATAGTAGATGTTAATTGCATTGCCCTATAGTACTAGCTAGGGAATATGATTATGTTACTATTTAAATCCGTATGTATATGTGCAACCAACTACATTATATATGTACAGGCTGCAGGTAATGTGTGCCCGCAACAGCCACACGAGGTCGACGGCCTCCGTGACCTCACCTCTACGTGAAGCCCCTCGTTCTCTCCGGCCCTCCTCGCGTCATGCTATGCCGCCCACGCCGGTGGCGGCAACGACGAGGCAGCCTCATGGGGCTAATGATCATGAGCTGGCTCGACGGACTGCATGAACGAGCATGCCTCAGGCTCCTACCACAAATGAAATGAAGATGATTACTAGGAGATGTCAAGAATATAAATGAATTATATTGATGCCACTAATATTTAATTTTCTACAATAATCTTATACTAGCTATAATATCCCGGAATACTATTCATACTACTAGAGAAATTTTAGCAGGTTGAATTCTTTTATACTAGTCCTTTCCGGGCACTAGTATTGTGTACTGTAAAAGAGCCTCTAGTATATTTAGTTGTTGAGCTCCGCCAAAAATGCACGGGGCAGTCACTTGCGACATGTTCCTACGCCATTCATGGCCATGGGGGGCGGACAGTCCGCCGTAGCACGGCGAACACAAAACCAGGACAAGTTCTATAAAAAAATGTCCGCCGTTCATGGCACGACGAGCACAATACCAGGATAGGTTCTGTCAAAAACTAGAGTCAGTCGCGGACAGTTTGCGGCCAGGAGCCAGACTGTCCGACATTCACTTTTGCGCAACACACAGAACTCTACAAGTTTTGTCCAAATTAATCCAAATAAATGTCCACCTTTCCAAGGCTGGATAGTCCGTGGTTATCTTCAAGTTAGCCCTTTCAAAACTCATTTTGAAGTGTATCTTTTTCACATATTCAAACAAGATCATCATATATGCATGCATAGCCAATTTTTGAGCAAAGTGGAACTATGGACTCGTCAAGCAAATGAATTTGATCTCCTCTTGATAGTATGGATATCTAGCCAATTAATCCGGTCAATTGCACAACTAAGCTCCTTCCGACCCGCAAAAACTAAAAACTATATCATTTACACCTTTGCCTTAAGCTTTTCAATCATGACTTGAATCAGCGTCTTTGTATGCACGCCAATTTCTCCTTTTATTCCAAATACTTCATCAAGACCATCACCATGCCTTGCTCAACATTTTAATCTCCAACTCCGGGACTAACCTATGCTCATATCCTCCAATGAAGTTGTTAGTCCATAAAATGATGTTATTAATTACAAAAATACCAACATGGGACCTAGATGTTTTCAAATGGGAACTATAAATGTGTGTTATGTGGGGTGCCTGAAAATGTGGATCACATCTTCTTTGGTGAGCTCTTGCGAGGTTCTCTGGTCATGCTTTTTTTAAGCATCAACGCGCGCGGGGGGGGGGGTGTTCACCCGGCTGAACATTTCATCGAACAACCACAAGCCCAAAGCCGAAGACCGGCAACAAAGTTTTACAAGTTGTGGCAGACCACAGATTACACAGAGAGGTTGCAGTCACAACGCAACAAATACATGTGGAAACAAAGGACACATCCTCAAAATCAGAAGCATCAAAATCTACCGATCATCCGAGGGAGCCACCACCGAACAATATGCTTGCCAGGTCCCATGCAGAGCCAAAGTGCATCCACACCACCCGTCGCAGCTACGCCGCCCTGTGAGCCACTCTCCTACGACTTGGGAGAGCTCGCCCAACAGAATGGGGGCTAAGGGTGAGGAAACCATTTGTCCATAGTGAAGCCAGAAATGACGATCTCCCTTTAAGCTGAAGGCAACACCAGTAGAGCATACTCGGGCGTCGCATACCACCACTCGACGCCGTTCGAGGGAAGGAAGCCTCGAAGGAGGGGTGGCCAGAAAAGGCGGACTACCACCCGACATTTGATTTGGCATCACCACCAACAGGAGAGCGCCGACGAAGTAGAGGCGCCAATAGTGAATACTTGCACAGACACGTAGAAATCGAATCACCGAGAAGCTCAGGCAGCGTAGAGGCTCCATGCCGTGCGAGGTGTGGCAACACCCCTTGCACACCGGGCGCAACACTTTCATTAATTGCACGACCATAGGAGAACAAAGCACAAACGTTGCCAGGACTCCATACCGCGCAACACTAGGACGAAACCCGAAGGGATGACCACCATGGACGTACCTCGACCGCGTCGTGACGAGGAGTAGATCGGTTCACGCGACCGCCGTGCTAACCGAGTGGGGAGATGACATGAGACGGTGTGCATGCAGTGGGGCACGGGGGTGGTGGCGGTGTAGCCCCTGGCCACCGAAGTGCGTGCACCCGAGGGCGAGGGGAGCCAAGTCATACCCAACCACCACCGCAAGACCTCGCCCAGGAGTCCTTCACCCAGCGGATCCGCTTCGCTGCCAGCCTAGCGCCGTCGTACCACACCGGGGGGAGGAGGCCTCGCGTCACAGGGATGGGGCAGAATCGGTGGTTGGGGAAGGGAGGGGAAGGATCCACCCACTGCCGGCCCGGACCTATGCTGACGGCACATCGCCCGGCCATGGGTGCCCGGCGCTGCCCCATTCGCCGCGTGAGGATCCCCCAAACTGAGACGAAACGCCCCGTCGTCGCCTTCCACGCTGGCCACCGAACTTCCGGAGGCCTGCTTAGACGATTGCGAGGGAGGGAATGCGGCGATAGAGGGGGTTGAGGGCAGCGGCGCGTGGAGCTCCCCGGTCGCCTAGCGGGTGTGACGGGGGGAGGGAGGCTTCTGTTCTCTGGTCATGCTTAGTTCCCCACTCCATGAGAGAGTTCGTATAAGAATGGATACCCATGGGGCGTACTAAATATGACTTCAAACTTTTCATGTTTGCTATTTGCCTTCAGGGTGTTATGGAAAACTAGAAACAAGATGGCAATTGAGGGTGTGTTCCCACCCCAACCATGTCATCTATGAAGAAGGTCTTAAAGATCTCATAGAGTATAAATGGAATAGGTTGCGTTTAGAGTCACCAACTCTCTGCATAAAAACACCATTCATCCATCTTTTCATATTCATCCCACCTCTCTCACTCACAGAACACTATTCATCTTTTTTTGTCCATAATGTTTTTTCGGAGAATCTTTCCCAATCTAAACACCCCCTCCTTTAAGTCAAGTGACGAGATACTAATAAGATATTGTTCAAAAATTTCTTCCTGTTTGAAGAGGTGGCGTATCCTGTTGATGGCCGAACCACTGCCTTGAACAGCAACAGTCGAGGATCAAAGCCTGGCTTAGGAGTTCATGAAGTCGCCAAGAAGCATATCTCCTGATGATGTACTTCTGCAGGAGTCACTTTGCTTTTGTTGTGGGCTGTCAGCTCTTTGTGATGAGCTTCTTAAAGAGTTAAATGTTATTATCCTGAGATAACCTCCAACTGTAATTTTTTTAAGAGAGAGATTATATCGAATAAAATTGGCCGAGAAAAATAGAAAGCTTATGTACGAAAATCAATCTTGAAGCAAAATTCCACTAGTATTGCATCAATGGCGTGGAATCACTAAGATCACACTAGCGAAATTACCATCGATCCACAGCCCACATTTCATTTCTAACATCAATTGCTACAAGGCACGGGGCTATTGCATAACGGGCCATACGTACCAAGGTCGTGGTGGTACTCTCGTGGGGATTGCACATCATCCGCTTCATGGTGGTGTTGTAATCCTCCATCTTCCTGCTCCCTTCAGCTCCGGCCGTGGAGGAGGACCGGCACATGGAAAGTACAGTACAGCACTCTCTGGTGGCTCCTGCTGCCTCCGGAAGCCAATCCAATCGCGGCCGTGGTAGCTCTGGTGGCCAGCAGATTACACGAGGAGGTGGGCAGACGGGCGATGCTCACCATGGCCACCGTGATTGCAGGATCTTGAGGCTCCAACGGAGGGAATGAAGCAGGGAAGAAAGAATGTGTGGTCGTGCATACTGTTTTCTCTACTATTAAAAAGACTGGAAGGGAGAGTCGCGTCCGCCTGCGATCGTGAAGCCTCCTCCCCCGATCCAACCGCAGACCATCACGACCCCCTAATCCCCGTCCGCACCCTCCTCGCGATTCCCTCCAAATCCCCGTCCGCAACTCCGCTACCGCGCCTCCCGAGAACCCCGTACGCACGAGAACCCCGTGCCTCACGCCGCCATCGCTTCCCTCGCCATCGCCTGCCGCCGCACGATGCCATCGCCTCACGCCACCATCGCCTGCCGCCGCACGCCCCATCGCGGGAGCCACACCGCCGGGCCGCCGTCCCCTCGACATCGCCTTCCGCCGCCCCCTCGACACCGCCGGTCGCAGCATGCCGACATCCTTGCCATCCTCACAGCGCATGCGCAAGGACGCCAGCCGACCGCAGTGATCTGCTCCCGGCGAACGCGCTTTTGCTTCCCTCCCGTCGAGCCGTCCGGCAGCCGCAGCAACTGCGGCGCTCATAGATCCCTTCACGGCCTTCTAGTCCGCTGGTCCGCCCCGCGATCGGCGTCCACCTAGCGAACGGCGCCGCCCAGTGATCGAGCCCTGTCGTCGTACGAACAATCAACGCCTGCCTTGTGTCCGCTCGACGAGCGCTCAAGACTCAGGAACCATGCATCGCCCTCCCATCAAGAGGTAGGTACGTCATTCTCCTCCCTGTGATCATTCATATAGATGCTGAGATTTAAAAATCTAGGCCTCATGGATTGACTTCGTATTGGAGTAATTGGACTATGATTGCGCATTTACCTGTGGATCTGCTAGCCACGCAAGCAGGGTTGTGGATCCCCGCAGTACCGGTAGGCATGCTCAACGAAGTCTCCCTTGCCGTCCCTGGCACCTGCGCCGGCGGGAAAGGGACGACATACGGCATGACATCAGGCTACGGAGGGGCCGCGTCAGGTTTGCGGATCGATTCACAAGGGCGCCGTCAGTCTCTGAATGTGTTCTAGGAAGGTCTCCGCCATTCATATGGTTGTTGCGGCAGCCAGCAGGCATTCATATTTCAGCATATGTTTCAGACTGGATTGGAGGTAGATGGTTCCAAGGAGCAGCACTCAGAAAGTAGAGTGTGTAGAGGTAAACTGCAGCTACATTTTCCTTTTTGAATGCACTAAATTTAATTGTAGCAAAATTGTTATTAGGCAATCCTTTTGAACCAGTTAGGAGAATTTCCTTAAACTTTGGTCCATGGGGTTTTAAAAGACTAACAATGCCACTACAAAATTGAATTTCGTAGCCTAATCCACAGATATTAGGTCCAATTGTTTTCTCAGTTAATAATGCATGCCTAATCCACAGATATTAGGTCCAATTGTTTTCTCAATTAATAATGCATTGTCATATTGTTTTACCTCTAATTTTCTCTGTTCTAGATTCGTCATTTTTTTTTGAAAAAAAGATCATATTGGTGTTTTTTTGGTAGGATGGAAGATAAGAGCATATATGAAGAAAGCAGGGGTATTGTTTTGCCTTTTACACATCCTAAGTATTTTTTTTTAACACAATAGCATTTGTTCATGGTTGTTCATTGGTGACAGGATGGAACATCCTCTCAGCGTTTTTGAATTTGTACTGGCCAACGAGTTAGTGTTTATTTGTAACTACTTCAATGACATTACATCTATGGAAGATGAAACCATATATGATGAGTGTATACGACAACAAAGATTTTTGTCTCCTCATTAATTTGCACCTCATCTCTCAAGGTACTTTCCTAACGTTTATATTCCTTTAACTTTACCTCACCTGAACAGACCTTTTTTGGATGCCATTTTCCTGTTAAGATAATCACTTTGTACAGCTAATGCTTATGCTCCCAATTTTTTTTTCCTTTCTCGGTTTCACGATTTCCAAATGTTTTCCATGTGCAGATTCAGACAAATGTTGATGGCCTCATGGAAATGACCAAGAAAGGACCAGTTGTGCCACTCTTTATAAATATCTGAAGGCCCATCAATCAATAGCCGAGCCGATGGATTTGAGGGCGACGCTCCTCCTAGCTGCTTCCAGACTTATTTGATTCTCTCTCTGCTTCTTCAACAGATCCGGTGCTAGCAAACGCAAGAACACGCAGAACATGTTTTACTAAGTGCATCCAATGTGAGTTTGTGACCAAACTTGCCTTGCTTATGTCCCCTGGATCTTAATTTTGTCTGCTCCAACATAGGTTGTGAATAGGTGATGCAGCTCACTTCGTATTGGTTTGCTTCCGTGTTTGCTCCAGCATAGAAGGCTAGAAGCCCCTCTTATTTGCTTTTCAATAGGAGTTGCAGCCCACCTTATATTTGTATCCGAGTTACTGTGAACCACTAGCCCACCTTATATTTGTATCCGAGTTCCCTGCCAAAGTTCGCCACGCCTAACATTAGGCAAGCCACAATCCTGTTGGCAGGTGTTTGGTTTATCTACTAAGTTTAGTCAGCCACAGCTTCTTTGGCGGGTTTGGGGGCCTTCGCCGCACACATTCTCGCCACATTGTGGCGGCAAAAAACCACACCACAACGTGTGGCTCGCCGCTTGGCGTAGCTTGTCACGATGTGCCGATCTGTCACCGGCGACCTCGTCTGGCTCTGGTGCATGCACAGAAGTGCTACGAGATTAGCGGAAGAGAAGGATTCTCCCTGCGTTGGATTTTGTAATATCAGATAAAATAAAGGATACTGGATGGATGAGATGCCTAATTAAAGACAACTGATTTTGCAAGTCGCTGGATTGAGATGATGCCAGGCAGTGAGAATTCATGGCCGGCGGCAATTATTGCCCTGCGTGGTTGCGTTAGAGAAGAAAGGGAAAGCTACGAGAAGAGGTCTTGCGTAGTTGGCCTGTGCTGCACACAATTAACGGATTGGATGGGGTGATGGCCCACGGGGCACGGAAGCCATTACACGTTTTGTTATATTTTTTTCTTTTCTCATTTTAACTTTTATTATCAATACTAAAATAACAAATAGTGTTAATTTGGGTGCAATGCTATGATATTAAGAGTTTTTTTATCATGATATGGCAAGCAACCAAACAATTACTACTATTTTTACCAAACGTTTGTGGCAACAATCCAAACAACATCCACACTAAATTTACCACAACTTAGTTACCAACCATACAGTCTACTTTTGCCACAGATTGTGGCTTGCCACAGATATAGCTGATGACTAACCTTAGGCGTGGCAGGTTGTGGCCGGCAACCAAACAGGCCCCGAGTTACTGTGAACCAGTAGCTTGAGTAGCTATTTTGTTTTCTCCATGATGATCGGTGATTAGTTCATCCAAGCTACAGTTAACCATGATTGCAGTTTAGAAACCACATATAATTTTGTCCTACAGCCAAAAGCCTGAATATTTAGAACTAACATTGCTCGTTGGATGGACCTGTTTGTGTAGTGGAGCCTCTTATTTTTTAATGATTTTCATTATTTATCCTAATAGCTAATTGTTTTTCAGTTTCTCTTGCCATGTCTGCACGTCAAAAGATTTATGCTTTATGTGTTAGATCATAAAGACAAAACAATCACGATTATTGAGCCTAAGCCAGTTCGAAAATGGTGTGAAGACATGCCATACAAAGATATTTTGAAGTGGCCATATACCTGTGAAAGTGAAATTGAACTTGACGACACAGGTAACTAACTATCTTCAAAAAGGAATATATTAATTTTATAGTAGAAGATCTAACAATAAGTAATTGCATAGGTTTGAAAGTGGTTTCCTCATCCTACAATGCATGAGCACGTGGAAGAGTGTCCATAACACTCTAATCTGTAAGGTTAGTGTAGTAATTCCTTATAATTTATATAAAAAATTCAGGACAACGGTTGTGCTAGACATATATAAGATACTTACGCTTGCATTCCTCGTGTTTACAGTATCCGACCGCAATGCGACATAATTTCGTCACTGAAGTCTTGTCGAATGAAGCAAATATATATCGAAATATACTTTCAGAAGATATAAAAAATATCTTAATCGCATCTTCGTTAAATTTTAATAGAGTAAATTGTTCTATTTTGCAATAAAAAACTTGTAACAGTAAATTATTGTCTTCTAGAATGTTCAATGTGATTTGTTATACAATTGTTTCAGTCCCGTAGCAACGCACGGGCACTATACTAGTCTAAAAGAAAAAGAAAGAAAAGGTTAAAAAACATCTGAAAGTTTTTTAAAGGATGTGATGGCGGTGATAAATATGAAACTTTCGGTAAATTTTATACCTAAAGCTTGAAAGATATTTTTGAAAAAGAAATCAATTGAAGGTTCTGCAAAGAATCTACACATTTGTAGTAGGTCAAACGAAAGTTTGGAATTAAATGCATCTTATAAGATTACACTATAAATGAATACACATTAAATCAGATAATACTGTAACAAATCACACTCCCTTTTACTTCCTCGAATTTGGTAGTACTACTTCTAAAAATAAATTAAAACAGAGGACAAGACGGTCAAAATGGTGCGAAGAAGGCACGTGTTAATTTAAACTCATCGATCTCATATAGCTTTGTAAATAATATCTTGTCCAAAAGTTAACATGTGCACGTATGATGTTATATAAAACTAAAAACACGATTAAATCTTCATGTCCAAAGTTAACATGTGGTATAAGCTTTCTTTAGCTCCCTTGGAAGTTATAAACATAAGTTGTGAAATATATACCCTTATTTGTCTAGATAAGTTAAAGTTTGCAATTAATCCAGTAATTGTTTAGTTCCTACATTTATTTGAACAATGTTTACATTGCCAATCCTATAGTTATAAATATAAGTTTGCAAAATTTACTAGTGAAGAAAACTCAATTATGTTTTATGAGAAGAGAAAAAAAAAGTTTTTCCGATGTGTATACACATCGCGCGCTTGCGTGCATCGCAATTGAGATATGGCGTGTTGTCAATCTACTTTCTGACGAGAGATATACACGGCTTCTATGTTAAATCATTTTTATACTTTATATTATGTCACACGGAGAGTTTAAGAGTTGTCACAAAGAAGGAAAAATGGAGAATTTAAGTGTTGTTTCGATAAAGGTTGAAAAAAATGATAGATATGGAGGAGAGGTGATACAGGCATACATACAGCTTATCTGTTTTTTTTTTCTTACTACTTCGTACCTCCAGAATTGCTTCGTCTTCCTTGCGGAAAGGAGTGAAGGACAGAAAAAAAAAAAAATTCCTCCAGCCAGTCGGAAAAGGAAGGAAGGGGAAGAGATTGAAAAATAGCTAGGGTTTTCGCCATGGCCATCCCCCAGCTCGAGCTCCCTTTCCTCAAATCCATTTTTCCCACGCTCTCTTCGTAGCTGCCGCATCTCGTATCCCCGCAAAAGGAGCCGCCCGCTTTGATTCCCCTCCCCCATTCGAGGGTTTCCCTCCCCTCTCGTTACCTTCCCCCAAATCGAATCGCCGGCCGAGCAAGCAACCCACCCACCCACCCACCCGCCGGCTCGCCTCAAGACGGCGCTGGCGATCCAGCAGGCGGCGAGGGCGGCGGAGGCGGCCGGATAATCAATGTGTCCGTTGTGCTCCGTGCAGCGCTGGTCGCGCCGCGTCGCCACCATGCTCCCGTGGCTCGTCATCCCGCTCATCGGCATCTGGGCCACCACCCAGCTCCTCCTCCCGGCCGCCTACCGCTTCGAGGTCACCTCCCCGCGCCTCGCCTGCGTCTCCGTCCTCCTCCTCACCCTCTTCTGGTATGAGATCCTCCTCCCCCGCCTCTCCCTCTGGCGCGCCCGCCGCTCCGCGCGCCTCCGGGAGGAGCGCCGCGCCCACGCTCTCGAGCTCCACAAGCTCCGCAAGACCGCCACCCGCCGCTGCCGCAACTGCAGCAACCCCTACAGGGACCAGAACCCGGGGGGCGGCAAGTTCATGTGCTCCTACTGCGGCCATGTCTCCAAGCGCCCCGTGCTAGACCTTAATTCAGCCGGGAAGGTGCCCACGGGATGGCCTTGCTCTCAGGATTGTGGATACTGGCTCGACCTGCGCTACTCCTCCGGCAATAACAATTCTTTCATGGCATTGTCATGGCGCTTGCTGTCGTCCTTTTGTTCGGCAGCAGTGAGCTGGTTCTTGAGGAAGGTATTGAGATTTACATCGTCAGGGGATGATGAGGGCTTGGGCCCAGATGGTAACAGGTTGTCAAAGAGAGGGGAGAATGGAGGAAAAGCTGAGGAGAGCAGGGTCGAGAAGGCGAAGAGGAAGGCGGAGGAGAAGAGATTGGCGAGGTTAGAGAGAGAAATGCTGGAAGAGGAAGAAAGGAAGCAGCGTGAGGAGGTGGCTAAGCTAGTGGAGGAGCGCAGGAGGCTGAGGGATGAGAAAGCAGAGGCCGAGGAGCGGTCCAAAAGCGTTACTCCTGTTGGGGAGAAGGATGCTAGGAGGGAGGCAGAGAGGCGGCGGCAGGAGAGGAGGAAGAAAGAGGACAAAGGTTCAAGCAAGAGCAATTCAGATTGTGAGGACATTGATAGAAGATCGAGCCGTGAAGGCGATAGGAAGCGAGACTTTGACAGAAAGAGTGACTTGGACAAGCGTGAGGGTTATAAGCCTCATTACTTTGATGCTAACAATCACAATAATAAGACAGTGGAGAGCAGAACAAAGTACTTTGGTCGTATGACAGGCGGTTTCTTATCTTCTTCGAGAGGGTTTGGCGGTGGCTCCTTCTTTGGCAGAAGTGCTCAGACCCCTGTCCCTCAAGTTAACAAGGTTAATAGACCTGTAGTTCCTGCAAATGACCAGGGCAATGCAGTCAAAAGAGAAACCCAGCATACAGCCTCTCAAGCTACAGCCAGATCCTCTACGGCTGGAGAAACCAGAAATTCGTGGACTAATTTTAACCGACCTGTGAGTAACAAGGGCATTACTATTTTAATGTAAAATCTAGAACCAATTGCTTTTGTTGCTTTTACCTGAATTTTCATCATCTTAAATCTTCCAATGCTTTTTTATTATGCTATATGCAGGTCAGTCCAAATGTGCAGCCACATCCTACCGGCCTTAAAAAGTCATGGCACCAGCTGTTTAGTCGTTCAGCATCTGTGTCCCCTTGTCCTGATGTTTCAACTTCAGCTCTTGATATGAATCGGAAGCCAGAACCACATGGAGCACAAATAAGCAATGCTCATACGTTTCTCTCTCAGTATCCTCCTCTGGAAAGCAAGCCAAGTTCAAGCCAGCCCATGCAATTTCCAGGTTTTCCACCACTTAGTGGAGCACCTCCCAATAAGCTCTTACCTCATTTTCCTGCTGGACACATGCTCTTCTATGATGATGCAGAATCCACAGTATTTGAAGAACCAGAACAATTTGAAGACCCATGCTATGATCCAGATGCAATCGCATTACTTGGGCCAGTTTCAGAATCTCTAGATAACTTCCCTTTGGACTTGAATTGTGGGTTCATATCAAGTGGTGTCACCAAGGAATCACATGGGAGGCCTTCACCAATTGAGTCTCCTCTCTCAAGGTCTCGTATGGTTGAAGAAAAGCCTATCAAGACACCACACTCATCAACCACAAAAGGGCCTGGTGGTTCCATTTTGCCTGATGGTAGCAGTGAACAAGGCACATGGCAAATGTGGAGCACGCCATTGGTTCAGGAAACTTTAGGTCTGCAAGGTCCTCAGAGTCAGTGGCTTCAACAAAATACAAATCGATATGACCATAGTGTCAATCTTTTCAATGGTGGAACACAAAACTCCTTGAGTACTGGTTTGAATGACAATGATCCATGGATTCAGAAAGCACCGTTCCAGCAGTTGCCACCTGATACACCAAGCCTGTTCCTTCCACATGAGGTACAAGGGAAAACTGTACACAATGAGTTGGTTTTTGGGTCTCCAAACAAATCAGCCCGTGAACACCCCTTTGGGCCACCTGGTCATGCATGGCCCAAGTATGTACTTTCTGATGCCCTTTTCTCTTTTCAGTAAATTTGCTGCACCCCTGCTGATCATCTGACACTGTTAACTTGAGCTAGAAACTTGGTATTGTAACTGATGAGAGAATTGTTGTTGTCCTTTCTCTAGATAATATTGACAATGCTTGTTGCCTTCAAGTGTGTGAGTTGTTCAGATTTTCCTGTTCATGACTTATTATAGCTCCATGTGTCCACATTTGAGCACCAAAGTGTTGTCAAACTTTTACATCATGTGCATCAATTTGTATGTGCATAGTTATATACATGTGCAAAATCTTCATGCGTGATTGTGGATTACTACTTATTCCAACCACTGAATTTATGTATAGGGATGAGAGGCGCTTGAAAAACAAAGTGCGTTATCTTGTTATATATAACAGTGGGGTTTAGTTTGTTCTAACCTTCTACTGTTAAACCCATGTGACTATGTGGTACTGGGCGTTGTTGATGATCCATCTTGGAAACATTAAAGGCACTGGTGCTCGTTATTCGCCAATGTTTGCTGGAGGTTTCCCATGGATCTTTTTTTATAAGTAATACATGCAATTTGGAAGGGGGTGAGGAGCATGGGGTGCTTCTAGATTTTTTTGAAGAATTTGTTTCATGAATGACTCGCACAATTTTTGGCATTTGACGTCACAGCCTACTCACCACCTAGTCTACCCAAGCTTCTGCCTAGCCCTAATTAGTCTCTAGGCACCTCCCAGCTGCCTGCTAGTGCCTAAAGCTTTTTAGAATACTTAATCACATATATTTATTGCTGACATTTCTTGTTTTTATGATTCATTTTTCCTTGATCATATGGTACTAACAGTTGTTCTATTCTGTTGGTGATTCATCATGATAATTATAGCTGACTGCCATAATAAATAATTAGCTAGCTAGGATTGGACATGTGCTTGTTGCACGGTTTGTTCCACTGGTTGTGATTGTTAAACCTTAAAAACTTTATATATTTGCCAACGAAGATTTGTTTCAACAATTGCATGCTTGATGATTAGTTGGCCATGGGTTTGTTTCAAACCAGCTAGAAGCCTAGAAATCCTTTGCTAAGCAAATTCTTCTTTTGAAAGTAATTGAGATGCGCATTCATTGGTAGGTTTAGATTGCTTAGAAAGAAGGGTGTGGAAGCCAAGGACGTGTGTAGCTGGCAGCTATGGGATCATAAGTTTTTTCTGTTTTTTGTCCCTGGTCGTCATGATGTGTCCGTTGACAGTGAATTTAGCTGTCAAACCATGAAGTGAAAATGTTATCCCCATCAGGGGTACTGAAGTGTCTGACAGCTATCAAGTATTTATATTTACAATTGGAAGAAAATTTGGAGTGGATAATTAGAGTGAGTGCATGATTTTTATGATAGGGTACTCCATCTGATGTCATTATCCTCTACGTTCATTATCTTCCACTAGTTGCATTGAGTTACTGTACTTTTTCTGAAATATTGTGGTCTTCTTCTTTTATGATATATCTAGAGGCTAGAGTCTGATGTTAAAATCAGAGCTCACTGCAGGCTAAGCTTTCAGGCATTTTCTTAGTTACGTTACGTTATCAAAAGTATTTTAGTTTTATATTTATTTTTATGTCTAGTAATGTTGGGGTGATACACATCCAAGAAAGTGATAATATGAGATTGGAAGAATAAACTCACCTGGGTCCAAAGCCAAAATGGATAATTAAATATTTGTCTATAGTTTGTGCAATGCCACGACTCTTGAATGAACAAATGGATGGTTTTACCAGGTGCTAGTGTTGTAATTAGCCAAGGTGTGTGTTCTTATAGAAAGATGTAGTTTGACTGATAGCATTGGAGTTTTGACACTGTAGATGGCTGTTGTGACTCTTAGAAATGTTGTTCGCTAGTGGTGAATGGTGCATGAACCCTGTTTGTCCTTGTTTCTAATGAAGGGTATTATTGGGCGTTGCTTGATCTGTTGCTTTGTTGGACGTGTCATGTAGAATTTCTTTAGGTGCTGATTGGTATGGCTCTGTTTCTGTTTGCATGGGTGGTGGGGTAGACCCCTTGATGCATAAAAGCAGTTTATAAAGATGCTGCAGTGCAAGAGCAGGAAGTCCGATCCATTTTATATGAAGACCATGTCAATTTCCAATTATTTGTGATTGCATAGGGGGGCAGAGGGGTGGGTGGGTGGGGGGGGGGGTTCTTCACTCCCAATATCCCATTGCCACGTCTATAGGAGTGTCATCCACACAATTTGTGCAAGTGTGTTGCTGCCTGCCCCGAAGTTTGGCTCAGGCGAACATTGAAAGAAATTAGGCGTGTCCAGCTTTCTTAGCATGACCACTAGTTCATTTTGAGCCAGGCCGGAATGCCCAGATAATATGGCTGAGAGCATCTGGTCCTCACAACAGGTTGCATGCAGGAGTGAGGCACTTAACCTGTCAACAGAACCCCAGCTGATGGGTATTTATGCAGAAATTGATTAGCGCATGGGCATCCATGCTTGAAGTCTAAATTTTCATGTGTATGGTTTGCATGAAATAAGATAGCTTACTCATTCCTTTTTGGGTTTAGACTGAGTCTATTGGCATTTGAATTTGCTAGTTTCAAGTTTACAGCTTGCATTTATGAAACTTGTTGCCGTGGAATTAAGTACATATGACCTGCACGCAACTGTGACTGGATGAAATATTTTACTTTTAACCATTGTTGTGCCCTTTGCGTGATGGTTGGCTATTGACTTCATTAATTTTTTATTTTTTATTTTCACCTTTTTTGTGAGTATTTCTGCTGAGCTATCGACTTTGTTTTCTTTTGGCAGCAGTAGCATACATTCATGTACTATCATAAACGCCGGAGCTGATGACTTTGTTGGGGTCTATGATTTATGCAGGGAGGAACTGGCGCTGAATGGAGCTCAGGAAGCAAAGCATATATTGTCGCCACCTTGTGCACATGTTGGTGGTGGAGGGTTGTTTTCTTCAACAAGTCCTGATGTACAGTCAGTGTGGTCATTCAATGAAAAAGAGACAGCATAGAACGAACTTTGATTATATAGAGGGAACGGAATGTCGAGCCAAGACTTCCTTGCCTCCTCACAGTGGTGTAGGGGTTACCGAGGAGATAAGCTGGACTGTGTTCCTTGATGCAAAAGTATGATGATTTTGTTAACTAGCACTCACCTCACCAGTTAACATGCGCCCATGCATCACATTAGTCCTCTCTCACCTGATTGATGTGTTGGTGCATTTCAAATTTCATCATATTAACTTCCGGATTCAATGAAAAATGGGGGGTGAGGACTTGCTTATGTTGCACACAGTGACTTGTCCTGTTTGCAATCGTTCTAATATGTTATTAGGCAGGTTCCTGGGGTCCATGCATGATTATCGCGGAGGGGTCTTTCTCTGTGCATTCACACGTACTGTACTGGTTCTTGATTATTGGTTGGAGGAAGGTTGGTTGTGCATATGACGTCGTTTTTCATCTGTATATACGTTGTTTTGTGCGGAGCTGTGGTGGAGGCTAGAAAGGTTTGTTACCATAGTGGAAAGAAGGTGGAAGAAATGGTGAGATGGATGAAGTGGTGGTGGCGGCTTTTCCACATGCTGTTGGTGCTTGTTATCCAGAAGGCATTGTCATCTTGTTTTAGCACTAGTATAGTCCTGAGAAGGCCTAACTTTTTGCATGAGGCCATGTTCAGATTCCCAACTTTTCACTGTTCATTCCAACTTTTTACTATTCCTTCCTCACAAAACACGTTTTCCAACGAATGCTACAGTGTTTTTCTTATGCTACAATGTCGGTGCCTGATTTGGTCGCACCGGCACCAACAAGTGATTGCGGTGCTAAACCACTCGTTTCCCTGATGGCGAGAGTAAGAGACGGGGATTTATCCTGGTTCCGGCCACGAGGCCGTACGTCCAGCAGTGGTGCGATGCACCAATTTACGTGTTGCTCGTAGTAGGGGTTTACAAGCAAGGTGGGAGAAGGAGATGAGCTCCCAAGTCCCTAGCTGTGTGGTGTGTGGATTTGTCTAGCCGTCGTATCTGTTCCTCCGTGGTTGTGTTGCCCCTTTGCATGGGCTTCCCTTCCCTTTTATAGACCAAGAGGGCAGGGAGCGGGTACATGTGTTCGTAGTGTTTGTTGCTAAGTGTACTGTTCGTCCATGCCGCGCACTGTGCGAGCGGGAATCGTGCCTTCCAACTCCGGCTGATGACATGGCAGTGGCTGACGTGATGTCCTTCCTTCTGGTGACGGTTCACGGCGTCGAGGGTGGCAACTTGCGTACGGCGTTCAGATCGAGCCTCTGTAGCTTCTGTCGAGGTTCGTCTTCGAGCATGGTGGCGTGCCTGAGGCGGACGAAGTCAAAGGAGTGGTTGGCATAGTGCCGCTGCCAAGGTTAGGTCTGGCCGTGCAGTATGGCGCTCAGAAGTCTGCTGTTGCGAGTGGATTTGACCGGTGTCTTCTCCGGGGCGTGGGTGGTTGCGTGGCGCAGTGATCCCCTGCTTTTTAACTGCAGAGGAGCGTCATCATGACGTGATGGATCACGAAGCCTAGGGCGTCGTCCTCGGGCTCGGACCGCAGGCTCGAGCCTGCCGAATTCTCGAACGAGACGGAGATCACCCGCTCGAGGGTGGAAGTCTCCCTCGAGGCCGCTGAACCTCGAACGAGACGGAAATCCCTGCTCGAGGGTGGCCGTCTACCTCGAGGTGGATGGGTGCCGAGGAGTTGTCGCGATGGCGGGCCTTTGTTGGGCTGTGGAGCCAGGCCAATGTCGTTGTGGGCCTTGTTGCCAAGTGGTTTTGGGCCTAAATTAGGGTACCCCTTTTATAGGTACCCGACATACAATGTTTTTTCATACAATCTAAACACACCCTGAGTGCTGTTTACTTGACAAAACAAGTCAAGACAGAGTTGATCACCGGTCAGTGGCCTTATATGGGAAGGTGGAGCCGGTCACTTGCCTCTACAGCCTCCACTTTTCCTTTTTGTGCCGTTGTGAAACACGAGTGTGATGTTCGATCGCACCAAGGCTATGATCGATATCCATGGTCGTGGGTTGGTGTATGACGCCCATCTCATCAATGGCGGCTCGATTGATGTCGTGAAGTGAAGCTACTGGATACAGAATAGGATACCCTGCAGCTTTCAGTGGCATGGAGGCAATGTAAGCAAGCATTTGGTCAGCAAGGATGGAGTGCACTGCCAGAAAGAAATAGCCGCCTCCCCTCTCCCTCGTCTCCCTCGTGTGCCCTCGCCACGAGGGGTCTGTGGGTGGGTGTTGACCAAAAAGTCACCAAACCACAGCCCGGCAGTAGAAAAATCAAACTACACGGATTAGCATCGTTAAGGTTACGTTTAGATTCACCAATTCCCTTAAAAAAATACTATTTACCTAACTTTTCCTATTCATCCCATCCCCCTACCTACTACTGTGTTTTTTTAAGTGTACAACGTTTTTTCGAGGAATCTTTTCCAATTTAAACACCGCTTAGCTAGTGGAGTGGTTCACAACACAGGCAGGCAGGCAGCCTTCCGTTAATGCCGGTCGATGACGATGCGTGCTTAAAGGGACCGTCTTGTCTGTTGTCTCGACTCTCTTCACAAACACAGCTGGACTCAGGGTCAAGTAGTTGATGCCCTCAATCCCATACCTACAGATTGACCAATTCCATCATTTCCATTCAATCATTTGATGGATCTGCTGATCGTGTTGGGCGGGTAGCACATGGCTTACACTCCATCTGCATGCAGTATGCATATTCGACTTCAAACTGCTGGCTGCTGCTACTCTTAATTTGCTTGCAATTGCAACTGCCAGTCTGATGACACGATCGACACGGCGCGGCGCCCTGCTCGTCGCTCTTCTCTCCCTTGTGTACGCAAATTAAACGTGTTATATATATAAAACCCGTGGAGATATAACGATATGAATAATGAGTGTGTCGTGGCCACCTTTTATTGCCAATAATCATGCATATCATTGTATCAATATATCATCACCAACTAGTGGTAGTGGTTGACGACCACTATATATGTCTATACAAATATCTATATGTGCGTTGACTTTTTATCCTTTTGCTTTTCAAATCGAGGAACATAATTGACATTTTGTTGGTTTATATTAATCTGACCAAAACTGGTATGAACTTTTTAGCGCCCGGACGTCCGGTAGCGACGGACGGTGTTTCACTTGCATATTGCATGCAACATCGTGATGAATTTTGAAACATGCTGAAAATATCGGAAACCTGCAAAGTGACGTGCAACATTAACGGTTCTAAGCTTGGAACATTTGAGCTCGCCGGACAACACGAATGAAACAAAATCGTCGAAACTGATGAAACAATTTCAGTCGAAGGATTGGAACAATCCAGGAGTCAGAATTGTCGCCGATGTTTGACAACGATGTTGCAGCGATTGGTTACTCATGTATGTTTGAAACAATAACCGGTCGAAGCAACTTGGAGATGAAACATTCCGGCGTAGGTTGAACATCAAGCTTTTGAAAATTGCAACATTTGACCCAACCAATTGATTACGATGTTGCACCGTTCAAAACAAGCTACACGTGAATGGTTGAAACAAGTACCGATTGAAACAACGTAGCGATGGAACATTCCATCCAGGGCGCAACAATCTCAGAGTGAAACATGCAACACTCGATACTGCTGAAAATTTCAAATGTTGCACAGATTGAATAACATTCGCGAGTGCGGTTGAAGGACAGGCATGGTTCAAAAATTGCAATCAAACGAAAGGGCATGAAGAGAGTGGAGATTAAAATTGGCAATTGACGGAAACATGTTGCAACGTTTAGGATCTAAACGCGGGAACGGTTACACGTGAATGATGTTGCAACGGTGGGATATGCGTTGGATGAGATAGGTGAAACTGAATGGTGGATGTTGCGTCTGATGGGAGGGGGATCTTCCGGACGTCTTGTGTATAGCATTTCCGTTTTATCATTTTTGCTTTTGCTAATATATATATGAAGGACGAACAACGTATATAATATAACCCAGTTTCCACCTCAACATTTGCGGACAAGTACATTATATCATTACATTAACCTTTATCGTGCCGAGTTCTCACTTTCTTTTGAAACTTTAAAGTATATTTTTGTTTCTGGCATTTCAATGTTTTTGGCCATTTTTTCCAGACATATGATGGTCCTATGGATGCATATGCATCCATATAGTTCATGGTCAATCAATCATTCAATCTTCTAGAAGTGCATTGCTTGACGGCCATGACGCTTGCGACAAAAGGGGTGAAGTTTGGTCCCCATCAGAGAACAGGTGAAACAGTCTTCAAGGCAACATCACATACTTGTAAATATCCAAAGATTACAAGGAAAAGAAAACACGCATGCTTGAGGAAAGAGAAATAAAAAACGAGGGAGGAAAACGGCAAGAAGTAAGAGCATGTTGCAAGCTCAGCTGGTAGCCATCCGGGATCGGGTCCTTCACTCGGTAAGTACGGGTGCTCGGATATTCTGTATTTAACCAGCGTTATTCTTTTGGTGGCAAGCGACACACCCGTTGATTGTGAGACGTCTATAGTGGTTTCGTTAATCTTGAGATTAGTCGGCTAAGTCTTTTTGAGGTGCTCCATTTATAGGGATAAGTGTGATTGTCTTCCATTGTACTATGTTTCGCAAAATAAAATAAACATGTTGCATGTATAATTGTATATCTACTACGCACACAAGAAAAAAAAAACTACCCCCAAAGTTACATGGTATTCCCTAGCCAAAGAAATAAGAGAATTTTACATGGTGTCGATAATAATCCTACAAAACTCTACGTAGAAATAATTTATGGTCTACCTTCTAATCTGAAAGCGCATTGCTTGTTTTGATAAAAGGACGACACAGCTTGTCGCAGGAAATGGCATGAAACATGGAGGTTGGGCGGTTGGGCCCCACTAACAGTTGAAACAGTCTTGTTTCTTAATAAATATTTTTTTATAAAAAATAGAGAGGAAGCCGAATGAACCGGTCTCCGGCACCGTTACGGCGTCAGTACATACGAACAACACGGCCGTCGTCGCGGTCGAGGGTGGGCCCACAAGGTGGAAGGCTTCACCAGCGCGTTTTGAGGACGTGGCCGCCATCTCGTCTCTGGTTTGTCTTCCATCATCCACCCCAGCCGCGGAATTCGTCTCCCTCCCTGAATTCGTTCTCGTAGCGAGGCAAGCAGCAGCACAAATCTGTCGTCCTCTTCCTTGCTGCGATAAATTTGAGCTACTCTTCTCTTCTCCAAGCCAAGCGCCTTGCCTCGCACAGTTTCTTCCATTTCCTTTTAATAATTGGAGGGAGGTTGCGAGAGGCGTTAGGTGGCCGCGTGCGTGCTCCGTCCGCGGAGCCTCGGGAGGAACAAACTCGAGAAAATTCTTCCGCATCCACCCACCCATCCAACTCGATCCCCTAATCTGCCATTGCACTTGTTCTCTCCCCAATCGCCGAAGCCCCGCCGACGCCGAGGAAGGAGCCCAAAAGGCGCCGCCTTTCTTGAATCCGTTTCCTGCCTTGCATCTGCGCCGGATTGGTTGCTTCGTTCGTTGGGAAGGAACCCTCCCTCTCCCAGCCCAGACAAGAGAAGCAGAAGATGTGCCCGCTGCGGGTGATCCTCATCTTCCTCTCCGCCACCATCGCCGGATTCTTCCTCATCCGGGGACTCAACGCCGAGCCCGACCAATTCGACGCCGACGACCAGGACTCGGGATCCCCCAGGGCCCCCGTGCCCCTCCATTCCAAGGTAACGCACGCCTCCTTCCCACCCCTGTCTCCCCCACCCTATTCTTAGCTTCCTGCCTGCTCTGCGCACAAAGCCTTTAATTTCATCCCCCACAAGCCACAATGACCTGCCGTTCTCGACGGGTCAATTAGTGAAGGCCTTTAATTTCATTCTGCTGCTCCTGTTCTTCATCTTGTCAGCACTAAGGGCCGATCCTCGACATGATTAATTTCAGGCTCGTTGCAAGTTATCAGTTGCGTAGTGCTTGGTTTGGTAGCCTTCCAACTCACTTTAGCTTGAAACATTTGGAATCTTGCCAGGCACTGCCACCACCATCAGCTCTGACAAAAATCATACTACCATAATTTTTTGGATCTAGTGTCTGGATTCGTTTACATTAACTGCCTAGAAACTTGAAATGAGTGGACTTAAAGTGTTTAAACAGTTGTATGGTGCACGTGAAAAAGCAAAGATAACCGGGCAACATGTAATGGTGCACACTGCACAATCGATGCGCACTTGCTGCTACTTCTGGTTTAAATAAAATCATCAGCTCATTGTTCCCCTTGCGTATACAAAAATCTGGTTTAAATAAAATCATCAGCTCATTATTCCCCTTGCGTATACAACAATCTGAAAGATACAATATCGTTTCTTTAATAGTGTTCCCTACAGAATCTGATGGATTGTCTGCTACACTAATCTAGGTCGGATCTGTGGTGAAAACTGGATTCTGGACTATGGTGGACATGGCAAGCGGGCGGTACCTCTGGCGCACCCTTGTTGCACAGCCGGCAAAATCAGAATCAGAAAAGGCTCGATGACAAATGTTCATAATTTATTTTGTATTTTGCTGATTGGGTGCCAACGGAGGTGAAGATGGGCACAATCCTGTTGTTCTTACATGTTCGTGTTGATGTGTAGTATGGCGGCAAATGTAACATGGGTGGGGATTTATATGCTAAAGTCAATGTGCAGAATGGTTCATGTTTGAGCATTGTGTTGTACAACATTGTAAGCGGGTGGGATGCTGGGAGTATGGACTTTGGACATGAGTACATGACCTTTGGCCTGAAATTTGCACGATTTTGTCTTTGCACTAAATCCATGCTTAGATGTGAGACAGCATGTAGTACTAAATCTAAATGTGAGTAGCTGAAACCTGGAAATTTCAGAATGGAGATTCTTAGGATTGTATGCCTGCAGCTTTCTTTTGTTGGAGTGACATTCTGTTGGCTGTGTCTTCCAAGAAGCATTCTAGCTTCTGCGTTGTCATCCGTGATTGTAAATTTTTCAACTGAGTTTATGGTATTTGTTATGGTACTTGAAATGGAGCAGGCTTTCATGGTAACATGTCATTTCTGTTTATTACCGGACAGTCATTTCGTGTTAATCTGGCCTGGTGAAATGTTATATTGCCATGACGTGCACTGGTGTTGGATATACGCAATAAAATGGTAAGCTACAACAGCAGCACAAGATGCAGCAGAGCAGGCAAGCCATGGTTTGAACTAAAGGATGCAATTTGTACAACAGCCATTGTCGCAGAAGGCTCATAATCTCATGTTTAGTAACTATGTGTAAATGAATGGTAGCATAAAGAACACAAGGAACAAGGATGAGTAAGCTACAGCAGCAAAGCACGAGATGCAGGGCAAACAGTACATTTTTCCTCACCTTTAAAAAAAAAGCAGTTAAGTCCTGATGGCATCACGGAATCAAAATTAGCAAGGAGCAGACGCGATTGATAGTACTAGTACGAGCAAGTCCAACTTGGGGTAGTTGCTGGATCTTGCAGACCAGTTAATTATTGGTTCTTGTAAATTGTTAACCCCTTTTACTTGCTGCCTTAATTCTCCTCCTCTTGGACCTCCGCGTAACCCTTGTTGAGGTTACTGCTGGATAATGCCCGGCCGCTTCGTACGCCATGATCTTGTTAGTGATAACCGTTTTCTCTTTTCTGGGCGTGCTTGGCCAGCCTCTCTCTCGTCAGGGACCGTCGGGACTGGCGTGAAGGGCATTCTCTATGAGCGCCTGTGACAACCTCGCCGTGACCATCTTCGTCCCTGCGTCCGCCGCCGTGCCCTTCATCGCGATCAAGCCTTAACCTCTCCAAACCTTCCAGACTCCTCGATCTGATCTGAACAACCCAATAAGCGATTCCAGTCCGGCTAAAAATAAAGAGGCGTTTCACATTGAGGCGGCCCAGTTGGAGTTGGGCTCGAACTCCGGTTTCACCTTCCTTTTTTAGCTAGGTGTTCCATTACAAAGTTCAGTACACCAAGCCACCAACCATTCGATTACCTACATATAATGAGCTGGAAGCTTTACTAGGTTGGTTGTATATTTGGTAGTAATACCATCTGTTTGTAGAAGACCTTTTTTTACTCCGCTTCCGCTAGGTAGTACATGTTTGTCTATCTATAGCATCACTTTTGTCTATTCTTTGTGGAGATGCTTCGCCTCAGGCATCTTCATGGCACCTCATCAGGAACAAGCTTGTTGAAAATCAGGTGCCCAAACAGTTTATCCCATAATTATGCACAACTTGGCATAGCGGCGATTGGTTTGCTAAAACCCATCGGATTGGATCGATGTTTGACCTTGTTTAGAAAGTTGTCTCGGTGGTTGATTAGGGATGTGAAAAACGAGCTGTCGGATCTATCCTTAATACCAGTTGATGGGGACATATTCTTTTTCAATGCAAGTGGACCGGTGGAGTTTAAATATATTGCCTCAAGGTTTAACTTATCAACATGTGATGTACGTTTCATTTTTTTTATATGTTCTTTGTGTGCTGTATATTTTACCTTGCTTTCTTTATCACTCTACATTTTGTCACTCTGTTCTGTAATACGTCATGTCCTCTAGATTTCACCATAAAGAAGCTATTCGACAAGTACAGGAAAGTTTAACTTTCTTTCAAGCGTTGAAAGCATTGTATTTCATTATCGACAGGGGACAGCCATTACAGAACAGAAACAGTTTCAGAATAAAACTCAATAACTCGGCTTCTCAAAAGTTACTGCTCAACGGAATATAGCTTAATGGTTCACATCACCACTACTCAACAGATGTTCTTCCAATACAAAAAAAAAAAAGAATAACTACCAAAAATGAACACACGCACGTTGAAAATACATTCTGAGAGAAGGAAAAAAAACTAACTGCGGCATCCAAAGCTACTCCTGTTTTTGCTGCTCATCATCTCCATGCCAGGCCCAGACTATGTCCTTCAGTGCTGGCCGGATGCTCTCTTGAAATAGTTTCTGATACTCAAGTGAATCACCACTTGTTTGTTTCATCTCAACGAGATGATGCAATGGCGTTATCTCAAATATCTCCATATCAAACTGAAGGACACCATTCCTCCCCTCCTTCCTTCCTTGAATCTTGACAACACCATTATCCTTCTTTCTTACCCTGAGATTTAGCATCTTTGCGACATCTTCAATCTTCGTGATGATGGCCGAGGCTGGCTTGTCTGAAGTAAATCTTGCCTCCTTTCTGCACTCCTCAATAAACATGCCAGATAGATCAAACCCCGAGGAGAAAGAGATAATTTCAAAGGCGTTCAAGTTTGTCACAATCAGCGGCTTCACATCTTCACAAGGATTCTTTTTGCGCTTCACAGGAAGTGTTGGAGCAGCATTTGTGGTGGCATTCTCACAGGGATTTTTCTCCTTAACTGTGCGGGTCCCCTCAGGACCTTTTCGGAACCAGGTAGACTCTTTTATTTTCTGGATTGAAATTCTTGTGGTTGGGTTGGGGTCCAGGATCTTGTACAAGAGTTTCTTGAGTTTGTGTGAAAACCAACTGGGGCACCTGAAATCACCATGCTGTATCTTCCGATACATCTCCATCAAGTTTGGGCCTTGGAAAGGGAGATAACCAGCAACAAGAACAAATAGAACGACACCACAAGACCAGATGTCCGATTTTGCACCATCATAGCCTGTCTTGCTAATCACCTCCGGAGCTACATAAGCTGGTGTTCCACAGGTGGTATGGAGCAATCCATCTTGCCTTTTTGACTCCGAAAGTGCACTCAGTCCAAAATCAGAGACCTTCAGGTTCTCATTCTCATCCAGCAGCAAGTTCTCAGGCTTCAGATCCCGGTGGTACACACCTCGGCTGTGGCAGTAATCCACTGCACTGATGAGCTGCTGGAAGTACTTATGTGCAGCAGCCTCTGTGAGCTTGCCACTCTTCTCGATCTTGTCAAAGAGCTCGCCACCTTTCACATACTCCATCACAAAGTAGATCTTGTTTCGGGTCGCCATGACCTCATGAAGCTCAACAACGTTCTTATGAGCCACGAGCCTCATTGTTGTGATCTCACGCCTTATCTGCTCTGAGAGCCCAACCTTGAGCACTTTGTCCTTGTCCATCATCTTAATAGCAACGCTATGATTTGACTTGAGGTTTCTTGCATGGTGCACCTTGCCAAATGTGCCTTTCCCCAACAATCTCCCCAGCTCATACCGCTCCATTAAAATCTTTCCTCTACCCTCCATATCTCCAAAATTATAAAACACAGGGCTAGTCTCGGTCTGCCTGATCAGGTCGACTGCAAAGATTTAGCCCTCCTCCCCCATGTCATGGTCCATGACAGTGAACAATATTCTTATGGCTTGGTCGTGTCGGAGTCTGAATGGAGTAGAATTGATGCAGACAAGGTAATTGCTCACATCAAGAGTTGACCCGGCCAGCAGCCCTTGTGGAGCAGCGAGCTCCTTGGTATCACAGCAGAAATCTCTTCTATGAAAGCACATTTTTCAGCATTCCCTGATGTTTTAGCTAGTTGTAGATTTCGTTATCTGCACAGAAGTAAAGAAACATTAGACTCTGCAATTGAGGACTGCAGGATAAACTAGCAAATTTCTGTTAGCTTCAGTGCAGAATTAAAAAGCTTAGTATATATGTACATCAGTAATACAGTGTAAAGTGTTCCATACCGGAATGGGTAAGAAGAGTCCTACAAACAAGGGCATAATTATTCTAGAAAATCTGAAAGATGAATGTTTTCTGCAACCCCTCCACGCACGCACAGCCCCCCCCCCCCCCCCCAACAATAAGAATACCAGGTCACAATTGCAATGGCTGACAGGAAATCAGGACTATAACCATTAGAAGATCTCAACTTTCTGTATTCAATGGCTCACAGCTGACAAACTTTGTTCGGATGAAACTGAAGCATCAGATAACCCTAAGAAAATTCGCTCCTTTTCCAAACCTATAAGCCTGAGAAACATCAGACCGCAGGACCTTATACCTAGTTGGGTCGGACTGAAAGCAGAACTTGGGGCAAGAAGAAAATTGAAGTAGTGTCAAGAAAAGCCGTCCACTTTTTCTGAATCTGAACAAACTAACAGACGGCGAAAGCTTGCTTGTACAATCGTTGGCATGTTCCCCTTAGAGATGAGAGAAATTGAATAATTCTAAGCAGAAAAGGATAATTCGTGAACAGAATGGGTAGTGGCATGAACTAGAGCTGAAATTGCAGGTATCCTTACTCTGAAAAAAAAAAAGAGCTGAAACTGCAGGTAGAGATGGACTGCATACCTTGCGATGACACGAAGAGGAAGAAGGGGCTGAGGAGGCGACAAAATTAAAACTTGTGCGGGGGCTGCACGCTTTGGTTGGGTATCTTGTTGTTGCCTAAGCTCCGGTGGGCAGGGAGGGAAGGGATGCGGCGACAATGGAGGGGAGGGGAGGCTGCTCTTATACGGAGGGGAGGGGAAGAAGCGGCAACGGCAGGCCGGAAGCAGGGGAGGGGGGGCAGGCAGGGTTTGAGGGGCAGATTAGTCGGCCTAATCAGACGGCTTGACGGTAATGACCCTGGCCGATGCGTTTCCTGCGCACCGCATCACACGTCCAGGTCCGGATGGATATTCTTCACTGGCTACCCCACACGGACGGACACATCGCGCCGCCGTGTTTTGTTGCTGCGGCAACAGCTAATAATGTCGCCATCCGGATACAGCACACTCATCTAGCCATCCCCAATTTCATTTTTCCTTCATCTACCATCGAGGCACTTGTTAAATAAAAAGAGGCTACTTTTTCCATGAGCAAGACAGACAGTGATTTTGGTTACAGCAACAATGCTTGGTTGATCCGATCTCATCCTTTGCTGAGTCAGAGTCAAAGAGAGGACAGCTTGTTCCACGTTGCCTTGGATCAGCACTCCCATCCCATCCCGTATGACTAATATAATCTCCGAGAAGAATGTTCGTTCAATGCACACACACATTTCATGTCCGTTAATTAAGAAGAAGAGAAGAAAGTATGGTAAACGTTACAAAACTTGGCCGATCGAGAGTGGGCACCAAATTAAACACAACAGCTAGCAAGAATCCTACGACCAACAACTTGGCAGCTTGGCCTAATTAATTAATCCATGATTATTCTTAATTGACGCTAATGACACTGCGGGTTGCCGCACTGACGCGCTACACACACAAGCCGACCTGCCGTCATTGGTTTGGGTTGCCTTGCATTGTGATTCACATTTGCTGGCTGCTGCAGCCTGCACACGGTTTCATCGCTGTCCTATTTTTTCGCAGTAACACTACAGCATTTGTAGTTAAGCATGTACTCCAGCCACTAGTCATCGATTTGTCGAGAAACATTATCATAATATTTTAAATTCAATAATAGAGACAGCATATAGATGTACTACACGATTGTACTAGTACCTAGCAGCGGCGTCGTGTCGCCACATGCAGCAGCAATTATCACCATTACGCGTCTCAAGAAAAATTGAGAACCACCAACCACTCTAGCTATCAAGTCAGACCAACGTGAACACACACACAAAGAGAAACAATATTTGTTAACATCTTATACGAATATATGAAGTGATATGTGGTGCCAGATCGAGAGTTAACATCACCTTTCCTGCCCACCACTCATTTATACAAAGTATATCTATAGGGATACAAAAGAGGATAACTTTTGATACAAAAAAATAGAGAGAGAAGCCGGCAGAAAATCCCTCAAAATGTTAAGTATTGCTCAAATTTTGGGAATCTAATAGCTTACTACCTCCGTCCCAATTATAGATTGTTTTAGCTTTTTTAGGTGCATATACTTTATCATTTACTTAGATATACAGTGTATATAAATACATACTAAAAACTATATATTTAGATATGACAACGACCTACAATTTGGGATGGAGAAAGTACAATAGAACCATCAATATTTAATGTAAAAAACATTGTTGTTGTTTGGTTGAAGATACATAGTAAGAACCAATAACCATAGACTTATCTTCCCACCCTATTTTGAAAAAAAAAAATCATGCCCAATTGCTTTCTATTACTCATCTATCGATGAACTTATATACACTAAACATACAAATAATTTTACCAATTATCAAACAAATATCATGAGTTTTACTTTTTATTTTACAAAACACCTAATGTACCTTAAAATACGACCGGAGGGGAGTACAATTTTCTTCTTGAACTGGCTTTTAGTTTGTAAGTTTTAGTGAAATTCAATGGAATTTTTTTTCCTTAGATGAACAGGCAACCTGTATTAACATCAGAAAAGCATAATGAATCACTTTAAAAGCATAATGAATCTTGTGTGAAAAGATGGCTAAATTCATTCGCAGGATGCATATGGTATACTTCCTTCACACAAAAGACTTGATCTTCCACAAAGTTGTGGCTTCATTCATCTATTTGTCGTGTTCGACTTATGTAAAGACCAATCATGCATAAAGCAATCTGTGCCCTACTTATTACCAACAACTAAGAAACCTCACTATTGCAAAAAAAAAAAAAAGGCCACCGGATCCATCCAAAACATGCACTATTTCAAGAGAACAAACTACTCCCATAATCTGAGGTTCCTTTTCAGAATATAATCACCCTCATTAAAAAAAATGTACTTCTTTCTATAGCATTTATTGTTGAAATAGTTGTAAGTTGTTTGAGGATTTAATGAAATTCAAAATTAGTTCCTAAAATTGAAGTGGACTTATGGTCTTCGATTTTGTTTCCTAGACTAGTTTTGGCTTTTGGTATAGTCCTATCCACAATTTTTGTAAGATGCATTTCACATATGCTTGAGGTATATTTCCTAATGACTCAAACCAAGGTGGTCGTGATTGTGAAATGACAATCTGGATTCATTCAAAATATGATGATGCATCATTTCAGCACCAAGTCTACTTTTATATTATTGAGAATAGTTAGAGAGCACAATTTATTTGCAAACAATAATTTTCTATGGATATATATGTTTTATCATAATAAAATTATATGAAATGTGCTTTATCAAAAGAAACTTGACATTTTTCTATGATTGAACCAAATAAGCATTTTTTTTAATGAGCATTAGACAACAGCACTAGATAGCTGGGAACGGGGTGCATGACATATTACACACGAAAAAGCAAATAAATATCTCAAAGAAAGAAAAACATTTACTACCAGATAATACTATAAGATGGATTTTAAAATGGTTGGAAAAAATAAAAACCGTTGATTTCTAAAGATCTACGGGTGGTAAGGTTAGCAGTATCGGACGGTACTAGGAAAAACCACTGGGTACCTTCCAACATCTAGAAGTGATGACGAGTTGTATACAAACGTGTCTGTGGGCAGGCAGAGCCAAGAGCTTGGGGTGAATCTGGACTGATTCTAGGCACCGATGACCTCGCTCCCAATAATGCCACCTGCAGGGCCACCTGTAGGGAAAAAAATGTTAAAGTCCTTGTCGGTTGTTCACTGCCACGGCATCCGCACAAATAATTCCAATTCTTATCGAGCTGAGCCACAGCATATTCCAGCGAAATGATTCCGCGGTATCTATACGTGCTGATGACTCGGATGCTCATCACCGTAGAAGCGGCAACCAATCGGAGATATTGCTGTTGCAAATTAAATTAGAGGGAAATTGACAAGTCTCTGTGTGTTCCCGTCGTGTCTGGATGCTGGGCTAGTACGCGCGCTGCACGACAAATAACAGTTGAGAGCGAGAGATGCATAGGACCAAATTAATGAGAGAGATGTGAAAAATCTCAAATTTTATTGGAGGTATCTCTGCAGGCAAAGTAAACATGCATCTCACTCTCCATGTTGAAAAATATAATGTCCGTCCACAAGACTTGAGCTTCTTGTTTTCAACAAATTAAAGAAATTAAGCGGGTGATGATAACGTAAGCTCATGACGTGTCCGTTCCAAGCATTCTGGTTTATTCGTCGCAAGGCTTGGTTTGGCCACCTAAGCTATATTGTACCAGAGTAAGTGATGTGTGTACCACCAGTTAGTAGCTAGAATCACGCATGGAGTCTTCTACTAACACCTTCCAGTCCATGGCATTCTTTCTAGACAAAGCAAAGCTAAATTTTCTTTTGTCTAAACCGTCATGTAAACGTGGCTGGACTGGAGGTAGTACGAACCATCATCACATATGGGTCAAGTCAACAAATTAAAGGCCATGTCACCTTTTATTATATATGTTTATATAATAAAAATAGATTATTAGTCCAGTGACTGACAATGATCGAACTGACAATGTTGTGGCGATCATGATTAATGGAATAAATGTCGGTATCTAGCGCCTAAATGAGGGTGATATGTGCACAAATCTTCGTCCTTAACGTGTAGCAATCAATTAAACGTACTGAAGCAGTGAAGCAGGATGCGCGCGCGGCTATAAGAAAACGGTCGGGAAGGACCCGCCAAGGGACACCGAGGAAAACGACAAGTCACCGCCTCCTCCAACAGTTTGGAGAATCAATCTTACTAGTATTGCACATACAGGTTCTGAGATAAGTATAATGAGAATGAGATGGCGCCCTATCTACCACATACTAGAGTTTTATAGCCACATTCTTCCATACTCTATCGTACTCTTTATTTAATGGGGACAATGCAAATGGGGAAGCAAGCAGCAGCTCAAGTAAAATAACAAAATCAAAGCTGATATGTGTTACTCGTTTCTTGCAAGTTGATGATATGGTGATGTCTAGCTTGGTGATCGACAAGATGCATGCACATGGCATAGTACGTGGCTCGATCAGCTAGCTAGTTTCAAATACTAATTTATATATCATCAAGCAAACTCAGAACGTGATTCAATTCCGCTCTTATAGACGTGATAAGATATAGGACCTACTGTTTTGATAAATCCATCCACCTTCCTTCACTTCTACTAGTATATAATCTCCATTATCCTATTTGGGTGGTACTTCTTTTTTTTTCTGCAAGACGTAACTCGTTTCTTTAGGGTAATGCTCCTAGCAACCATTTGCTTTGCTAATATTTTATTTATGCAATACATCAATTTTTTAAATCCGAATCTCATGACACATAAGTTTGTGCTATAAAATTACTCTATTCGTCCAATAACAAGAACATAGCTACGTGTGGTTTTATCCGAAGTCAAATATTTTTATCATTTTTGGTAGCATAAAGTAAAAAAAAATTGAATGACCAACAATATCTCCAAAAATAATTTATTAGAACAGGCACGTTCATTATGATGAGATAGTTAATATATGCTGGCCCAATAAGTAAGAGTCGGCCCAATCCGGCCTGCTTCAGTTTTGTCCCATGTTATATATATTTCCGGAATCGGACACTGTTCTTGTTCGTATCCTAATCGAAACACATATTCGGTCGGATTAGACCTGCTGCCTTGATGAGATTTATTAAATACTCCGTAATAAGCTATGATGGTCATCGATCGCAACCAACAAGATATCCGTGTCTGTGTTGCAGATAATAATAATAATAATAATAATAATAATAATAATAATAATAATAATAATAATAATAATAATAATAATAATAATAATAGCGTAGCTTAGATTGGTATTTGTTTGAGTATGGAAGAAGGGGAGTTGGTGATGCTGTGCTTGTGGTATGTCACCCTCGCGCTCATTTACGGTTCCCACCTTTTCATGATCTTCTCCGAGCTGCTTGGATGCTTCCGGCGGTGGCGCAGCCGCCGCGACGCCGAGCTCGCCGCCGACCGCCTGCTGGAGAGCGTACCCGATGTCGCCTACCAGCAGCTGCCTGGGCAAGAGTGCTGCGTGGTGTGCATGGAGGAGTATGGGCATGGCGAGAGCTGCTTCGTCATGCCGGGCTGCGCTCACATGTTCCACAGAGGATGCATTGCCCCGTGGGTTCGCCGAGGCAACACCACCTGCCCTCTCTGCAGAGCATCCCTTGCCGCCGTTCCGCCGGCACAACACTCCTGTATTACCACACCTGAGGACATGGTGTAGCTTTATTTGTTTTATTTTTTTCTTCCAAATCGATTACTTATTATATGCTCAGTTGTTCCATAGAGAACATATTCATTTCAACCTTGATTCTTTTCATGCCTCAACAAAGTCCTGGCAAGCGAGCTTTTTTCTTTCTCAAGTTCTCGCCAACATAATATTGTGAGGACGGCGGTCGAAAAATTAAACTAAACAAAATCTAGGAGAGAACTGTGAGGATGTACGAAGGTAGCGATCTCCCTCGCATTGCGCCAAATCTCGAAACTTTTATTATCCCAATATTGAGATACAACCAAACATTTATTCATATTGCATATACATCTACACATCAGAATAGTTACCCTTCTTTTGTTTTGATCGAGCAGCATTTATTATAATGAAATATTTCACACGATGTTGTTACCTTTGCTACCACAATAGCAACTCTCGCGATTTACAGGTTCTTGCCTTCGTTCTCCCCAACGGCCTTTGCCTTGCGGTAATCCTTGTCCGTTCCAAACAACCTGAAACACAATGGTTACAGAGCTGCATATTGTAAGGCACTCCACATGACTTGACACGGCAATGCCAATGGGAAACATATTCGCACCAGTCCATGTAAACAAAAGTTGAGGCGTAGTTCCCTGATTTGGTGTAGAGCACACGGTGATGGTAGTCGTGGAAGTCGGACCTGTTCACGATGAGATTTTAGTAGTGCTAGACATTGGACCTGAAACAATTTCAGTACCATCCTGTACATCTAGACAATGCTTTGCCCACTTACCCTCCATACAGTGGCAGGAAATTTGATGGGCTCCACGGGAAGTGGTAGCCACTGTGAGCTTCAACTGTCTCTAATACCCTTAACGCTATCCAAACCCATAGGGTGAACAAATGAGGGCCAGTAAGAGCAGGACCAACAACCGTGGCGAAACCGAGGAACAGAATTTCAGCAGGATGGGCATATTCAGAGGTTAACCCAAAGGGTGTAGCATATCTGCACATATTTGCTATGTCATATACTAGACTGATACATATATAAATCATGTGTTGTCAAGCAATACGATATGTAGTGAAGCAAAGAAATATTGCTTACTCATGGTGAATACTGTGGACATGCTTGTATAGCAATTTGGTGTGCAGTGCGCGGTGCCCCCAGTAGAATATAAAATCCTCAAGTACAAAGTAGAAAAGAACTTGAGATACAACAACCGTCCTGTAGAAAAATATAGATAACATGTCAATTATTTTTCTTCTAGATGGCGCTCTTGCATAATAATATGGGGCAGAGCAAATGGAGAAGTCAGTGAATTGCTACCAGTGTGGCAGAGGAAGAGAGCTCCTTAGGCCCATGAATTTGAAGGCAGGGTAGGAGAAAACAATGACAGGCAAATTCACACAGACATGGTAGAGAATAAGTCGCATGATACATCTTTTTTGATAAGCAGAGGGGTTCCTCTTCTTCTGCAAAGACACATTTTTTTGTTGAGGAAACCAGTGCAGAAGCAAGATGCCAATATAATTAAGTATGTGTACTGAATGAATTACTTAGCTCCAGCATATGTATAACCTAATAAAATAAAGGAGAGAAAGGGACCAGTTGTTACTCTTTAATGCTTTAAGCTAGGTACATAATCTGATAGCAATGCATGTTCTTTTTTACACTGAGCTCCAGGCATCATATTCAAGTGTAAATTTAAAATAAAGGGAGATTATTATCTAGAAGGAACTAAGCGGCGTTACATCATGAAGAAAAATTAGACGGTTAGGTATTAGATTATTCATGAACTGAAACAATACTATTCCTACTATTGAAACAATACTATTTCAAGCTGAGTGCTTTAAAGACTATCTCAAAATACATTTTGTACTATTTATCATTATTTCGCCCCACACTGTAAAAGTTGCACATGTTCCACTCCCAGCAAAAATATATAGTTGTGATTAAATAGCCTTCCTGAGTGCACAATGAAGAAGCAATAAAGGCAGTGGAGCCATAGGTGAAGGTGGTTGCCTACATGTGAGAACCCAGGACATAATTTAAGATTGGCTTATTAACTTGATTTGGACAAGAGTCAAGAGACAACAAGACAGCCAGGCAGGTAAGATGATTGTAGCGGTAGGAGGAGCCATTAATAAGGGAAATGATATTTTGCCTACTACTAGTAGTGATGGTATTTAGACATGGAAGACAAAATAACGCAAAGCATTGCTGTCATCTTTTGGTGGATTGACCACTACGTGGCCAGGAAGGAAGAAAAACGGTAACTGAATCCATGCATGCCGGGTGAAAGGGAATCTGATTGCCTGCCTCTGGATGCCTACAGTTCAGTATTAGTTGTTACTAGTGTTGCTATTTATAAGAATATATTCCTTGGCAGAGAAAATGAATCAAATAAAGGATGAATGGTAGTTGATGAATGGCTCGATCGGATCACATCAAGTAACAACATAACATTGGCCGGAGAGAGAGAGAGAGAGAGAGAAGATTACCTGGATTTTGTACTTGGCGAAGAGTCCGAATCGCTCGAAGAGGAGGGAGGGGAGGCCAGAGAGGAAGAAGACGGTCTCATGGAGGAGGAAGGTGATGACGGTGGCGAGCTGGAACTCGGTGAAGTTGGCGATCAGGAGCTTCTCGCAGCAGTCATGGATGGTTTCCGAATCAGACGGAGGTGACACACACAGAGGGACAGGAAGAGTTCTGGGCGAACGGGCAGGGAGAGATACCTTCCAAGTAGACTCCAAGGCCGCCATTGTAGACCAGGGGAAGGAAAGGAAGACAGAGAGGGCGATTTTCCTGTGCCTTGCTTGTTGTCGTTTATGGCTCTTCTATGCGTCAGCTACCTTGTTGCGGTGTGGTCCTCTCTGTCGTCTCGGCATGCCCATGGACGTGGAGATATATGTAGGACTCCAGTCCTGACCAATTGCAAAGGACGGAGGGCCATGCATGCTGCTTTATTTATTCAACTCAATTGCACTATATGGCCAAATGGATTAGTTTAATTAGTCTTCGCAGCAGTCATTCACTCAGCTCATAGCCTACGTACGCTAAAGTGCTCCATTCAGATCTTAAATGAATATCAGCGATTAATTTTAGAATAAATAAAATAATTTAGTAATTAATATATAGAGAGAAAAGAAAAAAATGGAATATCTATAGCCTTCCTAATTTTCTCCACTTTCCTTCTCAGGCCAGGGTTGTATCCCTTCCTCGCGTTGGTGGACCTGAAGCAGCACGTGTTCTTTTTTTTTTTTTTGAAAGGAAAAACTTTCCATTACTTGACCAGGGCCAAAATCATTGGTCACCACTTCACCAGAGACATCATAATACAAGTTGGGAGGACATCCATAATTGGATCATCTCCTTCGCTACACGCCTACCCTGTCAGCCTAAAACTGCCAATTCATGTTTGTTACAACACCGGGGTCATAATTAACTTGCAAACTAATGAAGTTATTCATAACCGCGTCTTCCCGCTCGTGAATCAAATGGCCTGGAAGCAGCACGCGTCCTTGGAATGGTGCTAGCGTCGGTGGATCGATCAGACTAGAAAAACCCACACTAGTTGAGCATGGATGCATGCATGTGTGGTGTCGTCTACTACACGTACTACTAGACCATGTTTTCAGCAACAGTGAACCACTGCAGTTGAGCCCTGCAGAGAGGGCAGGTGTTTTTTGCATGCCATTAGCCAGCCGGCGATGCAGGGCTTGTGGAACTCGTGGCGGCACACGGGCATGATGCTGCACAGCTCGTCTTGCTCAAAGGGGCCCAGGCAGATGGCGCACTCCTGCTCTGCATCGGCATCGGCATCGGCATCTGCATCTGCATGGTAAGGATAGGTGACGTGATCCAGCAAGGCCACGGCCATGGACGCCATCAGCGCTGCCGCCGGATCTTTATTTTCATCATCAGCACTACTACTTCTTGTGTCGTTGCTGCTGCAGCAGGAGACCACGACTATTGCGATGATGCAGAGAAAAACGAAGACGGTTTCTAATGCGATCATGGCTCCAGTACTAGAAACCTTGCTTGCTGCCTCCATTATACGGTATTATCCAGCGTACGTACGTCCTACTATGGCAGCCTAGCTAACTCTGCTCCTGAATATATCATGAATCGTAACTCGTAAACGTAACGGAGTCGGAATCTCCGATCCGAGTCGGTTTAGGCTTGCTAGCTGAGTTGAATCGGAATCCCCGATCGATCGGAGCCCGAATCCAAGTAATACAAGACCGCACCTACGACGTGCTACTTTATTTTTGTTATTAATCTGAGCTTACGACCTGCTTCTGCCATCGAATCGGTCGATCGATGATAGCTAGACGACGATGGACTGGAGCGATTTCGGCGATTGGCTGTCCTGGCTCCTGCTCGCCACCGCTTTCCTGTTGACGACATTGATGGCCCTCATGACGATCGTGGTGGGTGTGTACCAAGTCATCAGGTGCGTTCAGGCCCACCGGCGGTCGGCGTCCGTCCTCGTCGACGACGAGCTGCTGCGGGAGGTCATCCTCCTCAAGGACGACATAGTACCACCCGGCAGCGGCGAGGACGATGAAGTGTGCGCCATCTGCGTGACGCCCTACGACTCCGGGGAGGCCTGCAGCGTCCTCCCCGCCTGCACCCACATGTTCCACAAGCCCTGCGTCGCCAAGTGGCTCCGCAAACGCAACACCTGCCCGCTCTGCAGGGCCACCGTCGTCCGATCCCCCGCCGCCGTCGTCGCCGCCGCAGACGACATGGTCTAGCGTACCGTTGCTAGTGCTACCTTTCTTCTTCTTCTTCTTCTTCTTCTTCTTCTTCTTCTTCTTCTTCTTCTTCTTCTTCTTCTTCTTCTTCTTCTTCTTCTTCTTCTTCTTCTTCTTCTTCTTCTTCTTCTTCTTCTTCTTCTTCTTCTTCTTCTTCTTCTTCTTCTTCTTCTTCTTCTTCTTCTTCTTCTTCTTCTTCTTCTTCTTCTTCTTCTTCTTCTTCTTCTTCTTTTGTGTACGTTCGTGGCAGCAAATCCCCATGCCCATGCCGTCGACGATTGCAGCGTGCATTGCTCTGTAAATTCGGAACTAGCAAATCTACTGCTAATTAATAGTCACGTGGAGCACAATTTATATGATTTTCTAAATTTTTTCTCCAGTACTGTACTAATCGGGGGTGTGGCTCGCAGTGTGTAATTTATATGATTTTCGAAGCAGGTCACTCGCCCTTCCAAAAAGGCGTAGATTAAAAAATCATTAGATTTCATTTTTACCAGTACTTATTACCCCTCTTTAAGTTTTCCTCGATGACATTATGGTCCCAGGCACAATGCAAAACCTTTTGCTTTTGTTGTTCCCAATGCCATGACCAATTGTCCACCTCCATTCCCTGCTCATCATCATCATCATCATCATCATCATAGTAGCACCACGCTGCTGCTCTCACCACTAATTTCTCATCTCTTTGCCGCCGCCGGCCAGACCTCTCAGTCTCTCTCTCACAATGTTTGGACCATCCAAGGGAAGGCTTCACTGATAGATCTTCGTCAACAATAATCCCACCCGCAGACACGGTTACTAGTACCTTCTCCCTTGTCTCTTCTCTTCTCTGTGTTGCTTCTCTCTGCCCATCATTAACCGATAATTGCGTTTGCTGATGGCCTTCATTTGTTATTAGTTGCTTTGCTTCTGTCACAAGGTAAAAACTTAATATGGTTTCGTTTGCTATCGCCTCTGTGTTGGAATCTGCCTGTAATTCCACAAAAACTTGTTCCTTTATTCAATTGTTCATTTAGTTATATGACTGAACATTTCATGCCAGACCTGATTTTGTTGACTAGATCTATCTTGCTCATTCTTGCAAATACCTCGGCATTCTCTGATTCAACCAGGTTCAGTGTTTTTTTTTTCAGATAATCCTGCTTGAATTAGGAAACTGCACACTCCTGCTGGTGACAGTGCAGATTTGTTATCCAAGATTAGCAATTCCAACTGCCAAGATGTTTCCTAGCTGATCAGTTTCGCTTAATCTTGAGACACACACAAAAAAAAAAACAAATTCTGCATATAGTGACCAGTGTGAGCAACATGCAGAGCCAGTTCCTCTTCTGCTGTTTTAGCACGCCAAAGCTTTGATTTCTTTCGTATTTGTTATGGAAAAGAAAAGAAAATTTGATGATTTTCTCTCTCTATCTGCTTGCTGGATTGGAAGCAGTCACTAGGCCAAATGGAGTCACCAAGAACAAGTTTAAGGACTCCTACCTGCACCGTTCCCGGGCTACTAGTCGGCCTCACCAAGCTCTGCAAGCTCACCAAGGTTTGTGCAGCGCCAACGCTTGACGGCGAGGCAAAATCACGACTTGGAACTAGTTGCGGCGGATATGATCAGAGGCTACTTCTAATAAGACTGTTTGAAGCTATGGGATGTCTCAAGTCAGCCTACATCAAGCTCCAGAGAGCTCACTTCCCCTACTATAATCCTGCCAAGATCGCCTTCGCTGATGAGATCATCACGTCCGAGCTCGATTCAGTAACAGCTCTGCAGAGCCTGTGCAGTTCCAGCTGTGGGATCGGGTCGTTGGTCAACGAGCGATGGTCCTTGGTTCAGGAGCTGGAAGCCGAGGCGAGGAAGAGGGATTCAGACATTGTGCTGCTGAAGAAAGAACTGGAGCGGCTGAAGAGGGAGAACTCGAGACTGAACAAGCAGATCAAGAGCGGAAAGCCGTCATCAGTTAAGCACGCTGTGCGAAAAGAGTTGGTCACAGCGACGCCGAGTGCATTGCTGGAGATGTTCAAGGTGGCATCAGCATCAGTGCATGACTTTGCAGAGACGATTGCCAACTTGCTTATCTCATTAGATGGCTGTGGCGTCAGCAATGCAGATGCAGCAGAGCAGCCATGGATCCGGAGGTACACAGTCGAGGCGCACCTGTGGCGAACACTAATGGTCGGTGCTAGTACAGATAGTGAAGAAGAAGAGAGAGAAGTGTTTGATGGGATCAAGAGGTTCTGCGACCCCATGGACGCGTTGATGCAGTACTCAAGCTCCAGTTTCTCGGTGTTCTGCCGGTCGAGGTACCTGGCCGCCGTGCCGTCAGAAGCAGAGGCGGCCATGTTCGGGGATAAGCTGGAGCAGAGGGCGTTGGTGTGGCGCGGCGGGCACCCGAGGACGTGGTTCTACCGGGCGTTCGCCACGATGGCGAGGTCGGCGTGGGCGCTGCGGCTGCTCATGGCGCGCTGCTGCTTAGAGCGCCATGGTGATGTGAGGATGTTCTACGCGAGGAGAGGGAGCCAGTACGCGGAGGAGTGGATGCAGAGCGTGGCGGCGCCACCTGCCTCTGACGCTCACCTTGGCGGCGTTGCCTTCACTTTGGCGCCCGGACTGAAGGTCGGCGACACGGTTGTGCAGTGCAGGGTGCTCCTTGTTTCCCATCATCAGGAGAGCTTCATCCAACAACGACGACGGTGATCAGCAAGCTTCTTTAAGCCATTAAGCTGCTCAACTAGCTATAGCTAGGCACTCTTCTTTTCCTTCTTTTTAATTTTTTTAAATCAGTTTAGTATTTTTTTTTATTGGACGCCTAAATGTACAAGTCGTGCATAGAAGATCAATTTTTAGTCGTAGATTTATCTAAAAACCAGATTTTTAATAAGTAAATAAGATCCTGCTGTCCACTCGTCAAAATCTGAAATTTTGGATAGGTCTATCTGCTGTAAAACAACGCAATTCAAAAAGATGCCAAGATCAGTATATGAGTACAGTATCTACGAAAAAAATGTACTAAAGGTTAACGCTTGGTTTCTTCCCTGTCCCGTGGTTGCTCCTCGTTATCTTGGATCAGATGCTCTGTACTCTGTTGCTCTGGCTGATGCATGTAGCAGCAGCTTGTTCAATATGGGAGCTAAGATTGGATCAGATTCTATCCGTTACTGGATCTTGTGGCGCTGTTGAGCCATGGCGACGCGGGTGCACCAGACGATCTTGAAGCGGTTGCGCAGCAGGAGTCTGATGAGATCAAACTTGTCGTAATCCAGCAGCGCGGCGAGCCGATTCTCGACAACTCTGTCGTCGTCGTTGGTACCGTCAGGAGCCATTGCCTTGATCATTTTGTGGGCGAGGTCCTGGGCTTGCTGCCAATCAATCTCGCTCGCGCCGTATGCCTGCCACACCTTGTTCTCAAGCCAGCCAGCATCGATATCTCCAGCGTCAACGGACGGCGCCTCGCCGGAGTCGTCGTACAGGTTATCGTCGTCGTCTTCTTCCTCGTCGTCGGCGGCAGCGTGATGCTGCTGCACCTGCTGATGATTGTGATGGTATCCCAAAATGATATTCTTGTTCGGACTGTAAACGTCCTTGCGGTCCCTGGCGATGGAGACCGACATCTCGATCGATCGTCGGAGCTGCCTGAGATCGATAGGGCTGAGGAGCTTCTCGATCTCCTACGTATTAAATTCTTGTCAGGGTCTGGGGATCGCGTACAAATAGGTAGGGTCTGTCTCCGAGTGCAAGTCGGATGATGGCAGCAACCAAAGCTAGAAACGAATACGTCAATGACTTGTTCTGATCTCATCGGACTCGGGGACGGACAGATTATTTTGAATTTCCCTTGGCGTTTTTGCAAAGCAGTCAGAAAAATTCGTCACATACACACACAAGGAAATCTTGATCGCCGGCAGTGGATGGATGGATCACTTTGGGTAGGTAATTGGAAGGAAGCAGAGATAGTGCAGTAGCGGTAGCAGGGGTAGGCCAAAACGCGTTGCACGCGTAAGGCGGTGAGTCGGTGACGCGGCGACGACGGACGGACGACTTAAAGTGAGGTGAGGGGCTTTGGCAGCTGGCATACATATAGTCAGCTGGGAATATCTCACGTCGTCTGCCACCCACGACGACGACATCGACTCTAGTTATCTCTGATTTTTTTTTAAAGACCCGGAACCTTGTCCGGCATTCATTGATAAGTAGGTAGAAAATTACAACATTACAGGATGCGCAAGCAGCGCAATAGAACCAAGCTAATCCCCTAGTAGCATAACGCTAGTTTGGGGCCAAAATACAAAAGTGATTACTCCCGAGATAAATTACCAACTAGGGATGCTAAGCCTTTGGCTCCGGCCGCCATCCAGAGACCGGCTTCATCACGTAATCCGTCAAATAAGCGCGCAGCTGTGGTGCTTATTCCTCGAAAAATTCTATTGTTTCTTTCGCGCCAGATAGTCCACACGATCAATATAATCAATGTCCTGGTTCCTGGAGCACTCGGTGTTGTGTTGCTTGTGAGGCCGAGAAACCACATCTGTATATCATCAGTTGTCCATGTAGAGGGGCTGATGGATGGGCACACGACCCATGCTCTCCCAAAGCTCCCGAGAGAGCGGACATTCAGTAAAAAGATGATTGATGGTCTCCAGGTTTCTTACGCACAGGGGACAGAAGTATTTATTTGGCCAACGTCTTTGTAGTAGCCTATCAGCTGTCCAAATTCTATTCTGCAGCAGCAACCAAAGAAAAAACTTGCATCTGGAGGGCGCCCAGGGCTTCCAAGTGTCAGAGGCGCAAGCCGAAAAACTAGTTCCCTCAAATTGCAAGTCGTAAGCGGACTTGGCTGAATAAGTTCCTGAAGCTGTCCTCGTCCAGACGATCTGATCTTCAGCTTCGGATTGCAAGTTAACATTCTCAAAATCAATCATCCCCCAGAACATGAAGAATTCTGTTAAAAGGTCAAATGTCAGTTCATAGCAGATATCCTTTACCCAGGAGTTGTTCCGAAGGGCCTGTGCCACTGATTTGTTTTTCCGCTTGTTATGCTTCAACAATAGTGGAAATAACTCAGAAGGAGTCTGGCCACTTAGCCATCTTGATTTCCAGAAGGAAGCTTTTTTTCCATTGTAGACTGTTACGTTTGTAGCTGCTGTGAAGAGAGCTTTATCTGTGTCATCCACTGGAAGCTCGGAGCCAACCCATGGCTTCTCCGGATTGGTCCATGAGAACCACAGCCAGCGCAAACGAAGAGCACGGCTGAAGCGCTCGAGGTCAAAGACCCCCAGGCCACCATTGGAAATTGGTAAGCAAGTTCTTGTCCAATTGACTTTACATTTACCTTCATGTAGCTCTTGATTTCCAACCCACAAGAAACATCGTCGGGCTTTATCGTATTCTTTGATAAATTGCTTTGGGGTCTTGAGGGCAGTGAGAAGATAAATTGGCATGGAAGACAGCACTGAACGTACCAATTCTCTGCTCCCTCCTGATGTTAGAAGCCTCCCTTGCCAACCAGCCATTCTTGCTTTAGCTTTATCTCTGATTTGGTTATACATATATATATCTCCTCTCTCCTTTGCAGTTTTGGATAGTCAGCTTCTTGCTCACACCGATCGACCTCTCTCCCGATCGATCTGCCGCGCATTCGATCGATCAGCTCATCTCAATGGCCGCCGGGCCCAGCCGCTGGCGTCTCTGCTTCCTCCTCCTGCTGCTCCTCTTCACCGTCGTCTTCACGAGGCCTTCCGCCTGCAGGCCTCTGCAGCCTCTCAAGAGCAGCATCATTATACGGCAGCGGCTGCCTCATCAAGATGCGGTGGCAACAACGGCGTCGTCCTTGTCCACGATGAGGGACTACCAGTGGGTGCTCAACAGCAAGCCCCGAGGGAAGCCACCGCCGTCTGCCCCCAGCAAACGCACCAATTAGCAACTCGTCCATCAGCCCTGTCCTGCTTAACTATCAACCTGTGGCTGCAGAGAGTGGCAAACAATTACTCCTCTTTCTTTCTGTCTTCTTTTTCATTTCATTTTCGGTAGCATATACTACTCTAGTGTATTGGTTTGTTCTTTCATTAATTCTATACTTGTGTTTACCTGAATAGATAGAATTCAAATCTGTAAATGTACAGCTACACAACATACATATATGTAGTAGATCATTGCTCGTGACGACAATGTTTGTTTGTTTTTTTTTTTTTTTGCAAAAATGATCAACTCAAGCTTGTTGCAAAATCCATGCATTGTCTGTTCTTGGAAGGGAGGAACCATGCATTGTCTGTTCTTGAAGGGAGGAAGGAGCACGAGGGAAGGGGAGGGGAGGGGAGGGAGAGGAGTCAACTAACCATGCATGCCTTTTGACCGCTCATCGACTCACTCCAGCGACTCCACCGACGACGACAGCTGCAACTTCTTTTAATTTTATTTTACGCGCTTTGCTTGCCTTTTTTTTTTGTCCTTTTACAACGCGCAAGCAAGGGCAGCGTGCATGCTATGACTGCCAATGTCTACTCCACTTGTCTAATTTTTTTAATGATCAATACTGTGCTAATTTTATAACTTGAGCTGGGATGAACATTGAACGAACCCTCTTTTATATTGACCAATAATAAGACTAAGGCCAAACCAAATCATTCACATAATTTTACAAATTTTACCTGCTGCATACTACTTTAATTTTTCTGCTAGCCTATGCCTATACTCTCGAGAAATACACTCTTCTGCGGCCACGCAGCGCAGGCGACAAGATCTTTACTTGTCCATGCATTCTGTACAACTTCACACACTTTTTACAGCACAACTGTGGTTCAATTACACACAAGTACAGAAATCAGATAGTACTGGCTCATCACAGCATGACGTACTGATGACGATGCTTGTCATCTCTGGTGCTGCTTCTCCTTCCACGCGCCGACGACGACGACGAGGAGGTGGTGGTGGTGGTCGGTGCTCGGAAGCCGATGTTCTCGACGGCGCCGACGGTGTTGAAGAAAAGGCGGCGGTTGAGCTCCTCCACCAGCGTCCGATGAAGCAGCCGGCTACGCATGTCCACCATCGAACGGTTCCGCCGCGTCATCCTCCTCCTTTCCCTTCCATGGCGGCCATCTTGGTCATCATCACGCCGCCGCGGCCGGCCGGCGTGCGGCGACATGCTGCACTGCCGCTGCAGCTCATGCGCCAGGGACGCCTGCTGGTGGGCCGTCCATGCTGGGCTCTGTCCTCCTCCTGATGGGCCGAATCTCGAATTCTTCTTATCCGATGAGGAGGGGCCTACTGCATCTCCGGTTAATTGGGCCTGGTCTTCTTCTTCATTACCTGTGGTGTCATAATGCAGAGCAGAGTACTTACCGGAGGAGTGCATGGAGCTCATGTCATCGTCGTCGTCGCTTAAACAAGCGTAGTGGTACCCGTGATCTACACCAACAAAGTTTTGCCCAAACATGTCAAGCAAGGAGCGAGGCTCGTCAACAGTGGACTCTCTCGCTTTTACGTACACAAGTCGCAGTTAGCAGCAGTAGTTTTTTTTTTAATTGAATTGGGATCATGCAATGCACAGTCAAACACTTTCAGGTACGCATATACTATGTGCCTTATGCCTAGGTTGCCAGAGATTCCCTACACGACTAACGACTACTGCCACGGCAGTATGGCACCAACTACAGTATGATGGCAACGATCGAACCACTATAGTCAACACGTCGGTGCCGTGTATCTTATCCATTACACGTCGGCAGCCACGACCCAGGTGCCAGGTTTCATATGCATGACATGTACGTTTTGATATCTTTTGGTCAAATAAAAATCTTTGCTATCTGCAGTTGTAGGCTTGTTCTAAGCCAAACTATCGTAATTTGACCATATTTTAACAACAAGAAACATGCATATTGTGAAAATATATTTTATGATGAATCTTATGACATTTTCCTGCCTAATAGATATTGTTATTTTATTGTAAACTATATGAAAATGCAACATGATTTAATTTGATTTGTGATAAAGTTAAATAGAACCATATTAACTTCAGGATGGAGGTAGCATTCACATATTGATGTATTATATGCCCATGCTAAATACTGTGTGCCCCCTTTTTAACTAAAAGTTCATAATCGCGCACACATGTACTTATATCTAGAAATTAAGTCAATCGTGTCAACATAGGATTGGAGAAGCATGTGGTTACCTTTTGGCCAGGCACCGACGTGTGAACCAGAGAAGCCTCCTGAGGAGTAGGGCGCCACCCCACAGAGAGAGTTCTGGGAGGAGGCAGGGGAAGAGGATAGGTAGTAGAAGGGAGGAGGCGGCTCCTCATTTTCGTCGTCATCGTGCGCCCCGTACATGCTGTACTCGTGCTGCTGCTCTCGGTTGGGGAGCAGCCTCTCGATCTCCTGCTCGATCATGGTCGCGATCTCCGACGGCTCCCGGTCCTTTATCTCCAGCTCCTTCACCATCTCCTCCGCCACCTCCGCCGCCGTGTCGCTCACCATGTCGAACGGGAAGTAGATGTTCCGGACATTATGTCCTGCATTTGTAAATGTATCATCAATCAGTAAGTCCACTACTGATGCAATGCACTGTCACAATGAATGCACTGCACGTACCTGTCTCGTCGGAGATCTGGACTTTGAGGAAGATGGTGTCCTCCTCGGCGTTGAGTTTGCCGGTGATGGTCATATCCATCTTGGGGACACGAGCTTGAGCTTGTGCATCTTCCTCCTGTTCCACAACCTGATGATCATCACCCAAGGACGACGAGACATCGAAACTGCTGCAGGCCGAGGAAGGAGCAGGAGGCAATGGCATCATGGCGGTGGAATGATGATGATGATCGTCGAGGAGGAAAGGGTCCAGCAATAGCTCCGCGGCGGACGGCCGCTTGGTCGCCGCCACAAGGCACCTGCCGATGAACCTGCGCGCATCGTCGTCCTTGACCCGGTAGTAGAAGGCATCGGGGAGCTTGCCGGCGGTGACCTTCTTATAGATCTGGGCGGGGTTGGAGCACTCACTGTAAGGGTACTCGAGGGTGAGCATCTCGAGCATGCACATGCCGAAGGAGTAGACGTCGACCCGCTCGTCGTACTCCTCGTCGTACATCTCGGGCGCCATGAATCCGGCGTGCCGATGACGCTGTGCGCCGCCTGCTGATCCCGGAGCACGGCGGCGAGGCCGAGGTCGCCGATCTTGACCTGGCCCTGGTGCCCGTTCACGAAGAGGTTGTCGCACTTGAGGTCGCGGTGGATCACCGGAGGGTCGTGGGCGTGGAGGTAGGCGAGGCCGCCGAGGATCTGGCGGGCCCACGACTTGACGGCGCGGAGGCTGACACGCGGGTAGCGGAGGCGGTAGGAGCGGAGCGTGCCGGAGGAGAAGAGCTCGGTGATGAAGTTGAAGGTGCGGCGGTGCACGTCCACCCAGGAGGCGTGGAAGCCGATGATGGCGTCGTGCCGGAGCGTGCTCAGCAGCTGCACCTCCGAGTACATGCGCTGCACCGCGTCGGGGCTCCGCAGCACGTCCGAGAGGCTCGCCTGGTTCCACGCCACCTCCACGCCACGCTCCTCGTCGAACCCACGGTACACCGACTTCATCGCCCCCTTGCCAAGGAGCTCATCGAACTGCATCCATAATTTGCAAATGCATGTCATCATCAGATCAACGCAAAATCAGTTATTTCAAGTTGTTTGGAGTTTTTATGCATGCTTTTGAACTCATAATAATTGTAAAGTTAAAATTATTACAGTTGAATCCCTGTACAAATCTACTGACAGGATGGAGAAAAGTGACTAGAGGAAAAGTAGATGATCCACCTCCAAATGTCCATATCTATTGGATATGACTTGGCAACAGCCTATCCTTTTGAAGCTTTCAAAGCATCTTATTATTGGCATATTGACAGATGGGCAAACAAACATCTCAGGTCTCAGCAATCAAGTGAATCCAACTTGGGAAAGTCCAAATACCAATCAAACACCAACTCTGACTATTGGAACAAGCTATACTCTTTTCTAATTGGACCACAAATCACAATCAAAACTCTATCACCATCTCAAATGAATGATCCACCAGTTGACCAAATGGATAGAACATTGGTATTCTCTTTTTGTGAACTAATTATTGTTTACTACTGTTCACATGATCATGAGATGCCATCTGTGAATCCACCTGAGCAACTGATTAATTAACTAGTACTTTCGAGCCCTGATGCGTTTCACAATATTATTACGGTCATGAGTATTTGATGCTTCCACCTTTCAGGTGTTGAATATTTAATTTATCAAAAGCAGGTTACATCACCATGCACGCAGTGATAGATATGGGTACTGGTGATCAACAAAGGCAAGATTCCATGTAAATTGATTCATTTATCGTTACTATAATATTATTACAAAAAAAGATCTTGCATAATGTATATATAGACACGGAAAATCAGTAGTGCTATGTATTATTTTCTGGCAAGATAATAAAGAAAAGGTAGGCCTACATTATGTGTGTTATCAACGAACTGTATGGGAAAGAGAAGGAATTGCAGTGTAACAGAAGCCAAATGGGCATGGAATGCACAAAAAGAAAAAAAAAAAGGCCAAATAATTGTGTCCTATTTTATTACAGGTAGCTCCGATGTGCACATCACAAGGGAATCCATATCCTTACAAGTGATTAAGAAGAACCCTATAAGCTTAATGAACTAGTATTTAAGGTTTGCTGTCAGCATGCGACGGAAGTACTTGATCTCTAGTACTAGCACAAATTATAAAATAAAAAATATTATAACTAGCTAGGACAGTGATTGGAAAGTAGGGAAATTCATGGGGACCTTTGTATTGTTTTAATCATCAATCCATAGTGGTTATCTTACTAAAATGTCAGGTTGTTCATTATTCAAGGCTCAAGCTACGTGATTGATCCTCCAGCTGAAGAGCAAGAAATTAAGAACTTTTATTGTTAATTTGCCAATGGGAACGAAGAGAAGCAGTAGAATAACATACCCGGCCATAGCGACCAGTGGGGTCGGTCTCTACGTATCCGTTGCCGTTGTCCCCCACCACCGGCGGCGGCGGCCGCCGGCTGCCGCACCGTCGAGGCCCAGACATCCTCGAGCCGAGCTTGGTACTTGATTGCGCCAACGAAGAGAAGAAGAGAATTGCTATAGCTAGATTCTGGAAGAAAATAGATCGGTCGACGAGAAGAGAAGAGGCGTGTGCTAGAGGACGGGCTTGTTGGCGAAGCTGTGGTTGTCGTCGTAGGTGAAGACGCGGAAGAGGAGCCAGCTGAGGTTGGAGCAGTCGATGACGATCCAGCAGGGCGCCATGGACAGCCAGGACCCGGAAGAGGAGAAAGAAGAGCCCCCCGCGTGCGCGTGGTCCGCGGCGCCGAGGCAGCAGGACCGTGCACTCATCTGATGCCGCTTATATGTGACCGCGACACGCACACCACAATAAGGGTCGTGGCACAAGATAACTGACGGCCGGAGAGATTGATTGAGTGATGGAACAGGATGCCTCCCTCCAAAGTGCTTTGCGAATTAAGTGCAACAAACTCTTATTCTGTCTTTCGATGGATCACCTCAATTTTTCGCGCATGAAACTGCAGCACCAATTAGACATGTGACCCTGTGGATTACGATCTGTGACAAGATGACACAACACTTGATAAGTATGCAGAGGAAGATAGAATTGTAGGAATAAACGATGGATGAAAAATTACTGGTGCAGAGGATATGTACCCAAAAAAATTGACCTCCCCTGCTCCTGTTGCACCCTGCCTGGAGCTGGAACAAGGAAAGCTACTAGATTGATGAGAGGACTATGTGTAGAAAGAAACTAGACTTGCTATCCACACGCAGAGAGATAAAAAAGATTTTTGTTCCTCCGTCTAAGCTGATGAGACCTTAACTGCTCATTCATTTGCAGTTACAAGGAGGCTCTGAACTTGAAGAACCTATGCCTCGGAAGCATCTTCTGTCTCTGATGGATTCTTCTGCGCTCTGCACGAATTTGTGTGGAAAAATATTTAGCACAAGATGGACTAGGAGCAGAGTGGCGAGGGCTGCAGTGATTCGGGTGTTCTTGTGCAGGCTGTCTGCTTTGCTTCAGAGGGGATGATGCAGGTGCTTCAGAGTTGAAATATGTAGGGGGAGGTAGGAGAGCTTAATTCTGAAAAATGTGTATGTCACATTCTGAAAACCTTTAAGAAATGCAAGTTCCTTTTTTCAATAATATTCGCAGATGATCCTAGTTGACTTTGCTTGTTCTGTAGGAAGCTCTGGCATATTCTTTCTAGTCTTCTACTTATTACTTTCAAGAAAAAGTAGCTCTACTTGCGCAGTTAAGTTTAATGCTTCTAATAATCTTGATGTTGAATAAAGGCTACAGTGAAAATGCTGGAACAAAGAATGTTTTACCCAATGATGAATATAGTTTAAGCTCCTCCCAGTCAGTCCAATGCACAAGTATCATTAATTTTTTTTTTAAAAAAAAATCTTTCCAGGTATGCACCATTTACGCATAATGGGGTTGTTTGGTTCCCTGCATTAGACCCTAGACAGGCTCCAACAATGCAGTTTCGATATGTTTGGATGCCTGTACAGCGAGATAGCCAGGCTGTACTAGTGCAAAAGAGGGTTGCTGGGCTGGCTTAGCTAGAACGGAAAAAACGGGCGTAGGCTTGCGCTGGAGCACGAAGACCCCACGAGCGATTCCTGACACCTCCACTCGCCCAATCTGCTGCGCCTCATCACCTCCCTTGCGCCTTCGCCTCGCCGCCGCGGCCTCCTCGCGCCACTGTCTCCGTGGTCCCCCTTGCGATGGATTTCGATTCAGAGGTTCGCGACTGGGGGCTGTCGTAATTGAAGCGCCGAAGCTTGGATCAATTCCGCCAAGGTCAATGCCGGTTCTACGAGCTCCTCATCTTTATCCAGTACGAGCGGCAACACTCGTCGGAGGACTCCTCGCTGTCGAGGACGGGGAGCTGATGAATGCGGCAACGCACATGAACCAGCCAAGCAGGGAAAGATGAGCGAGCCCTTCCTCGAGGTGCGCATGCTCTCAGACAAGGCAGAGCAGAGTACGCCTTGAAACTCTGGAAGAGGTAGTCTCATCTTGCAGATGGGCGATTTAATTGCTTGTTTGGCTTCCTCGTAGATCGCTTCACTGATTGATTCATCAAATAGACTTTAGCAGATCCAAAAGAAGTGACCTGGGGACCTTCCAAGATTTGGTTGTTGGGCTCGGTGGGGAGAAGAGGCTCGGTGGGGAGAAGAGGCAGAGATGAGCACGCAGTTCATGAGGGAGTAAGCATACCGCGTGGAGAAGAAGGTGAACTCATCCAAGCCAAGCCACCCAACCAAAGAATGCAAACTTAGTGCAGCCAACCAAACTATGCACAATAACATTGCTCAAGCCATGCCTAAGCTGGCCTGGTCCTAAATCCTAGCCAGGCTAGGATAAGTCGAGGAACCAAACACACCCAATGTAACTCCAGTTAATTGTGGCACTGCTGATCCTAGGCTCAAAATCATGGCATATATTCAGGAAAGTGACTATTCCCTTCTCTTTTTTCCCCAGGGTGCAAGATTCCTCATGAGTCATTTTCATGCCAACGCGGCAACACCCTTGTAGGGTAGTACTACCTACACTAGTACCACCAGCAGCACCGGTTCAAACCTGAAGATGGTTTTCCTATGATTGTGACCCAAGCTACGAGATTGGTTGGTAATGAACAATCATCTTCAAATGGAGTACGTATAAGGTTATATACCAAGCCACATGTACACAGCAGAGGATATGGCCATTGTTTGCAGCATATCAAGATCATACATGCATACAAACTGCTCCTAGTATATACGATGGTACTAGCATCTGTACTGTACTCCCCCTATCCATGTAGTACAATTATTTTCCTAAATTATGGGTGCTATGATTTTTATGTGCTTATGTGGCAGACGCTATCACACTACACACAAAGCTTTTAGCTCTCGTGGCTCTTTGACAAAAGTTCAATCGGTTAGCTGCAAACCACAACTTCAAAGTTTGCTTAATAGTTAGTACCCAGGCAAAATTAAATGAATTTGGGTCCCAGTACGAGAGTGACTAATGGCAGCCGCCACTAGTAGTGCCCAACAAAAAACATGTCCCTCAATAATTCAGAAAGATCCAATCCGAGACCAGAAGTATTATCCACTAGAGGAGAATGCTGTGACAGATGTAGCACAAAGTCAACACTGCAATAAACATGCTTTATTATGTGATATTGGTGCAATTGCCAGAAGAGAAAACTGACCCCTGAAGAAAGGTGAATCCCAAAATTTTCCTAGATAACAAACATAAGGCCCCATCTTTCATTTTGACTAGTGAACCAAGTGGTCGTTTAAAACCAGGGACCTTAACCATAAGCCTTCAAGAAATGGAAGAGGCAAAACTAAGCATTTGACCCTTTCCTAAATGGAAGAGGGATTTGACTATTCATACTGTCGAAAGGTAATATATGACAGAACTTGAGCAAATGTACTTGGCTCGTTCGTATCTCTTTCCAAGTAATTGGGAATGTAAACCAAATGACAAACCATGCACAAGTTAGTCCACATCTTCTTACTCTGCCCCTACTGCTCCTGAAAGACCCACCAAAGAGCATGTTAACCTAACCTCAAATTTTATAAACATTGACTGCAATTGAGGTACAAAATCTATTACAGATGTAACATCTGTATGTCCCATACTCCCATCCACTGGTCCACCGAAAAAAAGAGTGTATACTTGAGCATATTGAATTATACTACCCAGGCTCTTAGTGTGACCTCAATCTATACAACAACGACAACAACATAGCCTTTAGTCCCAAGCGAGTTGGGGTAGGCTAGAGATGAAACCCAAGAAACAAAGCTCAAGGCTCAGGAACGTTGATAGCTAGTGTGACATCTCTGATGTCAAAAGACTTAAAAAGTGCAATTAAATCAACGCAACAGGGAATTATGGGTTGAAATTCAAAAAAATCCATCCAAAATTCAATTTTTAATTCAGAAACAAGGGTTGTTTGGACACCCAACTGAAATCTCAAGACTTGGGTGCTGAACTTAAAAATCTCGGACCAAAAGAGTAGTTGTCATCACCTACAGCCCTTCGCGACAACCTCGCCACGGCGTTCGTTCCGCTCGATAACCCTCGAGCGGGGATGTCCGTCACGATCGAGCTATGTCCGTGACGATCGAGCCTAGTCAGTATTGTCCGTGACGATCGAGCTATGTCCGTGACGATCGAGCTATGTCCGTCACGATCGAGCCTAGCCAGTAGTTTCCGTCACGATTCGAGGCCGCACGATAGGACCCTCAAGGCCCCGCAGTCCGTCACGCTCGAGGCTCCGCAGCCAAGCTCGAGGGGGCACTTACCCTCGAGCGACGTTCCGTCACGCTCGAGGCTCCGCAGCCAAGCTCGAGGGGGCACTTACCCTCGAGCGACGTTCCGTCACGCTCGAGGCTCCGCAGCCAAGCTCGAGGGGGGCACTCACCCTCGAGTGGCGTTTCCGACCATTCGAGGCTCGGCAAGCTCGAGCTTGCGGTTCAAGCTCGAAGCGCCGTAGCGCCTGGTCGAAGTGCCTGGTCCAAGCTCGAAAGTTGTGTCCCACACCTCAGACCCCAACTTTTAATTTTACCCGTTTCGAAGTTCAGTTCGAATTTTTGGAGAAAATTCGAATTTGGAAATCGGAGCTCCACGGGCATGCTACAGTGCCCCTGGCGCGCGCTGCGCTGGCCGGAGCTCGGCCGCCACGTGGCCGGCGAGCGGCGCAGGCGGCGCTGAGCTGGCCAAGCCGCGGCGGACGCTGGCGCTTGTCGCCTAGCTCTTGTCCGGCCACTCCCGAGCCATCACTTCGCCGCTGTCGCCTCGCCTCGCCTCGCGCCGCGGAGCGCCATCATACGGTCGCGCGCCGCCGTGGCCGCACGCGCGCTCGCGCTGCGCCGAGCGCACTGCAGGCGGTAGAGTCCATTCGCGTCGCGCCAAAGCCTCTGCTGAGGATCTCCACTTCATCACGCGATGATCTTTGACGCCCAACCGCGCGTGTGCGCTCTGTTCGAGTTCGCCGCGCCATCAATGGCGACCGCGACAGCCACCCACGCGCTCGCACGCTCCCGAGGCCGCACAGTGCCTCCCTTGCGTGCTCAATCACTCCACCGCGAACTCACACCCCTCCTCTCACTCGCTCAGTTGTCCATTTCCACTTCCCCGCGCTCGCTCGGTCTTCTTCTTCCTCGCGCCGCGCGAACCGAGCCGAGCTTCTCCGAGAAATTCACCCTCCACACTCCACCATTCCCAAGTTCGTCCCGCACAAAGCTAGCCCTCTACTCCAGCTCCATTTTCCCCCATTTTCCCCAAGCTATTGTCCCTTCTCCGGCGAGAATTCGTGAATTCCCCCAAATCGCGATTTTCGGCCACCGGAGCACCCGCACGTCGAGCCCCTACTCCGAGCCGTCCCCGAGGTCAACCGAGCACGCCATTGGCTTCCTCGAGCTCCACTGGTGCTCTAGGACCCCTCGAACCTCGGCGAACGACCCCGAGCTCACCGGCGTAGAAGCCGCGGCGGCCGCGCCGCCACCACCTCGTCGCCGGCGAAACTCCGACCATCCCCGGCCTCCAAACCGTCCCCAAACGACTCGTGGTGAGCCCAGGGAGCTTTTCCCCCACTTCCCCGAGCCTAGTTCGCCGCCGTTTGGCCGGCGCAACTCCGGCGAGAGCCGAGGGCCTTTCTTCATCGTCTTCGTTTGTCTAGGGGTCTCTGTGCAAAAGTCCAGGGACTCGTTCGCGAAGTTTTGAAAGTTCTAGGGTTCCCTGCGGATATAGATTCTTAAAACTAGATTGTTTTTCCCGAATCTTGTAAAATCCATTAAAAATCGTACAAAAATCAGAAAAATGCACAAAAATACTCTCTGGATTCGTGAGAGTCTAAACTACAATCCCTATTAGACATGTTTATACTTTTGATGAACTGTTTTTGAGCTAAAATTCAAACTATGAAAATGGAAAGTTGTGCACCATTTCAAATCCAGAGCTCCGCTAGGGTTGAGCTTTGGATATGTTGTGTGTAGTGACTTTGGACAGCTTGTGTCCAAAGGGGACCTAGAAATATGAACTGTAGCTCCAGTTATAAATTAAAATGTGTTTTCTGTCTTTTTGCAGTGCAGAAATCTTTAAAAATAATCTGTGCAGTGAAAAATCACCATTTTGCTCCAGAGGACTAAAAACTTGTTAGCACACCTGTGAAAAATGAAAAACTTAATTTTTGCTCTGTTTAGGCTAGCAAATAAATAAATATGTGTTTTTGGATAGGAATTTATTGAGGACTAACCAAGGGTTATTTTGAGCCACCACTTGGCCAGAGCCCTCCTTGTACTTATGACTAGCTTTGGTAGGAAGATTTCCTGAATTGGATGTATTTCCAATTTTATATGAATTTATTTCATTTCTGCAGGCAGCAGATTGAATTAATTTTAATAAATTATGTGTAGCTCAGATTTAGCTAAATTTTGGAGTGAGCTTAACTCTTATACTCCAGTAGCTGTCATAAAGTTTATAGATAAAAATGATGAGCAGAAAAGGAGAAACAAAAATGCGAAGTAATCTAGATGGAAATCGATTTATATAAAAGAATAAACCTTTTTGTAGTTAGTTAGAATAAAATAAATGGAATCTGAAATTCCAGAACAGCCACCCTAAGTTATGCATCTCATGTAGAAGGCGTCATCCCGGACGGCAACTACCACCTCATCCCCGCAGACGAGGAAGAAGTTCCGGAGCACGGTGCCGGCGAAGAAACGACCAACCCGGAGGCTAACCCCCAGTCCGAGCAAGAAGGCAAGCCCCGGAGCATAACCTAACTTTACCAAATTATGCACTTTGAATTCTCTATGTTTGTGCATTTACGTTCAAGGAGTTGATTGAATACCTTAGCTGCACATTTCCTAGTACCTATGACTTGCAATACTAGTATGAAAGGATCGATAGGGCATTGCTTTAGGTCCGTTACAAGTCGAGTGATTTCCTGTCACTCGCGAGACATAGGAATTGCTTGTCTTTACTTATGTTGGAATCATAAGGATTGACGGGCGGGATGATAGATGTAGATCTCCCGTCCGTGTATGATAATTGATTAAGGTCGAAATGTGTGGAAAGCGCTGTCAAGTTTTTGAACGTACCACATGCATGCCGATGTATGGGGATCGGTAAGCCCGGTACCAGATTGAAGCAGCTAGGGCCGATAGCCATCTCTCCTTGGAAACTTTGTTTTCCCCTGCCGTACACTTGTGGATATATGCGTGAGACTGTGAGTGAAGCAGTAAACCTTTATCCTAAGGAAATGGACCCGGTTCCGAATTGTGGATCGATGGGAAAGGTTGGGAAATGCTTGTGCCTTTTATAGCAAGCAGAGTATCCGTGTGTGTTGGGTTTCCCCTGGCCAGGTAGCAAAATTCGGTTCGAACTGTCCGCTTCTCGCGGTTAATGAGACTTCTTGACCGCCTGGCTACATTGAGTAACAAGTGAAACTTTGAGATTGATAAACTTGTTCTATGAATTAATTTGTATTGCACCACTTGTATGCTTAGAGAGGATGCTAATCTAGAATGGTTAAATGTACTAGAATATGATGCTAAAACTTGAAAGCAAGGATCTACCTTTAGTTGCTTTTTGGCAAACAAACCCACCAGCCAAAAGCCTCTCATTGTCTAGATGTCGGTGATATAGATTTCACCCGACGGGTAAGCCTTGCTGAGTATTAGTATACTCAGCCTTGCTTGTGGCATTAATTTACAGGTACACCGTTGGATGTCGATGCTTTGTCTTGGCCTGCCCAGGTTCCACCTGGCTGGCACATCGAATGGGTTCCGTCCTCTGCCGAGGATCGGGAGGAGTAGCTTCGTGGCAGGCTTCAGCACGGAGTTATTTGTATCGTCGTTAGATTGTTTTCTTCCGCTGCAATGAAACTTTTATTTCCGCTGCAATAAAACTTTAATTTTCGCTGCAAGACCTTGTACTCTGATTTAAATTTGAACTTGGTTTGTAATAACTTTGAGATTCTATTTGTGTAAGTTAATTTGTGGAACGTTGTAATCTCTGGAACTCACCTTCGTGTGGGCGTGCTGTTGTTTCGATCGAGAAAAGAACGTGGTTAATCGGGTTTAATCCGACGGCGCTCCAGCTTATTCCGGATTAAGTGCCTGACTACTCGTTTAGTGGTCCCGAGGTACTTAACTTGGAATAATTTCGGAGTGGTCCGCCACAGCTAGTCTCCAAGCGCTCCTATCGAAAGCTACCTCCTTGGAAATATTCCACTCCTTAAGGTCTCTGTTTATCGCTTCGTCCCAAGTCAATCTAGGTCTACCTCTACCTCTCTTTATATTATTGGCCCGCCCTAGGACCCCAATACGCACCGGCGCCTCCGAGGGCCTCCGTTGGACATGTCCAAACCATCTCAGCCGATGTTGGGTCAATTTCTCCTCAATGGGTGCCACCCCGACCTTCTCCCGAATGTCTTCATTCCGAACTCTATCCCTTCTTGTGTACCCGCAAGACCATCGCAACATCCGCATCTCTGCTACACTCAGTTGCTGGACATGTCGCCTTTTAGTAGGCCAACATTCCGCCCCGTACAACATCGCCGGTCGAACCGCCGTCCTATAGAACTTCCCCTTCAGCTTTTGTGGCACCCTCCGATCACAGAGGACGCTAGAGGCTTGACGCCACTTCATCCAGCCTGCTGCGATTCTATGCTTAACATCTTCATCAATGTCGCCATCCTGTTGCAACATCGATCCTAAATACCGAAAAGTAGCCTTTTGGGGGACCACCTGTCCGTCGAGGTTAACGTCTCCATCCTCGTGCCTAGTCCCACTAAAATTGCACATCATGTACTCAGTCTTGGTCCTGCTAAGTCTGAACCCCTTCGACTCTAATGTGCGTCTCCATAGCTCTAACTTCTCATTAACACCTTCCCTACTCTCATCGACTAGCACCACATCATCAGCAAAGAGCATGCACCGAGGGATATCCCCTTGTATATCTCTAGTGACCTCATCCATCACCAAAGCGAACAGATAAGGGCTCAATGCTGACCCTTGATGTAGGCCTATCCTAATAGGGAAGTCAGTGGTGTCGCCATCGCAAGTCCGGACACATGTCATAGCATCCTTGTACATATCCTTAATGAGGGTAATGTACTTCGCTGGGACTTTGTGCTTCTCTAAGGCCCACCACATGACATTTCTCGGTACTTTGTCATACGCCTTCTCGAGGTCAATAAAGACCATATGCAGGTCCTTCTTCTGCTCCCTATATCTCTCCATCAACTGTCGGATTAAGGAAATCGCCTCCATAGTTGATCTTCCAGGCATGAACCCAAACTGATTTCGGGTCACACTCGTCGCTCCTCTTAGACGGTGCTCAATAACCCTCTCCCAGAGCTTCATGGTATGGCTCATCAGCTTAATGCCACGGTAGTTAGTACAACTTTGAACATCTCCCTTGTTCTTAAAGATCGGTATTAATATACTTCTCCTCCATTCTGCAGGCATCTTGTTAGACCGAAAGATGAGGTTAAAAAGCTTAGTTAACCATATCGTCGCTCTATCACCTAGGCATCTCCACACCTCAATGGGGATACCATCAGGGCCCATCGCTTTACCGCCCTTCATCCTCTTCAAAGCCTCTCCGATCTCTGCCTCCTGGATTCTTCTCACAAAGCATCTGTTAATATCATCAAATGAGTCATCTAGCTCAAGGGCAGGACCCTCAATCTCCCCATTAAACAACTTGTCAAAGTACTCTCGCCATCTGTCCTTGATCTCCTCATCCTTCACCAGAAGTTGATCTGTCTCATCCTTGATGCATTTGATTTGGTTGATATCCCTTGTCTTCCTCTCGCGAATCCTAGCCATCCTATAAATGTCCCTCTCTCCTTCCTTCGTGCCTAGCCGTTGATATAGGTCATCATAAGCCTTACCCTTTGCTACACTCACAGCTCGCTTTGCAGCCTTCTTCGCTACCTTATAGCCCTCGATGTTAGCTGCACTCCTATCAAGGTGGAGGTGCGCAATCTATAGGTACAATATTTTGTAAGAATTATTGCGACTTGTTTGCTCTAGTGTGTAACGTCCCATATGATAATAAATGAACTGAATTATTGGCCATCAGTAGGGGTGAAATGGGATACACAATATCTTCTCCATCCCATGACATACGCGAGGAAAAAATTGCACATCCCATGACAATAACCCACACTAGAGATATTCGTTTGATTATTTTCTCAAGGAAAAGAAATATTCTCCTCGTATTGCAAAAATCATGTAAGATATGGTCAGTAGGATACATGATAAGCAATATTTGCCCCCATAACAGTGTTTAACAAGATATCTGAAAATATTCCAAAACATGGTTTTTATTGAAATTTCTATGGGTAGTCACCCACATTTTTTTCACAAAACTATGAAATGTACCCTTTTAACACGCAACATTGTTTTTTCAATCACTCATCCTTGCGGGTCAATTATAACTTGTCCGTAACCAGAAATACAGCCCGCATGTTCCCTAAATTACATGCGAAAACTCACTACGGTGCTCATTTGTCAAGTATGATACATGTAATTCTTTTATTTACCGTCAGGTGTCAGTTAGAATCAGTAGCTTGACATTAAATGTTTCAATATCAAGAAAGGATTCAGATTCATTGATTTGCACTTGACAATAAAAAGTAATACTTGGAGACCATATAAAATAATATTTGGATGTACAATAAATTGAGTAAGGAATGGAAAATTACCACCAGTGCATCCAATGAAGCCATGATCCTTCAGTGATAAAACCCAAGCGGGCTCCTACAGTTCAATCGTATCACTGCTCCATGTAGTTTGTGGCAGCATGAACCTGACTGTGTGCAGCATGCTTTGATGCACTGCATTGAATGGCCTTTGTTCTCAGATGTTCAACATCATCCCACCGTTCTGCTTGTGCATAAGCATTTGATACCGTGATAACATATCCATCATCCATTGGCATCAACTGATGCAGTTCGTGAAAAGCTTTGTTGGCAAGGTCAAAGTGCCCATGCACTCTACATGCAGCCATGACCATCTTCCACAACACAGAATTCAAATTACTGATTGGTATGTCCTTGATCATTTGGTAAGCTTCATGAACTTCACCATAGCGGCAGAGCATATCTATCATACAACCATAGTGCTTCATACTAGGCAGAATTTTGTAGTCTTCAATCATGCTGTTAAAATATGTTCTCCCCTCGTTCACTAGGCCACCATGGCTGCAAGCAGTCAAGACACCCAAAAATGTGATCTGATCAGGCTCAATCTTCATAGAATCAAACAGCTTAAGGGCATCACGCGATTGGCCATGGACGGACAACCCAATGATCATTGTATTCCAGCATGTAACATCCCTGATTGACATGCTGTCAAAGACCTGTCTGGCAAGCTCTAGCCTACCACATTTCGCATACATATCAACCAGTGCATTGCCAACATAACCATCAGTGGCAATGCCCTTGCTTGCAAGGTAATTGTGGATTCTCCTCCCTAGCTCTAGCTCTCCCGTCTCTGCACAAGCCCCGAGCACCGACACAACCGCCAGCTCTGTCAGTTCAATGCCATTCTCCTGCATCTCTTGAAAAGCATCTAACGCTCGGTCATACATCCCGAGCTTTGCGTAGGCACCAATCATGGAGCTCCAGGACACAGCATCCCTCTCAGGCATCACCCTGAAGATCCTCGCTGCCTCAGCCATATCATGGAGCCTCACATTTCTCATGATCTCTGTGTTCCACCACGATATGTTCCTTGCCGGAGTCGCCTGAGAGACAGCCTGTGCACCCTGCAAGTCCCCAGCAACGCCATGAGCCCCGGCAAGAGCGTTCCAAGAAACGGCATTCTTGACAGGCATTTGGTCGAACATGCTCCGCGCGTCCCCGAGCCACCCGAACTTTCCATACATGGAGACCAGCCCGTTTTGCACGTAGCGGTTTTTCTCGCATCCCAGCTTCAGTAGGCGGCAATGGAGCTCGCAGCCCTTGGCGGCAAAGACTGCGGCGGCGCCGGCGCGGGCGCTGAGCCTGAAAGCGCGAGCGCATGATTTGAGAAGGGCAGGGAAGGCGGGGAGCGGGGTCGGGAGGGAAAAGGAGGAGACGTGGTTGAAGAGGAGCAGCGAGGAGGACGGGATGGGAGAAGAGGAGAAGGCGACGATCAAGGGGCAGAAGAGGGACGGGGAGAGGACGCACGGAGGTGCAGCGAGGAGGAGGGAGAGGGACGACGGGGAGGTGGCCGGGAGGCGAGAGAGGAGAGCGGGGAGGAAGGCGGGGTGGAGGAGGAGGCCGAGCTTGGCGAGGAGCGCGTGAAGTTGGTGGCCGGCGGCGGCGGCGGTCCTCCGGCGGGGAAGGCGGCGAAGGAGGCTGAGGACGGTGGCCGGAGTGTGTGATAGCATGGGCTTGCCTAACTTTGGGCTCATGGGCCGTAGGATCACTTAGTAAGTAGCCAGTGTAATAATCAGGACTGGGCTTTCGACTACCGTAGTCAATGTAATAATCTGTCCCCTGGGAAAAAAAAAACACAGTAAAAATCAGCAGATTTATCCACAGATTTGTTTGGATGTTGATTGACATATCGTAATTAACAGGTCTCATAATGGTACAAATTTGGGCGGCAAAGTTGACAGTGTGCGCTCGGTTGCGGTTTTGCCATGTACAGAAGCTTCATCTTCGATAACTCCCACGATGGATCTGTGATTATATCCATTGCAAAAATTTTGATGCCAAAGCAATGCCATATGTATGGTAGGCCTTCAATGTAAGGTGATTAAAGCCCGTAATTTTCACTGAACTGCAAAACTACATGTTCAGTTAGAACCGTATACACTAGCTGATGATCTATTCTGTGAGAAAAACAGTGCAAATAAAGTTCGTATTAGGCTGTTGAGCAGCTAGAAAACTGCAACAGAATCCTGCAGGTCTACCGGCTACTACACATGTGCACCTGAGTGTCAGTCTGTCCCTGTCCGTGTAAAAATGTGCTCCGTTCGTTTGCTCTGTGAAACGGGTTTTGCATTGTACTAGTGTACACAACAAGAGAGATTGAACACAATCGAGCGAGTGTAACAGGGATCTTGGAACCATATACAGAATGGTGTGTTTTGGGAACAAACGCCGAAAGCTATGTTGATACGGACTAAACTTGTTGATGCATGCAGATATGCTTGTGTGGTTGAGCTGCTGTGCTGGTACCAAGAATTGAAGCCATGTTTGTCGCCATGCCTAGGTTCTGAAATGGGAGTCACGCACCAAACAGGCATTATCAATATGTGTTCACTTGTGGATGAATCAGGTAGATAGGTTGATCAGTAAATGAAATGTGATGAGGGGTCAGTTAATCAAAAACTGGCAGCTAAAACCTGCGCTCCGCCAATTGAATTGAAACTGAGTCCATCGATCCTTGATCCATGGCAGAGCTCCTGCCTGTTTTCAGAACGTTATGAAACGCTCTCTAAACATCCGCAAGCTAAGTAAGGTTACTTGTTTCTTTCCGACGAAATTTCAGGAAGAAACGATCGAAAAGGCCGGCCTTTCCCTCGCTCCTTCTCTATATAAACCCTACCACCACTACCGGAAAATCCAAATATGCCGAGAGCTTAAATCTTTGCCGTGAGCCAAATGTCGGGCTCTCGGCAAACCAGACGTTCGCCGTGAGCCAAGCCTCTAGACTCTCGGCAAAGGAACAACCGTCGGCAACAACAATGTTTGCCGTGAGCCTATAAGGTTGGGCTCTCGGCAAAGTTTGAACTCTCGACGAACGCGAACTTCGCCGAGAGCTTGAGCAAAGAGACTCTCGGCAAACTTCGACCTCTCGGCATACGTGATCACGTGCCACATTCGTCCTCCCGCCGCCAGAGACGGCGTGTGGGGCGGCTAACGGCCGTCAACCTCTTTGCCGTGAGCCTACATGGTGCTCACGGCAAAGGGTGCTTTGCCGAGAGCAACGGACGTCCTCTCGGCAAAACTGGACACGTGGCACGGCATCCGTCAGGTCGGCATGGCCACGTGGCAGCCTCTTTGCCGAGAGTTTCGCCTAAGCTCACGGCAAAGGCAATGTTTGCCGAGAGCTTTCCAAAGCCTCACGGCGAAGGCAAGCTTTGCCGAGAGCTTCCTGGCAGCTCTCGGCAAACGTGTCCCACATTTTTCACATTTCAACGCCCAAACAAATTTTCTTAGTTCACACATCCTACAAAGTACAACATGTGAGCATTTGACTATTTTACCAATTTGTTTGCTATTTTTAATTTCTTTGTATCAATTTGTTGGGTTTATGGAATAATTCTAAGTGGAATAGAGAAACGATTTGAAAAATGGTAAAAAATGAATTAACTAATGAGATTCATGTAAGTAAGTGTGATGTGAAGCCTTACCAACAAAATAAGAGTATATTTCGATGAAAACATGGAAAAAACCACGTGGATTAATAGTTTTGCAATTATTAAAAATAGCAAATGGAGTCCGAAAATCATGATTTTTGTAGACATCCAATGATTTGGTGTACTAAGAGTGTGGGAAAAGTTAGACGAGGTTTCGGGCAATTTTGTGTCAAACCATGCACAAATCCGAACATCTCCGTAGAAGTTTCCTAAACATCACATGTGATCTCTAGAATTTGAACTCAAAGGGAACTTTAAATTTGAGTTTGCATGCAAAACTTTGTGCACATGTTATAGACACTATAATATGGTCTATGTCAAAATTTGGTATTTTTTCAGAATAATTTGATATATATTTCTACTTCATATATACATGAAATAATGAAAATTTACTAAAATACACATGAAATAATGAAATAATATGTAAACAAATAGGACTTCATGATTTTACTCATCATATAAAATAAGATCAGTATCACCAACACTTTAGAAAAAAGAAATGGAGAGCACAATAAAATAAAAACTAATGGGGGAACAACTCTTTGCCGAGAGCCTCAAGGCGCGCTCACGGCAAACAGGGTGTTTGCCGTGAGCTCGGCCTTGTGGCTCTCGGCAAAGAGTTGTTTGCCGAGAGTTTGCAAAGGAGCTCACGGCAAACTGGTTTGAAATTTTTCGAACTGAAAATTGAATCTTTGCCGTGAGCTTCGATCTGGCTCTCGGCAAAGGCTGTTTTAAAAAGGGTTTTATCTATGATGAGGTGGAAAAAGAAAGCCCATTGATCAGAATTGAACCATCTTTGTCCCGAAAGTCGATCCGGCTCTCGGCAAAGGCTGTCTTTGCCGAGAGCCAGATCTAGGCTCTCGGCAAAGGCTGTCTTTGCCGAGAGCTTTTTTGTTTGCCGAGAGCTAGATCTTGCTCTCGGCAAACATTCAACCACTTAGCCGCCGCACAGCCCTCTCCTCATTTCCCCCACCCCTCTCCCCCAACCCTATCTCCTCATTTCCCTGCACACCCGCCGCCACCGCGCCTCTCTCCCCGCACACCCGCCGCCGTCCTCTCCGGCACCGGCGAGGTCGCCGTTGCCCGCACAGCCGGCCGCCCTCCGCCGGCCCCGGCTGCCACCCCGCCGGCCGCCTGTCCCCTGCCCCGCCCCGCCGGCCGCCCCTCCGTCGGCCCCAGGTGCCCGCACCGCCGTCGGCGTCGGTGTGCGCGGCGTCGGCGGCGTTCGCGTCGTGCCCGCACCGCCACCGCCGATCCCTGCGCGGCGGCCGGCCGCACTTCGTCGACTGGTACCTCGTCCTCGCCGTGAGTATAGCCGCCGCCGCTCGATCCCTCTCCCCTTCTCATCCTCCGATCCCTTTATTAAAACATTGAATTAAAAATTGTATAAACTTGTAGAAATTTTGGATTCATGTGTAGGAATGAGTTAATTTAAAAATACAAATTAATATGATGGTTGTTCTATATTTGTGGATGTATATGATTGTATGAATGTGTGACTCTATAAAGTGAATGTGATTCTATATATGTGAATGTGATTCTTTGTGACTAAATCAATATGATGGTGGACTTTAGAAACCTCACCGTGCAGGGGAATTGCTGCCAAAATTTTTCATTGAAATTGGTATGTTACTTTTTCAGGAGAGGAGTCGACGCTCACCTTCCTCGTGCCGACGCTAGCCCATCCTCGACTCGACGCTCACCGTCATCGACGCTAGCCGGATAGCAAGGTGAGACATAAACACACTTGTCTTTTCGTTTCATGTTTTAGGTCACGTAACCTAGTTAGGCGTCTCCCGTTCGAAAGAGATACATTTTGAGATATGCAGTTCTCTGCATACGTAAAACTGTATCTGTTTCGAATTGTCCACGTTTATTGGACAGCCCGAGGATGCGACGATGTCGTTAGTTTCCATGTTCTACTTCTATCCAGGACAGAATTTCGGCTGCATCTCCCTGTTGTTCTTCGGATGCACACTCTCCTTTCAAGGACGTGTATCTGGAGAACAGCGGGGAGAGCATGGGGCCAGGCTCTCGGCAAAGGTGCCATTTTTTGCCGTGAGCAAGGTGCCAGGCTCTCGGCAAAGATGCCATTTTTTGCCGTGAGCCCTGGCCAAGGCTCTCGGCAAAGCTCCTGTGCAGAGGCCCCGCGCCTGCCCCCCGATGTGGGCCCCATGGGTTCTTTGCCGAGAGCCTGGCACGTGGCTCTCGACAAACCTTGAATTCTTTGCCGAGAGCCTGGCACGTGACTCTCGGCAAACCTTGAGTTCTTTGCCGAGAGCCTGTCACGTGGCTCTCGGCAAACCCAGCTGCGGGCCCCACAGAGACGGCGCAACGCCGTCTCGCCGGCGTTAGGGCCAGGCTCTTTGCCGAGAGGCTACATGCTCTCGGCAAATACCTCCAGTGCACACGGCAAAGGCTTTGCCGTGATCCCGACAGAAAGCTCTCGGCAAAGGTAGCTTCGCCGAGAAAAACTTTGCCGAGTCAGCTTTGCCGAGAGCCGGCTCTCGGCAAAGCCTTTGCCGAGAGGATGATCCTCTTTGCCGAGAGTGCCAGGCTCACGGCAAAGAGCCTGGATCCGGTAATGCACATACTAGCCGGTTGCCCTCACATCTGAGTCTGTGACCTCACTCGCAGCACATCAAAACTACCTAGTGACTGATCGATCGAGAGACCTGAGGCCATATGGCTCGCCCTGCAGGTCAGGCTCATCAGCAGGTCGCCGTCCTGGTGGTGCTGGCGGCGCTCTGCTTCCTGATGACGACCACGACGGTGGTGAGCGGCGGCGTGTCGTGCGGTCAGGTGGTGGGGTGGGTGAGCCCCTGCATCAGCTACGCCATGGGCCAGCAGGGCACCTCCCCGCCGCCGGCTTGCTGCTCCGGCGTGAAGAGCCTCAACGCCGCCGCCCACAACACGGCGGACCGGCAGGCCACCTGCAAGTGCCTCAAGCAGGCCACCAGCATCATGCATGGGCTCAAGCCCGATCTCGTCGCCGGCATCCCCAGCAAGTGCGGCGTCCACATCCCTTACCCCATCAGCGGCTCCACCGACTGCTCCAAGTAATTACTAATTTCATTCTCCTTTACTGCTACTGCTAGTATATATGTAGTAATTAAGTACATATGTCTTTGATTCGTGTTCCTCTTGGCCAATATTTGCAGGGTGCAGTAAGGAGATATATATGATCGATGCATGAGCATCATATCGGAGAATGAATGAACTAGTAATAAAAGATGCATGAATGAATATATCCATGCCTATAGCTACCTTCGTTGTGGTTGCAGTTTATATGCACTGTTATTATTGATGATTAATCAATTAATTTACTCACTGAGAGTGAAATTAAGAGACCCAAGGACCATGCGTGTAATTGATACTGCATTTCAATCAACTATTCTAGTCCTTCCTACAGGTATTCTAGACTGCTACCTGAATTAATGATCTCATGAACCATGTATACTTACCGATCTCTATGTCAAAATCCATGTACTCGGTGAAGCTAATTTTCCTGAATTAGTTTTTTCGGGCCAATTTTAATTCTTTGTCAAGGAAAGGCCCATTAGGAGAAAGTGGTAAGCAGCAAAACCATTGCAAGCCCATAATTGGTCAGACCAGGTAACTACTACTCCATGGGAAACAGCCCAACTGAGGCCGCTCTATCGTCAGACTCTAAACTTTGGGCCCATCTCAGACTACCAAAGAAGAATTCTTCGTCCTCTGCTCTCTGCTAGCAGAAGTTCAGTGATGGAAAATGGATGTTTCTCATTTTCTATCTCTATTGTCGTGCGGTTGTGCCAATAAAAACATTTTTTTAAACGGAACGACAAAAGATTTGTCGTAATTTTTATTAGAAGAGGAAAAAAACAAAAAAAATAATACAATAACGATAAGCAACACCCGACCTACTTTAAAAAATCACAACTAAGACACTACATGGAAGGCCGGGTGAACAACTTTACAACTCTTAAGGATGTGCAACAACTTAAGCTAACCCTCTCATTTTAGCAGTTTGGTAGAGTTCCGCGTCCATTTTAACTAGTGAAACCACTTCTGCCACTTGTTTCGAAACATGCTGAAAAGTTCTTCTATTCCTTTCCTTCCAAATGTTCCACCAAAAATAGATAATTAAACCATCAAAGGATGATTTCTATTCCCGGTTAAAGTTTCGACGCAGTCGTTTCCACCACTGGTGTAGAGCGTGGTAAGGGGATATGAAGGTCATGTCTGCCAAGGCTGGTGACCAACTGATTCCAGGCTTCCTTAGTGTACGCGCACTCCATGCATAGGTGTACTGGTGTTTCTGGGCAAGAGTTGCATAGTTTGCATTGGGGGTCATGTGGCCATCCTCTTCTTGCTAGATTATTGGCCGTGAGGATTTTGTGTTGAAGGAGGATCCATGCAAAGATTCTGTATTTAGGTTCTGCTTTTGCCTTCCAAATTGATGTGCAGGTCTGTTTGCTCTGTCGGCCAAAGAACTGGATTTGGTAAGCACTTTGCGTAGTGTACTGACCATCCTGTGTCCATTTCCATGTAATCTCATCATTCAAATGTTACCTATAAAAACATTTATTCTACGCCTTTCAAATGTTACCTTAGGGTTAAAAATTCTGCCAAATGGATGAATATAAACTGCTTAGATCACCCTGACGTAGAGTCGCTACCTTCACGTCTGCCTTGTCGTTCCCAGGGGGCAGGGTATTGCAAGAGCTCGTTCGGCTGGCAGCTGCAGCGCAGCAACAGCCCAGCCCAGCGAACGAGGCCTAAGTGGAAGTTTTGTTCTTATTTAACAAGATGTCAAGGCTGTTAAAACAAAAGGATGGCATCCGGCATCCCCATGCTAAATATCGAATGGAACTCCAGAGCGCTTTGTTGCACAATGCCGTGTAGCACTTTAGTGTTATGATAAACCTATAAAACGTACCATGGAATGAACTATACAATGATGGCGCAGCCATTGTTTCGTTTCATCACCTCAAACTCATTGCCAAATCTATTGTCATTCTGGGAATACATGAAAAAGAAAACTAACCACGCAGTGAATGGCGGCAGTGTTCACCTCTAGGTGCATCTGTTTGAATGCAGTTGGCCTATGTCTGGCAACTACCTCACCAAATTTTGCTGACTATCAAGATGACAAGGCATGTTGCTCACATTGAATGCAAAAGCTAATGCAAGGGCAAACTTATTAATTGGATGCTTTTGATCTGCTTTACGAACGAGTGCCATTCTGGCTAGCTAGAACCAGTGTAGATCCGATCGACATGCATATATGTAAAGGCAGTTAATTGGTTAGGCATGCTGGATTATTGGCACGTTCAGCAGTAGCGTGGTATAGTAGTTGCTTAGTACTGGTACATTAATTAGTCGTGTTGATATCCACGTTCCTAGCTACGGTAATTAGGAGAGCGTACAGTACTCCGACCCTATAATTCGTACAAGTGCATTCGTGTCAGGTAACCATAAGTCGTCGTATGTAGCGTTCGTACATAAGCATTCGTCGCAGAAGAGACTTGCGTGTCGTACGTGTATATATGGACAATCATATGAATGAAGGTTAGTCATCAATCATCAGGCCGTGCAAAAGCTGGTCCGAATGCAAACGATCGAGGCAGGATCACGTGCATGCATTCATCTCGTCCTGTGTGTACCACGGTCAGTCCCTATGAATTATTGGTTGGTGCTCAACCACCGGTGCATTGCATTGCACCGCAGTAGTCACTCATCAGACAGAGCTAAGACATGCACATGTATGCCGAAGAACCGTGTCCCCGCTCTCAGAATTCACCTCCTATTTATACACCCCCTCTCCCTACTACCCATCACACAATTCAAGCAAGCTCATCAAACAATCCCAAGCGTAGCTAGCTTTTCCTCGGCAGTCACACTTGTAGCTAGCTAGATCAGCGTGCGCGTGCAACATAGTAATTATAATGGCTCGCCTCGGGCGAGATGTTGTTTCTGTGGTCGCCGTGGTAGTGCTGCTGGTGATGGCGGCGGCGGAGACGGCTTCGGCGGCGGTGAGCTGCAGCGAGGTGACGTCGGCGGTGATGCCGTGCCTCGGGTACGCCATGGGGAACGCGGCGTCTCCGTCGCCGGCGTGCTGCAACGGCGTTCGGTCGCTGAGCAGCAGGGCGTCGTCGGCGGCGGACAGGCAGGCGGCGTGCAGCTGCCTCAAGAGCATGACCGGCAGGTTCGGCCGAAGCATGGGCAACGCCGCCAACATCCCCAGCCAGTGCGGCGTCAACGTCGGCGTCCCCATCAGCCCCAACGTCGACTGCTCCAAGTAACTCATTAATCATCCAGATCATTACTAATTAATAATGTTCTTCCTTTCTTGTCGTTAGTACCGTAGTAGTATTAACCACGCATTAATCTATTGCCTGCTTATGCAGGATCAACTGAGGATGAAGAAGGCAGCAGGCATATGTCCAGTGATCGCTCGTTTGATTTTTACTTCTTTCTTTTATTAATTATTACACGCGCACATATAGTACCACCTGTGTTGCTCTGTCGTCGTGCTCGTGCACGGTGCACCAGCAGCTAGAAATCCTTGTTGATACTTGCTGCCAGGGACATCTATTTTGTTTCAGTTTTCATGCTTGCAGCCAGCTAGTACCACACCATATATGCTGCCTTTTTCAGTTAGTCCCCATGAATGAATAAAACAGTTGTACTGTCCGATCCACATATATACAGGCATGATGTATGTGCTTTCAGTTGAGTACTTGAGTAATACTACTATATATGATCGATCGATCGTCCATCTCAACAAGGTCATTCTCAAATGGCAAGTTTCATTTCGTTGTTTCTAATTCTAAGGCAGAGCTCCTGTCAACTTCTTTCGAAGGGTGTCATCGTTTGATGAATGAAAACAACCACTCTCAATACAAACTTTTTTTTTTCATAGGTAATAATTGATGCATGATGCGTGATATATCATTTCAGACTTGAAATTGCATGCGGGCTTTTGTTGGGCTGAAATGGGTCGGCCGGGGTGGTGAACCGGCCTTTATTATTTGGGCTGTCACCCACGAATGCGCCCATATGGAAAAATTTGCATGCCACACACGATGATGATGAGTTTAGTTGATGACATTGTGCATTTCTAAAAACAAAAGAGTCGATGACATTGTGCAATGATATAAGAGATAGGAGGAAGGATGAGGTGCTAAAAAATCCTTCCACCTGCAAGCCATGCCTTCTAACCTGCCTAAGAGGTTTTTCTTATATGACACTTGCTTAAGATTTTGGAAAAGGGGAAGAAAAATAGCCGTCGTAGCAAAATAAATAAATAAGAAAGCTAAATGAGGATAGAATTGATCCTCTGCCATCTTTCTGTTCTACTAGAAGAGAGCAACACGCCAACAAGGAGGCAGTTGCCACAAAAATGGAAGAAACGAGGTGTGACTCGCCGACTCCTGGTCTATCAGTCTATCTGTGCATACTCCTACAGTGCACGGGACTACTGAGAGTCAATTGAGTCATGCGAGTAGGTACGCATCGCAATGAGGCTCACCAGCCACACATTAATGGTTGGCACTCTGCCCCCCCTGGTGCAGCACACCGACGGTGGATCGATCACCCAGAAAAATGCATATCTTGTTTTGATACGTAGTACAAGCAGAAGCTGGCAGGTACATGCATATGAACAAGATCCATGTAGCCGTGTACTCCATGTAATTTAGATGGAGGGATGCATGCTGAGAAAAAAATATGCTATTATTGTCAGTGATTGAGGTTGCCCCGCTAGTCATCGACACCAATAACATATTTCTAAGATGTGAAAACTTATAATGGCCTTGAAATAAACGAGACCCTAGGTCTTACATGTTTCATTAAGATCTTGTCTCATTGTCAAAAAAAAAACCTTTGTTGCTCATAGCAAGTCATTCATCGTTTCCTTACCTGCAAGAGAGATGATGTCAGCAGAGTGTAGCATCCCTTCTTGAAGAGGTAGCTCGTAGGGAAAAGACGGTCTTCATTCTTTTTTGACAAGAGAGATTGTGTGACCGAATGTACTATGATCTCAACGAGGGGTTTCTCATCAAGAGTTTCTTGAGAATTAAATCATACGCCACATCAGATCCTTTTCATAACTTGGTGAGGTCATGTGACAAAAAAGACGAGATGGTTTCATGAGATATAAGAGGAATTACATCACCATGAAACCCAATCCAGACATTTACCTATAAAATGAAATTGTGTACTCAGGGGTGGGAGCTATGTTGAAGCTCCTGTGGACGGCTGTAGACAGGAAAAAAAATTACAACTCCTTATCATTTTAAATTTTTACCATAATATTCTTCAATGTCCAGACATGTTATGAGGTGCCCGCACCCCGTAGCACAATGGCAATGGACCGACTACAAAGAACAATTTTTAGATGAAGGGATTCTCTGTTTTTGTACTAAGGAAACAAATCATGTCGTCTTCCTTGTTTCATTAATTTTACTTTGAAAAGAATACTTTGTTGTAAGTAAGCTCTGATTATAAGAAAGCAGTTTACTAAATCCATTAACCTAGGGCTTTGTTTGGAAAGCAATTGATTGGACCGAAGGATTGGACTGGATGTTAGTTTAATTTATCTCTATTCACTTCAATCAAGTCCTTTCCAATAGGTAAACTAACTTGCGTGGAAAAGCCACGTGGCTCCAAGAGCTTCACGACTGTGACTCTGTGAGAGGAGAGGACACATGGCCACATGGGATGCATGCATCCGCCAAGCACACACGGACCCGGAGCGGAGGCGGTGGTGGTGCGTTGTGAGCTGAAGTACAGTATGTAGCATGGACCAGGATGGGCATTGCGTACGATACGATGTATGCAGCACGTACGAGCGAGTGCGGTCATGTCGCATCAGAGTCCCCTTTTTATTTTGTGGAGATACCACCAGGTACGTATATACATATGTATGCGATCGAATACGTTGTATGTAGATGCATCTATCATGCAAAGATGCCCGCGTCGGCATATACATCAACTCATCAAGGGATGGACGATGTGGATGATCCATCCGCTGTCTCTGGAACTTGATCGATCCACCGAAAGATATAGAGACTTAATTATGTGATACTAGCTACGGGAAGGATTGATAGCGTGCATGTTTAATTGTGTGATAAGAACACAGATCTGCTACCTCCAAACAAACTCAGTAATAATTAACCACACACAGATGGAAACACTGAATGCAACCTTCAGCTGCAGGAAATGATCTGTCCCTGCCTGCTCAATCTTGTTAGGCGGCTGCTAGCTGCTAATCAAATTAATTGACCCTGCAGTGTCAGCTAATAAGCATATGGATCGATGACGATGATTGATGCATGCATCGCTGCTCGGCAACACCCAACTACTTGCTGCTGGTCTCATAACTCCCATCGGGCCCGGCCGGTGGAGGGATCAATCGAAAAGGACATGGATCCACCGACGACCGACTCTGAAATTAACCACACTGCTGCTTGATCATCACCCATGTCGTCCATGCGTGTCGTACTACGTCGGCCCCATGTATCATCCATCGTCTGCTCCTCGTCAGTCATCACTTCATACTACACGACATGCAGTCCATACGGATCGAGAAATGAGCCGAGAGCCTATTTAAAGACCAGCATTCCCTTGCACTCACCTCACCAGCAATACCACTTGCTCCATCATCACTACAACAATCCCAACAAGAAGCTAGGCACTCAGCAGCTAGTAGCAAAGCAAGCATGGCTCGCTCTCAGCAGCAGGTGGTTGTGCTCGCCGTCGTTGCCGCGGTGCTCCTCGCCGCCGCCGCCTCCTCCGCCGATGCGGCCGTGACGTGCGGTCAGGTGAACTCTGCCATCGCGCCGTGCCTGAGCTACGCCCGCGGCATGGGCTCTGCCCCCTCCGCCGGGTGCTGCAGCGGCGTCAAGCGCCTCAACTCCGCCGCGAGCACCACCGCCGACAGGCGCGCCGCCTGCAGCTGCCTCAAGTCCGCCGCCGCCGGCATCAGCGGCCTCAAGCTCGGCAACGCCGCCAGCATCCCATCCAAGTGTGGCGTCAGCATCCCATACACCATCAGCCCCTCCGTCGACTGCTCCAAGTACCTACTACTTTCATTCCCTTTCCTTGCTTGCTTCAACAAACAATTGCTATTTCAATCATCAGTAAACTAATTAAATTACGTCTTGTTCCTTGATGCAACAGGGTCCGCTAGACGACCGCCGGAGCCTGCCTGCCTGCCTCCACGTACTACACCACCGTTTGCTTTTTTTTTTTATGAAATAAAGTCTCTCCGGTGTCGTCGTGTGCACCACCGTCCTAGGTTGATGTGAGAGATCAGGAGTCCTACTCCTCGTGTTGTGTCGTCGTCCATCGGATCCCCTGCTTGCTCCTCTATTTCTGTTTGGAGGACACCGAGTCTGTACCTGCTTGTCCACTGCCTTATCATATATACACCTCCTTTTTTTCATACAGTTTATGTGTATCGATGCTTCGTCTCCGCAGTTTTTCAGTCTTACCAGCTTTATCTCAGTGCGTAAATGTTTCGAGAGAAAAATACACGATTTTCGCTCACTGGCCCATGTGAGAAAAGTAGATGCGGGATTGTCAGTGTATTATTAAATACACAAAAGAGGAAAGATTAGGAACACATATTTTATTTATATTATCGAAAATACAAATATATAGTTTCTTGTACATGTGTGCGCTCCATATAGCCTGCCGTTGGGCGGATCAGACATAGACGATGTGGTCTTCTAGTCTCTGGGGTCTCGGAAAGCTCCCAGTTAATTACCTCCGCAAGACTAGCTTGCTGGAGCACCTCCGGTTAAGCTGTTGTGGTCGTTGTCTTCAATCTACGCTTCACGTCTCCATGCATGTACTGGTGATAGTGGTGTAGATGTGCGGCGTAGCTGAAACGTCAGCTCCGTCGCTCCCGTCGCTCGGCCTCGTCGGTCACGAACGTCGTGGTGGTGTAGAAGATGGGCGTCGGCGTGATCCATGGCCTCGTCGGTGTCCATGAGCTGAAACGTCAGTAGTGCCTGCCCGCGTCGTCCGGCCTCGTCGGTCTCGAACGACGTGAAGTCGTGGTAGTAGTTGAAGTAGATGCAAGGTCACGTGTAGCTTGTGACTGAGTCGACGTCGTGGCAGCTCAATCGTGGAGGTGCTGATCAGCAAGGTTGTCGAGGTAGAGGTCATGAAGTCTTGATGAATCGGAGGGAAGTGGAAGAGATCCATCCGCTCGGGGCACTGCTGCTCCCCTTGCTAACGCATCAGTACAAATGCAAGTGTTCATGATCTCACGTGGCTTGCTGACCCATGCAGCACGTAGAAGCATGCTGCATGCATGGCCATGGAACACTCTTCATTGCTTGCTCGTCTCGATCCAGCTTGGCTCCAGCATGGTCGCCGGCTCCTGGCAGCGATGAATGGATGATGGAGGGGCAGATCGTCTCCGGCCACCTCTAGCAACTCCGATGATCTCACGACACCCGGTCGGCCCACGTGCATGTAGATGTATGCATGCGACCTATAAAACGGAGCACAAAAGAAACCATATACGGTCAACTTGTCGCTTTGCCGAAGACGAACAACGAGGCCATGACGCCTTGCTGCTGCTCGCTGAACTCGCCGGCCTCGGCTCCGGTGGACGCCGGTGGCTCCTGACGGCCAGGACGAAGATGCTTGAGGTCTCCAGGCGTGTAAGCAAGCCTATTTCCTTCCTCTCCTGTCTTGTGTAGTCTTCCTGCTCACCGGATTGTGCTGTGCCCCTCTAGTAGATGGATCTGCAGCAATGTTAATGAAGAGTGAAAGGTTATGGCGCCCAGGCCGGTCAGCCCGGAGCTCCGACTGGGGAGCTTCCTAGAAGGTCGACGCGTCTGTATAGATGCAGTCTCCTGATCTCTCGTGTATCTTGTTTGCTTCTTGTTCTTGGGGTGCACAGCACACACACAAGTATCTATAGCCATGCACGTACATGAGGGCCATGCAAGCATATGTGCCTGTTTGCCAGTTGACGTGTGCCGACCATCTCTTGGCGACACATTCATCTTCAGGCCATCTCGCGTGGACGAGTCATGCGTGGGCATGACAAGGCTTCCCTTGGATAGCACCATATCTCGCCACCATCTTGGTCATCATCGTCTCGCCGTCGGGTCGCTTGCCGCACCCCCGAAGATGAACAACGGGTCCATGACACCTTGTTGCTGCTCGTCGAACTCGCCGCACGATCGGCAACGCTCGGGGAAGGCTGGGACGCCCGCGCCAGCTTGTGTCTCTGGCACGGGCGCATGGCGCACTTGGGAGCGACAACTTTGGGTAGCGTAGGACCGTGGTGCCGTAGGGTCACTCCACCGTGGCTTCCTTCTTGACGTACCTCCGCGGGGCCGGCAGCAGCTCGCAGAAGATCACGGCGGCGCCATTGCTCCTCCATGGTTCGGAGCGTGGTGGCTGTCGCCAATGTTGACACTTCATGTATGCTCTGAGAAAGAAATAAGAGATTAGATTAATCTCACCTGTGTGGGCGAGCTGCATGTCTTGTAGATCGAACATTCATGTCGGGCTGCATGCCACAGCGCCAACGGTGAGGTCACCCGATGAATCGATGTCGCCCATGGTCTTCCTTCGCTTCTAGGCACCGCTCGTCAAGGCAAGCAGGAGGCACATGGCGTGGGCACCTTCTTCTTCGGGTGGTCTGTGGCTGCTGCTGGCTGGTAAGACGGAGCACTCGTCGGGTGCCTCCGGTTGTTGATGTCGGGCTACATAATAGCAGCGCCGAGGTCAGCGGCTTCTCCTCTGGCCTCTGTGTGTAGATGGAGATCGGCGAGGCTGAGGCTGAGTTGATCTATGCTCCTCGTCTTCGGTCAGCCTCTCATGGAGCTCTAGGCTAGGAGCTTCCTATCCGTCGGCCGATTTGATCTATGGCCCCGAAGAGAGCCTCCTGTACAGTGGGTTGATTTTCATGCCTTCTCTCAGTTGGCGTCGATGGAAAAGAAAGAGCCTCTTGCTTCCTTCCTTGGCCTCTGATCTGCAGCAACGTTAATGGAAAGGAGAAGGACATGGGTCCATGACGTCGGCTTGTCCGGCCTCGGCGCTCTTGCTGAACGTGGAGGGCGGTACCGTCTCATCAGTGATGAGCATCGGCCTTGGCTTCTATTCGTGAGCCGCCATGGAAGCAACCTGGCCGGCCGACGTGCGAGGAGCTCCAGTCAGCGAGCCTCCGATGCACTCGCCGGGTTGATCTACATATCTGCAATGGAAACAGAAGAAAATAGTATATCAACCGGCGTGGTCGTCGGCTCCTCGGACTTCAGCCTCGGCCTTCATGTGGGCGCAGCTAGGGGCTGCTGCGGGCTCCCTCCTCGTCGCCACGATCACCGACGAGTTGATTTACATGGACGCTCTCCTCTTAAGCTTTCCCTCCGTCGTCGATGGGAAGGAAAAAGAAGAGCCCCAGGCGAGCTGCAGCGCAATGTGATCTGCAACAATGTTAATGGAGAGGAGAGCCATGAGCCCATGACGTTGGCTTGCCCAGCCTCGGCGCCAGCTAAACGTGGAGGGCGTCATCGTCTCGTCGGTGATGGACATCGGCCTCAGGTGCATCTCTAACTCGACGAGCTGCTCCTTCCGTAGAGCCTTTCTGTTGGAAAAGAAAAGCTCTCTTCCATTCGTGAGAGCTCCATGCATGGCAGCTTCCCGCACGGCCGTCTTGGAGCTCCAATATCTCAACAAAAACAGCTAACAAAAAAAAGCATATCATGGAAGATTACCAATTCAGCGTAAGGTCATTCCCAACCCATAGTGTCTATGGGTGATGTCCATGTTGCCATATCATCAAGACACCACTATAGAAACTATACTCCACAACCTATGGTTTCTTAGTGTGCGTCCCTAATAAACTCACTGTTTATTCTCCTCACCAATCATAATTCTTTCTCATTTAATACGAAGACATCATACTCTCCCAATGCATAACTTAGTAGTGTCTATTGCATAGGTTCTCGTGTAGACATTGGGTCTCATGCAAGACCCAGTTTCTTGCTTTTCTCATTCTCTCTCTCATTTATTAGGATGACACATAAGCAAAGTGTCCTAGGTGGCAGCCTAATTAATGCTATAGAAACCATCCTAGGTGGAGGGTTGGGAATAGCCTAACAATATCATAAGCTGGTGTTTGCACAAATTGGACATCATTAAGTGTTTGTCCATCGATTACACAACAAATATTAAAGCACATCTCAACAGGATCCGGCAATTGCAGCATTAAGTCCACAACACATCCGATCACCTATTCTAACCACCAAGGATAGTATCCCTAGCTACCAGGCATTCAATCAGCAAAATCAGTGGTGTCTATCCAGCATAAACATCACAGCTATTACATCACATCCAATCGCCACAACAAAGATAGGAGAGGAGAATTCACAGGTAGCCTATATCACCGCTCACCTACACGGATCGCACCAAATGTTTTTCCCTCCTTAATGTTCTCTACGAATTCATTGACTTTCATGTGGAAAACTCGCACAACAATATCAGAGCGGTCGCTAAGCTGCTGGCCGGGCTCGAATCGCGGCGCATTGGAAAGGTAAGAAGTCTGCCTTAAGGTCAGGAGGGCCGTATACCCTACATATGGCCATAGTGTCTTGGTAATTCATCACTAGATACCGCCTGCCACAGCGGAAAACAGTCAACTCATCTTTATCCCATGCCAAGGACAAAACATCAAAGGCATTTATTCAAAGCCAAATCAAGGAAGGATATTAATAAGACCACCAGAAAAAAGCAGCACGGCAAATAAGACCACATGAAAACAAGAATGCTATATTTTTTTCACGAGATACATTTTTATATAAAGGGAATTTATTACCAACATCATCTATATGCTGACAGTAAACAGCTATATAGAAGAGTATTTAGAACCAACAGCTCCTACCCCTACTATAATTTCACACACCACACCTTTTTATCTTTCTTCACTTAAAACATTTAGATCCAATAAGCCTGTTAAGGTAGAAGGCCTTGGATCAGCTCAGGACAAAGCCATTTGTAGGAAACAAGAAGCAACTATAGATATGAAAGAAGAAGTATTCATAGATAGGAAAGAAAAGGAAAGAACCAACAGACCACATGCAACTACACATATTATCCAAGGTGAAAGACACGATCCTATCCAAGGAAAGGGAAGCTAAACTATTATCAGATAAAAAAAACTAAAGAAGAAAGCAGCAAACTACACATATTCAGACATGATGCCATGCTATGCTGCTTAAGTTCATAATATTGCTGGCTCCAAATAGACATTTTTTTCATGAATCATGCAGCTAAATAGAACATACATACCACATGCAACTAAGCTATTTCCACCAACCAGAGGATACTGGATTATATAAGGACAAAGAGATCCAGCAAGGTAATTTCAGGACAAAGGTCAGGACAGAAGCTTAAGGCAGACCTCTTACCTTTCCAATGCTAGGAAGACAGCCTCAGAAACAGCAACCTATCAACCGAGCCCAGAACGGACCAACAACAAAGTCTACAATGTCACATGAACAGCTAGCTCTATCCAAAGGCAAGAAAAGGAGCAAAACAATTTAATAAATAAAGCACATTATTATACACCACACTGCTCATCATGATTCTGAATAGCTACCTCTACTCAAAGCTAAGAAAACAATGTGATAAATAAAAGCACACTATTCATACCACACTACTCTATACGATTCTGAACAGGTAGCTCTATTCAAAGCTAAGCAACAGAGCAAAACAATGTGATAAATAAAAGCACACTATTCTACACCAAACTGCTATCAGAAATGCAAAGATGCAGGTAGCATATCTAGGCACAGATCACACTACCAGAGATGCAGGCAGCCAAAAGCATTTATAATTAGGAAAGAACTGGAAGAGGAGAAGAGAGAAATCAGATCTCTACATACACACAGCACAGAAAGCATCCTAAGCACGGCAAACAAGCTTATCTAAATGAAAGATCATCAAAGACCTGATCCACTACCTGCAGATCTGAGGGAAAAGGGTAAGGGAAGGAATAACTCACGTCAAATCTCGTTGGCCAAAGTCACGAACCTCACTGCAACCACAAGAAAAAGGAGACATCGTCATTCATCATGCACAGAAAAATAAAAAGGAGAACTCACGCAACCCACCTTCCTGCAACGACGAGCACTTATCCGAGCTCAGGTCACCGACGCCATGGCGGCGCGTCCACCTGCACAAGCCCACGAAAGATCGACAGTTTAGGCCGACGCAATGAACAACAGCGGTGTGTGATAACCCTTGGCCGCCGGCGATCGCCGTCGACATGAGCGCACGACAGAGAGAATCACGAGATCGGATAACTTGGGTCGGGCGATGAACCCTGACACCCTTTGTGTGTTTTCTGTTTTCAGATATGCAATAGTATGAGTTCTCCTCTCCTCTCTCTCTTACAATATACTCTCCCATACAGAATGACCCCCATGGGTCCACCGCTCAGCTCCTCATTACAAACTCACGCACTCGCCTAGAAGACGCCTTCCTATTTCCCGCCATCGACGACACTTGTAGCAGTCACATGCTCGACACCTCCCCCGGCTTCAGATGTTGCTTGTTCCCAAGCAACTGCATCAGGAAATCGCGCTTTGATCACCTCATAGTCTTCCCACATTGTTGCTTCCTTCGGTATGTGATGCCATTTGATCAAGACCTGGACGATAGCCTTGTTCCCTTTTTTCACCAACCGTCGATCCAAAATGCACTCCGGAGAAAGGTTCTGAGTAGAGAGGTCAAACACTTTGGGCAAGGACTCAAAAACTGGAGTGTAGCAGGGCATAAACGGCTTAAGTTGAGACACATGAAAGACTGGGTGAATCTGGCTGTCTTGAGGGAGCTCTAACTTGTAAGCAGCAGCACCAATCTTGGCCAGCACTTTGAAAGGCCCATAAAACTTGAATGCTAGCTTTGGGTAAGGTCTGTTAGCCACTGAATGTTGAGCATAAGGTTGAAGCTTCAAGAGAACCAGTTCACCCACTTGGAACTGCCGATCAGATCTGTGCTTATCAGCCATAAGCTTCATCCTGTTCTGAGATGCTGCTAAGTGTTGCTTCAGTGTCTGCAGTTGAAGGTCTCTTTCTTGGAGAAAAAGTCCAGCTTCAGAATTAACAGTCTCCAAATTGCCTGAGAACAAAGGGCTCAAAGTGGCGTCATATCCATATAGTGCTTTGAATGGAGAGCACCCCAGTGAAGTATGGAATGCAAAATTATACCACATTTCTGCCAGAGAAAGCCATGATTTCCACTTGTGAGGAGAGTCATGCATTGCACGCCTCAAGTACATCTCTAAACATTGATTAACCCTTTCAGTTTGGCCATCAGTTTGTGGATGATAAGAGGTACTCAATGATAACTTAGTATCCAGCAAGGAAAATAAGGCGTTCCAGAATGAACTTGTGAATATCTTGTCTCTGTCAGACGCAATAGACTTTGGAACTCCATGCAATTTTATCACATTGTCCAACACAAGCCGAGCTATCCCTTGTGCTGTGAATGGATGCCTTAATGGAATGAAGTGACTACACTTGGTGAATCTGTCCACCACTACCAGTATAGCGTTGCAACCCTCAGATAGGGGCAAGCCCTCTATGAAGTCTATGGACCATTCCTGCCAAGCCCCTTGAGGTATAGGTAATGGCTGCAGTAACCCGGGTGACTTGACATTCTCATGCTTGGCCTGTTGACAGATGCTACACTATCTGATAAACTGCTCGACATCCTGTTTAAGTCCCCTCCACTGAAATAGTTGTTTCAGCCTGTGATAGGTAGCTTTAATACCTGAATGTCCCCCAACCGGACTGGCATGCAAAGCTGCAATGAGCTTAGTTTGCAAAGCAAAGTTCTTGGCAATCCATATCTTGTTGTTCAACTTGATCAAACCTTGATCCAAGGTATATCCTTGCTCATTAGGACTAGCAACAACTAACTGTCGAAGTAGTTCTTGAGCATGTGGGTCTGTGGTATAAGAATTCAGCACTTCCTGCATCCAAATAGGCTGCACCTCTGAAACTGCTTGAATAGCAAACATGTGTCCACACCTTGACAAGGCGTCTGCTACCACGTTCTCCTTCCCTTTACGGTACACTACCTTAAATTGAAGACCCATCAATCGAGTCATAGCCTTCCTTTGCATTTCTGAGTGGAGGTTTTGTTCACCCAAATAAGATAGACTTTTGTGATCAGTTCGTATGAGAAACTCTTTCCTTTGCAAGTAAGACCTCCATTTTTCCACTGCCATAATGAGGGCCAAAAATTCCTTCTCGTAAATGGACAACTTCTTATGTTGCATGCCCAATGCTTTGCTCATATAAGCCACAGGCTGATCACCTTGCATAAGGACAGCTCCCACTCCCCCATCAGATGCATCAGTCTCAACTACAAAAGTTTTTGTAAAATCAGGCATGGCTAATACAGGGGTAGTCACCATGGCCTATTTTAGACTGTCAAAAGCTTGTTGAACAACTTCTGACCATTCTAACTGCCTTTTCTTCAATAGTTGAGTCAAGGGTTTAGCAATGAGTCCATAATGTTTAACAAATTTCCTATAGTACCCAGTGAGACCGAGAAAGGCTCTCAATTCGGTTACAGTAGTTGGGACAGGCCAATTGAGCATTGCTTGGGTCTTGCTTGGGTCAGTAGCCACCCCCTTGGACGAAATAATGTGGCCCAAGTACTCAATTTGCTGCTGAGCAAAGTAACATTTGCTGCTCTTCAGAAATAACTTGTGATGCCTGAGTTGTGTTAGCACCTGCTTGATGTGATCCACATGGGACTCCAGTGTTGGGCTATATATTAAAATGTCATCCAGGAATACCAGTACAAACTTCCTTAAAAAGGGGCCAAGGATTTCATTCATCAAGCACTGAAATGTGGCTGGAGCGTTTGTCAATCCGAAGGGCATAACTCGAAATTGGTAGTGACCATGGTGAGTCTTAAATGTTGTTTTATGTTCATCCTCAGGTTTCATTCTGACTTGATGGTAACCAGCACACATATCCAACTTTGCAAAATAATGAGTACCAGCAAGCTCATCTATAATCTCATCAATAATTGGAATAGGAAATCTATTTTTGATGGTGATATCATTGAGTTTCCTATAATCCACACAAAAACGCCAAGTGCCATCTTTCTTTTGCACAAGTAAGACAGGTGATGCATAAGGACTAGTACTTGGTGAAATGAGCCCTGCAGCTAGCAGTTCTTTAACTTGTCTTTCTATTTCATCTTTATGCAAAGGAGAATATCTATATGGCCTGGAATTAACAGGAATGGAACCAGGAATGACAGGGATAGAGTGATCATATAACCTGGATGGTGGCAATTGTGTTGGGGGTTGAAATAAATCCGGAAACTCATTGCACAGGCTGAGGTATAGCATTGTTTCCCTGGTTCTCAGCCACTTGAACAACAGCATAGGCCCAGATATCATTACCAGCTTCCCACTTCAGAGCTCGTGCCAATGGAAGTTCTTGTAGACTCAGAGGTGCTGGAGGAATCCCTTTTAATGTATACTGAACACCTTTTTCTTCAAAGTTCATGGTGTGATTCTCCCAGTCATGAGTAATGGGACTATGAGACTTGAGCCAATCATAACCCAAAATGCAATCATATACTCCCAACTCTAAAACTCTCATATCAGTGCAGCCTGTATAGTCCGGCAGCCACCAAGTTAGTTGAGGAGCAACCTTATCAGATAGTAGAATTTCTCCATTTGGTAATTTGACTTTCTTGGGCTCAGCAGAGATTGGTTTGATGCCCACCACATCCAAAAATGCCTGGCTGACAAATGTATGAGAACGACCACTGTCAACCAATGTTAACATCACCTTGTTCTTGACTAAGGCTCTGAGTCTCATGGCATCCCCAGATTCGGTCCCAGCTAGTGCATTGAGAGATAAAGTGCCAAATTCCTCAGTGAGTGAATCCTCCATAGATAGCTGTTCCAGCACCTCGTCAGTCAAGTTGACATCCAAGTCGTTAATTACCAAAGCATTTACTTGACTCTGACTCTTGGGCCTCTTCAAGCACTTTGCAGGATGAGAGGGGTCATATGGTTCTCGGCAGTAATAGCACAAGTTCTGAGCCCTACAGAAATCCCGGAGCTGTCTCTCTTTAGAGAACTGCTGATTGTAGGATGGTTTACCCGAGTCCCCTTTGCTGACAACTGGTGTATAAGATTTACCAGAGGTTCCCAGTCTGGGTGACTTCCCTTTTGTCCTTTCCTGGATTTGTTGCTGTATTTTTGCTAGCATCACAGCCCTTTCCATAGTGGCAGGCACTTGCCCTTGCACTGCAAAACGAATATCTGATTTCAATCCTTTGATGAACTGAGAGATAAAATAGGTTTCACCTATTCCTTGATTATGCATAGTGATCTGAAATTGCAATGCCTCAAATGCAGCAACATACTCTTCCACAGTGCCTGTCTGTTGTAGCTCTAGTAATTCATCAATGGCATGCTGAAAGTCATAGACCCCAAACTTTGCTTGCACAACGTTCATGAAATGATCCCAATCCCCCAATCCATACTTCTGCTTGTACACCTGCATCCACATTTCCGCATTCCCATCCATATGCAAAGAAGCTGCTGTAGCCCACATCACCTCTGGAATTTCCATCAATACAAAGTAATCCTGGCACTTGTCCTGCCAAATGCGAGGATGCTTGCCATCAAATCTTGGAAACGACATCTTAGGCATGAATTTTTTCTTGTGATTGTAATCATTTCCCCCATCAGTATGAAAGTCCCTTTGAGTCCTAGCAGCACGTGATCCACTCTCCATGGTACTCTTCTGCCGAGCAAACTGCTCACCCTGCCGTGCTGAATTTGATGGATCTGAAACTGTCTCTGCATTCTGCGCCAACTGTGCAACAGCTTTACTAGTACCCTCCAGTTGTTTGGCCATGAGCTGCTGATCTTTGAGCATCTGCTCCATCACGCTACTGGATGTACCAAACCGTGCCTCAATCGCTGCTGATTGGTCTCGATAGTGTCCACCTTGGAAAACAACAAATCCAACTGTTCGAGCACCTCACCCCATCGCTCATCTTCCACTTGCGCTCTTTCCCCCATCTTCACCAATAGAAGCTGCGTCTGAGCGGAAGGTTTCGGCGGAGCCGTGATGTCTGCCCTCAAGCCGACAAACTTCGATCGGTTTGATGTTACCTCAATCCCCCTCGTGAGGCCCAATCTAAGTTGTGCCAAGCCGAAGGAGTAACGCAGACCTCAAATTCCGACCACAAGATCCAATCGACACCACTTTGAAAGCAAACTGCACACCAATCTCTTCGCCCGCAAGTTGAATTTGGGGTGGTGTAGGAATCACAGCCTAGTCAAAATTCGTCGCGGAGTGCTCCGCATCGACCTAGCCAACCTACCCCGTTTCCAATCTCAGACCGATGGATTCGTGCGAAGAAGAAAGGGAAAGGGGACGGAAGCGTACCGAGGAACGACTGTCTCTGATACCACTTGTGATAACCCTTGGCCGCCGGCGATCGCCGTCGACGTGAGCGCACGACAGAGAGAATCACGAGATCGGATAACTTGGGTTGGGCGATGAACCCTGTTACCCTTGGTGTGTTTTCTGTTTTCAGATATGCAATAGTATCAGTTCTCCTCCCTCTCTCTCTCTTACAATATACTCTCCCATACAGACTGACCCCCTTGGGTCCACCGCTCAGCTCCTCATTACAAACTCACACACTCGCCTAGAAGACGCCTTCCTATTTCCCGCCATCGACGACACTTGTAGCAGTCACGTGCTCGACACGGTGGGAGGAAGGGATGAGGGCACGAGAAACAGCCGGAGGCCATGGATCCAAACCCTAGTGGTCGAGAAGAGCGAATCGGACGAGCGAGGTAGAGAGGGGATGAGGAAAGCCTCTGGCTTTGGGACCCGGAGCAAGAAGCATGTTCAGCATGAAATGCATTCAAACAAAGTGTGATCCTATATTTATTTTTAGTTCTTTTTATAAAAAAATAATCTAAATGCCTATTCATAGCGGTATTCCTACAAATTAAATTTTGATTTCAAATAAATTCCAAAAAAAATTTAAATGGCTGCTATTTAAAACATGGGATGAATTGCTGGTGTTACATCTATCAACGAAACTCTTCCACCAGCCAGCCATCCAATGACAACCGGGCCCGAGGCATTCGGGGCCCACCGCACAGGGATACTGCAAACAGTGGGCACGAAGGCCGTGGGTGCCCAGCGCGAGCGCGCTCACGCGCGTCCCCCGTGAGGTTTTCGACGCGCGATATTGTTGCACGCTGAGCCTCTCCTTCCTTCCCTTGCGTGTGGGCCTTGTCTCCAGGAGGTCCACCTGCCAGCAATACGGAAGATGGACTGGGTCTACCCGGCTCTGTTAATCGCTCAACGCTGGCTCATCCTCTCCTAAGGAGGTCGGTCCACAACTTGGCACACTTGCTGCGGTGTGGAATAAGTCCAGGAGGGCCTCGCCTGCTGCACTCCCGGGAGAGGTCAAGCGGAGAGCAAAAGCAGCGCCGAGGAGCTGAGACGCGTGTCGAGCTGCGGAGGTCTCGATGGTGCCGTGGAGCGCCAAACAGGGGGGCCTCTCTCCGTCGGCCGATCCAAAAAAAAAAAAAGCCCTGTGTACGAGTACATGATGGCCTTATATAGGCAGCAAACCTGGCCGTCGCCCCGAAGTTTCTGCGAGCGTGGTTATCTGCACCCACCGCCGCCTCGATTTGGTTAGAGATATTCACGGTTAGTTCCTTGCTTCCCGGCCAAGTTGATTGATCCATATCTGGGTCTTTTTACTGAGGCGATAACCATCCCGGCACTTCAACTCTCAATGAGCTGTGGGCCTAGTCGTACGAAGTCCCATTGCACCAGGTAGAAGGCCACTACGTACTCCGTATGTGTTTATCTCCGGCTGGACCCACGAAGATATCTCTTGGTTTGTTGCTGATCAAAATGCCATCTGGCCGCCAATGACAGGGCCTCTAGAAGCTTCCATTGCCTCTAGTCTCTAGAACATTCTAGACCACGCCGTCTGTCTCGTGGGCCGGCCGTATAGCACTACGGCTTCATATACGTGCGTGGGCGCCCATGCATGGGGCTGCTGTGCACACTTTATGCTCATGCATGTACGTGACATGCATGCATCCAGAGCTAGTTAGCTTCTCTTCTTTTTCTTCTTTCTTCTTGTACGTGTATCTTCGATGAGACGCCATATGTGCTGGCCGTAACTTGATCAACGAGACTAGTATACTTCCTAACTTTATGCTTTTATCTCTTGCTAATTTGCATGATCTTACATTGGGACCTCATTACGATTTTAACAAAAATCTCATCAAATAAGTGACAAAATCTCGTCAAACAGTAAAATCAACATATATTATCATGACTTGATCATGGTGGTTAATTGAGGTTGATCAGTCGACCGAGGAGGTGCTTACTAATTAAAGAAAGGATAAGATGGTTACATTAAAGATTGAGATTAACCAAAAAAAGGATAAGATGGTTACATTAAAGATGCGAACGCCACACAGTACTCACAACCAATACAAAAAGTCATTATTTTTCAGAAGGGAAATGATAACATTAAACATCAATAATCAGTACATTCCACAACACATGAATCAACCAAAAAAAAATAAAGAGAAGTTGATCAATAAAAAATAAACTAAAAATAGAGAAAAAAATCATCTCAATGTCCATCAAGAAATAGTTACTCTGCTCTGTTTTTTTACAACCAGAATCCCTCGTCACCCCTTGTTAAGAACATCCTGATGCGAAACTCCATGGATTGGTGGGATACTATGATAGAAGAAGGGAGATGAAGAAATGATCTGAATGACTGTCTATCAAGGAATAGTTACTGTAGTGGCTAGTCTGGTAATTATTTTTGACAACCAGAGACCCTTGTTGTCAATGTCAAAGTCCTCTTTTAAGGCTAAGAGACTTGGTCAATTATGGTTACGTTTAAGGATTCGTTGAGTCTCTCGATTATTTTTTTGTCCATGCTTGTCCTTTTTCTATTTTTTCTTAGTTTTCTTTTCTTTCTTTGTTCCTGCAGATTTTAATTTTGGTGTACAAAGTTTTCCTCAAATAATGAAAAATCGGATCAGTATGGGATTTCCCCCTCCTGTTTCACAAAACAAGATGCAAGCGGGTCTAAGGGCACCTCCTGAATCGGAGGACGTTGAAATTTGTGTGTGTATAAGGGGTGTGAATTAAAATAAGGTTATCGATGAGTATCAATAATGCATAAGATGGTAAATAGAATGTTTTGCTACTGATCAACAATGTATCTTGGCACAAATTTAATTCAGAACAGTAGCACCAGTTGTGGAATGGGGAATCAGTTTTCTTTGCTTCCTCCCTTGGGCTCAATATTATATATGTAAGAATTTCGCAACAAATAATTCATTCCTACAATAATTAGGAATATTTTCTTTATTACCTACAAAACGCATGTTGTGCTATTTTTATTATGAACCAGTATATAAATATTCACCGACATCTTTTATAAGTGTTTGTACAATGGAAGCTAGCATGGACAAGTCACCCATACCAACTCATAATTAGGAGCATGCATGGATAAATCCTCGAAGGCCCACCGGCACATACCTCAGAGATTATTTTGTGTCGGGTCTTGCTATGAGACAATATGTGTAGTCTCCAGGGGCGGATCCAATGTGGGGGCTGGAGTCCCCCCGAAGCCCCCCCCCCCTAAAAATTCCAGTCATGGGTGAAGAGGAGGAAGGTGAAAATGAGGAAGAAGAAGAAGGAAAAGGGAGAAAAGAGAAAGAAGAAGAGGAAGAGGAGCCCCCCTTGTAGGGATGCCTGGATACGCCACTGGTAGTCTCCAAAGTATCAAGGCCGACTCTTGTTGCAAGCCGGCTCTAATATGGCTCTTGTACAAGCCGGCCCTTACATTTTTTCCATCTTTGTAATTTTGATTTCAGGTTGTTTGAAAAAAATTATAACTTTATATTTAGACTTGGATAAGACAAACTAGAACATTCTTCATTGGTTTTGTTTTGGAAAAAGTCCTTTTCACCTCCCTGGACAATGGGCAGAGTTTAAATTTTCTCCCCAGACCACAAAACCGTCTAACCAGCCTCCTTGAACTTTTGAAACTGTATATTTCACCTCCCCGAGCTGGATGTAAGCAGTTTTCAAGGCGGTTTTCTATTGTTATTTTTTTTATTTATTTTGGCTAAAACTTTGAAAAATCATAATAAATAAAAAAACATAAAATCGAAAATTCAATTTTGTTGGACTGTATATCTATACCTATTTCTAAAGCAAGCAATGATTCTGCCCCTTTTTGGTCCGTCGTGGGCCCCACTTGTCAGTTGGTCCACCTGTCAGTGACCAGACGCGGCACAAGTTATTGTCTCCGACTCCACTTCCCGTAGTCCCGTTCCTCTCTCCGGCTTTACCTCCCAACCTCCCGATGGCCATGGTGCCCGCATCTCCCTCGCTTCCTCCCTTCCCCTTGACCCCTCTCCATCCATGCGTTCGCGTCCTCACCCCACCCACTCGACAGCGTCGATGGCGCACAGGCGCAGGCGCAGCCGCCCCCCACCCCCCTCCGCCGCCCTACATCCTCACTCGACGGCGGCCATGGCGGGCGCAGCCGCCCCCCACCCCCCTCCGCCGCCCTACATCCTCACTCGACGGCGGCCATGGCGGTGCAGCCGCCTCACCTCGGCCACCCCCCTCGGAATCGAGATGCGTCTGACTCTAATTGGAATCCGAATCGGATGCATGGAGGCCTGCCCCTAATTTGCTCGTCTCTAATCGGAGTCGGAAGGACTGCACGTCGGTATCGAAATCCTTGCCGACTCGGAACCGTGTTGCTGTTCTTGTTTCCTTGTATAAATGTAAATAAATAGCAGCAGAATTGTATGGTCGCACCATCGAAACGCTCTTTGCTGCAGACAAAACGGCCTTTGTTGCAGACGAATAGTTCGTGTTGGTCTCCTACAAACTGCACACAAGGTATGTGTTTTGATGTAAGTCATATAGTATATAAAGTTTGTAGTATGCACTGGCCTTGGATTACCCCCAGCAGTCGAATTCAGTTGGTTTGTCAGATTAAGGTTTTACAGCACTCTGAATTATTAGCCTGTTCTGATGTTGTAGTTTTTGTTGTCTCTACAGAAAAATGGATCCCCATAACACTGATGTTGAATCAAGCAATGTTGACAATGTAGAGGCTCGGCCCTTCAAGAAAGCAAAATGTGAACAGATGGATGATTGTGACTTATCTCTGTCGCCTTCGTCACCAGCCACCGTATTGTCATTACCTCCTGTTAGTTCTTCTGAATCAGATAAAGAGATGAAGGTTATATATTCTGATAATATTCAAAGTGATACTGAGATGAATGACACAAGAGACTCTGAATCAGAAAAAATGATGAATGACAAATCAGTAGTGTCAGTTGACAATAAGGAAGATCAATCAGAATCATATCAGCAGATGGATGGAGAAATAGTTTTGTTAGATCATGATAACCAACTGGAGGAACACGTAAACTTCAAAGTTGATCAAACATATGATTATCTTCCTCAAGGTATATTCTGTTCAAATTTTCCTGAAGCTATATTGTCTACCTGTTACTTTACAATAAAAAATATTTATTTCAATATTTGCAGATTATTCAATGACCGACCTAGACTACTGTGCTCAAACAATAATAGAAACATCTTTGTCAAATGAGATACTGGTGAAGATAGATGAAATATCTGTCACACAAGCTCAATTGTTGTGCCTGGTACAGCCAGAAATATACCTGAATGACGATGTAAGTGCACCTACTTACAAGTGATCTCATATCATTAATTTTTCCTTATATAAAAAGTTTGTTACTTGAATCTTTACAGGTCATCAGCGCGTATATATGTTGTATAAAGGATCAAGCACATATACAAAGTAGGAATGACGTAAAATTTTACTTCGAGAACCCCTTTATTTCTGTGATGCTAAAAAGGGATGGCCACCTTGGAATAAAGGAAGATGGTAACTATATTACAGAGATAGTGAAAAACTATCTAAAGCATGAAATGGTAACTCCTAATTTGATAGTTATTGAACAGATGTTCTTAACACCAATATGAGACTAACCTGCTGTCTTTATTATAGGTTCTAATTCCAGTAAATATCAAAGACACGCATTGGTATTTGGCTGTTATTAACGCGCGAAAGGGTGAGATACAAGTACTTGACTCATTATGTTGGGAGTTGAACCGATCTGACCTCATTACTGAATCTTTACTACGGTAACATTGATACCCCTTCAATTGATACTTCACCTATATACATCATTACTGAATCTTTACTAATATACCATTAAACCTGCAGCTACGAGGGATACAATATCATTTCAACATTATTGAAAGGCAGCAAAACTTGATTAACCATAATTGGAAAGACCTCCAGGTTACTACATGGACAATAACAGAACAACTACAAGAGCCAGTGCAAAAAGACGGGTATAGTGAATAATAAAACACATTTTTATTTTCTTATTTAGTATATATGTATACTCAGTGCTCTATAACAATGCAGCTCATCCTGTGGTCTATTCATGCTGAAATTCATGGAATACTGGATCGGAGATGCGCTATCCCACACTATTACACAGGTTTAGTTTTCTTATTATATTGGAAAAAACTGTGCAAGTGATGACATGTAAATTCTTTTATCTGTACTAATATTGATTGCTACCATACAGGAAGATATTGGTCATTTTAGGTACAAGTTAGCAGGCATACTGCTATGTTGGAAAACAAACACAGCAGCAATGATTCCCCATTTTCAAGAAATTCATGACACTACAGCAACTTCAGATGATGACTCAATATTGGAAGGTCCATATACTCCAAAGGAATCCAAAGCATCAGAATCATTACCAGATGAAAAAAATATCAGTCACTAATGTCTGTTCTTTCTAAGATGAGTGTACAAGAATTAGTTGGTGGCCTTTGCAACTACATCAAGTCGATTAATTGTGCGGAGAACTTGGAGTAAGAAACTTCAGATTGCTACTACCTGAAGTTATACATCAATATTAGAATTTAATACAGAAAATTAAACATTTTATTTTGCTCTTAATGAATGACAGGAAAATATGGGTGCAAAATTCCAAGCCATATCGCATTAGCTTGACTCTCAGAAAACTGCAAGAAATACTAAACCAAGATCTGCCCATGGACCGTGATTGTTTCAATTTGGTCATCCGAAAATTCATTTTTGACGACATTCAAATAGTCAAAAAAGCCAGAGGAACAATAGCAAAGCATTATCTAGACATGCAATTTTGGGTATGTAAGTCTTCACAGTGCATAATATTTATATTCATCATTCTTTTTTGCCCATGTTTCTAACACTAATTTATAATATCTTAGATGATTTCTGACTTTGGACGACATCCAAACTTCCGTAAGAAATTAGATGTGGAACAACTAGCACAATCTGTTCGTTGCTGGCCTGGCATCAACTATAGTGTTTCAACATGCAAAACTGTAAGATCATTTCCCTTTACTCAAGCACCTTTGCAGGTTATTATGCTGCAATATGCAGCATTGTTCTTGTCATGCTAACAACTAATCTTTTGCAGATTCTTATACCAATAATAGAATGCGGCGGTACCTTCATTCTGATTGTACTGAATCAAGATACAACAACTGTCTATATTGTAGATCCTACTCCACTTGATCCCATTTACAAATACAATCCAAGTGCAAGATATGTGAAAAAAATTTTATGGATTGCTGAGTACTTGCCAAAAGCCATGGCGATAACATGCCCAGGTTCTAGATGGAATGAGGATATTTTCCTATGGCGTCAAATTATCTTACAAGATATTCCAATTCAAAACAGGTAAGCTAAATTATCTGTTGATAAATCAAGCATTGTTAAGTGTTCTGCATATGCTGCTGATATATACTGGAATTCTTACTGATATTCTTACTATCTTATCAGGGAGCTATCTGGTTATCTTGTTTCCCTCTTCATGTGCCTATGGAAAACTGAAAAACTGCAGTTGCCAATTATAAAGGTCAGTATCGTGAGGGTTAAAATATTATTATTTACACATGCATTATTTTAATATTAATATTTTACATAATCTGCATGTACAGGATAACTATGAAATAAGGAAGCAATTTATGGCAAATCTACTAACTTACAAGGACAATGAATGTGAAGACAACATGCCTGCTGGTGTTCAGGACTTCCTCAAGTGTATCGATGCTACACAAATTTAGAAATATAATTGTGCAAGGACAGATGACTTATGATACCAAGTTGAAAGTGTTCTAATTTTACACCCAGACCTTTTGCTTGTATATATCATCTTGTAAATTGATTGCTTGTAGAGGAGCCTTGCGGTATCAAGCAAGAAGAAATACACTGTAAACAATGGCCATTGTGCATGTATGCGCTTATATTATACACATACTATATTATATTATATATGGAACGAGCGGTAGCTGGTTGTACAATGAGATTGTTGCTGATGCATGCAGTGACTCGTCAACAAAATCATAACTTAAAGATCATGCTGTTGGGAATATGTTTAGTTAATGAGGATGCAGTAATCAAAAGTAGAATTCAAAGTTGGGGGGCGGGGGATTAAACAGCTGCTGAAAAAAAGTAATTGATACTCACGTGAAACATCAAATTATATAATTCAATCAAGGTTACATCAATCGATCAATGGGCTAGCTAACAGCCATGAAACCAAGATCAATGCAAACTTCACAGCCTGTCACCGGCGCCGCCGCGTGCAGTGTCCTCCTCTGTTGACGCCGGCCACCACCACCTTAATGCGTACATGAAGCCGAATAGAATTAAACAATTAAAAAGCATGCATCCGAATAGGATTCTGGATTCAACACTTCAAAAAACGTGCACGAAACAAATTAGGATTCAGTGTTGACGCAGGCCACCACCACCAATCTGTTACAGGGATACTTGCATGTATCAACGTCACAAAGTAAGCGTACATGAAACCGAATAGAATTAAACAATTAAAAAACATGTGTGAAACTGGTTAGGTACATGAAACCGAATAGGATTCAACAGTAAAAAGAAGGTGCACGAAACCAATTAGGATTCAGATCGTTCCAGACTATAAAGTTTACAGCAAAGATGCAAAGCAATACACATAACAATCCCTTCAGAGTTAAAAAAAGTTCAGTCACCCCCTGAACCTAACGACAGCTCAACCGCATATATTGCCTCCCAAAAGCTCCCCATAATCAATGGCAACTCCTGGTATGTGCAATTTTATATGAAGCAGTGAAACACAACAACTGTACTGTCTATTCTGAATTTTCCTGAAACTAGCATTGCATGATTTTCATTCTATTTTTATTATTTTTTAACTCTATGCAGGTAAGACATTTGAATCGCAATCGCAACTATTGGACGACAATGAGCAAAGAAGAAAAAGAGATCGGTATAGGTATGCACGGATCCCTGATCAACAAAAGCAGGAAATGCTAAGAATGCGCCGAATGCGCCGTGAAGTCTGCCGAGAAAAAAATACAACTAAGGATTCAACTGTATCCAAGAAGGAAAAGAAATTCATACGTGAGAGGGCAAGATATGAAAAAATGCAATCTGACCAAAAGAAGGCAAGGTATAAACAAGTTGCCGCTAATCGTGCACTTCAGCATGACACTCTACACAAAAACTCAATCGCAATGGTGAACCCTGCATATGAAGCAACAGAGAAGTCAACCAATGTTAGTGCACCCACCATAAACCAAAATCAGAGGAAGCATGAAGCACCAGCAGAAAAACAGGAATTGCTAAGCCAGAACAAAAGAATAACACCTACAAAGTTGAAAATAATTTCTGACCAACCAGAAATAAGCAGTCATATGAGGACAGAAGTCACCAGTCACGTTGATGAACCTCTACACGAAGAAGTCATCAAAGAAGGTAACACTCAATTGCGAACATTACTCTCTCAATTAAATACCGAAAGCATCCATGAGTTTTCAATAATAACCATCTTTCATGGGCAGGGTTGCCTGGTTCAGTATATCAAATCAGCAAGAATGAAGAGACCTCAAAGCACTCCTTAAATGATGATGATGAATACGGTGAGGATATCAGAAAAATATGTATTATAATTCAGTTAAAATATATTAACATATCTTTACACAGATGATGATGGAGTCATATTCGAAGAGGACGACGAAAACGAGGATAACATGGCCTCTACTCAAGGTATTCTTGAACCTATAAACAATTATCCATCAATCATATTAGTGTTTTTTTAATATCTTTAATTCTAAAAAACAAAACAGAATGGGAAGAAGACGTGGAAATGGAAATCAAAGAAGACATGACAACAGCTACAGAGAGTTCTAACATCCCTGATCCATATGACATCGTATATAGTAATATTCCAGACAGCACACACATGCTGAAACCTGTGGGAAACTGTGCATTCTGTGATGCAAAGAAATTTCAGCACGAAAGTGATGGGCTATGCTGCAAAAATGGACAGATAAGCCTAGCTAATCCAGAAACACCACCTCAGCTCATGAGACTCTGGACGAGCAGCGACTCTGATGCTATACATTTCAGGAAAAATATAAGGTTTTTCAACGGACACTTCTCATTCACTTCTCTGTATTGTCGTCTCGACAGAGATACAACTACCATGAGAAACACCGGTATTTACACATTCCGAGCTCATGGTCAGATCTATCACAACATACGCTCGTTTGGTAAAGATGGCTCAGATCCTAAGCATCTGGAACTCTACTTCTATGATGATGATCCAAGCTTAGAGCATAGGTACCGCCATTGCCGCAAGGAAATGTACGAGCAAGACAAACATATAGTCAGTATTATAACTGATGTCCTACATAGCAACCCATACTCTCAACAGTTTCGGAGTTTGGGGATGGAGCAAAACCTTGAGGACTACTGAGTGATATTGAATCTAGACCAAAGACTGGATCAGAGGACATACAACGCACCAATCAGTTCAGAAGTGGCTGCAGTTTGGATTGAAGGAAACGAAAGGAGGAATACTTTTGATAAGAACGTAATACTACATGGGAACAACAATGAAATACAAGGCATCAGATCATACCATGGATGTTACGATCCGTTGCCATATCCCCTGTTCTTTCCTCAAGGTGAATTGGGATGGCATGCTGATATCCCTAAGGTTGGAGTCACTGCGCAAGAAATAGCAACGGCTCGTGCTAATCGTAAAAATAATGATGGCGACCCAGGTTAGTGTTCAATATATTAGTTTATTCACAAATATGTTTTAATTTAAGAGATACATTAATGCATATTCACTATAACTTTAAAATTTGCATGTTCTACGCAGATTCAGGTGGAAGAATGTGGGTCACCATGAAAGAATACTACTGCTACAAATTTCATGTGCGACCAAACATATTCAACCCAATTCTGTATGGCGGACGCCTTTTCCAACAATTTTCCGTAGATACATACATCAAGATTGAAAGCTCACGACTAGACTACATATGGAAAAGAAATAAGAGCAGATCTATACCAAGGCCTTCTCGACAGTGTTCAGGCAGGAGAGGACAGGGGAAATGCAGTTGGCAAACGAACTGTGCTTGCCTCATCATTTATTGGAGGTCCCCGAGACAAGCTGTGAAGGTACCTAGATGCAATGGCTTTAGTTCGGAAATATGGAAAGCCAGATATATTCCTCACTATGACCTGCAATCCAAACTGGGAAGAGATCAAGAGTGAGCTGGAATATGGTCAAACACCACAAGATCGATCGGATCTCGTCGTTCGTGTTTTCAGAGCAAAACTAGAAGAAATGAAGAAACAACTGTTTGAAGAGGACACCCTGGGTAAGGTTAAAGCCTATACCTATGTTGTGGAGTTTCAAAAGAGGGGTCTACCACACGCTCACTTCTTGCTGATCATGACTGGAAAATACAAGTATACTTGTCCAGAGCAATACGATAGGGTCATATCCGCAGAAATCCCGGACCAGCATAAGTACCCAGAGCTATATAAAATGGTCGTCAAACATATGATGCATGGACCTTGCGGAGCATTGAACATGAACTGCCCATGCACAAAAAATCGCAAATCATGCAAGAGCTATTATCCGAGAAAATTTAACACTGCTACCATTCAAGGCAAGGACTCCTACCCACTGTATCGGAGACGCGATGACGGTCGAACTGCAACAGTACGTGGACACAAACTAGACAACAGGTGGGTCGTCCCTTACAACCCTAAACTCCTACGGATGTTCAACTGCCACATAAATGTCGAGGTATGCTCAAGCATAAAAGCCGTCAAGTACCTATACAAATACCTCTACAAGGGACATGATCGCGCATCTGTATGTGTAAATGGGCAACAAAGCAAAGAAGACATCGATGAGATCAGACAATACAGAGACGCACGGTGGGTAACACCACCAGAGGCACTGTGGAGAATATTTGGCTTCGAACTAAGCAAGATGAATCCACCAGTAATGCAGCTGCAGCTTCATCTCCCAAACATGCACATGGTACCATATGATGCCAAAAAAGACATCAAGGAAGTTATAAAACGTGATGGTGTTGAAAAGTCAATGCTGACTGCATACTTCGAAGCAAATAGAATAGATAGTGAAGCTCGGGGCATCCTCTACCAGGATTTTCCAGAGCATTATACTTTGCAAACACAGGGAAAGTTTTGGCAAAAGAGAAAAAGAAAAAACGTCTACCAAGTTGGCAGGATCGTATCAGCCCATCCGGCCGAAGGAGAACGATACTTTCTTAGAATACTATTGAACCACATGACGGGCGCCACATCATACGAAGACCTACGAACAGTCAATGGACAAATTATGCCGTCGTTCCGTGAAGCAGCAGAGAGAAGGGGACTAATTGAGGCGGACAACACACTTGATGACTGCCTAACAGAAGCTGATTGTTCCGAATGCCATCCTCACTTCGTAGACTCTTTGCGACAATCCTTGTGTTTTGTGAGCCCCACGACGTACGAGCTCTCTGGAACAATCACCTCGAAGCAATGTCAGAAGACTATAGACGAAGCTGCAAATGCCCACGCACAACTGAACAAAGTGTTTTGAAGAATATAAGGGATATGCTGCAATCAATGGGAAAAGACATACTGTCATTTCCCCTTCCTGAGATCGATGAACAAAATGAAACGACAGACAATATACCTAGGGAGATCACCGAGGAAAGAAACATTGAGGTGGACATTCAGGACATGGAATTGCATAAAAACCTAAACAAGGAGCAAAGGGCAACCTACGATGAAATCCTAGCAACAATTGACCGTGATAGAGGAGGGGTATTCTTCGTCGATGGTCCGGGAGGGACAGGGAAAACCTTTCTATATAGGGAGCTGCTAGCAACGGTTCGTGGAAAACGAAAAATCGCTCTAGCGACAGCAACTTCAGGTGTCGCCGCTTCAATAATGCCCGGAGGAAGGACAGCACACTCGAGATTCAAGATACCACTCAAAATAGATGATGGGGCGATTTGTTCGTTCACAAAACAAAGTGGGACGGCCAAGCTACTCCAGGCAGCATCACTGATCATTTGGGATGAAGCATCTATGACTAAGAGACAAGCGGTTGAAGCACTGGACAAAAGTATGCGCGACATAATGGATAGACCAAGCCTTCCATTCGGTGGAAAAACAGTCGTATTTGGAGGAGATTTTAGACAAGTCCTACCCGTTGTCCGAAAGGGAACAAGATCTCAGATAGTAGACACATCTCTACGCAGGTCAGAACTTTGGGATTGCATGCGTCACTTGAAACTTGTACGCAACATGAGGGCTCAGAATGACCCATGGTTCGCAGAATACTTACTGCGCATAGGAAATGGCACCGAGGAGACTAACGATAATGGAGAGATAAAATTGCCCAAAAGTATATGCGTTCAGCACATGGGAGATGATACTGACCTCGATAGACTCATCGACAGCATATATAAAATGGATAATGTCTGCCTCGCAGATCCAAATTACATAACATCGAGAGCTATTTTATCAACAAGGAATGACTGTGTAGACCGCATCAACTTAAAAATGATCAATCGATTCCAAGGAGAGGAGATGATCTACCACAGCTTTGATTCAGCAGAAGATGATCCTCATAACTACTATCCTCCAGAATTCCTAAATACACTTACCCCCAACGGGTTGCCTCCACACATCCTGAAACTCAAAATAAACTGTCCCATCATACTACTTAGGAATATCGACCCGACAAACGGACTATGCAACGGCACGAGGTTGGTGATACGAGGATTCCAAAAAAATGCAATAGACGTAGAGATAGTGATCGGACAACATTCTGGGACGCGAGTATTCTTGCCTCGAATCCCGTTGTGCCCTTCTGATGATGAGATATTCCCGTTCCGTTTTAAAAGAAAGCAGTTCCTGTCAGGCTAAGCTTCGCCATGACAATAAACAAAGCACAAGGACAGACCATACCAAATGTCGGAGTGTACCTACCAGAACCGGTTTTCTCACATGGCCAATTATATGTCGCACTTTCTAGAGCAACGGCAACAAAGAACATAAAGGTACTAACAGTTGTACAGGATGATGATGAGGAGGAGAAACAAGAAAACAACAGCAAAGGCGATACATTCATGAAGAATACGAAAAAGAGAAAAAAGAAAAGCGCAAGCAATGATGACACGAAGAATAAGAAGCAAAAGACTAAAAACACAAGGGAGACATACACAAAGAATATAGTATATTTGGAGGTCCTCACAAATTAATTTATGTATGTAGCTGGCTCAAAGGCAACCTACAGAAATATTCCTCAACCTGCCATTTTAAAGTCTAATATTTTACTCTACACCAAACAGATTTGGTGTATTGAGACATGTGAGGGTGAGTGTGTTTTCAACCCGTTGTGCCTGTGCTTACCTATATTCCTCTACCATCCAAAATAAAAATGACGTGTCTGGTACCACATGTTACAAAAAACTTGCAGAAAAAAAACAAACTGAACATTATTTCATTACGCATCGTCATTTTTTATTTTTTTCAATAAAATGAACACCACATTAAATTTTTTTAAAAAACTAAATTGCGCCCGTAGCAACGCACGGGCATTTTTACTAGTAAGTATATAAACACATAAAATATATTATATAATATACTTTAGTATAAAGTTTTTTACTATAGATTTAGATCTATTTTTTTACTATAGTTAAATATAATAATTTGTAAATGCATTTTTTATGGTCCAATCATGGTAAATTTTTTATGGTAGCCTAGTTATTGTATGCTTCAACTATATTAAAAACTTTTATACTCATTGGTACATTTATAACTTAGTTTTAGATTTATTTAGAGTATATTTTACCCTAAATAAATCTTTAAATAAGTTATACATGATCTAATGAGTATAAATTTTTAATACTAGTGAAGTATACAATAGTTATCTCACCATAAAAATTGAATTTTCGATTTTATGATTTTTCTTTGATTTTTTATGATTTTTCAAAATTTTAGCCAAAATAAATAAAAAAAGAAAAATAGAAAACCGCCTTCAAAACCGCTTATATCCAGCTCGGGGAGGTGAAATATACGGTTTCAAAAGTTCAAAGAGGTTGGTTATATCCACTCAGCTCATTGTCCAGAGAGGTAAAAAGGACTTTTTCCTTTTGTTTTCTAATCGTGAAATATATTCTAGACAAACCAAAACGTACACCACATCACCAACTTTATTGCCCCTAATGTCTTATGAATTACAACATAACATCAAGGTCACTGATTTTTTTGTCTCTGTATATATATGTGTGTGTTTGTGAAAGATGAACATTCAAAAACTAGATAGAAGATTCAAAAGCAAAAACACAAATTATAAAATTGGAGAAACAATTCGAAGAAGACAAAAGTAAATGAGGAAATAGATACAATTTTTTTTTGAGATAAAGTAAATAGAGACAAATAAGTGAGGTGGGCCTTGGGCAATATATCTAGTCATCCCACATGGGCTTCTCCACAAAATGTGCACAAGAAGGCCTAAAAAAAGGTCTCCAACTGGGCCTTTTGATTATTCCAATAAGCAAATCCCCCAATCTCCTCCCAGTTACGTTAAAACGTTAGGCTCTAATGATGTCTCAGGTGGTGTTGGCATTAGCAAAACTTTTGCTCTCAACAAAAGATGGCAAAAGTTTTGCACTTTCGGTTGTTTTGATTCATTGACAAAACTTTAGACTAAAGTCATTCCCCCTAATCAATGTTACTTTTCCCTGTCTCCCCCCCCCCCTCCTCTCTCTCTCTCTCTGGTGCAAGTCTCAATGAAGTTTCGCTCACTACTGCCACTATTTGTGCCCAAAATGTCATTTTCTCTCAACGTGTTTGGATCCAAATGTAAAAAAAAAAATTGGTAGCCATTTCACATTTGCCCTTGGATCCAAACATGGCCCAATTCTCACATGTATTTTCTACCTCCATTACCATAGCCTATATTAGGATGAGCATATATCATTTTATTTTTATAAAATCTCTTCAAGGGTGAATCTGGAATTTTTTATGCCATTTAATTGCATTATATTGATTTGATGTAGCATGATAGCAATTTGTGATAAGCTAGAAGAGTTGGAAAAATCGAAGAAAAACCAATCAATCCTTGAACCCGCATATTATTAGAAATTGAAAAGTATCCATCGATAAGTATTCCCACCTTGGCACCTTAGCATCACCTCGAATCACATTGTCCTTGGTGAATATGTGTTCATGCATGAACTAGTATTCATAAAAAAAATCATGTAAAATAATTGTTCATTTTGGATATATCCTCCTGCCTCAAACATGTGCCCTGAAGAAAGATAACCGTACGTTCCTCCAGAGGTATAGGGTAGGAAAAGGACAGACTATGCACTTGATGATCAGTCTTTATTAGTAGAGGCGAAGTAGAAAGCGGTCATCTTGATCAATCAGTTTTGGAGAGAAAGCGCCAACATATACATAGAACCCGTAAGCTAGCTCATAGCAGGAAAATTAAAACACTGTCTGCGCAAATGATCAATTCTTGTTTCTCTATCTTTTATCGAGTTAATAGAAACTTTGGTAATTCCTAAGTTTTATGAAGAGAAACTTAGTGGCTTATTTCACATAATATTAAAAAAAATCCTAGTTGATGAGTTCTTTATTATTTTTCACGTGCCCAAATTCAAAATAAATTAAGGAGGCAACAAATTAGACGGCGCCAGACAGCAGCTTATGCAAATTGATGGGAAGTTGGTTGCATGTGAACACAAGGCGTGGTTGAGAAGCATCCACGGGTACGTAGCGTGTATGGGCCGGCGGAGAGAGCAATATAATGCGGCCAATTAGCTAGCAATGGAATGTTGCTCGTGTTGGCTGGCTAGTCTTGCATCTATGTACAGGGACGTGGCAACAGACAATTAAAGGCTATTAAATATAAATGATGAAGCGATTGATGGAAAAGACCTATTTTTTTTTGAAGTAAAAAAGACATATTATCTAGGTTAACTAGTGCAACACTTTGAGCATGCATGAGAGATTAAACCACAACACGACCGGAAAATACATGTTAATTGGAATGTTAGTTAAATTACAATGTGATCTGAAGATGGACGTACGCATTGTGAATTTGTGAGACAATAGCTAATTGGAAGCATATCATCGCATTGTGACAACTAGCTAATTCATTCGAAGCATATATGCATCGAATCAGCAACAAATTAAAAGGCAGACATCCTTTTACTACTGCTGATCTAGGTACCCTCTTCCTCAGGGAATCGCAGAAAATGCCACACGTAACAGCACGCAATTAAGTTGGAAGCAAGCAGCAGAGAGCTCAGTTGCCGTTGCGAAAATTCCAGGGACAGTTGAACTCGCTCTCAATCAATATATCCATCATAGAAAGCACACGTATGTACATAGTTACCTGGGAAGAAGGAAGTTATATGTAACGTCATATAAATCTGGATTGCGATCGATATATTGAAAGTAACGTCAGATGATAATGTATATAAATTAAATGAACAGAAAATGGGAGCACACTGTTACCAGTCTAACGCCCAACGACCTGGCAACGACGGCCATCAATGGATCGCGTAATCACGCATTCATGCAGATGGAGACATGAGTAGCAGTAGTATAATGTGATCAGCTAGCTAGCTCCGGGCTCCGGCTATTTAAACCCTCCCTCCCCCACAGGTAGCTGGCCATCCACACTCACACACACATCGATTGATCAGAAAAGCTAGCAACCTGCAGCTGATCGATAGCATAGAAGCAGCAAGCCAACAATGGCTGTGACGACGAAGATGGTGGCCGTGGTGGCTGCGCTGCTACTGCTGGTTTCGTCGCCGGCGTCGGAGGCGGCGATCACGTGCGGGCAGGTGGCGTCGTCGCTGGCGCCGTGCATCCCTTACGCGACGGGGAACGTGAAGACGCTGCCATCTGGGTGCTGCGGCGGCGTGCGCAGCCTCAACAGCGAGGCGCGCACCAGCAGCGACCGCCAGGCGGCGTGCCGGTGCCTCAAGAGCCTCGCCACCTCCCTCAAGAAGCTCAACATGGGCACCGTCTCCTCCATCCCCGGCAAGTGCGGCGTCTCCGTCCCCTTCCCCATCTCCATGTCCACCGACTGCAACAAGTACGTGCTACTTTTATTACCTGCTACTATGCTACTGCTCTTTCTTTTTTTTTCCCTATCATATGCATCATCTATTCTGCTCCGATCCTAATTCCGTACCGATATGATTATTCTGTATTTGGCGCGCGCAGGGTCAGCTAAACTACGACGTATCATATCCATCCTAGCTGGTACCAGATCATGGAGCTCGGAACGAAGCTAGGGAAATAAAATAAAGTTGTGGCAGGATCTATCTTCTATATATAATATATATGTAACTGGTGTACGTACTCTACTGTGCATGCGTGCACATACACATGGGCCTTCCTCTGGACGTGTACACATATATAGACATGCTTGTGTCGTGTGAACCACAGCTACTGTACGTACTGTTCAGTGGCTTCGTTCGCGCCTACTGCTTAATCATGTTTTGCTCGATCGATGCAGATAGCTATATATGCTCTTCAGTGGCTATGTGCCTATATGTGTGTTGTATGTTGTGCACGTGTACTCATAGACATGCTTTGTGTTATGTGAACAGCGACGTGCAGCTACTATACTGTTCAGTGTGGCTTGGACCTACTTCTTTCTTACTATTCAGAGCAGATGCGAGATGCGATGCAAGGAACAGCAGCAGTAGATGTGATGACATGCATGCAGTGGCGTATGCAGACTAGAATACTAGGGGGGCTGAGCTCTCTTATTGTCTCTCCATCTCTATTTTTTCTTTGTAATCTTCATTTTTTCCTCCACCTCCTACCCTTAATCTCCATTGATTCATTGGTTGTAGGGGGGCTAGAGCCCACCCTGCACTCCCCCTAGATTCGCCACTGCATGCATGTACGTCTCGATCAATTTCTCATGTGCTCACTTCTTCTCATCACAAATGCGATCCATTCATATCCATATGCACTACTGCAACCTCCTCTCCTCTACTCAGGCACGGTGCTGGGTTGACACGTGCGGCATCAAAACCAAATACGTATTTAGCATATATGCCCCGGCTGGCTGGCTGGCCATTACACTGAACGAAGCTCGAGCCATCAGCAATTCTGCGGCAGCCGTACCCTCGCTGTGGCCGCACGTACCGATGATGCATTCCGGGCAGAAGAAGAGCTGAGGAAGAAGATACCGGTACGTACGGTGGTGTGGTGTATGAAGCCGACGCAGTACTGTCGGCGACTGAATGCACTTTTTGCTTGTCTTGGCGAGTTCGTTCGACGACGTACGGCCGGCGAGAAGGTTCGCGTACGTACGTGCTACCATATATACATGGATTCCATGTTCACTGCATCAATATGTGGCTGCCCACGCACCCTTCTTCCCCGGCCGACATGTCTGGCGGATGGTGCCGCCAGCGAGGCAAGCCCCAGCGAAGAACGTGCCCTTTCTCACGACACGCTTCTCAGTGTGAAAAATTTTCACCAAATTTCAGCAATTAATCAGGGCTCGACAATATCAGGGAAAGGGACACAGTGCAGTAGTACCACATGGTAGGGCAGGTCTAAATTCTGTTTTTAGGCCTTATGTACGTACGTGAAGACAAAGATCAAAATTTGTTTAAAAATAGGGGGCCGGTTGCAATCTGCCACTGTCTTTAATTTGTCATTTTCATTTCGTTACTTGTCTCCTTCCATGATTCTCACTGCATGAGAAGGAGCGGATTTTTCCTTTTTCTTAGGTGATGTTGATTCACTAGCACTACGAACAAGAGTTCATTTCTCGGCGTTTATTATTGTGTGCAGTCGTAAGGGGGCTGGGTACAATGGGCCTGATTGGTTTGGTTCAAAATTTTGTGCAAGCCAAAATCAAGGCAAAACCCTTACAACTTTGGTATCTGATTGGTTGAAAACCAAAACTTTAGCACATAGACTTTGACACTTATTCTTGCGCTGATTTTGGCAATAAAACTTTGGCATGCCAGAATATTAGCATACCCTAACTTTGGCATGACACAATTTGGAATCAAACCAATTAGGCACATATGCCAATGTCTTTGCCTTCCGTGATTCACTCTCCATGAGGACTGAGCCGATTTTTCTTTTTCTTAGATGATGTTGATCCACTAGCACTACGAACAAGAGTTCATTTCTCAATTATGATCGCGGTTATTATTGTGTGCAGACGTCGTAGTAGAGGCTAGGGACGTTTTTTTTAAAAAAAAAAGATGGATTAATGGACCTCAGCCGTTGGATCATCATCCAGCGATTATTATTGTTGTTACGTTAACCTCCAGCCATAAAACAACATTGTTCCGTTTGCCATTTCTCTCGGTGAGTTCGACGTCTTTGTCATTTTGGTTTCTTTTTTGTCTCCTTCGATGACTCCCTCTATGTGGATCAATAATTCTGACCATGTATATGGAAAGAATTGTATTTGTTTTTTTGCTTTCAAGACGGAGGGAGAATACTTTTCTTGAAGAAATAATTATGGTGGATGGTTTGTATGATGAATCGGGCCGGGGAAAGTGGCACAAACTGCTTCCATTTTTTTTTTTTGGATTTTTGGTGAAGGAGACGGCCCCTCTTTTCAGTAGCAAGAGTGAATATATTATGATTTTTTATTCATAATTTTTGTATAATTTTGTATCTCGAGTATTAGTTTATTATTAAATATATTATGCTGTCAAAATAATGAAAAAATGATATAGTTTTCTAGTATGAGTTATGATGGCTGGTATCATCTTTGCAAAATTTTAACTCGACTCAAGTTGTGCATAAAGAAACGAAAAATAAAATGTATTAAACTAAATGATGTAGTTTAGTGGGTAAAATGAACAAAGGTATAGTTTATGGGGTTATCCAGACTTTGACTAATTTGGACTTTTTCTAAAATAATAATGTCACAACTTGTTGTGTGCAGTCCTAGGGCTGAGGACGTCCTCTTGTTTTTTTTTCTAAAAGAGAAAAGACACGACAATGAACCACCGTAGCCATTGGAAAGCCATTGGATCATCATCTAGTGATTACTATTATATTCAATTTTACCTATGGCCAAACCGAAAACAAACGATGTTGAAACTCTTCGTGACAAACACATTATGTTACCTTCCACTCCTAATAATCCCCTACCGCTTAGTGTGTGCTGCCTCCAACAATGTGCGTTGGCTGCTGACTTTGCCCATTAGTGATCGGAGGACTACGGTCGGTGACCAGTGACCTCACCTTTATCCGTTAACAATCGCGTGGGGGTTGAGTTTTAATTTTAGATTTTGTGAGTTGACTTCTAAGATAGCGCCCTATGTTAGAAAAATATATTAGATTTTTTTTCATGATTACTTTTTGTGTGGGCTTTTTTATATATATCTAAGTTCAATTTTGTATTAACTATCTTTTTGAATGAACGACACGAGATTGTGCCTATTTCATTGATAGAGAAGAGAGTTACAAGCCGGCTAGCCGGCGAGTTGGGATGTTACATTACATTGAAAGGTAAGAGACTCGCCAAACTTTTTGCCCCGATACTAACCCAGGCCGCAGCCTCACTCTTAATAGATGCCACTACTGCGAGGATGGGGTGACCTTGCTGCCTAAAGACTCTTGAATTGCGCTCTTTCCAAATCTCCCAGTTAATCATAAGGGTTAAGCTTCTCATCCCTTTTGGTGGCACATCCAAGAACGTAGTGATGCTTGTCCACCACCCCGTGACCGTCTCGGTGTGAGGCCAATTAGTCAGGTCGTAGCTCTTCTCTTGCAACCCAATCATCCACCTGCTCCCTGACCCTTTTGGTGAACCGCCACCCTGCCACCATGTGGTGGGCCACATCTGCATAGCGGGCAGGTTTGTATTAACTATTGCTAACATTTGAAAGTAACCATGAAAAATTGTTGAGGTCGGGGAAAGTTGGCGCGCCAACTGCTTCCATATTTTGTTTGGATGTTTTGGTGGAGAAGACGACCCCTCTTTTCAGTAGCACGAGTGATGGATCAATAACATTGTTGGTTACTTATAGCTTGCATGCAGCTCCACGGACAAGCACAGCTAACTAACGACATGCGTGCACTATTTCCCCAATTAATAGTGTGCATTGCTTACACGGAATTAATGTATCGAAGGTGAAGAAAACAGGGTAGCAGCAGCAAACCAGGCGGCTGGCTCTTTCACTCACTTTTCACAGCTAGCGGCATGCGATGCGATAGATGAAATGCAAGGCAACTATATATATATATATATATATATATATATATATATGCAAGCAGGAACAACGTACAGGCAATGCAAAAGGTAACATGGACGACTCAAATTAAGACGATGCTTACCGGCCACACGTACGTCTCATCGCAATCGATGGATCCATCATTCTCAACATGCATCGTGAATCAGGGCCGGCCCTGACTTTTTTTGGCCCGGTGCGGAACAAAAACCGGAGCCCCTAACTATAAAAATATATGATAATACACATCAATTCAACCATATTAAAAAGCCCATTGCCATTAACGAGTTCACACTAATAAGTGTACAATATAAAAGATAAATCACAAATTTCTTTAGATCATTTAAAACAATTTCTTCTAACGGTTCTAAATGCAAAATCGGTGATGATAGACTCAATATCAATCTCATCTAGCAGCCTCTTCTCGATGCACAAAGTAGCCAAACCATTGAGCCTTTCCTGAGACATCGATGACCTCAAATAGTTTTCCAATAACTTCAACTTTGAAAAGCTTCTTTCAGCTGATGCGACGGTCACTGGTATAGTAAACAAGATTCGATAAGCAATAGCCACATTGGGATAGCTGTCCATTTCTGCAACAAACTCAAAAATCTCCATGGCAGTCATTTGTCTATCCGGCAAAGTCAGCTGTAAAACCTTCAATTCAGATATTAGATCGTTTAAGTCCACATCACATGAATCATCCGAAGAGAATGTTTGGGCAAAAGTAGTGCAACAATCAGTTAGTTCCATATCATCCAATGATGTCAAGCTTCTTGAGCTTAGTAGAAAGCCAAATATATTTTGGAGTTCTTCAAATCTTTTTGTCAATGAGGTTGTCGCCATGTCAACCATGACCAAAAAGTAATCAACTTTAAAAGCCTTCTCAGCTTGCAATATTGCCTCATCACTGCAATCAGATTCATCAAAATGTTTCTTTCTAGTAACTTTGCGTTTCATTGGAAATGATGGCTCTACACCCATTTCAGTTGCAAGCTCTTTTGCAATTTTCAAGCTAGATTCAAACCCTTCATTTCTGTAGTTATTGAAGTACTGCATTATACCTTCAATTTGCTGCAAGGCAGAGTCAATACACATTGATGGTGACTGCAACTTCTTGCTCACAGCATTAATAGCAAATAAGATGTCATGCCAAATAACCATGCCAAGAATAAATTCAAAATTACCAAGCAATTCAAACAAATTTTTGGCATCACTCTTTGTACTGGGTTCAGAATCTTTAGCTTTCTGCAGGTGAGACAAAGCTGACCTTAACTGTGGAGCTTGATATCTGATTGCTCTAACACTTTTGATCCGACTCTCCCAACGAGTACTACACACTGACTTGACAGTTAGATCTGGAACATGGTCAAGCAACACTTTCCATCTTTTAGTAGAACCTGAAAATAACACATATATCCGTTGCACAATCCCAAAAAACATTTCAGCTTTACGACTGGAATTTGCCATATCACAAAGAGTAAGATTAAGGCTATGGTATGCACATGGCATATACAAAGCTCTTCGATTTATTTCAAGTAACCTTCTCTGCAACCCTTGGTGTTTTCCTTTCATGTTGGATCCATTGTCATAACCTTGGCCCCTTATATCAGTAATATTAAGACCAAAATGCTCCATGGCCTCCAGCATCACATTAAAAAGCCCCAAACCAGATGTGTCATCCACTTCCAAAAATGCTAGAAAGTACTCCTCAATCTTTATTTTGTTCTCAGACATGTTCACACAACGAACTATCAAAGTCATCTGTTCTTGATGGCTTACATCAGGGGTACAGTCAAGGATAATGGAAAAATATTTAGCCTTTCTAACAATTTCTACGATAGAAGTTGTAACACTTGAACCCAAAAGAGAAATCAGCTCATTCTGAATTTTGTGACTGAGGTAATGATAATGAATTTCTTTGCTCTGAATGCGTCTAAGATGCTCTTGCAGTACTGGGTCGAATTCCGCAATCATCTCAACACAAGCTAAGAAATTACCATTTGTATCATTGTAGAGCTGCTCGCTGGATCCTCTAAAAGCCAAATTACGCTTACCAAGAAACTTCACAATGGCTACTAATCTGAATAAAACTTTCTTCATGTGCTCTTTCTCCTTTTTGATTAGTTCCTGCATTTCCTTATCAATTGTCTGATCTCTACTCAATCTGGTTCGTAACTCATTCCAAGAGTTCATGCTAATGATATGCTCGATAGCTTTCTCATGTTCTTTCAACCTCACACTGAGATGCCCCCAATCACTCAATCCATCATATGCTAAACCACTCTTCATGTTGTTAGACTTGAAAATCTTATAACAAAAGCAAAACACTTTGTTGACATGCTTAGAATAAACCAACCATTTTCTATCATGTACCTCTCCATTCTCCATCACTTTGTCATAATATGCATATGAAAAATGTCTGGGCCTGTCATTGTCATCTTTAGGGAAAACAAGATTTTTTTCTCTTATAGGTCCTTTTTCCACTAATATATCCCTTGCTTTGTTATCAAGATTGTCCCAATTTCTAGGATCATAAATATCAAAAGAGAAATCCGATTCAGCTTCTGCATGATCTGTGACTGGAGAATTCTCACGACCACTTACATTGTTATCATTGTCGCTGATGTTCATATTGTCTTGTGAAATCCCCTCAGCTTGCTGCTCCACAACAACTATCGCCAACTCCTCGGTGTTCCTTGAAGGGTCTGGTTTCTTTACAAATCTGTCCATAGCACCTTTTAGTGATTCAGTCAACTCATCTTGACGTTTCTTTTTTCTTCTTTTCTCACTGCCGGATGCAAACTTTCTATTGGAAGACATTTGATTCAATTGGGTGACAAAAATCCTGCCTACAAAAACTGAAAAGAAAACTATCATCATGATATAAAATCAAAATAATTTGAGTATACGAGTATAAACTGTTAGGGTAAAAATAGACAATACAAGTGAATGTGATTACCTTGATATATCATTCTCAACATGCATCGTGAAATTAGTGATATATGAAGAGTATCGATCTCTTTTTTTTTTGTCGTCCTTGCACACGACACGATCGACGATAATCATCCATTCGTTCGACCTCATCTCGACACCATGCATGTGTGCTTGTTGCAACGTACCATGCATGCGGCGCCTTCTGGTGATCGTCGCTGCTGTTCCATCCTCATCTGCGCGCTCAGCCTCCTCAATCAACTCTCTCATCCGCTGCACGCTCGATTACTGCTGCTACGCCCGCCGCGCCAACAATACCAGCCACCGACAATGCGGCATCAGCCATCTGCCGGCCTGGGCGAGTTCGACAAGGTGGGTGCGGCTGCTGCATGCATGCTGCCGAGGTGGGTGCCACCATGGCTTCCACGTGCGACACGTGGCTCGCGGCTTCCATCCTCGGTGAAAAGTAACAGATGGATAAGATTTAGTCCTCCGTTGTCCTTTGGATGGCTAGCAAACGGTAGATTCGATATCGAAAGACACGTTCGGCCTTTACGAAGGAACGACATTGAATTCTGGTCTGAGATGGAGAGAGGTCCGGATAAGGGGAGGCGGTGTCAGGATGGAGAAGAATGGAGAAGAGAGGAGAGCTAGGGTTGGGGAGCACGGGCCTCAGTCAGGGTTATTTTTTTCGGTCCGGTAGTTCGAACCGCCGGCTAGCGGTAGCGGTTAGCCGGTCCGGTTTGACCGGTAACCGCTGGAAACCGATAAAATTCAAATTTTGAATTCAAATTCTCCTTTCCGTCGGTTTGCTTCGGTTAGCCGCTGGTTTGACCGGTAAGCCGAGCGGTTTGGACGGTAAGCCGGCCGGTTTGGAGGTAAGCTGGCTCAATACATAATTTGTCATGTTTTCAAATTTAACTAAAAATTTAAAAAAATAAAAGAAAAATTCCTAAAAATATTTCAAGGTGCGTAGAATTTAATGGTGTCAAAATTTTTCAAATATTAGTGTATTTAGTATTTTTTGTGTGCATTAGAAGTTCAATGAGCCGATTTTTTTCTTTTCCTTTTTTCGTTGAACTTCTAGTGCCTGCAAAAAAATATCAAATGAGCAAATATTTGAAAATTTTTAGGAATTTTTACGATATTTTTCTATTTTTTTAATTTAAATTTAAAAATTTCAAATTTAGACCGGTTCAAACCGCCCCTAACCGGAACCGGTCCGGAGCGGTTTGGTCGGGAACCAGTCAAACCGGACGGTTCCCGGCGGTTAGGTGAACCCTGGCCTCAGTGCGGGATCCCTCAGTGTGATGAGCTAGGCCCCACCACGCGCTCTGCAGGATCTCTCGACTCTCGAGAGTCGCCGAGTCAGTGAGCCCCCCCTGCTGTTTGGTATACAACCCCGTGTCTCTGGAGTATGGGACAGTGGAAAGACATACTCACGGGTCAGTGGGCAAGAGCCATGACAGATGAAACCATCGTGTTTTTCACGCATCTGATCGATGTAGGAGTACTTCGATGGGCCCGTTCCACGCTGAACCGTGACACGACGTGAACATGTATGGCTCATCAACAGAGGAAACAACCTGCCATAAACCGGGTGCACAGAGCTCAAGAGCTCCCGCTGGCCTCTGCTTGTTGTGCTCTCGCGCGTCCGCTGGGCAGCTGGGCGACGTGGCAGCGTGCGGAGGCATGAGGAAGGCCGCGAAACGCGGACAGAGCAGCAAAGGGCACCTGCTTTTAAGAAACCCGATGGCCTCACCCACACATTAAGAAGGTTTGTTATTGTTGTGTCCCACGCCATGAATCTCTGTTTTGCTTTTGATTCCCTGTTCTAATAAAGAGTAGCAATCAAGTCCGGCTGCCTTTCACCACGAAGCCACCACCATCTCTGGGAATTAGATTTTAGCAGGTGTCCATTTAACAAATGTCTCAAGACTCTCGAGCCAATCAGACTAGTATAGAGTAGACACTAGCAGAGGCGACCTAGGCCACCCGGTATATTGTGGCTTAGCACCAGCGCTACAAGGTGCATGCCGCTGGGTCCCTAGCAGGACTCCTGTAGAATGCCCTCAGTGCAGCCCTGTGGCCGATGTCCAACATGTGGACGTCCATAGGATCCAACGACAGATGGCGGATGCGGCTCCAGGCGCGCTGCAAGAATGCGGCTCCAGCACAGCGCACGGGACTCGGCTCGGCTTGGTTCCCTTCTTTTTCATTGTTCGCCGCCGCATCACTCGTCCACCGCCGCCGTCACCTCTATCGTCCGCGAACACCCTCGAATCGGAGGAGCGCATGTAGAGTCACTGATTGGGACTCTCCACTCCACTGCTACCTTGTAGTGCTTGCTTGCATCCCGGATTCCAAGCTCATGCTCGATGGAATACTCGAGTAGTACTCCTGGTCCTATACTAATCTCGTCATATTTGATTATCTGGGCACAGTTGAAACAAGCATTGACCACAGCAAAATCACGCATCATCTCTTTTTTTCCCTGTTTATCTAAACATAGTATCTAGAATTCATGCATCAATATTCAAAAAGGGCAACCGTGCCTGTAGACGAAGGACCACGGTCCATGGAGGAGCGTTGGCGCCGGCGGACGATGAAGGCGCACTGGCGGTGGCGGACGACGAAGGCACGACGTCAACAAGCGGATATGGGCGATTGCATCTCACCTGGAAGAGCCGAGTGGGCGAGCCACATGTTGAGCCGAGCAAACTGCTCCTGGCTGGAGCCACATAGATCGCATCACACCAGGAGAAGGAGCCATATCCGTTGTCCGCCCTTCGATGCCCGGGTTGTCCACGTGTCGGTAATCCAGGGTGGGGCTGCACCGGACACCGTTTGCAGTCCTCTTGTACCAAATTTACAATCCCATTGGGTTCAAAGCCGAAGCGGAAATGGAGGAGCAAACGATGTCTGACTCACGGCGAATCATGAAGCGGTGAATGTGGGTAGAGTTGGAGAATTGGGAGATTCTGTTTCTAGGCCAGTGGTGGGGTATGAATGAAGGGCAGAGAGGTGCATTGATCAAAGTTTGGCTCAATTGCTTCAATGGCTTATTCTATGATCCATTTTTGTTTATTTGAATACATATACCTAATATTTTTTGCGGGAAAAGAGGGAATTTCATTAAATATCATAAACAAAGTTACAATCATACGCAATAATACGTTCAACACATACCGGACTACAAATACCCCACATAGCTGTGTGTTTTGCACGCTTTGTAGTTGTGCAAGCTCATGCGCTACTCCATTCTGCCATCTTTTCGTATGTTACACCGAACGATAGCAATCTACACCCTGCATCTTGAGCTTCTTTAATAATAAAACACAAGCTCGATTTGTGTCCCTCGTGATCAAAGCTTTCCCACTAGATAGGTGCAGTCTGCTTCTAGAATAGCCTTATTTCTACACCACTCTGCTGCAAGGATAAGGCCATCTCTGTAAGCCAAAGCCTCAGCTTCTTCTGCATCATGACCATATGATAGATAGCGTCATGCCGTAAATTCCACTTGACCCAGTTCATTAGGTATGACCACCCCAATGCCTCCTTGACCAGAATGTTTGTCCAAAACACTATCCACATTAATTTTTAGCCACTATGTCGGTGGTGGTCTCTATTTTGCCGTTGGCTTCTCATCTTTTGCTTAGATTTTAACACAAATACATAGTATCTACAAAATGTTTTTAAAAAATAATACGTATTCAGCTAAATACCAAAGGGACTGTGACACCCTAAGAGGGGGTATTGAATTAGGTGTCTCTGAAAATTAAGGCTCCAAAGCATATATGAAAACCTATTTTAATTTCTATCTAAATGTGCTCTAGGTTTTCTCTATATGTTGCTATCTCTACTGCTACAAAGTTTTACACCCTAGGTCCAATCCTATACTAGCATGACAAGTCTAGAAAATAGAAAGTAGTGCAAGTATGAAATACGAAAACTAAAGAGGTAGAGAAGAGCAAACTCCTGGCACGATGATTTTTACCGAGGTATCGGAAAGCTCACGAGCTTTCTCCTAATCTCCTCGTTGTTGGAGCCCCACTCAAAGAGAATGCCTGCACAAGGACATAAACTCCCCGGTCGAGTAACTTTGTGGGTGACCATGGGACTTCCCCACGCGTAAGTGGGTCTCCGCTCGTCCCTCCCCAGATTCTCTTCGCCACCTTCACTTGGTAGAGCTTCGGTGAAATGCCAAGCGCCTCTCCTCCCTTGCACAAGCACCAGCGTCCACTCCACAAATCGGTTGGAGGGTCTCGCAAGACTACAAGCTCCGGATTTACAAAACTTGGTAGGTGCAAGCACCGATAAGCAAAGAGGTATGCAAACATCGCTAAGCTCTACGCTAAACACCTAAGTGATGTGCTAAAGGTTCTAGACTAGCACTAATCACTTTGCTAATCACCTCTAGATCTTCTAATTAGCGCTTTGGTGGATTGAGCTTTTGAAAATATGTGGAACACTTGCCTATAGCTTCTCCTACCTCAAGCACTCTTCAAATGGCCAAGGCAACCCATATTTATAGCCCAAACCAAAGGAACTAGCCATTATATAGCCGCTGCATATTTTCTCCATACCGCCGACTAATTTGACAGGTCCCCATCGAAATAGTCATCGCTAACTAGAGACAAACGCACTTATGGACTTCAACACCATCGACTGATTTGATGGACCTGTTCGACATTTTGGTTCCACTGATTCAACATTTCTGTTGCACTGATTCAATATTTCTTATATGTGCAGTTTCAATAATTTGTCTTCCGATTGACTTTAGCACCATCGAATGATTTGACGGGCAACCCGTCGAAATAATCGTCGCCTTCCAAAGGCAAACGCACCTCCTACCTTCGTCACCATCGACTGATTCGACGGTCACACCTTCAACATTTTGTTTCCACTTATTCAACCTTTTGTTTTCAATGATTCAACATTTCTTCGGTGCAGTTTCAACAATTCAGACGACCATCATTCGTATATTGATCACTTGGATATCATTGAGCATTTGGATGGCTTCCAAAGTATCCTTGGGACAAAGAAATATCTACAAAGGTGCATCTCAACAAACACATTAGTCTTAATGGTTATGTTATCATTCAATCACCAAAATAAAAAACAATGGCCTAGGGCCATTTTTTTTTCTTACACCCTGATGACCACCCCCCCATGCCCATACTCGTCATCGTCAACATGGTCATGCTCAAAAGATCCAAAACCCAACCAACTACGAAGGACTTGACCTCTCCTAGAAGGCTTCACAAAGAGAAACACACATATTACAGTGAACGGGAAAAAAATGCAAAAGATTATCCCATAAATAAAGACAACTATTGCGAGGAAAATGTATCTTATGAAATCACTGGAATTCAGAAAATTCATGAAATTCCAGATAGAACCACGAGTGCGCTCCTTAAATTCCGCTTCATTTGCGTACTTGCGATTGAACTCGGCCGTGGTGAGAAGCCACACGATGGTTATGAACTCTCCGCCATTGTTGAGTTGGCTGGCGTGGGATTCCCTGCTGCAGTGATGCGCAGCGTAGCACAACATCTCCACCCATACCCCCAAAACCACCCGCAGTAGCGTGAGCTCTGTCATCCCCGATTCCTTGATCTGCACAAGTTGGTCGCCGAGTTGTGCTCCAGCCAGGGTCACGACCTGATCATCAGTGTTGTGGCCTCGCGCTTGCACCGGCGAAGGGTACCAATAGCTGCTGTGAGGCCTTTCCATCAGCTGCTGCCTGGCTTTGAGGTGCAGTGTGGGTCGAACAGGGGACGGCAACATGTGGGGACGTTCCACAAGGAGGAACATCATGTAGTTGGAGACCACCCTGGTTGCCTCTACAAGCTGCTGTTGCTGCTGCTTCTGTCGCACTATTGCTTCTTGATCACCGTCGGTAGCTGTAGACGACGATGTTGATTTCGAGAGCAACTTGTGGGTGGCAAGATGCCAGGTGAGGATGCTTTGATCAAACTCCGTACCCGTCGTGCTCGCCACAGCTGTGAGATTGTATCCATCAAGTCGCTCCAGTGAGCACTGACCACGGTAACTGCTCATCACATCCTCCTTGCCTGCACATGCTTTCACCATTCTCTGTATCTCCTCCAACACCAACTCCTTGGCACACGTCGAAATCGTGTTGCTGCCATTTCTGAAAAGTGAAATCATGTTGCGCTGTAGGTTCCTCCAACAGCCGCCGCCGGTGGTGCTGGAGGAGTCCAGCAGGTTAAGCTGACCAATTCAACCTGGCCATCTTCTTGTTTGTGCTATTCTGGCACGCCGCCGAAGAGAAACATGCAGGTGGTGCAGCCAGTCCCACTTGATGGCTTTTAGCATCGCGCATGTCCATGTTGACCCCATCGCCCTCAACACCGATGTTGTCTCCAGAAGGAAAGCCCCGATTACCAGTATGTCGGTGACGGCGACATCAACTCTGTTGTAGCCGCTGTCTTTGCTGAACCGAAACAGGAAGAATGCTGCGGCAGTTCCAAGCAACGACATGGCACGGACACAACGTCCATACCACGTGTGGATCACCGCTGCCTTGGTGTAGAAGATGTCACACATCAGGGAGAGCTGCATTTCAGCCAGATCGATTGTTCTTCTGTGCCCACTGAAGTGATCCAGGGCATCCTTCTGAAACACGGATGGCCAGATCTTGTCATCCACAAACTGACCCATGCAGATGTAGAGGAGGTCATGAGCACCCTGCAGAACACACTCATCGTCCAACGACGACTCACGATGTACCTTATTATGATTTTGCTTGATAGAAACACCGTCGAGGTACCTTCTTATGATGTCCAGCCTGGAGAAACCGAGTGCCCATACTCTCTCCCCATTCTTCAGTACACCCACGAGAAACATCACTGCAGAGGGCGTAACCAACGGCCCCCGGATACCCTTGTAGAGGACATAGGCTGCCCCAAAGGCCTGCACTGTGAAAGTGAGCAGGTGACGGAGCCAGAGCTGACTGTCCTCGATGGCGTAGGCGGTGATGGTGTCCTGGCCACCGAGATGCACCAGGAGAAACGGTGCCCAGAACGCCATGAGCTGCTGCTGCTTCTTGTCAGCCTCCTTGCAACCAATGGACATATGACCAAGGGTGTATGTCGCCGTGTACTCAGCCAGCAGGTACATGAGCCAAACCAGGACCCCCAGAGCCGGCGAGATGCTTCGCCGACGCAACCACGCGAAGACGAGCAGGAACACCTGCAATGCAAAGCTCACAAGGACCAGGATTTGGATCTCCCATTCGTTCCACAGGTGCAACATGCCGCTGCCCATCGATCGATCACCTGGAAGCAAGGGAGGGATCAGTCAGCTACTGAAACGTACATATACATATACGTATACGTATACGTATATTATACGTATACATATACGTATACTATACGTATACAAATACATATAATATACATATACATATACATATACATATACATATACATATACATATACATATACATATACATATACATATACATATACATATACATATACATATACATATACATATACATATACATATACATATACATATACATATACATATACATATACATATACATATATCAGCAACTGAAACGAATATGATCGACTTGATCATGTTATAGCTAATAAATGTGTGTGATTATGTTATGCAAAGAGAGTGTGTGATGAGGTGGTTGCGCTGTAGTAGCAGAGCAAATGTATCACCTTGCTCTAAAATTTCCCGACTCCTAATGTAGAATATGCCCGCATATATATACATGTTACCCCTTTTACACTTTTGTCTGTGTTTTGTGTAAGCGGTTAATCCGAAGGTTATACCGCATAAAACTTTTATAGATGAAGGAAATACGGAATTAGCTTTGCTTGTCACTGTATGTTTATGTTGAGATATATATGGAGACAATGGCAAAGATGTTTTCTGGTGCAGAGAATTCCAGGAGGCAGATATTGTATATAGAAGCCGCTTGGAGCATGCAAGAAAATGTTTACCTTGAAACCAAACCAGGGGAGATGCAAAGATAACTAGATCTTGATAACAGCGAAAGATAACTGGATCTTGATAACAGACAGGTCGTAATAAGAAGTCGTTGCTTGAAATATTATAAGGCGATCGACACAGTAACAACTTAATTGGATATGTTTGGGCTGATGATTCAAAGGGTCGTAGACTCTGCCACCTGCCTCTGCGGATAATTGCCGCCTAGAATACCCCCAGCGTCTCCTGTACACACTTATACAGTTCAGAACTAGCTCGTGCGCTGGTTAATCACATATATAGTGGACAACTTGTGGTACAATCAGCGCAAGATTAAGCAGCAAATTATCCTAAAACGATCGACATGCATCCGGCCCCTCTAGTGATTTTCTGTTTCTTAGGAAAATGACATGCAGTAAATCTATTTATTTATGGAAACGCATTTGCAGCAGTGTACTGTCTTATTAGAAGCACAGCAAAAGCAGGTAGGAAAAGTTTTACCCCAGTGCGAGAAGACACGAACTCCAGTCGTAGAAATGGCAGCTTCTGCTGGGACTCAGCTTTGCATGCTTCAAACAGCCGACTGAGGAATCAGGTTCCTTGCAATCAGAGGTTGCTTGCACAGAGGTTTATCCACTTTATTTGAAGGAAATGAAAGTTTACCTTCTGCGTCGCAGCCAAGAAAAGTATAGTTCCCACCGAGGCTTATTGCATATACACCCTGTATCCCACAACGAGCACTCTTTTAGAACATCTAATACATTTAGTATGGATGTTTTTTTTTAAGTACTTATGAAATAGTAGTTTCAATTAACTTGTCCTTCACGTTGATTAGAACTCAGCTAATAAGGTTCCTATGTGTTGATGTGCGCGATGAAAAACTTGATTTTCATATGTGTCTATTTTCTCCATTTATGTATCTGAATTCAGATGTATAAGCGTAATTCTCACATATATATTCCACATTGAGATTAAAGAAAATACAGCGGGATTTTTTGGTAGGCAGGGTAGGGTTCCTGAAAGGAAAAAGTCTATTTTTGACCATCCAACTCTTGCCTCAGTTTGATTTTGCCCATCGAACTCCAAAACCGGGTATCTTTGGCCATCCAACTATCAAAACCGTTCAAATTTGGCTATCAGACTGTTTTGATGAGTGGTTTTAACTTTTTTTTATTTACAATTTAGTCCTTAGATCTTAAAATGATTATTACTTTTTGCTCGTACCTCTGATTTAGGTGATTGTTGTGGTCACGTGTTAATAACGGTGAGCACTATATTTTAAAGTGATCTTTATACTATTTTATCACTATTTTTTATATTATTTTTTGGTCGTTGTGTACAAACAACAATATAAGAAAAGTAAAACAAACAATTACAAAATATATAATCAACATTTTAAAGAAAAAGTTCATCGTTACGAATGAATGACCACTAGAATAACTTAAATCAGAGATAGAAGAAAAAAATAATAATCATTTTAAGATCCAAGGATTAAAATAGACTAATTTAGTGCTTTTTAGTCCTTGGATGTTAAAATAATTACTATTTTTTCTTGCATCTCTATTTTAAGTGACTCTAGTGATCATGCATTCGTAACGATGAGCTTTACATTTTAAAATATTGATTGTATTATTTTATAATTGTTTGTTTAATTTTTCTTATATTATTTTTCTACACAACGACCAAAAAATAATATAACAAATAGTGATAAAATAGTGTGAAGATCACTTTAAAATATAGTGCTCACCGTTATTAACACGTGACCACAAGAATCACGTATTTCAGAAGTACGAGCAAAAAGTAATAATTATTTTAAAATCTAAGGACTAAATTGTAAATAAAAAAAGTTAAACCACTCATCAAAACAGCCTGATGGCCAAATTTGATCGGTTTTGATAGTTAGATGACCAAAGATACCGGTTTTAGAGTTCGATGGCCAAAAACCAGACTGAGGCAAAAAAAGAGTTGGATGGCCAAAAATAGACTTTTGGGGAAAAGGAAAGGAATAGTGACGGGCCAACCGGGCCGTAATGCTGCGCCAACGGGCCGCAATCCCACCCACCCACATTCCTTGCTGCGGGCTGAGAAGAAGTCGTCTCTCTGCCAACGAAACGAGGCTCCGACGACACACGGCGGCGGCCATGGCGGAGTGGTGCGCCCCCATGTCCGGGAGCCGCCGCCGCCGCCGCCGCGTCGAAATGGCGCTGTCGTCGCAGCTGGACGCCCGACCCTCGCCGCTGGTAGAAGCCACTGTCATCACCAGGTCTGCACCCTGAGCCCCAACCCTAAACCTTGCTCGTTTCCCCCACTCGCAATTAGGGCTTGTTTATCTGTTGAGCGGATCGGGGAGGGTCCAAGATAGAATCAGGAGAGAATCCCCAGCGCTCCTCCCGCCAACCAATCAATCAATCAGTAGTCTTGCTTTACTAGTTAATCATTAGTACTACTGAAACGCTTAGTATTTGGTGGTCCAGTAGGGATACTTACTGCATTATTTTTTATGAACAAAGGTCAAATTTTGACATTTCGACCAACTTGCAGTGATATTTAGGATATTCTGGTCAATTACTGGTGCTAGTCATTTTGGATCTCCACCCCTGTCTATTTAGGTGTGTCCTTTTGGTTTAGATGGCTGTTACTATTTCCAGTATGATGCCACTGCCTTGAGGTTTTCTTGCATAGTTTGGTGATGAAGTGAAGCGAAATGTCTAATTTTAATTTGATGCATACTTTCATGCATGGCGACCTGGCCGGCTGGCCCTGGTTATTGGCAAGGAATAAGCTATATAAAAAGAAAACCAAGTCATCCATATGCCAACTGTGGTACGGGTTATCACCCTTTGAATGTTATGGAAATGTATGTTCATTGCATTATGTGATTCAGTTTACTGAGTGGACTTGTTGGATGGATCCACAGTAGAATGAGAAAACAAAGGTGCCTCTCAATTTTTTAACCATGTAGTTTCATGTTAATTTGGTCCCCCTATGCTCCTCATGCTCATGGGGCTGCCAGCAGCAATGCTTGCTTCTGTTTAGTGACCAAGCAAATTACAGAAAAGCAGATGGTCACATGAAAGTTTCCTAGATAAGAGGAGCATATCATTGTGCTTTTATCTCGATATTTATTTTGAGAATACTCTACAAAGCACCCCCTCTGCGATGATTTTGGGAACATACAATTGTACATTCTGTTTGCACACCGAAAAGATTTGAAAATCAAACTGTAGCTGGTTCTCAGGTAGCTTGTTCTGATTCAAGTTTAGTATGTCTAAATATGACACCCTGCCTTATTTTTTCAGTTAAAGCCTCCTGCATTTCCTACAGCGTATTAACTCCTACAGTTTAACTATATTGTGTTTTAACTTCTTTATTCTAATCCATTATTCTTGAATTTCTCTGTGTCAGAGAAGTTGCCATTGTCGAGCGCACCTCTAAGAACGCCTGCCATGCCTCTGGATCTAGCACCTCGGCTTCGTCTGGACCTCATGTCTGTGCAGATCTCCTAGACAGCCTGCTTCATGAAATCATTCTTCTCATTAACTCATTCCATGACTTCCTTGCTTTTATTGGCACTTGCCGCTCTTGGCGTGCTTCAGTCTCTTCCTTCCCCTCTCTGTATACCTTCAGCTTCCTGCCTCTTCACCTCAAACCAGATGCTCCTTATTTTCAGCCACATACTAGAGGTATCAAGCCCCTCATCTTATCTAATTGCAAATGGCAGCTCAGTGATCCTTGCAAGAAAACCTTATCCCGTAGCTGCTCAGTGTCTCAAAATACCCCAAATTCAATGTCCTATCTGGGCTGCTCGTATGGGTATCTTATCTTCACTTATGATGAGCATTGCCTCCTTGTCAATGCCTACACTGGTACCAAGGTCAAGCCCCCCATACTCCCATGCGACAACAATCTTGGCTACCTTTCTGGCATAGGCGTCCTTGCAGCTCCATTCAATTCACCCAACTCACGCCTCCTCCTTTTCTCGAAGGCTTCCATGTTTGAGTGGCAGGTTGGAACAAGCTATTGGTCAGTGTATCCTCTTGTTTTTGATCATGAACGCATCCATCAGATTGTGTTCTTCCAAGGTCGTATCCTTGTCATAGATGCTCTTATGAGACTTCACACCGTGCAATTAACACCTCAGTTCAGCATGCAACAAGTTAAAATTATATGGCAGTCCCTGGAGCACTTGCCTGTTAACCCATGGTTGGTGACCTGTGGTGACATGCTTCTCATGGTTGACCTCTCGTTTCGCTCGCTCTACTCTGGTGAACCGTATGACATCAGTTCGACGGATTATTCTAGAATCTTTGTGGTCTTTTGCCTTGACTTTTCAGTGAAGCCAGCTAAGTGGGTGAAGATGGAGAAGTTGGAAAATCAAGCTCTGTTTTTTAGCTTTGATAAGAGGAACCCTGCATTTTGTTGCATGAACCCTGAAAGATGGGGAGGAAAGAGCAACTGTATTTATGTTGCCAGGCTAACTGATGATCCTGATGAAAGTTGGACTGCGGTGGAGCTTGGTCAGTCAGTGCCGAACCAGGGTACAACTCACAATATGATGTATGGTTTTGCCTTCCCGCCAGACTACAGTCAAATAGGTAGCCTTTGGCTGTTTCCCAGTTTAGTTTATGGTGCTAGCCCGTGATCAGCCTTGCAAGGGTTTTGGTTTAGTCCTGCACAGGCCCTGGCGACTGCTATTATCTTAATTTCAGTTAGCAAGACCATTGTATGTTTCCTGAGTCCGCACCAGTTTTATGTGTGCAAGTACGTTTAGTGTGTATCGGCATGCCTGGTAATAATTTGGTGAAGAATACTGAACATCGGAGTTGCATTTCCGTTTGTCATGTGACGCCTGGCACCACTGTACTTGTGTAATGTATTGGATGGTTGTGTTACCATTTGCAGTTGATAATCTGCATATTGTTTATGCTTAAGCATGTGTCTTGTGTATTCTTTCACTGTTGAACCGTGTAGTTTTCAGTACAAGTTGGACCGTAATACTACGCGTTGGTTATCATGGTAGTGAGGTCAAGTTTGTCTACGGAATGACGGCTTTCCATGACTGTTTTTTTTGTCAGTAGAAATCAAAAGGTATCCTTTTTTTTTATTTGACAATACATGATTTAAACTAAAGCCTTGCCATCGGAATAGAGACCTTGCCATCATCAGAACAAAACATCCGTGCCTTCCAGATCTTTCAGAATTAAAGCCAGTCCTTCAAAAAAACGTTCTCAATTATTTGCAATTTAATTTGCTACAACACACGCAGCGATACGGTCGATCGATATAGCAAGACTTTCGATTCAGTGGGATGGAAGGAAGGAAATCATCAGCAGTTGCAGCATGAAGAAGATGGATCGATCACGCAGAGGCAGAGGCAGAGGAGAGCAGCGTGGCGAAACGATGGGCGAGGCTCCGGACGGTGGTCGGAGACACGGCGGAGTCGCCGCCGAGGTACCATTTCTGGATCATCCCGGCGACGTTGCCGTTGTCCACCGTCAGCTTGGCGTCGTCCTTGCCCTCCGTGGCGAACGACACCTCCACCACCCAAGCTCCAGCTGGAGTGAAGGTGAAGTGGAAGGTGACGACGGAGCCTGGCTTGAAGTACTTGGACTGGAAGAAGCCGGCGAGCTTCTCGAGCGCCTCCTCCTCGTCGTCGTCGTACTTGTCGGCGGCCACGAGGCGGTCGCGTACGGAGCTCTCCAGCTGCACGCCGTACTGCGACCCCTTGATCTCCTTGATCACCACCACCCGGAACAGCTTCTCCACGGGAGCCGACACCACGGCCTCGAAGAAGGCCTCGTCGCCGAGCAGCTCGTCGGCGGTCTTGATGCCCTTCCAGCTGCCCAGGTGGTGGTCCAGCAGCTGCGAGTCGTTGACGTTGAGGTAGATGCCGATGGCGGTGTACTTGATCTGCAGGAAGTGGATCTCGATGTCCGTGATGCCTGCACGATGCACGAACAGTTCTACGTAAGCAACAACAGTGGCAGGTGATCGAGCGAGCCTCTGTATTTCAAGAGTCTCTTTGAGCATAGCAGAGCAGGAGCAGAGGCCAGAGGTAGGAAGTGAACATACATACCGGTAGCTACAAGGGACAGAGGGTTGCCGACGGTGATCTCCGCCGGGAACGGGATGCCTTCCACGGTCACCGTCTCCGACTCTGAACCCACTGCACATGCAACCTTGTCATCAGGCAACACATTATTACTACAGCAAAATACTACTATAGATTGCCGAGTTTGTGACTAATCCTTGCACTTAAGGACTGCTCTTGGGTCTTTTAAAGAAAAAAAAGGATATTTTCTTATTAAATAAACGATAAAAGAGATTGCTTCTAGGCAGTGGTAAACTGGAAACGGGTATAATATGAATATGATCTAGGAACGATCGATGATCCACTTACTTTTGGCTTTGCCACGTGCTCCTAGAGGCAAGTGGTGACAAGGGATCGGAGAAACTGATCTGAGGTGGAAAGGTTCGAGACCTTGTGGTTGTGCAGGGAGAGAGAGCTTGGAATGAAAAGCTCGACGGAAGAGAGGGAAGAACAGGCAATTAAAAGAGTGTGAGCAGCATGTGTGGGTGCATTGGCGATTGCAAGCCCTCACAACTCAAGGATCGGATGGCTGGTGTTAGGTAGAAGGAGAGGCAGGGGAGGAAGCAAGGCATGCCACCTACAACGTCAGAGCAGTGGTAGTTGTATGATGTGGTCTGGCTAACAACAACTGTTCAACGCCCGGCCTTCTTTTCTCTCCCCCTCGACATGAGGAAAAGTCAAGCTACCTCTGGTACATGCATACAATTAATTTGATTGAAATACCTTGGGGTAGAGTATTTGACTTCGACTCTGTGTTTTGCAGCGTGGATGGGTTCAGGATTGCATACGGCCGACCTTGGTGGTGACAGAGCGAGCGAGGATTACTGTATGCAACTAGTAACAGCACGCCCTGTCCTGATGATTCTGTTGATTGTTACAAAGTCGCCGTCATCCATCTCTAACCTCCAATATACTAGTGGGCTAAAAGCTGGAAGCATCTATCCACTGCAAATTCGTGGCCTGGGCTGCAAGTTATTGTTTGGCCTTGCTTGAGAGGCTCCTCAGTCCTCTTCTAGCCTGGAGTATTAAGATGGTCGGCCACACCAACTCAACTATCTGTGGGTTAACCCTCTAAAAAAAATCTGCGGGTTAACTTAACACCATAGTACCATACACCCAACCAAAAACTTTACATGCGTCGTCGCTTTTGTAGTAGTCAAAGATTGTTACCAAAGAGAAACGCGAGGAAAAGAGAACTCAACGGACTTGTCTGCGATCCACACAAGTGGTGGAATTGGAATCTCTCTCTCTCTCTCTCTCTGGGCTAGTCCATCCACGTGAACAACTTTTCAACTTCGATGAATTTGACCATTGAACTAATATTCCAACGTTGTTATTCTTTTATCTTTTTTCAAATATAAGAAAAAAGAGAAAAAAAATAGTTGAGTGACTTTGAAAGGACTTTGTTTTTTTGAGAGGACAAAACAGTGTGGTTGTGTGGATGTGTCGTGCTCTTTCTTGGCCCATCCCCTTCCCAGCAAAAAGAAGAGAGAGCTTTGGGCCATACGAAAGGTGGGCTTTTAGTCTAACGGCCTCATGACATGTTGGCCCAACTTTGCTGCCAGCGGCAGGCAGAGGCAGCACAGCACGCCGGCCGGCAGCGCCAGCGCCACCACCCCCTCCCTTATCACAACATCCATCACCACCTCACCTCACCTGCGGAGGAAGGGAATGGCCTCTCTCCGCCACCTCGCCGCCGGCCCCACCTGCCACCATCACCACGGCGTCACGGCAGCCACCGCCTCCCTCCAGCTCCGTCGCCGGCCCTCCTGCCCCCGCCCCCTCCGTTCCCGCCTCTTCTTCACCCGTAAGTAGCTGCTCTGCCCCTCGTGCTCTCCTCTCAACCGTCACCATCTCTTCGTCTGTTACTGTCTTTGAATTCGGTGCTCTGCTTCCATTTCTTGCTGGCAGCTTAACTGTCTTCCCTAGCTTGCAGGGATTTATGCGATCTCCAGCAATGACATCAGGGTTGGCACCAACGTAGAGGTCGACGGGGCGCCATGGAAAGTTCTAGGTGACAATCATTTATTTCTTTTCTTTTCTTATTACCCGCGCATTTCTTTCTTTACTTGCTGGGCGGCTAGACCCGACAATGCAGTACATTATCTCTTGCTATTCCTCCTCGACTTCTCTTGAAGGATATGCAACAATCAACATAAGTACTAGCTGTATAATTCAATTTGTGCAAACTTATCAGGTTCAGGTCCATGTACCTATTTCTCAACGATTAATATAATGATTTATTTGCTTAGCACTAGAATTCGTGGAGAGGGAAAATTTGCTTCCTTTGTAAACACAAATCTGTGTAGAGCTGTAGCCTTAGCTGCTGCCATGCAAATGCAATGCCAATCGTTGTTATGGGAAATATAATTCCTCCTCTCCACCCAACAACAGAGTTTCTCCACGTCAAGCCTGGAAAAGGTGCTGCTTTTGTCAGGACAAAACTGCGCAATTATGTCACTGGCAATACAGTTGAGAAAACCTTTCGAGCTGGAAGTACGGTAATCTGCCCTCTAACTCACATCTTCAGAATCTGGCCATTTTTTTAACTGTTCTTATGTTTCCCCCTCTATATCTGTGTCGGTACTACATCTTTTTTCCCCCTTGGAAAAACCCGCTGGTTCATGATATAACTTAGTTACCGAAACTCTTGCTTTTTTCTTCTTCTTTTTTTTTTTGTAATTTGTGCAACCATACATGCTGTATCTTTGGACTACCGTAGATTTCTTTTGCTGCACCAATCCATGTTTTATGCTCATTGTCTAATCCTCAGTTTTCTTCGGTTATAATGGAGGTTTGAAAAGTTGTAAAATATTTTTGAATCATGTATGGTTATACTGGGTTAATTTTAATTTTGAATCATTTATGCAACAACTAATTGTCACTTCCTTCATTAAAACTTTCAGCTACAGGAACCATCGCTTTCAAAGGAAACCAAGCAATTTACATACAAGGATGGCTCCCAGTTCGTGTTCATGGATCTGGTAGATAATTCACTTTTCACTTGAATAATTAGTGAAAATGCTGTAATTGTAAGCTACGTTGCTTTATGTTTTCTGAATTAATGAATGGTAGTGAGGTGACCAACCACTTACCATCCCCTTTCAGTTTCCTACTAGAGTTTGGTCCACTTCAACACCCCTTTTTTAGACCATCTTATGTATTATCATACTTGCTTGAAAATGATGCGAATTGGCTATATTTGAATTGTTGAAGCTGTTCAGCATCATTTGTTTTATCAAAGGCAACTCCAAAATCTGATACTGAATAAATGCAAATGACCAGAACTGTAGGCTGTTGGCGCAATGTTCAATTCTGATTTCCTTTTCAGAAAAAAAAATGATTTTGTTTGTCTTCCTAGAAAGATTGGTGTATGAATGTAAAGTAGCCACTTTCTGAATTAGTGGACAAAATCCAACTAAGATCGTGCTAGATGCAAATGTCAATTTTTCTATCTTACAATGCTCTTGTTAATTTCCATTCCCAGACAACATATGAAGAAAGTCGGTTAAATGAAGCAGATGTTGGTGACAAGCAAAAATGGCTGAAGGAGGGAATGGACTGCAATTTGCTGTACTGGAATGGGAAGGTATTTCCAATTTTTTTTTTTCAGAATAACTGCCATTCAATTGACTAATGAAATACATTCACATAATTTTCTATAGAACCAGGAAGAATGATATGCTAGATGATTGTACTGTATGTTCTTACAAAGCAAAATATGGTGACCAATAACTGTGATAGTATTGTAGATTATTGATTTCGAGCTGCCCATCACCGTTAGGCTGACTGTGACTGATACTGACCCCGGGGGAAGCGATAGTGCACAAGGTACAGAAAATTCTCTAATATGCTTTGTACAAGTTCCTGCAATTGGCTAACCACACGTCTCGCTAACCAAAATAACCACATACAGTCACAGCATTATGTCGGTCAATTTTTTTTCAGTGGAAGTTGACAGAACCATAGCCAGAATCATTTATTTACTCTTTTCTGTAGGAGGAACAAAGCCAGCAACCCTGGAAACTGGAGCTGTTGTCACGGTTCCCTCTTTTGTGAACGTAGGTGATGATATCCTAGTTGATTCAAGAACCGGGCAGTATATGAACAGAGCATAGAGGAATGAAGAGGGTTTTGGGTTTGAAGGGTGCACTAGTTTTTTGGTTCTACCATTTTAGTCCCATTCACATGTGCGAACGCGGAACGACCTGCATCTTTTGCCCCCAGGAAATTTACATTTCTGTTGCATGTGGATCCTCGCTACAAGGCAAACGGAAAATTATGTTCAAAAACTTTCATCTCATATTTATCTCATATCTCAAACTCTGATTATAACTGACTGTGACGGCCCAAGAACATGAGTAAACAACACTTACGCCTACCTATGCTTTTTATTTCTTTTCTGCATTCCAAATGCATGATAAAAGATGCATCCTGACCAAATACATGATGAGTCCTGAACTCTTCCATTATCCTTCTGTGGCATCACCGAGGCAACGAGCTTCAGATAGAGGCTCAATACCAAAGCCGAAATCCAATCAGATAGAGGCTCAATACCAAAGCCGAAATCCAATCGAGCAGTTCCAAGAACTGAACAATAATTAGCATCAGCTCTGTCAATCTCATATTTCGATTCACCAGTTCCAAGAACGTTTTAGAATTCAGTTAACCGTTCTAATTTACTGATTCCACTCAAACATATGTGTTTACAGGGTGTAATACGTCTTTCTGTTAGACACAGTCCTCAAGTATCACGCACACAAGGGTTCTGTCCACTGCTCTTACAAAGACACTTCCCATTTCAGCGGATAGCCATCACGAATTAAACAATGCACACCAGTCCCCAGGCACAGTATTTTGCTCGTTGGCACTCGTGAGTCATGACGCATGCTCCCTCGGTCCAAAATAGATGTCATTCTCGCTTCCCAATAAAAACAGCATCTTTGAGCATTAGCTAATTATATATAAAATAATATTAATATTTATAGTACATCATTAGTACCATTAGATAGATATTTGAATCTAGTTTTTTAACAAATTTATTAGAGATATAAATATTACATATATTTTTCTACAAATTGAGTCGAAGTTGAGAAAGTAACACGTACACACATCCCATAGCGTCATCCTTTTAGGGACGAAGGGAGTATATCCCTCTACCAGTGACCACATATATGACTGAACCCTAGTCATGCCCGTTCGCCATCTCCTTTATTGGTACTTAAAAGATGGGGATTATTACAAGGAGATCATGTCATAGTACAGCCTAAGCCTAACCCAGAAATCACGTGGATACAAAACGGTGCAAGAGATTTACAGACCGATCACAGTAAGCATGCTAGACATAAGGTCGCTACGTTATGCACATTAACTCCCAAGTGTATACAAGTTGGATCACGTTCTCAGTTTCATCTCATAAAGTCTGCATCGTCCTCACATCTCAATGTGATGAGAATGACTCTGAACATCTCCTTGGTTGTCCAGGGGCATGTACTGGGCCATGATGGCACGGATCTCTGAGTCCATATACCTCTGTAGGAAAGCAAAAAAAAAAAGAATTACATGCCACCCTAGAGTTAACAAAAGATAATGAACCTATAAATGTCAACAGATGAAATCTGCTCATGACTTACCCGGATCCTGTACTTGTACACTGCATATCCGCCAATTCCTGCCGCCACAAGGCCAAAGAAGATGGCCCACAAGAAGCCCCAGCCTGTTTCTGTTGCTCCATTTTTGCCTGAGTACAGCAAATGCGGGATCAGCATTACTGAGTGTCAAGTTCATGTCTAGATATGCAGTGTCAAGTTCTGTTCAGCATATGTAGATACTTTGAAATTACTTTCAACTGTAAGTAATCTGAGCAAAAATCAAAGATTATGATCCATGTGCCTCAAATAGGTGAGCTAGTTGGCAACATCTGCTAACTTATTACCGCCAAGTCTTATTGGTAAACTAATTCAACATGAACAATGTGACTCAATAATAAACTGACGGTGTGTGTATGAGAGATACATACTTATGCATGTATCGTGCTCCCTCATGTAGAGCAAGCCTCCACTGCAGCCACACTCATAGCTTCCCCATGTGTTCTTGCATTTGCATTCTTTGCATTGGCATGCAGTCCTTTCCTTGCATTCATCAATATCTGTCACAAAACATTTCACATCAGCATCAAAAGGAACACCACAAGGCAATCTTAAGTGCATATTCACATATGTCCATTACAGCAGAAGTTGTGGAGGACAGGTAAGCACTTCTAGAAGCTTAATGGACCTCAGGAAATGACCCTTACCTTCACATTTGTGCTTGCCATCACCCTTGAAACCATCTGGGCATTTACAGCCATCATCCTGTATATTACAGACACCACAACTAAAATTTCAGAATCTGGATTAATAGAGAAAAAGGAAACAATCCTAGCGATATTGCAAAAAAAGAAAAGAAAAGAAAAGAAATAACACTTACAGTGCAGGCAGAGTATGTCCTGCCGTTCTTGGTCTCTTTCCAACACCCTCCATTGTTAATTTCACAGCGCCCAGATCCAGAAGCTGCGAATCACACATTATAATTTAGAAGGCTGTAGTGACAGTTTGTCAGTTATAGATTTTCAGCAATCTTACTATGTCATTTAATACTGTTAACATATAAGAAAAGGAAATGCCAAAAGATGATTCTCCTGGTGCCTTGTAGCATACCTTCACAATGAGTATAGCCATCGCCAACGAATTTTACTCCTTTCACAACTGGGCACTCACAAACTCTTCCACGGAAAGTATCCTGCATAGTCAATTAGATGCATAGGCTAAACACAACAAATATCCAATGAAAAACATTTTTGTCGAGAAAATAATTATCACCACAAGGAGTACCTTGCATGCAGTGATGTTAGCAGCATTATCTTGCCAACAGCCACCATTGTTCTCTAGGCACTCGTTCGTTTGTATATCTAAGGTATAAAAAAATAAATTTAAATAAGAGCATGCTACAAGCAAGTTACACCTAGTGAAGAACAAGCTAGATCATAAATGCAGTAAACTTGGAAAAACTAGGGATGGGGGTATTTTGGACATTCCATCAGTTCCATTCTGGGGCATTTTAATCTTAAGTTAAATCAATGCACTAACCTTCACTCAAGCAAACAGCTGGTTCGGTAGTTTCCCGGAAACCAGCACAGAGTGCTTTAAGAACTGCTCCTTTGTCAAGCTTCCCTACGAAACAGAGACTCGGATAAGTTCACCTGGTAATCTTAACACACCTTTTATCATAATTTACAGGATAGAAGAGCACACACCTCTGTATTGTCTATTGTTGATTACTAAAGTTGGTAAGATGGTAACATCACCACGAGAGCCCTTGCCAATCTATACAAAGTGGTGGATGATGATGTATTTAGATCAACGATAGGATGAACAGAAAAGATCATGCATTCATATTGAAGTACTAACCTGTGCATCTTGTTCAGCTTTTAGAACAGGGTTTTCTTCATCAGCATCTGGATCACCAATACATTTATATATTGCTTTATGATCAAGGCCTGTAAATTATAAACATGTTCAGTACAAATACTGCACCTGCATAGAACATAGTGAAATAGATGCAAATACAACATACCAAGCGACTTGATAACTCCATCAGCACACTCCTTTGTGTACTTCTTTTCCTTCATTGGGCACCTGATCGCAAAATCAGTGACATAGTCCCACCATACCCAAGGCTTCTTGTGCTCCTTAGCAACCTTAAACACACAAACTTGACGCAAATTTTGGACCACCACATCTTTCCCATCATATCCTTTGCTAAAATCCTGTTCCGGGTCAGGTGCACAGTATCTGCCGTGATTGATGCACTGTGACTTGCACTGCTTGCTCAGAGTGAAGGCATCTGGGCAATACCAGGTTATGTAATGGGGAGTAAACTCCGTGTAGCCTTTCTTCTCAAGTACCTGTGCTGCCCCTTTGAAGCTCTTGACAAAATCAATCTGGCTGTCACATTTTGGGCCACATTCATCATTACTGTTGGTCCAAAATTCATACTCAACACGCTCGTCAGGGTGGGGCAGGGCCTCCCTCCAATCCAAATTCACATTAACCATGTCACCGTTATCAATTGCCTTCTTGAGCCTATCCCCAAAGCTCTTGGTTATTAGCGCTGAAGGAATAGTGATGTTCTCTAAGTAATCTGCTGTCCCACTCTCCTCAGGGGTGTCCATTGTAATTAGAGGTTCATCCTTGTCATCGGCGACAAGGATTGCCGCTGCTCCAGCGTTCTGTGCATTCCATGCCTTCTTTGTGAAGTAGCAGTCTGAGGACAACAAAACCCATATTATGCATTTAACTAGGAACACACAAAGCAGCATCTTGATAAAATAGATAAAAAGGAGTGTTATATAAAGAGCAAACTGTTTGAAAATAAAATGAATGTAACATCGCAGAAAGGTCCAAAAGACAAGATAGTGACATAAGTACTCCATACTGTGAATTAAATTCCCTTGCTACGAGTATCAAGTCATAGAGTTTGTGGCTGTATACTTGTATAGAACTGGGTCAATGAATATTAAACTTAATCACATAATCATGTGACAGATCTACTCTTCTACTCATCACCAAACTAAAGAGCCACATGACTAAAAAAGAATCACCCACTTGAGGCCAATCTTTCAACTTCAGTCTATCGAATGAGACTAGCCAACTACCCGAGTCCTGTAAAACATACTACGTATCGGAAAAAAGTCATGCATGGTTGACCTAACAGAGACCAACTAGATTATCCAATCCAACGAACTAGAGCAGGGAAAAAAACATTGCTTTGTGAAATCACAACCCACACATGGATGGCTTAACTGAGACCAAATGCAATACAAGAATCGCAAGGAGAAGAAGCAATTTTGTAATTCTGCTAACCTCCCCTGTCCACGAGCAGGAAAGTGGGGAAAGCCCCCGGCTTGGCCTTGTAGGAGATGTCGAAATCGTCGAAGCTCTTGCAGGCCTTCTTGTTGGCCTTGGGGTAGGCGACGAAGCCGACCATGGTGCCGCCGTACTGGGGGACGCCAAAGTTGCCAATGGCGCATTCGTAGGTGCCATTGAGGTCGTCGGGCGCCGTCACCTTGAGGCTGTTCTTCTCCACCACGAACCTCCCGTGGCAGCAGCCCAGCAGTAACGCCGCCCACACTAGTAGCCGCAGCATCCCGCCGGCGGATCGAAACCCCATGCTCCGATCCACAGCCGGACTTTGCAGTTTACGAAACAACTGGGGATCGTATTGGTATCTGAGTTTCGATTGAAGCAAGATAAAATCAATCTTGCGGCTGTGCGGGCGAATAAATGCCCCGAAATCGGCGGGGAAAGCGGAAAGGTTGGATTTTGACGGTCGCAGGGAGGTTGGAGCGAGTTCTACTACACTGCTTGGATGGAAGAGTTGGAGGGCGAGATTTTCCGTTCAGGCGGGGATTTGGTTGGGACTTGAGAGAGAGAGAGGTGGGGAAGGAGTAGGAGTGTAGGACAGTGTAGAAGCCTCGTGGTGAATCAAAACCAGAAGGAACACGTGACCAAACCAAAACCCAAACCAGCAAGTTAACATGCGGATTTTTCACATTACCACGTCAATCTCTTGTTTTTTTTTGCGAAAGATTACATCTTCAATCAAGTGGATCAGTATGAGCGAAAAATCCTAAATTATAAACTTAAATTGTTAATTTTGAAGTGCAAAGTTAGGATCACAAATTATAGAATTTGATTTTTCTCACGACACAAAAACTACTTCAGAAGCTGCAAAGTTAGGATAATATGATAGATATTTACCTTAGAGCCTTGTATAAACACTATAATTTCCGTCTTGGGGCATTTTGCTTATTCATAATTCGTATGCCTACGCCAGTGTTTCTCAAAATGCCTTTTTTGCTAGAATTTTTCTTGAGAGTTTAATGGAAAATCGAGGCAATGTGGACTATTTGGACACACATCGCAATGCTATTATTTTTTATGGAGCATCACTCTCCTTTGCAAGTTGGAGAAGGAATTTTGTTGAAGGCATGAATACCTTTACTCTTAGAATGAAGCCACATATTAAGGATCAAATTCTTGTTTGGCTGAGTAGTCTCCTATAGCTCTTCTCTCTTTTTTTTGGGTCTGTGGCCTTGTATCTTGTATCTTGTACATAACCCTTAATCCTTTAATGGAAAAAAAGAATAGAGAACTTGGTTTCCTAAAAAAAATATCGAGGCATAGAGTATACGCCATAGACCTCCAACCTTTAACATTTGTCGTAAAAATGCTACTGTAGCCTTGCAAACACATTTTGGGGCATTTTCTTCTATTGACAATGGGCTAACTAACATTCCAAGTTCCTTAGGCCCATATGATAGTTCATGGGCCCAATTTTATAGATAAGATGGATCGAGCCTATATATATGTTCACGATAATTTTTAGGCCTAACTGAACTGAACCAGTCTGGGCCGCCCAGCTTATTGCCGCTAGCTCAGATTGTGACTGGTGTCTGTTCCACTTTTTGTTCGGAAAGGACATGCAAGTTGTAACAAATTTGCAATTTTGATATCAGCAGGAGTGACGCTTGAATTTGACATCAGATGGTGTTTGTCACGCTTATAACACACGGGCTCAAAGTCACAAACTCAGCACTGGCAGAGAATCGAGCATTCGTTCCTCACGTTAGTACTCGTTATCTTAAAACCTGGTACTAACGTGTCTTTGGGGTTCCCGAGGACCCTCGGACCATTTAGTACCGGCTGGTGTTACCAGCCGGTACTAAATGGTCCCGGGGGGTTCCCGAGGCCCCCGTGCATTTAGTACCGGCTCGTAACACCAGCTGGTACTAAATTTTGGCATTTAGTACCGGCTGGTGTTACGACCGGTACTAAATGGGTCCGCGGGGTATAGTTTAAAAGGAAAGCATATCACACTCAATCACATGTGATGCATAGGTGGGATGGTAAAGGAGGTTACGCGCGAGGCCAAAGGTCACGCGCATTTACACGTGAAAAATTCGCGTGACTTTGACTTGCGACGTTGCCTTCCGGTAAGCTTAAAAATTTTTTTCTTTATTTTTTTTGCACGAAACCAGTTAGTACCGGCTGGTCTAACTGGCCGACCCCGCCGACTCTACGATCCCGTTAGTACTGGTTGTTGTAGCTGGTACTAACGGGGCTGTCATTTAGTACCGGAAGCTCGGTACCGGGTGCATAACCGGTACTAACGCGGCTTTGCGCCCGGTATAACGCTGGTTCTCCGGTAGTGGAGGCGACGCGGTTCCTTCACTAGATTTGTTCTCTTGGCCCTTTCCTCTTTGTTTGATATATAATTTGTTAGTACGTCATACTAGTAGGACCATCAGTCGTCAGCACACACGCACTAGCTTGTTTTCGACACGCGATGCACACATGTGATGTGACTGCTTCAATTTTATTTCTCTGTGGCAGCAATTCTTTAGTTACCTACAAGCACTCGATCGATATATATATCGATGTGGTTTCTTATATATATATTTTTCACAAAAAAAAACTCTATAGTATATATATATCCTATCTTGTATATTATCCCTGTGTATATATAGTTACGACGACGACCTTGAAAAGGTAGCTAGCTAGTAATCCTTGAAGCTGTCGCAGAGGAGGAAAAGGTCGAGATCGTAATCGTAGAAACTAAGGTCGTCGTCTGCAGGTGCAGCTGATGCTGCCGGCATCTGCCGCTGCACCATATTATCCATATGGATACCCCTGCCTGGAGAATAAAATTCATCGCAGCTGCAGGACTCGCCACCGCCGGAGAAGCTTGAACTTGACGACGTTGACGGGATATCGCCGCCGCCATGACAATCTCTTGCGGAGAACAACTGCTGCGGCATAGTGATAGGAAATACTGGTGGCGCTTGTTGTTTGCACGGCAGCGTTTGATCATCAAAAGGAAGTGCAGAAGCCTCAATAAGAGGAGGCAGCAGCACTACTGGTTGTGGTTCTTGCTTGATAGTATTGTTCACCATGGCAGCAGCAGCAGCGTTGTTGCAAGTGTGCTTGTTGTTGTAGGTGACGCGGAACACGGGAGGATCGCTGGAATCCTTCTGCTGGACATACTTTGTGGCAAGGCAGCCGGTGTCGTCCTTGTAGGTGCACCTGAAGTAGCTCCTGGTGTAGTTTGTGCCGTTGATCTTCTTCTCGCCGTATTTCCTCCACTCATAGCCGTCGTCATAAGGCACCGTGGTTAAGCCTGCCCATGATGATGATGCTGCTTCCATTGCTGTTATCGATCTTCTTCTCTTCTTGTTGCTGCCTGATCTTCCAGCGGGGCTGGGCGGCGAGGGTTCATGATGAGGCTCGGCTTTGACGACGACGACGCTTGTTGCTGGAGCCGCCGCAGGAGAGGAAGTGGTGGTCATGACGGAGAGGGCGACGTTGAGTGCTCGCAGCGCCTCGCCGAGGAGGGTCTGCGCCAGATGATGCTGATGCTGATGGGAAGACGAGCAGTGGAGGAGCAACAGGGGCTGCTGGATCTTGATGCGCTCGTACACCTCAGCCACCTCCTTCACTGCGCGCTCACGATGATCCTCCTTCTCCGGCACACAGCAGAAAGCCATTAATAGTGTGAATGCTATTAGCTGATGTGTGTGTTGTGGAGTACTCGTGCTCGCGGTAAGTGATGATACCGAGCGAGCTCGGCGCTGTTGCTTATATATGCACGCACGGTCCAACTTTGCAATGGACCAGCTGAGAGACCAGACCATCGATCGAGCGTGTGGAATTCGACGGCAGGTGAGGTGGAGCATACACAAGACAAGCAGCAATCTGGCCCAGCAGGATCGGAGCAGGTGATCGATCTCACTGTGCTATATATATTAGTTTAAGCTTAACTGAAGGTGTGTGGGATCAGGGACACTAACCACCCAAGAAGAAGATGCTTGGAATGAAGTTCAGTCGTAAACTAGGGTTTCCGTTCCCTCCACACACAGAGTTGACGACGCGTATACGCAGTCAAGGGATCCCCTGCGCATGCATCCAGACAAGTTAGCAGGGAGTCAGAGTCAGATGTTCGAGCTGCTGGCTGTGCTGCTCCTTAACATCATCAATCGATTAACAAAATGTTAAGTATAGGGTTCAGCGTACATGGTCAGGTTTCAGAAAAGCACATGTAATAACATATGCCGTTGTGTACTACTAGTAGCTCGGTCCTAATGCAGCTCGCCATGCCAATATTAACAATCTTTTAATTTGTATTGCTGCAACCGTGGATGTGGCACGATGCCCGCCCGGACAATAATATTGTATCAGTACCAGATTAGTATAACCAAACACGTGTCGTACATTGTAACAGCTTGCCAAGACACCTTGTCGATCTGACCACACAATGTTGCAGGAATAATATTGTAGCAATCAAGTAGCGATTATATATATAATGAGTGATGATGACTAATGATTGCTACTTGCGATCCATCAAATAATAATACAAACTTGCTCTGTACTTTGATTGTTATACAAGCAGCCAGTTCGATCTGCCACCCTGCATATCACAGTACTGAAGCCCATTTTCTTGTAGTGTAACACTCTTCGATCAGGAATGCCAATAATAGGACCAAGTGCTTGACTACAAGCCCAAACATAAGATCCGATCCATATAATAGTAATATCTCATTTGTTTAGCATATTTTTTTTAATTATTATACGATTGAACTTTTCACTCTTGCATGTTCACTCTCACATTGGTCTCTCGCCGAGGCCCACCTCTACATATATAGAAGCATGTGCTAGCTTGTTGCTTGCATGATGGCCAAACTCCCTCTTAGCAAAAATGCTGACTAGTTCGGATATATGTGTCTATTATTAGTCTGACATATATATAGTGCGGATACTTCACAATGAAGCATATCTAGATCTGTTTACAGAGACAAGTAATTTTCTTTTGAAATTGGAGCTCTAGCATCCACTGACCCACCCTCGTACCCATTGGAAGGTGGTCTTTTGTGTAGTACCATGGTGCAAATGTTTCTGTCCTTTTGCCACATGGTCTACTTTTTTGGGTTGATTCTTTAGCCAAGTCAGCAAGATCATCAAATAAGTAAACAATATGTTGAGCCATACCCGTTGAGATCTAGTACTATATTCATATTCTTCCTCTTTTTTATTCTCACTGCTTATACTCGAATATGGGTGTGCTGATGTACTACTTGAAAAAAAAATGCTACATATACATACTATATGCTGGCAAATTATAATTCTTATATACTACCTTTGTTAAAAAATTATAGGTCGTTTGAGTTTTTTGACCTCAACTTTAACCGCTTATCTTATTCTATTTTTTTTAAAATATCATTTTTTTTATTATGGCTAGCTTTAGTAATAAACGAAGTTCAAGAATGACCAAAATTTGGCTACATCTGCACAAAGTTTTTGAATAATATGAGCGGTCAAACTTGAGACTAAAAAAGTCAAATGACCTACATTTTAAAACTGAGGGAGTACCGTTTAATACGAGAGGCGGAAAATTTCATTACAATTCTTCTACGGGCCAGGAATCCATTGCATTGCAACAAATTAAACATGTAGTAAATTATTGGATCGTAATTGCCAACGTCTAGGTAAGCTCGCCATGCATATGCCCACGCAAGTAGTGACGATCGAGGGAAAAGATGAGTAACAAGCTAGTCCAACGACTGAAACGACGACGACGACCACATATGCGACGACGCGACTCCTCCACCCCACCCCACCCCACACGATCGTTGCTAGATTACACTGCACCCTTTCCCCGCCTCCTTTCATCATTGTTGCCGTTATATAAGTTTTTCTGTCGTTTAATTGAATATAATTTGTGCAATCTTTCCACACGCAAATGAGATATAGAATGTAGTAGTGTTGTCACTTTATTTGCTTGCTTTCTCTAAAGAGGCTGACCAGTACAACACTCCTGCACCGTACATTCCATTCAGATATAGCAGATCGATTTAATTCAAGTATCATGATTATTTCGTTTGCTTTTGATTTCCCTCCCGCCCCGGAAATAGGCATGCACTTCAATGGCTCATCACTCGGAAATAAAAGAAGTTATATTAGTGTGTACGCATGGCACACTAGCTACTCTCATGAAGCAGCTTTGATGAAAGGATCGGAAAAGAAAACTTTCAGGTGGCGAGCAAGTCATCTAGACGATATAGCTAAGCTAGTGGGAGATAAAAAAAATAAACTAATTAGTTAGGGTTGCTCCTAGTTAATTTCTATAGCCCGGCGCCCCGGCCACTGTTAGTGCGCGCGTGTCCGTCCTTGGGTAATCGTGGTGAGATCGATCGATGCAGCAGCGTGCGTTCACATGTGAAAGTAAAAGCTTGTCGAAGTCATGTACTCATGTGCATGTACATCCCTGCTTACGTACTGATCGATCATGTGGGCCTGTGGGGAGCTCTCTGAACTGAAAGCAACAACCTAGAGTTATACATTCTCTACTCTGATTGCCCATGTGTAGACTAACTATAGTACTAGTACACAAGTATTATATTGATAACAAATAAGCTTATAAGCGTATGATACGCATGCGGATTTAATCTCTTGTAGCTCATGCTTGCATTATTGCATTCCAAAATTAAATGGATAGATACACATGTCTTCCAAATTAATAACTATCCAGTACTCAGAAAATGGTGAAGGCTCCACCATATCTAATTCGGTTCTCAGGTCTAGATACGCGATTATGTACTTTCACATATATAATCATCATTAATTAGCATAGCTAATATGTTCGTTCAACAAAAAAAAACTAGCTAGTACGATATTCCTCCAGCCCACATTTTTGTTGATAATAAGCCACACTTGATTTGATTTCTCACATCTTAAGTTGAACTTTGACCAAAGATTTCTCCTGTAGCAGATAGCTTTTAATCATACGAAAGATGTGTATGTATTGAAACAAATCTTAATATATACCAGGTTATATATACTTTCTATTACTTACATGCCAATGTTTTCACAAAAGAGGACTGGAATACATACAAGCCTTGAAACTTTATTCTTAGCTAGAACCAATAAGTAAATCTTGGAGGTGACTAGGTAATCAGGGGGTGACCAATGAATAGCTAGCAATAACCAAATAATCATTTGACATAGACCACTAAGATTCGAATTCAAATGACCTACACTAGCTCCTTGAATTCTATGGTCTATGGCGAAAAAAACAATTCAAGAATACAAGTTGGCAAAAAAAAACCTTTCATAAGATTGAACTTGCTAGAATTCTTTTAGAGAAATAGCCATTTTGCTCCCTCAACTATCACCGCATACTCAGTTTCATCCTCAAACTACCAAAACGACCATTTTAGTCATTGAAGTTTACTTTTGGATCTAATTTCACCCCTGAAGTAACACATAAAGGACTAAATACCCGTTTGGTAGTTTGAGGATGGAATTGAGCATGCAGAAATAGTTGAGGGACCAAAATGGCTATTTTACCAAATATTTTAGAATCCCCATAGAGAAAATCATTCAATAAAAATGCAATCTTTCATTCCAAAAGCCTAATAGGACTCAAATCCTCCAAAAAAATTCATTTCCTTGTTTGTATTTCAATCCAAAAGTGTTCTACCATTTTTACTCTATTTTATTAATCATTTTCACTGATATAATTTAATTTAATATTTGAGAGAAAAAATTGCAACACATGTTTTTTAAATGTTGCATCAGTATTTTGAATTATTGCTGCTTAAGACACATTTCAAAATGCTCATGTGAGGTCTTGCGTATCGTATAAGATGTTTTGATGAAAAATTAGTTAAGTCTTAACATATAATTGTGTATTTGTTTTTCAGAATATATTGCTTAGATATGGTAAATGTTGTTTTAAATATGTTGGGAGTTGCTGCTTTGCTGTTCAATGTTGTCGATTAGTAATTTTTTAAAAGATCATTTTAGTATTTTAGAAAACTGTGCATGGATAAAGTTTTTCTGTATCATGTTGTAGTTTTTTATTTAACCTTTAATGCGTATGGCAAGCTTGGTAAATATTCATATATTTGTAGGGAGAAAAAAAAGAGAAGAGCAAAGTGCTGTGAACACACTCGAGCCCTCTCTTTCCTATATTTAGCCCAGCCCACAAAAACTCCCATGCGATATGGCCCACTATACCACAAACAAATCTAGAGGCCCAAAGACAAACAGGCTCAATGCGCAACACCACCGTCCTACATTATTTGTTGGATGACCATCACGTCGATGCCTCAAAACCGGTAGATATTTAGCTAAAAAAACAATTTCAAAACCAGTAATATAAATTAAAATTTCACTTAGTATTAGTTCCGGAAGATAAAAAGTTCGTTGTATTACTCATTCACACATTCGAACACCCAACACACACACAAAATTACTTTTTGAGGCATACAAAAGCCAAATTGTATACTAGCACATCTCAAGAGAGAAGGAAAAGTACGTGTAAAATCAATCATATAAAATGGGTTATGTGTAAAATCAATACTAGGTATTATCAGAATGAGGTAAAATATACAAAAGCCAAATTGTATACTAGCACATCTCAAGAGAGAAGGGAAATTATGTGTAAAATCGATATTGGGTATTATCAGGACGACCAGGGCTAAAACTGCTGCCAGGCTTTCGGCACATTATCTTTACAACAAATACAAATTGTGCTGTCTTAATAAGTACACATTTCTTTTGGTATACAAAAGAACTCCAATCACTTCACATCATCCAGCACAAATGCGGCTTGGATGCGGAAGAAGCAACTCAGGCAATTTCTCTATCCCTCTGTGGAGGCCAGTAGGTTGGGTAATTGTGGTTGAGCCGGGAGATATCAATATTGACTCCTACTCCATGTCAAACCCGGTTTTAGAAAGAAAACCGAGTACATCTCATATGTGTTCCAGGATTAAATTACACACATATGATAGACAGTGAGTGAATAACAGAAACAGTACTCAAACGAATATTTGATAAGTAAAGTATTTATTACACTCACGACTAAGGCACAAAGGTCAAAATAAACTGATTCACACGATAACTAAAGATGATAACTCCAAAATCACTCCACAGGCATCTGACTGGTGGAACACACGCCTAGAACTCATCAAGACCACTGAGGTACTCCGCTCCATTATTACCTTCTAATCCAATATACGCAAGGATGAGTACACTTATGGTTGGTATTCAACAAGTGGAGGAAATATGCAAGCTATCAAGGAGAGGCTTGGTTTATAGCAATTAGCATTTTAATTGGTCAAGTTTTATTAACAAGCAACTATTTACTAAGATATAAGTATATACCAATCCCAAATTAACATAATAACATATAATAAATAAATCATAATCAATAACACATGCATGAACAATTTAACTTCATGTTTCGATAGATTAATCACGTGAGGGTCCAGACCGTTCATGACCGCGAACATGGCTGTTATAACAGTTTTACACTCTGCAGAGGTTGTACACCTTCACCATAATTCGCGTAAAAGCTCCGAAGAACTTTAAACCCAACCATGCTGTGCAAAAGTAGGCACAATACCACACTTCCAAGGTGTGATTGCATAGGGACGCTACGAAGCCTTTACAAAGAATTCCTACATGTGTGTTTGTTCCCAGCGCTTACGGTTTCAACAGAAGACAGTCTTCTGATCCCCGCACCAACACACCCACAAACAAATATCAACCCAACAGGCAGCACAAACACAACATATAGTTCATCTAATTATTCAGCTAAGACCAGAGCCATATGGTAATGTGGTTGTACGCTAAATCCCGGGTGGTTCTCTTAGCATGGCAAGATATAAAAATGAGGATACTCATCATTGTTGGATAGAACCCATCATGAACCAAGGTTAAGCATCTAGCATAACTACCCAACTTAAAAGTAAACCCGGGGTATCAAGGCTTAGGTGTAAAAGACTAGTCGTCCTTACATAGGACCCATCAAATTAATGCAACGCGAACATAAAGATAAATTTAATTGTCATGCAATGTGTATAGGTTCAAAGGAGTATGCTGAGGGGGAAATCCACTTGCCTTCCTCAAAGTACTGCGGTGGCTCCTCCTCGTAGACTTGATCTTGATCTCCCTCGAACAGACCGTTCTCTACACGATCGCACAAGCATTCAATCAATAAAAGCAAAACCATACACCATACAACTTTTAAAGACACAAAGACGTGCCTAAAACTATTCTTGATGCAGAGACGATCGTCTGAGCACAAAGATCACTCAAATCGGATTTAAAACGATCAAACTATGGCTAAAACAAGGTTTAGGGGCTTCTCTGCAATCAATCTAACCTTCCAGGGGCTTAAATAGAAGAAACAGAGGACCTAAAACGTAATTTTGTATGAAAACAGAAGGACCTTTGGGAAAAACAGCCATAGAGGACAGCGGGTTAGAAATCTAAAGAAGACAGGGGCTAAAACAAAAAGAAAAGGACCTAAATCTAATTATTTTTGAACTAGACAGGACTGCGGGTTGATTCCTATAAAACTAAGGGGCTTTTATGCAAAAGTGGCACGGCTGACCCGTTGACCGGTACGGGATTAAATTGGATCTAATTCCGACCGTCGGATCTAGATCGAACGGCCACGGTTGAAAGGGGGCACTGCGACGCCGGAGACGACGGCGCGCGGCGGCGCCTCGCCGGGAGTTCGCCGGAGTTGGGCAAAACCCGACCTAGGAAGCTCGGTTTTCTTCGATTCAAGGCTTGGGAGCTATCTGGGATCTAGGGGAATCTATTTTGGGGGTTCTAAACGAGGGTTGAGCTACGGAGGAAGCTCACAACGAGCTATGGCGGCTCAGCGAAGAAGGCGACGTGACGCGGCGACAACAAGCAACTAAGACGCAAACGAACCGACTCGGCGGGTTCCTTACCTTCACGCAAAACTTGACGACTAGCTCGAAGCGGCAAAGGCGGCCTCGAGAGCGGGAATCACGGCGACGACTTAGACCTAGGGTTTGCGCGACGGCGCGGCTTTGATGGCGGCGGAAGCTGGGGCTTGGGTTGAGGGACAAGGGCTCGAGGCGGCGTGCTTAAATAGCCCGGGAAAAGCTTGCGCAAGGGGAAATCGACGCGGCGTCGGGATGCACGCAGACTCGAGCTCGGCGGAGTCCTGCTCGAAGACGACGCGACGAAGAAGATGACAGGGCGGGCCCACAAGTCAGCGAAAGAAAGAGAGAAGGAGGAGGGAAGCCGGCTGGGCCGCGAGCGACGGAATGGGCCGGGAAAAAGAAATTGGGCCGGCTCAAGAAAGCTGGGTTGGGCTAGAAAAGAGAGGGAGAAGAGAAAGATTTGAAAATTAAATCTAAACTTTTGCATCTCTTTTAAATTCAAACCAACACTCAAAAATATATGCAGCAGCATGAATGCAACAAAAACTTTATTTGATTCTAATTTAAATGTTGTTTAAATATTTATGAGCCAAGATTAAATTTGCAATTTAATATTTCCCTAACAAAAATATAAAGAACCTAAATTGATTTAAGTGTGATGAACAAAATTAGGGTGTTACACTCCACCAGATACAAATTCAACTTGGCACCTCAACGGGCGCCACGAGTGTTCGATCATATATAATTCCTCCTTGAAAATCACAATAAGTGGAAGCACTTGATGCATCTGTTGGCTGATCAGCAACAATGTTCTTAGCAGAGCACACATGTGCCATGCTGCTGGATGATGCGCTTAATGCTGAAAAACTGTGAACCTCCCTCCTAACCATGTCACTTGTAGGAGATTATGTAGGTGTCCACTGAAACTGGCTTGCATAGGGGCTTCTGTCTGGTTGTTGACTCTTGATTGGCTCTGAAAGAATTTATGTTCGGGGACTGGCGATGCAACGAATGTGGGCTGCTCACTAGTTCTGTGTGACTCAAGCAGGTTGATACTGTCTTCCCTGAGAATGATTGTGCTGCAATATCTCTAGTGCAGTGGGATTTTAGCGTTCTGCAGGTGTCATGGTTAAAGTAAGTGACACAAAACAAGAGGTGGGTCGCTGGCTTCCTTCCGTAGTTTTGTTGGATTTGGTTTGTGGCAGGGTAGTTCATGTCTTTCTTGTTGGCGCATCTTTGATAGAACCTTATATGGTTAGAAAATTCATTTATCAACCAGTATCCAAAGTTTTGACCATGTTGCTAGCATGATCAAAACCTTTATTTGTAGGGACATGTCTGGCCTTTGAGGATCTCCTTTTGTGTAGAGTCTCATATGTCATGAACATTAAGAACTCGAGAAACATGCACCTATCTATGTCCTCATTGTTAGCGTTGGGATCATTCTCTATTTCCCTTCTTGTCCAGTCAATTATGTTTCTAGTAGCATCATCAAAAACAAAAACAAAAAAAATCTTCTCTGAGCTTCTCAACCAACATAAGGGCTCTCTTTCAATGCATAAATGAGAAAGGCAAAAATTAAGGAAGTGTTTGTTTCGGGTGAATGTAACTGGAGCTGATTACATAAGGTAACAGATCACGTTGTATGATGTTTGTTTCGGTACTCCTGTAATCAGTTTACACCGTAAACGGATACGGCGCTTCACAACATCGATACCACTCCAAACTCGACGTTATCAGATACGGCGTTGTTGGCATCTCGTTCTCGCCGGCGGCGGCGCTCCCTCCGCATTACAGAATCTAACCAAACAAAGCTCGTAAATGCCATCACGGCAGCAGAATACAACGTGACCTGATTACGTTTCCATTAGCGTTACCTCTCTACGAACCAAACACCTCCTAAGTGTGATAGTGTTTGGTTGAAAAGCCATCTTAATCAGCCGACTAGTCAGTATCATAGCACGATCAAGAATATCACTGCAAATGACATCCATCAATGTATTGTACGTAACTGAATCAGGACGACAACCCATAGCAACAAGCTCATTCAACACCTTCCCTGCTTGGTTTAGCATATGGTTGCTGCAGAGGCTATGCATCCAAATATTATATGTGAAAATAGCTGGTTCACAACCAGCTGCAAACTTCTTATTCATGAAATCCATAGCTCCATTCATATCCTGAGCCCTGCAATGTGCATTGATTATCATATTGTACGTCGATAGGCCATTACTGCACATCTCCAATAAAAGGTTGTCCATCATCTTTAACTTGCCCTCTCTGCACAAACCGTTGATTAGAATGTTGCTCGTGTAAACGTCAGGAACAAGGCCACCCTGCCTCATCTTCTATTGTAACAGCGTCTTGCGCATTTGTTGCATGAGGAGGAAATTAAGTGGTATCAAAGGGCCAAAACAACTAAGTTGTTACATGGTGACTGTAATACCAAATACTTCCATCTAGTAGCAAACGGGAAATATAGGAAAACGAGGATATTTCAGCTAGAACAAGAAGAGGGTATAATAGAAGGCGATGAAAACCTTAAACGTTTTATCACCAACTATTATAAGGGACTCTTCGGTGCATCGGAAAAAAATAATTTTACATTGATTGAATCAGTTAGAGAGGATATTCCTCAAGTAACCAAAGAGGAAAATGAAATTCTTACTTCGCCATTTACGACGGATGAGGTCAAGAAGGCAATCTTCCAAATGGAACATAATAAGGCACCGGGTCCGGATGGCTTTCCAGCCGAATTTTATCAGGTTTTTTGGGACACTATTAAAGAGGATTTACTACTTCTCTTTTATGAGTTCCACAAAGGGCACCTACCCTTGTTTAGTCTCAACTTTGGCATTATTACATTGCTCCCAAAGCAAAAAGAAGCCAAGCAAATTCAACAGTTTAGACCTATATGTTTGCTTAATGTGAGCTTCAAGATCTTTACTAAGGTAATGACAAATAGAGTGACTCTAGTAGCACAAAAAGTCATTAAACCTTCCCAGACGGCCTTTTTGCCTGGGAGGAATATTACGGAGGGAGTTGTAATCTTGCACGAAACTTTACATGAGATGCATAGGAAGAAGCTGGATAGTGTCATTCTGAAGCTTGATTTTGAGAAAGCGTATGATGAGGTCAATTGGTCTTTCCTCCAACAAGCACTTCGGATGAAAGGTTTCTCTCCAATCTGGTGAATTGGATTAACCAAATTGTAAAAGGTGGAAGTGTCGGTATCAAAGTAAATGATGACATTGGTCATTATTTTCAAACTAAGAAAGGTCTTAGACAAGGTGACCCTTTGTCTCCGATCCTTTTTAACCTAGTTGCTGATATACTGGCCATTCTGATAGAGAGAGCGAAGAATAATGGAGATTTTGCTGGAGTCGTGCCTCACTTAGTGGATGGAGGACTCTCTATCCTTCAATATGCAGACGACACGATTCTCTTTATGGAACATGATCTCGATCATGCAAAGAATCTTAAACTAGTTTTAAGCACTTTTGAGCAGTTATCGGGTCTTAAAATTAATTACCATAAGAGCGAATTATATTGTTATGGGGCTGCTAAAGACTTTGAACACGAATATGCAATGGTTTTTGGATGTAAAACAGGTCGCATCCCTTTCAAATATCTTGGTATACCTATGCACCACAAGAGGTTATCCAATAATGATTGGCGAATAATCGAGGAAAAATTTCAGAAAAAACTTAATAGTTGGAAAGGAAAATTATTGTCGGTAGGTGGTAGACTAGTTCTGATTAATTCAGTTCTAACTAGTTTAGCGATGTATATGTTGTCGTTCTTTGAGATACCTAAAGGTGTTCGCAAAAAGTTAGACTACTACCGATCAAGATTCTACTGGCAATGTGACAACCAGAAAAAAAATACAGGCTCACTAAGTGGAGCATCTTGTGTAGGCCTAAGGACTGTGGTGGTCTAGGTATCCAAAACTTAGAAATACAAAACACATGTCTCCTAAGCAAGTGGTTATTCAAACTAATTAACGAGGAAGGCATTTGGCAAAACCTCCTAAGGAGGAAATACCTGTCAAACAAATCCTTAACACAAGTCAAAAAGAAACCAGGAGACTCTCATTTTTGGCCCGGACTGATGAAGGTGAAAGACCAATTTTTACAATGCGGTCGTTTCAAAATTCATAATGGTAAGGAAAGCAGATTTTGGGAGGATATATGGGTAGGCGATCAGCCTCTAAAAATGGTGTATCCTAATCTTTATCATATAGTCAGGAAGAAGACTTCAACGGTGGCCGAAGTGCTATGCACTACACCGCTGAACATATCCTTTCGAAGGGTATTAACTGGTTATAATCTAGAAACATGGTATGGACTTGTAGCAAAAGTGTTAACGGTTACTCTAACAAGTGAAAAAGATGTCTTTATCTGGAATCTACATAGGAGTGGGGTTTTCTCAACACAGTCGATGTATATAGCATTAAGTAGCGATGGTATTGTACCTCGTAGGTGTCCAATTTGGAAGATTCGGGTACCACTTAAAATTAAAGTTTTCTTGTGGTATGTCAAAAATAGAGTTACTCTTACCAAGGATAACCTGGCAAAGCGAAATTGGAAAGGCAACCTAAGTTGTTGCTCATGTAGCTCTCTCGAGACTATTGAACATCTTTTCATACAGTGTCGTTTTGCTCGCTTTATTTGGAATATAGTTCATATCACCTTTGGAATTCAACCTCCGTCTAGCATCTCTAACATGTTTGGCCCTTGGCTAGCTGATATTCGGCCAGCTCTTAGAGAACAAATTTGTGTAGGCTTAACGGCTATATGTTGGGCTATTTGGTTGAATAGAAATGATATGGTATTCAATCGTTCTAAAGCTAACACTCTTATGCAGGTAATTTTCAGGGCTACACACTGGACTCGCACCTGGTTGTTGCTGTTTAAGGACGAGGAGGCAAGAGCAAATCTGAAGAAAGCCTGTCGTCTCATGGAGACGGTCGTTATGGAGGTGTTTGCCAAGTTTGGGTGGAAGTTTTCGAATAGGATTGGAGCTTAGTTGCCCCTTGTTCGAAAAATTTCATGTTCTTTTAGTCGCATCATGAGAGGTGTTTTGTGAGCCTAAGTGCTCTTGGTTTGTAATGAATTGTTGCGTACACTATCCTTGATGGTGTAGAGGCCGGGACTTTTTTGTTCCATTATCTAAAAAAAATCTTCTATTGTAACTTCAAAGCTTCAACCATATTGCTAGCCCGATACAACGCAGATATGATGGAATTGTAAGTAATAGTGTTCGGTACAAGTCCTCTTGCCGTCATCTTAGCAAATGCCGCACAAGCCTCATTCACGCAATCTAATCGACACAGGCCATTGAAAAATGATGAGAAGGCAATGAAATCAGGCTGCCAATTTTTTACATATCATGCCAACATTTCAAAGCACCGACTACGTCACCCTATCTGAAGGATGCATCCAAGTAAATAGTAAATGGTATGATTAAACAATATCTCTTACTAAGCATGTGTTCTAGAATAAGACGTGCCTTGTGAAGCCTTCCTTGATTGCAGAGACCCATCATCATGTAATTAAAAGTATGTGTTGACGTGTCAGTCCTAGCTTGTTCATAGTTCTATATAGTTCCAGAGCTGCTTCATGGAGTCCCTCCTTGCTATAAGCTCAGAAGCTCCCAGACATCATGCAACCGACCATCCCAACAAAGCCTACATACCAACACTTCCAACCCATCAGATGATATATGTGAACCAAAGATTTCATGATCTTGGACCAGCTAGGCAGCATGCCCAAACTTCTATGCTCCGGCAGCAAGGATGTTGAAGGTGCAGGAATCTGGCACTAATCCCCTCACTTTCATCTCCCTAAAGGCCGTGCTAGCCTCATCCATCCGTCCGGTCTTTGCATACCCATCAATCAGGACATTGAAGGTGATTGCATTTGCTTTGATCCCCACCCGTGCCATCTAATCAAACAACCTCCTCGCTTCGGCCATTCTCCCCTCGTGACACAGAACATCCACTAGTACATTATATGATACAACCGTCGGCTCACATCCATACATGTGCATTTCCTCAAACAGCTTGAAGGCGTCCCCCGACCACCTAAATACGCAATGCCCCTTGATGATGATGTTGCAATTGCACACGTCGAGAACGGTACCAAAATTCTTTTCCATGACGCCAAGGAGGCCTGAGGCGACGCGCATCATAAACCGTGGCAGAACCCGAGCATCGTGGCGTTGTTGATGGCGAGGCTCAGGCACGGGCCCCTCGTGGTCATTTCCTTGAACATGTTCCAGGCAGCGCGGACCTCCCTGCTCCGAAACAAAAGACGCAACAATGCCGCCAGGGCGGAGAGGCCGGGCGTGTTCCCGGAGCAGCAGACGCATGCAAGCACATGAAGCGCCTCGACGGCCAGCCCCGCGGCGAGGAAGGCATGCAACGCGAGCCGGAGCACGCCGTACCACACGCAAGCGCTGCTTCCACTGGCGCTTCTGGTGGTGGAGGATGACCAGGAAAGGGGGTCCGTGGAGGTCGCTGAGAGGAACGACGCGAGGAGAATCGTGGCAAAGGGGCGGAGCGCCGACGCCGCGAGGCCTGAGGCGGCGGCGAAATGAGTAGCAAGTGGGGGTGGAGGCGGAGGAGCCGCTGACGGCATGAAGCGTGTGGTAGCATTGCGGGGAGATCTTGAGAAGCCGTGAGAGAATGAGGAGGGCCCCATGGCGGAGCGAGGCCGACAACAAGAGGATGCCGGTGGTCGGATGGAGGATTTTATGAGGATGAGGAGGTGGTTATCGTCGTCGTGGAGAGGAGGCGGTGGATGGCGACGAGGAGACGATATGATGTATTGGGGTGCCTCGCCGCGGCGGCGAGGAAGCGCATCTGGCGCGACGACGGCGGGAGGAGGCGGGCGGGGGAAAACGAAAGCATCCCTCTCTACAGTCCACCAGTCCAACGGCATATGCTCTGCTATCTCATCTCCCGTGTCCATACATGCTTTGACATTCGCGATGGATCAATGAAGCCACTCTAATCTCAGGTCTCCACTTAGCTTTGAACCGTAGCATCGTAGACACAGTATGTTCAAATTTGAACCGCTAAATCCAGGCATGAATTTTGAACTATATTGTGCTTTTCTTTCAATAGAAAAACCAACTCGCTTCTTATCGATAAAAATACAACTGTATAGAATAGTTCTGCAAGACTGCAAGCTTCAGTCTTTCAGTAGCAGCAGAATGACATGCAAACCTGCTGCCAGGAATTTGAGGCACTAGTAGTAACACTTCTAAGCCAACAATTAGTGCTATCTCAAGACCCCCTCCCCTTTTTTTTATCAATGTGTACAAGATAAAACGAAACTAGGAAACTTCACTGCCAATCTTCTCATCATTCAAGCACAAAAATGTAGCTTGAATCTGAATGTAAAGAAGCAAGTAGCAGGGCAATAATATCTCTATGGAAATCTGCCAATTGGGTCCCTGTCGTTCAAGCTAGGGATAGAAATCTTGCCTCCAATTCCAGATATATAACCTTCACTTGATGCTCCAAACCTGGCACCAAGCGGCCTCCCAGCATAACTATAACAACCTTCTTCTTCCCTGAACAGCAACATCACAAGAAATGGAAATACTCGATGCATCTGGACTGACCAATCGGCAGCAACGTCCTCGGCAGAGCACCCGTGCTGCTGGACAAAGCGCTTACTCCTGAAACATTGTCAACCTCCATCTTAAACGGACCGCTGCTTGTAGGCGATGATGTGTCTGTCCACTGAAACTGGCTTGCGTAGGGGTTCGTCTTTGGTTGTTGATTGGCCGAGGAAGTCAAGAATGTGGGTTGCTCGCTGGCAGTGTGAGGGCTGAAGCAGATTGATACTGCCTTTCTTGAAGATGACTGCATTGCGGTATCCCTAGTACTCCCTACAGAAGTTGAGCTGGTGCTACAGGTGTGATGGTTAAAATAAGTGACGGAGAACAATGGCGGATCACTCGTGTCCTTCTGCTGGACTTGCTTTGTGGCAGGGCACTTCATGTCGTTCTTGTAGGTGCATCTGTAATAGAACCTGAAAAAAGGATGGCAAGATTTCAAATTTTCACTTTTGGGTAGGAGAAGAGTTGCTTGATCATAACTGCAATCTCAATACTTTTACCAAAAATCTTTAAATGGTTGCATTTAAGAGCAAACATATTGTTTTACAACAACCACTATTCTGAATTGAAACACTGACTATAAATAAAGTGGCAGCAGGGATGTTGCCCTTCATACTGCTAGGATAAGCAAAAAAATGTCTTATTTCACAAATTTACTAGTACAATGTTTATAGTTTAATCAACAGACCAATATTTATCAAGTAAAAACAACAGTCCTATTAAAGTTCCTTTATTTGAGAAGGCTGAACAAACACTTTTTAGTGTACCAACTTGTTTTCTTCTGGAACTGAACTTTTGCATAATGATCCATTTGTCAAAAGATTCACTTCTGTCTAACTCAGTAAATATCTAAAGGAGGATGTATTTGGAATTGGAGATTAGTCATGTCCTTTCCCCCTCCATCAATATTCAGTCTACCTAAATTAGGTGGAGCAGCAGTAACCAATAAACACCTTTGAGACCTCTTCTTCTACTGCATCCACTGCCTTTTAGAAAAATAAACAAAAGTTCCCATCTTTTAACATGCTCTTAATGGGCTAACAAGATATATGGGGTCTGCGCCGCATTCCAATCACTGTCCAGGAAAGTAAAAAAGGGATAGCAGAGACTGTCGGCATGCACACTAATAGTTTGCTAGTTAAGTATTAGATATCAAACGAGTTGCAAACGGCAGGTAATAAAGGTGGCCAACTGGTGAATTGTATATTCATATAAGAAGCAACACTTTACAAGTTTTTGCTTGTCTACAGTTGAGTTGTCAATTAAGAAGGAGATTGCCCCTATGCAGGTTCTTCTCCTAGTCACCTAGCCTATTACATAAAAACAATTTTTATAGTTGAAAACATTTCTTTCCTTTCAATCAATTAAGGGTATGCCGACACCTGTCCACCAGCAATTCTACTTATATACAAACATTAGGCACACTAAGCAGCAATGTAATTTACGAAAGCAAAGGTATTTGGCCCACAAACTGAACATACAAAGACTAAATATTGACCAAAAGAAAAGGATCTGTTTCTATTTATGGCCAACTTTAGATTTTAGGTATTTGAAAACTGGAGCTTAACTACATTAACAGGTCTATTACTTAAGTACCTTTCAGTTTCAAATGTGCTCGCAGAACTACCTAAAACTCAATGTTTAAGGAGAAAATTACTGTGTTAGAAATAGGAAGTATGCATAGTTCATCTCTGTCTATTCTACTGCAAGCTAGGATAGCATAATGGTGCCAAAAACCAGTAATTCTTCCATAAAAAAAACAAGGCAATGTTTGCCATTAAATTCCAAAGATGTCAGGTAAACCATAACCACCCTAAGTATAGTCAGCAACGTCCTACAAATTCACTCCAGATCTAGTAGTAACTAATTGATCATTTGCAATAACTGTATCACGATAACAATAAGAGAAGTTCTTGCGAACAAAGGGGATGCATGCATGGACTGAAAGAACAAAAAGGAACAAACAAATTATTTGGGTAATAGAGTAAGAGACTGCATGGCAAAGGGGATGAAGGCAAGAGGAATTGTGAAGTATGAACCTTGGGAAGTTGGAGTTGGAGAGCTTCTTCTCGCCGTACTTCCTCCATTGGTGGCCGTCGTCATACGGCGCGTAAGTGTCCGAGGTCCAGGTGCGCTCATCTTTCCTGGTGATTTTTTTTACAGTCAGAAATTGAAGTTGAGAAAAATTGGAACAGAAATCAAGGAGGCCACACTTGTGCTTACCTAATCCTTTGCTGCTGGTTTCTGGCAGCCCTGTGGGACGATCCAAAGTCACTGAGATAAGTAGGAACGGAATCCAGAGCCATGGCTAGGATGATTAACGAGAGAAGTGGAGGGAGGCCGCTGAACAGATGAAGAGAGAGGGAGGGGAAGCGTTTGTTGAAACTCGGCAGCCTGCGCTGGGGGACTCTGACTACCTTTATTTATAGCATTAAACAACGACGGTGTAGGAGCATTCTTCAACGTTAACACGCGTCGCAGCATCTGGAATGAACTCTAACGGCGCTGCAGTTCCTCCTCATGCATTCCCTATTTTATTATCATTCTTTTTTATAATTAATATCCTTCCTTCACTTTGTTCTTCCTGATAAAACTGTAGAAGTCCTCCCCAGCTTATCCGTACCAGTCCTTTGCAGTCCTGGAATAAAAAAGTTGTCCGGGAAGTAAATATTATGCCTTCTTTCAACAATGCATAACAAACTTCAGTGCAAAATACTTACTAGGTCCATAGCATTTTATCCCGTTTCTTTATGGAAAAAAATTGGCAAATAACATGTACATGTCAAGCTAAGAGTAATAAATTAGTGGAGGCATTAAGAAAATATTGTGCCAAATTTCCCCAAAACTAAATCTTATATCTGCCTTACTTCAGACCAATAATTTCAGGAATAATTTTAGTAGCTGTACAGTAACAGTCTAACGGAGTGAGGTTGGCATCAGATAGCCCGTCACATCTGAATAACAAATGCAAGCGTCAATACGAATCCATGTGCAAGAGAACAGCTGGCTCATGCCCTGGCTCTGCATTTCTTTACATTTCTGAAGACTCTCAGCTTGGTCTTATATTAGTTGTTAAATAAAAAGGGGGCGCTGCTTTGTTAGAAAATCTTGGGTTTGGTGGATCAAGATCAATCCCACAGGCACAGGCTAGCATAGGAAATCAATAAAGATCTTACATTACTACATCCCTTTGAACAAACTTTAACCAAGTAGTCTTTTTCAAAGCAGTCCTAACAGAGAGAAGCACAAAGAAAGAAAATGATCATGTCAATGTCTCCTGATTAATTACTATTCATTTTTTTAAAACCATGCTAATGGACTTGTGGAAAGAAAACATATGCTCTAGGAGCTGTTGAAAATGACATGATTTAAATATTTCTATCTAACTTTGCATAATGATAAAATTAAAAGCACTTGGCTAGTTGCTAGGTGCTTCTACGCTCTTCTAAAACTTAAATACACAAATCTTAAAGCAACAGGCTACTAGTGGAGTAGTAAGTGATTTCAATTTCCATACAGAAGAAATCCACAATTCCATTTATTGTATTTGAAAATATTTTATTATTATCACTTGTTCATGGCTTTTCTTTTTACTGTAACTTGTAATTACTTTTTTTATTGTCACTTGTCCAGGGTCAAGCAAATACAATTTTGACATGACATTGGCAACAAAATTAGTGGCATACTTGTCTAATACCCCTGCTTAGTTGCTATGGTTTTTATGTAATTAGAATTTATATATCTTTCTTCTGAAACATGGATTATTTGCCCCCAGATAATAGTATTTTTTATTACAGCATCTATTAGGCTAATTTTTGCGTGCTAAATACACCAATATTTTAACCATTGAGATGTTGGCTATAGAAGTAGCCACATCATCTCACACTTTATTTTGTTGCAGAATTAGGAGAGAGAGTGGACATTCTGGTGGCCGATTCAACAGTCAAGCTTAGTTTATTTGCTTCAAACACATCCACAGACAAACAGACAGATGACCCGACCATTCCTTTTTTTTCTTTCTCTTTTCTGTTGAATGGGGGAGGAATTATTCAATTACCAAATCATTTCAAAAAGATTATATTTGTAATGCAGTAGTACATAGCTTCAATCAAGACTCAGGGGAGGTGCACATGGGCTAATTCTGAACATCATTGAATCCATCTGTGTTTCAAATACTCCATTCTTCTTCAGAAATGACAAAATATTGACAATTTCAAGGAGTGTTAACCACAATTAAAATCTGAATCCCCATCTCCCCATCCCCCCCCCCCACCCAGTATGCATGGTTTCATCAAAAGTATTTGGAAGCACTGAGGTCTGTTACTCTGTCTGTACACTATCCTTCAGGCATTGTTAAAATACCCTTTGCACCTAAATTAAGGTTGGCACTACACATATGTGAACAGACCATTTGCATAAGTAATATTGAAGCCATGTATCAGAAATGGGTACTCCATGCATGGAGGGTGAAAATAACTTCTAATATTGGTTGCTAATTTTGTTGTTTTCTTGAGCACACTTGGGGCATGAGTCATAAACAATGGGGCAGATACCCTGGGACTTGTGAGCAGCCCTTGATTGAATACATAGAGCCTAATGGGGGAAAACAAAGACAAACTAGTTGATCTGCTATCTAAAAAGTGGTGTTGATACAATGTGCTTCCATGTGATGTTGAGCTGTTTGTGTGCAAATTGCCCAATCTTAACCAATCTGCGAGAAGAATCTCGCTGATTATCTAACAATTTCCTGTAATACTACCTATGATGGGCTGGGAAGGTGGGATGGTTCCTGGAAGCTACGATCTCTTCAGGGGACCTAAGATAAAAGTTATACGGTGCTATCTTATGATAGCTGATGTGTGGTGCCAAGCTTTTTTCAATGATGTAAAGTTAGAATAAGAAAACTGAAGTCGTCTTGGATATTATTCCATTTGGACCCAAACTAATTAGTTCCTCCCCCCTAGCACCATGATGCCGGAAAATCAACTTGCGCACATCACACCGACTTTAACCTCTCCTTTCTGCAGATGGTCTCTTGAATCTAACTCAGCTTAAGAAAAGAATTGTTCTCTAAGACGATGAAATAATAAAATGCGGTACTCAAATAACATTGCTTTGATAATACCACCACCCCATGTGTAGGAATCAAGTGGTTGCTGGGGAAAAAAATAACAATCAGGTGTTGAATTGGTTTAGGATTCCTCCTTAATTAATTTATGCAATCGACAGTCATGATCTAGAAAAGCAAGAGGAAGAAGGGGACACGGAAATCTTCACACAGTTTGCTGGTACTGGTATTCTAATATACCCTGCAGGCTGCTGCAGTCCAACAATGGGATAGTACTAAAAATATATGTGCAGGCTTGTGGCTGCAATGGGATAGTACAAAAAATAACATACCTATTGACTTAAGGGTGGCGTCGGCAAGTGAGAGAGATGAATGGGAATGTAATGTTAGCACCAAATGAAATGAGTTTAAGGGAATGACAAACGTGCTAATACAAATAGAATGATGTCCGGTATAGATGCACTAGGTGTAGATGGGGTACTGTGGTTTGATGGAACATGGAAGCTAGCTAGGTTATGGATGCCATGGCCATGTATACTACTCCCTCCGTCCCAAATTGTAAGTCACTCCAAGATTCTTGGAGAATCAAAATCTTTTTATGTTTGACCAAAATGATAGAGTGAGTCACAGATATTTATGGAACCAAATAGATATAATCTAAAACTATATTTAACGAAGAAGCTAATGGTATTTATTTGGTATCATAAATCTTAATATTTTGTTATATAAATTTAGTCAAATTTGAGATAGTTTGACTTTTTAAGAATCTTGGAATGACTTACAATTTGGGACGGAGGGAGTAGGACTCAGTAGAACAATTAGGGGTGACACCGTACTAATAGTATTGAAATTACCGATTGCAGGCATCGGAAGTCATCCCCATCCATCGGTTCCTGCTTTTTTTTTTTTTGAGGGGTTCCATCGGTTCCTGCTGGGCGCTGGCATGGCAAGCAAGGTGGAAGGGCTAAGGTGGCGGCGGCGGGCGGCGGCGGCCAGGGAATAGGCGGCCGGCTGGACGCAAGTGCGACTGGCCTGCTGGCTGGTCCGTCAGATCCGAAGCACCATTACTTGGGCTTGGGCCTGTTTTTTTAGGGAATCTTAGGCCTCATCTGGACTGGACTATTTAGGCAGTCAGAATGGGCTCGTTTATCCATGTTGGCTGGATGACGATGGCCTGCCTAATCCACCCACCAATCTGTCTCTCTCTGTGTGTGTGTTCCTGCACAATGGATAAATGAGGCCCAAAGACCCAAAGCGTCCGTAGAAAAAAGAAGAAAAAGAGCGAGATGAAAATGAGTAAGCCTTTAGCGAGCTCATCGAGCAGGGCTCTTCGGATCCGGCGACGGCGGCCGTGGCCATGATCAGTGCAGCTCCGCCAGGTGCCCCCAGGTCATCCCTCCCTCTCGCACTCTCTCTCTCTCTCTAAAAGAATGCAATAGATTTTGGGTTTTCCTGTGAAACCGTTGGCTGTGAGCCGTCTTCGAAAATGATTATTCGATTGATTGGGTCATCGTTTTCTTCATTCCACGCATTGATAGTAGCTGCAAACAAAAACGCAGCATTCCACTGGCATATAAGGTGTGAATTTTCCATCACCTTTCGGTTACATCAATGGCCAACCTAATGAACATGTGGCCTCCAGTACCACGCATTTTCAAATAATTTAAAATTCGCTAAAAATCATATAGTGTTTCCTTCGGTTTACCAATTCGTTCATTCGGCTGATCTATTTATTTCGTGGTTTTCTTAGAGGCAATTTAACGGAGCATGAAAACTGGAAGTTGAGGGGTGAGTCATTTGTGAGAATATAGCTATCCGAACACGTCGTCTGCACTTAGTATTGTTATGGAGGATGCAGCAAAACTATGAAATCTTGAACATCGCTTTTGCGTTTTCCTACTAATGTAACACGCGGGTAATGACTTAGTATGTTTCTAATTTTGTCCAGTGCTGTTAGCAAATCAAGTAATGCCAAGAGGGCTTTAATTACCATCAGGCATCAGGGAATACTTTGCAGGGAGGTTAGGCTTAGAATCAGAAGTATTCGTAGTTTTCAAAAGAAAGCCTACATAGTACATCAACCTTCTAGAACACCAGACACCATCTACAAGTTTTCAAAGATATAACGATTTTTTTTTTCTATTGCTTAGACTTTCTGCACATATTTCTTTCCTTTCTTATCGAGAACTTAAATTAGACTCTACCAGTAACATGCTTATGTCCTTTTCTTGTCAGAACTCATATCATGATGCCATGGATAACTGCATGCTATCCAATTTACGCCAATATGTTCAATCAAGGAACTTCATTTCTCACTTCTTTATAACCATACATCTTCAGAGATCAGTGACAAGTTCATAGAGGTAATATCAGGTGCCTCTGCCATACCAATATCTGTGAACTCTGTCAAATACTCTGGCATGTCAGGCATCATGAATGAGTTTTCAAAGCTTCTTGAACATGCAGGAGAGAAGTTTTCAAAGCTTCCATCCAGAATTCCATGGACATGATTAACAAGTGTTGATGTACTACTTTGGTTTTCTTTGACAATTGGCACACTATGATGTGTTGTCTCAACAACAGTTGGATGAATTATTTCATCCCTCTTGCAAATGTGCTGGCCATAATAGTCAACATTGAACAACCTCACCATTCCATTGGTTTCCTTCTGCTGCACTGTCTTAGTTGCGAGACACATTTGCTCTTTACTGTTGGCACATCTATAGTAGCTCCTGATTAAGCAGAACCGCATTAGCTTAGCTTTTGTTACATACTGAAATGTCAAAATTTTGCTTGACGCAACTATACTATAAGCTATGTACAGATGCAATTTTGAGCATTGCAATGCAAAAAGTTAAGTATCTATTTTACATACCTAGAATGCTTTGATTTCGAGATCCACTTTTGCCCATACTTCCTCCATTGATATCCATCAGAGTATGGTGCTTGTGTCACAATTGAACCTATGTGTTGTGAATTCTTCCTACCATGACCAAGAGAACCAATCACAATTTAAAGCCTAAGTGAATGATAAAATATGTAAGCATATGCCCCTTTTGCAACATACCTTCTCTTATTTCCTTTGTCCCTAGCTTCCTCCAGTATGTGCTTTTCTGTGTTATTCTTACCACCTTTTCTTTTATATTTGATAAGATTGGCCTCTTTTTCACACTGTTATCACCTAGTTCTAGAAAGGACATGACTTTACTTGAGCAACTGAATATATCTTGAAAAAGTTCCTGAATAAGCTTTGCCTGCCCACTATAGGGATCGAGAATTGGTAGGATAAGGTCCTGTAGGCCCATCATGAGAATCCTTTGGTGTTCTACCTCGTTCATCACCATATGGCAGCCACCATGAGTGGAAGATTCAAGGATGTTCATATGATGGCTATTCAATATATGTGACTATAATAGTCGGTCAGTTGGAGTTGAACGTGGCTATAATAGCCGGACAGTCTGAGTTGAAGGTTTTAGGTATTTGCAGCTTGAGGCATCAATTTATAGAAGGAAGTAGCAGCACACAGAGTCGGAGCTTGGCGGAGGGAATCGATCATCCTTCAAATTTTCTCACCACAGAAAGACTAGGGGGCAACTGTCTCTATCCAACAGTTTTTCTAAGCCCACATGTCATGATTGCTCTATTTTGAGATCTTGTTTTAGTTAAACTGAAGCTTAAATGTTGAGTTACATATTTGTTGTTCAATGCACTTGTTTAGTTACATATAAGAAACGCGTATGAGGTAGTACTAGTAGTGTTATTAATTATATGGTCAGGTGATGCTTAGAGGTGACATTATTTAATTGTTAGAGGAAGGAAACTCAGATTGAAATTTGATCTTGTTGTGACCAAATGAAGATGATTGGCAGATTAAATTTTTTTTGAGTGAAAACAGCTGAGAAAACCAAGGTAATTGAGATGTTAAGCTCTATTGTGTGGGTGGATTGGTGGGTCTCTGTATGACTCTTTCTTCTACTATTAATACAATGGTAAGCAGCTCTGTTGCGAGCTCGAAAAAAAAACAGTAGTGGAAACCTCTACTATTTTGTCTATATTATATACATAGAAAGAGAAAATAAGAAAACTGTACAATGCCTATACAGGCAAGGATGTCCAGAATCAGAACAGAGGATTATACAGAAGAATGAATCTGAGAAGAAAGGGAAGACTCTGATTTGCTTTAACTTTGTTCTATGCAGTTGTTGAAAAACTTCTTCACAAAAACCATTCTAAGATGTGACCATTCCTTTGCTCACAAATGATCCAAGCAACAATAATAAATAATTACATGAACAAGGGGGCTTGGAAATTCTCACTGGCTTCCTTATCATCTATACGAACTGCATCTGGGTATCCAAGATATTGTTCAGACTTCAGAGCTTGCTGGCATCTCACACTTATCTGGCAATCAAACAAGTGTAACGTTTTCTCATCCACTCTCTCATCATTACTTAAGACACGAGTAAGTTCTCCCTCATCTTGCAGCTTTTTCTTCTGCAAACATTCCTTGTATTTAGCTTGCATGAAGAGGAGCCAAAACACAACTGATTTCCGTACGTATCGAATGCAATTGAGCCTATGCACGAAAATACATTTGAATGAAAATTTCTGCCTCCATAAGTTAATAATTGATGTGTGAATACATTTGAAATGTTGCTTGTTCAGCTTGAAAACGACTCACCAGTTTGCGGCTAGGATGTCTTCCTCTGGTCAAGAGTTGTGAAAAGTGACAAGACTTTCCAAATTATGCATTCTAACATGTGCCTACATCATTCACATGAATAGACATTCATGAAAAGAAAAATATATCACCAATCGTTGTAGTGGTTGCTATAGATTAACAATGTGTGGTTAATTTGCTGTCCCCAAGATAGGTACAAGCATGGTTTGATTCTAATGGCATGTATTGTAATCTTCTGATGAGCTAATAAAAATACATAGTTTGTGGTTCGTTGTTTATATTTGGATAGGCCCGCAAAATTAAATTAGGTAGTTCCAAATTTGCATAGCAGATATGGCTCCACATACCATTTGTTCATACTCTTTAGTTTTTCATTTGGTCGGTTGTTGCTTGATTCAATGTACGTTAATCCTCAGATACATACATGAGAAAAATATTAACAAGGTTGGTATGCATGAAGTCTGTTGAAACAATTAAAGATCAAGTAATTTTGAAAACATGTTTATGTGGTTACAAATCCTAGATACTTCCTAATATGAATATGTACTGATAGCTACACTTAGACTAACCATAGCCTCAAAGTAGTTCCTGTGACCACCATCATTTTCAGTCAAAACAGAGAAAACAACAGGTGTGATATGTGGTGAACTTGTAGGATCCCTGTGCACCACATGAATGTCATAAGTGTGAACCACACACAATTATATCGGGATCAAACAAGATTGTGATGAAAGATAAGGGAACCGGAGTTACCATGATATTGCCCCCACACACAAAGTAGTATCGCACACTCCCCATTCTTATTTCCATGTGACCTAGTGAGCACATAAAAAATATTTTCCCTCCGCCATACGACCTGCTGCTGCTGAGGCTTCCATGGATATGCATCTTCATGGCAAGTTGTCAGCATGTGTGGGAATGACGATGACGACAAGCTGAAGTCAGCTTCGTTCATGTATTCCCAAAGATACCAGCCAGCAACATAGAGGGAAGGCTGTACAAGGCCATATTTGCTTGCTAGCCCAATCATGTGCAAGGAGCCCACCATCAGGTAGACCTACCTCCTGAGTCCTCCACTCGACAGATAAGAGCTGAAACATTTTGTGGGAGAACTAGCTCAGGGGCTAGTCCAAATATATATTTACTTTATTATCTTACTGTGCAGGAGGTGGTAACTCAACCACCTATAAATTCAAACAACTCATATGAACTAGTAATATTGCTTATAAGAAAAACTATGGCAATATATGGATCACTGCTGTATTTTGTCATGGTATCTTGTATTTGTGTTGCCGTGCGACATACGCATTCATGGTTTTTTTATTTGTGGTTAGCCGAATTATATTTTGGACAAGAATCGTGCCAATACATATAACACAGGTCTCTTGAATGGTCAGAACGACTAGACTTCTTAACCTTGCATTTGTATTGGAAATGCCATACAATTGATGAATTACTGCCTACTCTGAATGACATATTGAACTTAATCAGGAAGTATATGGAGTTATGGAGGCATATATATACAGGCAAGTTGTTTTAGCTTACGAAGTCATTATCTTGCTTGGATCCCGTCAGGTGCTTGGTAAAGTCACGCAGACACATATTGTTAATCCATACTGCTCGTTTTCATGCGTTATAGTATTATTATCGAGGCTGATGCAAGTAACTACTGTACATATTCTACTCCCTAGCAATAGGCCAACTTGTGCTCTAAACTATACTACCACTTCACACATACATAGCCCTTGTGCTGATTTCTGGTCGCACCATCAATTCCATCTACAACTGATCTAGTATGCACGTGCGCTGAGAGCACATACGACAAACTTGTGGCGGCTGGGAGTCAGCATACCAGGTTTATAATTACTCAATGATCAGCAACCACCTGTCATAGCATAATAATTAATCATGCGTAGTTGCTTGCTATCGCAATGCACGGTTCTGAACATAAGATTTCCATATTAAGATTGTACTGGTATTTCCATTTTAGAACATGGAAATCACAGGGATATTGCATTATGATCCCTTAAGACAGGTATTAGATTCCAAAAGTTGAGGCAAATTCTGGCTTTATCTACTACTCCTTCTATTAATAAATACTTGTCACGCTATGGTCCGCTAGTATAGTCACTCGGACTTTTCAGCATGATGTCTCATTTTCTTCCTCTTATATTCTCTCTGCTACACCACGCATTGCTCCTAAGATTTGCTTCATATCATGCAGATTGATTACTATCTCATTCATCAACACCTGTATTTCCAATCTCCAAATCTTAGTAATGGTTATAAAAAACTTGATGTAATTATTATAGTTGCGATCATTTTTCTTGGATTGGATCCTGTCAAGTGTTCTGGTGAATTGGAACGTCTCATCCAAATATACAATGGTAAGTACACGGCCTCTATTCATTATCAGTACTTCATTCAGGTTTTTTTTCATATCTATTTACAGATTTGATTAAAGTTACAGCAGATATATGTTCCCTTAGATACATGTTGGTACATACAACTTGTATGATAAACTATAGTATTACTTTTCACTTATAGAACTGGTCCCCTGGACCCTGGTAGAGATACATATTAATTATCCAGTGGCTAGTTTCTTGATATATTCTATGTGCAAACTAAAAAAGTACTGCGCATACGACAATCTTGTGGCGGCTGCCGGTCAGAACCCCAACTACTCTTTTCTTAATCACCCATGCATACAGTATGTGTACTATATTTGCTTGGTAACTAGCTGCTGCAAACGCATACCTATTCTGACATAGCACTAACATGAAACCCAGAATCACAGTAGTAACAGTGAGGATCCTATGCACTCCGACGGCCAGCTGATTCTGGCAGGTGAGACATGTTGAAACCTATCAGTATTTAGGTTATGTATGGCTGACAAAGGTAACTTGATTTTTAACCTGCAATTATTGAGCCGATACTCTTCACACCCTTAAACTTTCAGAACTAGTGCAAAGCACAGATGTGGTTTTTTGCTGGGGACTTTTGTGAGGAAGTCAGTTCTAATGACGAAGTGGGCAAATTAGAAAAAGAGAGAGAGAGAAGTAATTAAAATTGTTTTTTTTTTCTGGGGACATCCTGCTGTTGTGTATTGAACATTGTTGATGGATGTTGAGCGAAGTAATCATCCATTTGGGGAGCTACTGGGGTGATAAAAGTTTAGTTTAGTTTTCTAGTGCTGAGTAGGATCCACATGGAACCATGTCATGCGTAGCAAAGTCATGGTACAATGGATCGAGAGTTTTACAAGACCTGCTTGTGTGAATTAACGACTATGCTTTTGTTATGCAAAGTATAAAAGTTGGATATTGCACCCCACCTATAGTCGAATATAATGTTCTAAGTAGACCTTTTTCTTTTGTTCATGACTGATTGATACAACACAAAAATTGCTTGTATTATACATTCTGGATAAATAAATGATATTTTCACCCCGAACTAAGTGCCAACGTCTGATGAGATAGATATACTTTACTTCAGTCTTCATACCATCAGATTTTATCAACTGATTCACTATCTTACCATTGATGCCTTAATTACCAGGATCCAAATCTTAGGAGTGCATCCAATTCCCAACTGTCCAAATCCAAGGGTGCAAAAGGGGTAGTGTTGAATGACTCATACATGCTCTTTGTGACCAAGTCTGCAGATTTTTCACTCAGCTTATTGTCATCGATGGATGGCTGATGGTCATAGGGATCTGTACAAGTGGTCGATATGGTGGATCTGCTGTCGCTGCTGCTTTGGGTGTTTGTTTCAGAGCCATCAGTGCTTGAGTCGACACCATTGTTGTCCTTGCAAGTGTGTTGGCCGTGGTAGACGACTGTGTACATCACAGGATGATCCGTACCTGCGCTGCCATCTTGCTGTTGCACGGTCTTTGTTGCCTTGCAGTCTTGTTCCTGTCTGTAGGTGCATCTGTAGTAGCTCCTGGAGAACCAAATTAACCGTAGTCCGAGTTAATGCAATTGTGCTTATTTGTTTTTCATCATTTACAGACAGATACTTACAGAAGTTAGAACACACACACATACAGATGTATATACCATATAAAGAAATTAAAACAAGGAGAAACAAAATATCTTTTAGAAGCGAAAATGTACCTTGGATGTTTTGCTTTGTTGATGTGCTTTTGCCCATACTTTCTCCACTGGCGGCCATCATAGTGCGGAACAGGTGTTTCGAGTGACACCAAATCACCAGGTTTCCTGATTAAAATTTGTTTGCATAAGGATAGAATAAACGAAATAGCTTAATCGCATGCAACATCAAGAAGTACATTCCAAAAGAAATCTAAGCTTTCACATGGATACATACCTTCTCTTGTGCTGATGATGGGGGTTACCAGTAGCACCCTCCTTAATGCTTTCATCAGAAGAAATCCTCCTCACTCTCTTCTTATCGTCCACCAGTGCTTCATCAGCTTGAGACTCAGATTGATGGTGGAGCTGGAGCTCGGTCATGGCCTTGCTGGAGCAATCCAGAATGTTTTGAAACATATGGGCAACTAGCTCGCAGCGTTCGTCCGCCTGCAGCGCAGGAAGGACGATGGCCCTTAACTGCGTCACCAAGGACTGCCCCCTGGCAATCTCCTTCATCGCCGAGCGATGGTCGGACAGAGAAGATGGGTGACCAGAGGGTGTAGATTGAGGAAGATATCCGTTGCTGTGGTGCTTCATCTCTGCTACTTTCTAGCTAGCTACCTCTTGTGTCTGAAGAAGACTGAAGCTCTGAATAGAGGAAGGTGGGAAAGCTTAGCTGCAGGTTCTCTCACGTCCTTGCAATGGCAGGAGAAGAAAGCTAATTGTCAGCTGGCTATGGCGAATTGGGGATAAGGTACTCCTAATCCTTTGCAGTTATATATGGAGATGGGAGTGAAATGACCCCGTGTTATGCAACATAATTAATGATCAACTTGCCTGGGCACTGGGCGGTAATATAATCAATCAGCTGTCCCTAGCCTGCATGCGTAGGCAGAAACAGAGCCCACATGGAAAGAGACAGGAAGGACCCTGACTTGGCAGCTACCATACATTAGTTGTACTGAAATGGGTACGTAAGTAGTGATTTGGAATTGAAGATCATGGTTAGATGCTGCATCTGTTGTCAACGAAACTAATCTCGCACGTGGATTGGCTAATTTGATCATAATCAGTTGTCGCTTGTGTTCACCAGGTACCCCCTGTTCCCGAAACAAACAAGTCTGGTGAGTAAGCAGTTATCTTCAGTTCTCACCTGAACTTTTATTACTGTTCTGTCCTAAAGTGTCATTCTAACCATCCTGGCTGCACACATAGAAGAAAGAACACCGCAATCTAACCACAGCTCGCTGGCGCACTTCTAGGAGTGTGTCTTTATTAAGTTGTTTGAATAAGCAGGGGCTAGAATCAGTTCAAGGTTAAATACATATGAAGTGAATTATGCTACTTGCATCCAAAATCACCACTCTCTGCATACATACTAGATAATAATGATATATATTCCATCATGCTGACAGAAGCAAGCTCATGTCAGCAAAAATTCGTCACTTTCCCATGCATTTCGTGTAAGCTCAAAAGTCCCTCTAAAACTTTCCTAGCGCTATTTTTATAAGTGCTCCGTTGGTCCACGTTGTTGGCGACGTATTAACAATTCAGTAATGGTTCATACCACAGTGTTGTGCTTAGTTTCCAAGGACAATTAATTGTTTATTGGACTGAACAATGAGCTGCAGATTGACAATGGAGCAACTCAAATGTGGACTTGTACATTGGATCTTAGTGTTGACCCTTTGTGCCGCTCAGATCTCAGGGTCTAGCTAGCTTTTAGCATGATTTTCCACGAAGCAGATCAAAGACAAACATCAGTGGTAATTGGTAAAACTTTTGATAGAGTCGCACCATTTGGGGCCTTGGTACAAAAGGAGAAGAAAAAGGAGGTTACACTCACACCCTGCCACTCATCTTTGAAGGTTATATATATTTATCGAGCAGCGTGGATGGAGATTCAGTAATGGGCTGTGTGTATCTTATATCTGGTCCATGGATTTATTTTATTCTCCTGGCTCTCTTGTTTTTTATTTCTATCTATGTATAGATGCTGATGTAATAATCAGCGTCTTTATTTATCCATTTATGTCTTTATAACTGAACTGTATATAGCTCTATAAGAGAATTGAAAATTATTGCATTTCAAAGGAAAAAGTAGCAAGTAAAATAGTAGTAGCAATTTGTGGAAAACACATCCTGTCCAGATGAGCTTCAGTTCCAAGTTGCAAGGTAAAAGAGCAGAATCAGAGTCTCAGACAGACAGAACAACAGTCGTCGCTTCTCCTTGCTCAGTAGCAGTAGCAGCAGCCTGAGAGGGGAGCTGATCAGAGTCAGAGGCAGCAGTGGGCGGCAAAGTATCCTGCTCCGACGACGATTGGTTGCAGGGGAGGCGGGAGCGGCAGACGGGGCAGGAATTGTGAACCTCGAGCCATGGCACGATGCAGGACGAGTGGTAGAGGTGGCCGCACGGGAGCCTCCGCGCGGCTGAGGCCAGGGGGAGGTCCTCCTTGCAGATGGCGCAGACCTCGCCGGGCTCCGACACCTCCACCGTCGGCACCGCGTCGATGGACGCCGCCGGCGCCGGGGCCATCGTCCCGCCTCCGCCGATGCCGATCCAGGGTACCAGCACCGCGGCCGCCGGTGGCATCCCGACGAAGGGACGACGCCGGAGTTCGCCGCCGTAGATTTGGAGGTGATGGGTTGCGATGGCGTCCATGTCGTCGTCGTCGTCCGACGAGGACGAGCCCGTCAAAAGCAACTCGTGGGGAGGGGGTGATGGTGCAGACATGGCCGGCCCTCTTGATCGGTTAATTGCTCTCAATTCCTTGGGGCCTCCGTCCTTCTCCGGTTGGAGGGAACTCGTGGCATTGTTAATCTGTGTTGGCGCGCGAACGGGAGCGGCCTGCTCTCTTGTCGTCTCTCTCGTGGCTCTCTCCCCCTGTTTTCGGTGAAATGCGTGCAACTAGTAGCACCCAAAATTGATTTGCATAGTGCCTATCATGATTTTCACCTAGCTTATTATTAATTGATCACTTAATTAATTAGTAAGGTGCGTGCAGTGATTGCTCATGTCCAATTGTCCTTCGACTTTATGCATGCGTGCCATCATGTACACTGACACAAGCAAGCCCATGTCACCGCATACTCGTCACTCAAAAAGTAAACTCAAAACTTACACGTGAATCTACAGCCTATATCATGTTATATGTTAATGTCACTTTCACGAGCTCATCAGCTAGTGCCTACAATTTCATGTTGCGGCGACAAACTAGCTAGCAATTGACAAAAAAAAAGGTTACCACAGCATAATGCTTAGATTTCCATGGTCATTCATGATTTCATATTCTTAATTTCGAGCGAACGATAGACTTTGCAATATTTTAATTAGATGATAGCTTTTGACATGATTTTCCACAAACCATCAAAGGCTACTATAACTTTGTGAAACAAGACTTTACAATTGAGATGATAATCATGCATCATTCAGTTAGTTGAATAAGTATGGTTCACTACCTGACAAATTTATAAATCCTACACTTTGCCCCGACCCCACAACCACATAGCCAAAAGCAATCTTACAAACCCCTCGAATTCTAAATGTAGGCTGGTTTATTAGCTTTTACCGTGCCAAATATAATCTCTCTACATAGCTTTTTTTTTTTTACATTTTTCTTCAACATCTTTCGAGGGATATCTGTTCTTTTGTGCTATACGGTATTGCTAAATGCATTGGCAAAAATAACTGACCACTCCACTTTTCTGAGGATATCCTAGTTAAGAAATAGGGAAAAAGTCCAAATTATTCCACTCAAGTATAGCTAAATTCCACCTCATAACTTGATTCAGATTACCCTCATAAATTAAGTAATTTAGATCAACTTACTCCATAATATAGTTGTTATTTTTTTGTTTCTCCATGTCCACATCGAGTCTTAAGTTGAATTTTGCCAGATGATAGCAAACATCATGACACGTGTTAGGCAAATACATCATGAGTTTCTAATCATTATTGTGATAACTAAGAAAAATATTTAATCCTTGGGGTACAAAATTGTGTAGATAATAATGATGAAACATTCATAATATATTTATATATATATATATTGTGCACCCAATGAATTTTCAAATTTAAATTTAACTTGTGTATGGAGAAAAGAGGATAAATTGGATTAGAGAATAAAATGAACCAAATGGCGAAGTTTAGGGGGCGCAGACTGAACAACAAAATAGTTTTGGAGTTCAATTATTTAGACTTCGGTTGTTATTGAATGGAATGTTTTGGATTTTTTTCCCAAGAAACAAAATTGCCTCCAACATAAATTTGAGTGCATGCTACATATAGATAACTCAAAACCAACCAATTTTATCGACCCCCCAAATAATTTAGGGTATGGGAAATTGATCAGCATTTTATCTTTCAATTAACTAAAACTGAGACACCTTTAAATCCAGTAGAATAGCCTAATTTTCCACCATCAACTAAGCTTGATCTTAAAATTCACACCGGTGAACTAGATATCATATCTTCGTTCCAGTCATCCAAATTAATAAGGGAACGTTCAAACACCTCTAGTAATGCTGGCAAGTCCAAATCCGCCTCAGGCTCTTGAGCATTTGTGGTTGTTTGAACCATTTCCCCATTTCGAAGATTCATATTGACATGCTGGCGGGGTGTTTGGGCCATGCTCATGCTATTGCTATAGTCCTTGCAAGTGTGATCACCATAGTACACGACAGTGTACTTTGCACTTTCCTCGCCAGCCATGGCACTACTGGTACCAGTATTTTGTTCTTGTTGCTCAATTGTCTTGGTTGCTAAGCAATTCCTTTCTCTGTAGGCACATCTGTAGTAGTTCCTGCTCAGCCACAAATTCATGTGGTATGATATTATTAGTATGTAGGTGACTGTGTTCATAGTTTTGTTCTAGATAAATTATATACCCCGAGTTTGCAAAAGGTTAATTAGATATTTTTTCATGGAACTATAGGTAGCTTCTTCATAATTCATGCATTTAATGAAGAAGATAACATGACGTAGATAAGAGATTGTATGGGTGGTTTATTTACCTAGGGTGTTGCCTCCCATTGATGTTCTTCTGACCATATTTTCTCCACTGATGGCCATCATAATGTGGAACATGTGTCACAAGGGATCTCGATCGCTTGTCGTTCCGCCTACAGAAATACATGAGCCAAAAATCGATCAACTGATGACGCATGCATGTTACAAAGAGGATTATGTGCACACAATCGATCAGTTGGCATTATCTTTCTTGTGCTGCTATTATTGATGCATCATAATCTAATTACACACCTTCTCTTTTGACCAACGCTATTAGGCTTCTTCGCTTGTTCCTCTGTCGTCCTGCCACCACCGCCAGCAGCAGTAGTAGTACTGTTGGTCTTCCTCACCAACGACTTGTCGTCGAGGAGGTCTTCCAGTACTGGTCCTCCTCCGGCTCCGGTAGTCGTCGTCGTCATCATGAGGAACCCTTCAAGCTTAGACGCGACGCTGATGTTGCACCCGATGACGTCATCGAAGAGCTGGACGGCGACGTCAGCTGAGGTAGCATCGACGGCGTAGAGCAGGGGGAGAACGAGCGCTCGGAGCTGCATCACAAGCTCCTGCTGCCTCCTCATGGCCTCCATCATCTCCGACCCATGGCCGCCGCCGCCGCCGCCGCTTACGAGGCTTTTCTTCCCCTTGTTACGATCCATTCGATCAGTGGGCAGGAGCTCTCGATCTATCCAAGTACTTACCTCTGTTTAAGAATGTAGTTTTTATTGACTGATCGAATGATCTGATGGAGAGTGCAAGAGCTGGCTGGCTACTGCACTCGGGACTCGGCCGTGTCAACATGCACTTGCTTGGTTATATAGATATATAGTATACCCGGACAGTGTCAGTACAAGAGCATTGTATTTGCTCGATCTTCTCCCAACAATAAGCAACTAGCTTCATTGGCTCAGGAAAGCAGTGAGGCATCGATCTCGCGGGTGTGAACGCATGGGCGTGTCCATGACCATGCCACGCGGTATTTTCATTCCATTCGTCTCCCGAGCACGAGCCAGGGGGTCAGTCGTCAGACTTTCAGCTTTCCCTGCCGCGGTGCATGTACATGTATTTCTGATGGCTCAGGGTGCTTTCCTTTGATCGTCAGGGGAAAACTTGTCTGGGGTAGTGATGACATATATAATATTTGACACAGACTGTAACATTTACCTAGACCAGACGAGTGGAGCGTATGGAATCATCTCTGCATCTATGCATGGTATTGCTTTGGAACCAAGTGTTGTTACAGTCCCCTGAGAGAGCGAGAGGACCTCTTATAGTTGCTCACCACACCACCGCACAATGCACCGTTCTTATGGATAAATGAGCTACTTCATGAGCTACTATATTAGGCAACGTATCTTGTGGAAACCAACCTCTTCGTGGAAACTATGAACACGAAAATATGGGTCATACGATATTGATCCAATGGCGCAACCAGACCAGTCTTGCAAATGACCCCTCCCACCTCCCTTAAGCTTTGTAAATCACCCCTTCCACCTGATCTGGACCCGCCCTTAGATCAACATCGTGTGGTCCAGATTAAAGATTCCATAGTTTCTATGGGAAGTTGGTTTCCACCAGATATGTCCTCTTGTATGTATGGCTGCGTTAATCTCCTTTATAATTTCATAAGAGGATTCCATGTTGCAATTTGGTTTTCATCTTTCCCCCCAACCAACAAATAAAAGAGTGGAGATCAATTTCGGCTACTTAGCCACTACTGTGTATCATAAAAAAAAGTTATTTTGAGATTGTCCTAAGTTAAAATTTGACTGCAAATATCCTTTTGTGTGTTAAGTTTAGAATTGTAAAAACGATATGAGTAGATTCGTATTGAAATGTGATTTTATAAAACTTTAAATATATTTTATAGTAAAAAAATATTAGTTAAAGTTATATTGTAGAGGCCTTGTCAATGTCCTAAACGACCTCATTCACTAACCTAGAGGGGGAGTATGACAGTGTGTGCCTTGCTTGTTTTGCTTGTCGCTATTAAAGCATGTGGGTGAGGCATGCTGCCTAAACAATAAGCTTGGGGTTTATTCTATCCTTGCATGCTCTTACATAACTTGGGTGGGGGGCATTAATCCATATAGCCACGTACGTTTCTGGTCAACATGCACCTGCATGTATATAGTACTAGTGCAGCAAAGAAAGATGCATGCATGCATGCCGTATATATTAATATATGAGCAATTATGCATGCAACTTGCAGCTTAGAGTAAGCTAAACTAATTTCAAAAAAATTTTCTGCAGGCCAATTTTTAACCTTAATTAAAATGGTCGCAATGCACCGAATTATTAAGAAATGCTGTTATACATATGCTGCTTCAATTCCCAATTATACTGGTCCTTTATATTATTTACGGAAGGAGAGTAAAAAGAAAATGCATGTTGTTATGTACCTCCTCTGTTTCAAATTTTAAGTCGTTTTGATATATTTACATACATAGTTATTAGTATATGTGCTACTTACTTATACACTTTCTTGATACATACTAATATCCATGTATCTAGATATGCCAAAATTAAACTTACTATTTGGAACGGAGAGTACCTATCTACCATAATTAATTTATTGGAGTGGCCATATATAGTACCTATCATATTTCAGTGTAAACACTTTAGAGGATGCACGATGATGCTCTAGATAGACAGGGCCCGACTGTAGTATGAAACATTTTAGAAGGTGATGATACCCTAGATAGGCTATACTCCCCTTGACGAATACTCCCTCCGTCCCCAAAAGAATAAAGTTATGGGATGCGTGCACGTGTTACTTTCTCAACTTTGACTTGATTTGTAGAAAAATATATGCAATATTTATATCTCTAAAAAAGTTGTTAAAAAAATAGATTTAAATATCTATCTAATGATACTAATGATGTATTATAAATATTAATATTATTTTATATATAATTAGCTAATGTTGAAAAATGTTGTTTTTCTTGGAAAATGAGAATGCCATCTATTTTAGGATGGAGGGAGTACCGATTCGTACGGTACTTCATTCCAACCTAGATGCATGCATTCTTGGAAACTGACTATAGTTAATAATAACAACTAGTCCAATTTTCATTTTCTACCTTGTTTTGGACTGACGTGCCGCCACAGCCTTGTCGTCTTATTCATGTATGTACATTTGTACATGCATGTGCTGGTGTGCATGACTATAGTATACGATGCTAGCCAGCCGACCACAGGAAGCAGGTCGACACGATCAGGAGCAACATATGTTGTCGTCATTTCATAAGTGACCTTTTAATTTGGCACTTTGCATGATATGATATGCTCCCCATGCATACGGATCGACAGGTTCCTGCAATGCGAATTTACCGGTTTACGGTGCGCCAGTGACAATGTGCATTTATCTTCTCTTGCATACGCAACAATTGACAGACGAGTTAGGTCAGACGAATTAACTACAACCATACTAGTTTGTACTACAGAAAAATAAGCATAATCAGGACCGAGGAATCATGCAAGTCGATTGAAAATCAAGCTTTGCTGCCTCCAGCCAAGACCACTGACCATCATTATTATCTTAAAACATCGGTCATATGCTATGATTACCATTAAGCCACATCATTACCATGAAACAGTAAATTCATAACAGCAAAATATATATATATTTTTCAAACTTGAGGGGCTAGGTAAACAGAGAGGATTCCTTGGTCGTACGTTCCTTGCATTCAGCTACCAAGTCCATAGCCTGAAAATAGGAGTATGTGAGTCTAAGAGTGTATGTCAGTATGTGGACCACACAGAGTTATTTTAAGTGCAGGCCGAGGAACAACTTGGGCACGAAAGCAAGAGGATTACCCCAACAGCAACAATCACAACAGCAACAACAGCGCCAACAGCCGCAGCTAAATCCACCAACTTCAGAATCTGGTAAGAAAGCTTTGAGCACAAGTGAGGCTGAGATAGAGAGGGGGCGACATATGGAAGAAAACACCAAATCTGGTTATGAAAAAGAGAAGCCAATCTTTTGCTACAACTGTGGCGACCCAGATCACTTTAGTGCAGCTTGCAAGAAGCCAAGGTTGTGTTTCATATGCAGTAGTAGAGACCACATGGTTGACAAATGTCCTGAATGGAAGAAACCATAGAAAACAGCACAGTATTTTGGCAGTGCCAACCAGGGGCTTGGATTCCTGCATGTGGACACAGAATCAGGAGAAGGAAAACAGAAGCTTTGCCCAAACTTGGAAAATCATGGTGTGCTAACAATAGAGGAAGGAGATATAGACAAAGAAGGTGTGATTGGTTGCCTAAAGAGAATGTTTGACAAGGAATGGAACTGGGAGCTAAGGGAGATGGATGAATATAGGTACACTATGAGATTTCCACCAAACAAGAAAGTAGAAGATATTGTCATGGGAGATGTGATATGGTTCTCTCTAAATAAGGAAGGGGTTATGGCATCTCTGAAAGTATGGGATGGAGAAATTAAACCAATTGGCAGGCTGATTGAAGCATGGGTACAGGTCAGAGGTATTCCACCAAAGTGGTGTGAATGGAATGTCTTTCAACAGGTAGCATCAAGCCTAGGAAAACTGGCAGATATAGACTGGTACTCACTCCTCTCCAACCAATTTGAGATGGTCAGAATCAAGATCAAATGTAAAGACCCAACAAGAATCCCAACACAGAGAGTTCTGGAAATCAATGATGAGCTATTTCTCCTGAGTTACAAAGTAGAGGAGTTTGAACAAGTTCAGAAAGCCAAGAAAAAGGATGATGGGGGAGATGAGGATGATGGTGATGAAGACCTGGACTTTGATGAAGATGACCTATTGGGTGATGAAAATGCAGAGGAGAAGGACAACAAAAAGCAGCCTGACAACCCAAGTGAAAAAGAGCAGGGATCATCCTCGGGTGGAAGGAGTGAGACTCCACATGCTGGAAATTCCACCACTAGTAATAGATACAAAAGCTCATCCCGCAATGGTAACAAAGAGGTGGAGAAAGCCTGGCAATCCATAATGAAAAACAGGAATGAAGTAGATGGTGTGTCTGAAAGAAATTGGGATACACAGGGTTGTATCAATCTGCTTAGAGACATGGAGTTAGAATAATGGGAAGATGCAAATGAGATAGGCCAAAATATAGAACAGGAGAAGGATAATGAGATGCTAAACCTACCTGAGGAATGGGTGTACTCTCTTAGTGATAATGGAACAGGGGGAGAAAGTCAGGCTGACAGAGAGGAAGAAAAGGATGAAAAGAGTGAGGAAGAAGCTGGGAATCAAAAAGAAAGCAACACAAGAACTCTAGAGAACAAGGCAAACAATAGAGCTAAGAAGTGGGGACCTGTACAAGCTGAAAAAAGAAGCACAAGATTCAAGGATGATGGGAGGACAGCTATGGAGAAAGCCCAGAATTTGAAAAGGAAGGTCAATTTGGAAGACAACCATGGTAAGCAATCATATGTGTCAGTTGTTCTTTCAAAACATGAGCTATCTGATATTGCTAAGGCAGTAGGTATTAAAGTAGGAGTGGAAAATAGTAGTGTAGGTAATAATGTTCTGGAAAACATTCATCAGCTAGATAAAATTAGGTCCAATAGCTTTGCAGCAGACTGCAAGATCCCTCACTGCAGCAAAGCATGTAATGGGAATGGTCAAGTAGACATAGGATTGGACCATAAAGTAGATACACAGGAAGTGGATCCTGTAACTCCAGTAGCTCAACAAACTTATAGTAATGAGAGTAGAAATAATCATGTAGATGAGCACCCAGAGTGGACTGAGGTGGCTCCTAGGAAGAAAAATAAAAAGAAGGTCAAATGATAGGCCTTTTTTGGAACATTAGAGGCCTAGGAAGGCCTGGGAGAATTCCTGCTCTTGTTGAGAAAATTAGAAGTAATCATGTAGATTTTGTAGGTATAGTAGAAACTAAGAAAAGTACCTTCACTAATGGCTTCCTTAGATCCTTAACAGGGAATATTCACTTTGATTGGCACTACCAACCTGCTATAGGCAGTGCTGGAGGCATCCTAGTTGGTATGAATAAGGACCTCTACCATATCACTGTGGGTGATATTCTGAGGTTCTCTGTGACAATCATGGTCCAATCCAAGAAAACAAACCTCTCTTGGAAACTAGTAGTCATTTATGGTAGCCCTTATGAGGAAGGGAAACAAGATTTTTTAGATGAGCTAGACCTGATCATGGCCGCCTGGCAAGGGCCAACTATCCTAGGAGGTGATTTCAACCTTATTAGATATGGGGCTGACAAAAATAACCCAAATATAAATCATAGATGGGCTGACGCCTTCAATGATTGGGTTAATAAGTGGGGCTTGTTAGAGCTCAACCCAAGTAATAGGATGTTCACCTGGTCTAATAACCAAGAAAACTTAGTTATGGCTAGAATTGATAGGGTGTTCGTCTCCACTGAGTGGGAGGCCACCTTCCCTCTAGCCAGAGTTAAGGCTTTAGCTAAGCCACCTAGTGACCACAACCCTCTCCTGATAGACACCGGAGAAGATATCAGTAGACCAAAAAAGAAAATCCGTTTTGAAAAGTGGTGGCTAGAGAAGAGCTCCTTCAAGGAGATAGTCACCAAGGCTTGGTCAACTCCCTGTGAAGGAAAAAATAGCTTAGATAGATGGCAAGCTAGAGTTAGAACCTTTAGAAGATTAACTAGAGGATGGGCGGCTAACGAAGTAGCAGCCATGAACAAAGAAAAAGTTAAGCTAGCCGAGGAGTATAATAAGCTGGAGGTCAAGGCTGAGCAGGGTAACCTCTCAAAACTGGAAAAGGAAAGATTGAGTGAACTGCTAGAAGGTTAGAAGAGATCTGGGCTTTAGAAGAAATTAAGGCTAGGCAGAGATCCAGAGAGAGAGATATCTTAAAGGGTGATAGAAATACTATCTACTTCCATGCTATTGCCAACCAAAGGAATAGGAAGAAAAGGATTGAAGTGCTAGAAGGGCCTAACAGTTTAGTGGAAGATGAGAAAGGGATGATGGACATAGCAGTAGAGTTCTATAAAAACCTTTTTAAAAAGGAATGTAGGGCAGATATCTCCCTTAGTGAAGATTTTTGGAATGAAAGGGACAAGGTCACTATGGAGGAAAATGAGTTGCTTACTGCCCCCTTCAGTGAGGAGGAGATCAAAAATGCAATTTTTAGTTGTTATGCCGAAGGAGCTCCAGGACCTGATGGTCTTTCCATTCTGTTCTACTAAAAATTCTGGGAGGCTATTAAAGCTGACATTATCAGCATGTTTGATGACTTCTTTGCTGGGAAATTAGATTTATATAGGCTCAACTTTGCTCTACTAACCATAATTCCAAAAGAGCAAGATGCTAGAAATATGAAAAAATTTAGGCCCATTAGCCTTTGCAACTGCAGCTTTAAAATCTTTTCCAAAGTCCTATCTATTAGACTTGGTAAAATAGCTAACAGACTTATCTCTCAGCAACAAAGTGCCTTCATCAAAGGTAGATATATACTAGACAGTGTAGTTGTTGCCCATGAGATAGTCCATAGCATCCGTAAGCATAAAGAAAAAGGTTTTATTCTAAAATTAGACTATGAAATGGCCTATGATAGAGTGAATTTAGACTTCCTCATAGAGATTCTTGAGTCTTGAGGCTTTAGTCAGAAATGGATTAATTGGATTCAATTGCTCGTTCGAGGGGGATCTGTGGGAGTAACCCTCAATGGCAATGACAGTAACTTTTTCACCACAGGAAAGGGGCTAAGACAAGGAGACCCTATCTCCCCAATCCTCTTCAACCTAGTAGGAGATGTCCTTACTAGAATGCTTGAGAAAGCAGCTTCTAAAGATCTGATCAAGGGCCCTCTAGCTGAATCCAATAACCATGGTGTCATCTCCCTCCAATATGCAGATGACACCATTCTTTTCTCTGACTGTAATGATAACCATCTGAGAAACCTAAAAGGTATCTTAGCGTGGTTTGAGCAAATTTCTGGCATGAGAATTAATTTCCACAAGAGTGAGTTCATTCCCATGAACCTAGAAGAAGAGGAGAGCCATAGGACTGCTCATATTTTTTGTTGTCCTGTAGGAAATTTCCCCATTAAATACCTTGGTATCCCTCTACACCATGATAAGTTGAGGAGGGAGGATATTCAACCTTTAGTGGATAAAATTCTTAAAAGAATAGAAGGGTGGAAGGGCAAGCTTCTGTCCCATGCAGCTAGAGTTTTGCTTATTAAAACTTGCCTAGCCTCCATACCAGTTTATCTTTTATCCTTCATCAAATTCCCCAAGTGGGCAATCAAGCTGATTGCTACACACATGGCCAATTGCCTCTGGAATGACAACATAGATAAACATAGATGGCACCTTGCCAACTAGAAATCTATGTCCATGTGCAAAGATTTTGGGGGTCTGGGGATTCCAGATTTGAGAGAGTTGAACATGTGCCTATTAGCTTCCTGGCTGAGAAGGTACCAGATGGATGGTGACAAGCTTTGGAGGCATATCATTGACTCCAAATACAACACCAGTAATCCAAATATTTTCTGTAGTAACACAACAGGAGCATCACAATTCTTTAAAGGAGTCATGTGGGCCGCTCAGGCAGCTAAGATGGGCTATAGATGGAAAGTAGGCAATGGTACAAAAATCAGGTTCTGGGAGGACAATTGGTTAGGTTCCTCTAGCTTAGCTATCCAGTATTGGGAGCTTTATGTTATTGTCAATGAAAAAAATAAGACCATCCATGATCTTTGGGATGGTAGGGACCTCAAATGTACTTTTAGAAGGATAGTAGACGACAACCTTTACAGAGAGTGGGAGGAAGTGGTTCAACTAGCATCAACCATTCTGTTCAGTAATGAACAAGATGAGATGATTTAGACCTTTAACTCTAGTGGTGTATATTCCTCTTAGTCCCTGTATAAGGTTATCAACAACAGAGGGGTGATCCCAATCCACCTCCCTGCCATTTGGAAGCTAAAAATTCCCCCAAGAGTACATTTTTTCCTTTGGCTGCTAACTAAAGGCAAGGTTTTGACTAGAGACAATGTAAGTGTGAGGAAATCTATAGATGATGACAGATGCCTTTTCTGTACTGAAAAAGAAACAGTTGTCCATCTGTTCTTTGAATGTGTAGTAGCCAAACAAATGTGGAGCATGATCTCTGAAGTGTTAGAAGTAGATTGTGGTAGAGACGTCATTTCAGTTGGTAACCTTTGGCTTAGCAAGAAATTTGTAGTGAATAATATGATCACTTCAGCAGCCCTGTGGGGGCTCTGGAAACTAAGAAATTACTTGTGTTTTCAGAATGGTCGCTGGAAAGATGCATCTATCTTGATGATGAACATTCTGCATATTGCTCTCAACTGGAAGAAGCTCTGCCCGGAGGAGAAAATGACAGAGCTCGAGCAAAAGCTCGACAGGCTGAAGCTCTTGGCGAGGAGGTCGGGAAGATTGGCAAACTAACAGGTCCACTGAAGATGGAACTATTCGACTTCATCACGAAGAGTGCAGGAGCCTGGGAGCAGACTCAGGTTTCGGAGAAGTTCTCAGGGCTACTGATATGAGTTCTGGTGCCATGGACATCAACCTGTAATAGGCAGTTTTCAGTAGCCAGTTAGGCTTGCCTTTCGTTTTGCTTTAGCTGTTCTTTTGCAGCGTTGGGAGTTTAAACTGTGCTGTAAACGTTTGGTCTGCTTTAATAAGTAAGACTGGGGCTATGCCCTTAAACTCTAAAAAAAAGTTCGGATGGAGCTCCCAATTAAGCTATAGATCGATCCAAGGCAGCAAGGGGAGTGTATACACTGACATATGCATCTCGATCGTCCAGCTCTGTCCATGGTTGGACACTGAAAGAACAAAGAGAACCATGGTTAGTAAGGAGAAGGAAGACGGCAAACCCTGCCCAAAGACGATGAGGAAGGGGCTATGGTCTCCTGATGAAGACGAGAGGCTTTACGGCCACATCACAAACTATGGCGTCGGAACCTGGTCCTCTGTCGCCGAACTAGCAGGCAAGAACATTCTTAGGTGTGTACTTGCATATTTGTTTTAGCAGCGGAGTGCATTGCATTGTATTAATGCATTATTGTACTGTTATTAAGGGCTGAAGAGGAGCAGGAAGAGCTGCAGACTGAGATGGATGAACTATCTACAGTCAGACCTTAGGAGGGAGCCCATCTCCAAGCAGGAAGAGAACCACATCGTATCCTTGCAGAAACTCCTAGGAAATAGGTAAGTTATTAGTTTTTGTTCAGATACTAATAATCCATCTTCCCTCATAATATAATGCATGCATCTCATGAAGAATCTAGATGTGCTTGTTATATGCGTATATGCAGGTGGTCTGCCATTGCGGCAAGGATGCCTAGAAGGACGGACAATGAGATCAAGAACTACTGGAACTCGCGCATCAAAAAGAAGCTCCAGAGGATGGGCACCGGTCACTACCATTCAAAATCAACTGAGATGCGTCAGATAATACAGAATAATGGCGGTGATAGTAACACTGATGGCAATCTGGATCTATATCGGCGGCAAACTACAGCGGAGGGTCAAGTTAATCATAGCAACCCAACCTTGCACAACAACTACTCAGACCAGCCAAGTACACTCTGTCTACAGTTTTCACAAGTCAACTAGTACATCAGCAACCTATGGCTGCCATTCAACATGACGAGCAGAGAACACAGTCCTTCATCCATGAACCGTTTTCCAAGAGCTATCAGATAAATTTTGTGGAAGACTACGTCGACTTGATCATGTCTCTCCAGGATGATCTACTAGACATGTGAGTCTGTGGGTCCTCACCAAGCACATACAAGGTGCGCAAGGGAAGTGAACTTCTATAGTTGATTATATGCATCTGTATGTGCAAAGCAAAATATTTTCTAACATTTTTTCTGGGAAATGATTCAGTCGTTATTATACAACATATGGCACTTCTCAAAGTTATCTTTAATTAGACTCGCTTGTCTCAATATTATGTACCCAATAACTCATAATAAATCTCTTCTCTCATGCCTTTTTATGCTTCTTGGAAACTCCTGGACTTAGATCTTTAACCTATGCTTTTCAACTATGTCACTGTGCAATTAAGAATATATGTTACGGCTCCCACTATGCTACTCCGAAATAACTATGGGTGGTTCATTTGATTCGATGACTGAAGTGACCTTTTATCTTTTTGTTAAAAGGGGATAAATTGGCAACAGATGTTTGGTAACCAATCTAGAGATTTTGTTTATATTAGATTCACATTAGAATAAAAAAAAGTGTGGCATGGATGATTATTTGTTATTTATTTTAATGTGATATATATTCTATGAACATTTTTTAAATCCTTTTTCAATGCAAATACACGAAATCTGAAGAGCAATGTATGTGACCTCTTCATTGTAACTTGATGAAAAACTGGAAACATTATTTGTGAGAGCAAAAGAGAGACAGATGGCAACATAATCCCTCTAAGGAATAAAGGGTGTGGCGACTCCTCCATCAGCCCATGTAGGGATAGATGATTATGTTTCTGCTATCTTTGGTTAATTATTTTATCACATTTAAATTCAAGGGCTTAGATTTATTTGACGTCTTGTTTCTAGGAGGAGTACCGTAACAAGCTCATTGATTTGTCTTCACAGAGGTACAATATAACATGATATATATTTGTATATATCTACTCATCATTGGCACTTCCACCCTTTGGTATCTCTTTAACCTTCGGTTTCATTATACAATAACTTGTGAGGTTATATCATTTTGGTCCAGCAAGTAGTAGAATATATATATATATATATATATATATATATATATATATATATATATATATATATATATATATATATATATAGGGTAAATCCTTTCTACACCCATGTGTAGCTACACCTATATCCAAAAAACCATGTTAGGGATGTGTACATACTCATTTATCATTTTGAGTATGTACACATACCTAAAATAAGATTTATCAAAGTGCTAACCATGAAAAAATTTGAGTAGAACTCATATGTTTTTGCACCTTATGATATATTACATTTCTTGTATAGGAAAAGAAGTATGTCCACATGATTTTCAAAAGTGGTATGTGGACATACTTTTTTTTTGTTCATGAAGTATTTGGACATACTTCTTTTCCTATATAGGAAATGTAATATATCATAAAGTGCAAAAACATATGAGTTCCACTCAATTTTTTCATGGTTAGCACTTTGATAAATCTTATTTCAGGTATATGTACATACTCAAAATGATAAATGAGTATGTACACATCCCCAAGGTGGTTTTTTGGACAGTGGTGTAGCTACACACTTGTGTAGAAAGGATCTTTTATATATATATATATATATATATATAGGATAAATCATTTCTACACCCACGTGTTAACTACATGCGTATACTGCCACATGTACTCCATGTTGATGTAATTTTCCATTGTGGCATGTAACATGAACGATTTAGACATGTGAACCCCTATCTTTCTCTCTGTTCTCATCTAAGTCTTAGACATGCACACAACTATTATTTCTTTCTATGAAAAGAGTAAAATCATTAATGATGTGTGACCAAAACACTAGTGTACCATTTTTTTTTCTAAATCTAACTTATGTGTTAATCTAATTTTAACCTCGTAAATACGTGTGCATCAGTGCATGATATATATGAAGCCTCAAGTCAACTTTAAAATTGCTCTCACTTATATTAGCATTCAGATCAGACTTAGTATTAGTGTATCAAGTAGTATTTACTTTTTAATTTTTAGATTGTCAGTGATAATATTTTTGGTTCTGTAGATCATATTAGTCACCAAAATTTAGAAAAGAACTATAATTTTTTTTTGAAATATTGTTACTTTCGAAACATAGCAGCTCCAGGGTGATCTTTTGTCATTAAACTTTGATTTAAAAATAAGATGCTTGACTATACTGTTAAAGTTTTTTTAAAAAAACTTATATGAGAAGGTGGGTCAGAAATTAATAAGGGGTCACATATATAAAAATATCCATTTCATGGGCCACTATAGCAAAAATATATCATGGGCCACTATAGCAAATATCTCATCCTCACGAGTTCGTGTATTCACAAGTTGTACGGTGGAGGGTGGATATAGTTTGCTCTTCGGTAAATAGCCATTCCTTTCTGCTGGTGTGAATTAAATGGTTTTAAATAGTGAATTATAAGGAATTAAGGGGAAATGACATTCAATTAGATGGTAGAGAAGGAAAGGAACTGGGGAACAAAGTTTGGTCAACGACAAGGGACACCAGATGGGCATGTGGCAAAGACTACTCGTGAGAGAGTCAAGACTCGAGGGCAATAAGTTTGGCAGCTTGAACAATTGATACTATGGGCATTAGTTACGTCACAGACGATGGCATGCACTGAACAGAAGAATGTAATAAGGCTGGTCGGTCAAAAGAAATGGAGTAACAATTGATAATCACTCGTTCAATTTGTTAGGTAGTCTTGCAGATGGCCGTGGAGTCTGCAAGATTGTATATGTGTATGTATAGGAGAACTACATACATGTGACGTAAATGACAGAATACATATATAGACATTTGTAGAAAACAAGGATACATAGACGTAAGTAGGATCGAGATGTACAAATACATAATACAATAGTTTTGGATACGGCGGTGGATCTCCTGATACATTGCACAATTGCAGATGCATTGTACAATTGCACATACATACCGCTGCTGCATGACTATCAGACATTCAGACGCGTGCAGCGGGGAGAGTGGCGTCACGAGGGTGATGTCATGCTACAGAATCGTGCAACTCGTGTCCAAATCCACACAATTTAGTACTGGGTCCATCCGATTAACTAATGCTAATTACTGGCCGCCCCCACGCCTCTCCAGTCACTCACTCTTTTGACGATGGATATGATGAATTTTGTTGGTACACAAGGACCGACTCTTGTGTCATCTGCTTCTGCTGGACTCAATCTCTCGCCAGGAGCCCGGGACCTCCTAATTGCGGTCCATGCATCATCAAGGGCCCGTTACTCGCCTTTTGCTTTTTTCCCCCCTTTTCTTTTTGCCACGTTTAACCCCCCCACCCACCCCCCCCCCCACCCCACTTGATTGTCCCACAAGGTTGAGTTTGCTGCTAGCTTTGCATCACGCTAGAACCAAGGCGAAATGAATTAAGCATCTAATATAATACTCCGTATAATGAGAAATGTAAGGGCAAGAAAACTAGAGTCATCATTAATTAGGAGCCTGCTGCATCGAGCATGAGGAAGTAGTGGTCGATGGTCCAAGCATCGTCCGCTGATGCAGGGATGTGCAGCGGTGACCGGATGGGTCCGCTGATCAAGTCCCCCATCATCGTCACCTGGGCCCAGCTGTCATGGACGCCAAACTGCAGCGGCCCGTAGTAGTCGTCGGCGTAATCGCTGCTGCTCCCGCAGGTGATGTCGTCAGAGATGGCCGGAGATTGATCAGCAGCTGATGTAGTAGAAGCAGCAGGGAAGGCGGTGGTCTCGAGGATGACCGGCGGCGCGTCCAGCAGATGGTTGGACGTGCAGGTGTGGTCTCCCATGTACACCACCGTGTACTCTGCTGGGCGGGCGGCATCGTCATCGTTGCGCTGCACGGTGCGCTTGGCAGGGCAGCCTTGCTCTGCGCTCCGCGTGCACCTGTAGTAACTTCTGCATGCATGCATCAAAATATATGTGACAACTTGATCGATCAGTGCAAGTTATACTCATTTTATTATTTTTTGCGATGGAGAAATTAGAGAGTTAGCCGTATAGCAAGCACCTAGCGGTTCATATATAATTTCTTCTAAAAAATACTGTACAAATTTTTGCAAGCTTAACTGTCTCCATCGTTCGGTCTTTCCCTGTTAATGACACGCGACAAACTAGGCCCAACGTGTATCACGACACTCAGTCTTTGATTCGTTGCAGGTAGCATTTGTAGAGAATATAGCGATAGAGGGGACCCAGATTAAAGGGACGGCGGCATCCACTACCAGCTAGCAGCTACCAATCCAAGCGCCCTTCAGACAACAGAGAGAGCATTTCTACTTGTACGAATTGTCTAGCGCGATACATACTACGACGATAGTGAAATGGCAGCTTTGCTTTCCTGGTCGAGTTCATGACAATGCATGCAATCGGCGATACGGAAAAAATTTATTTTGTTTAACCCAACTCAAGCTTGAAAGCTTCGCACATTGCTTCTTTACTCATGGTTTCTATGCATACCCTTGTCTAAAATTAATTAAAGGCAATAAATTCATCCATTGGATCTCAGACAGATTTGAGCACAGGAATCGGACAATTAGCTTCAGTTCGATTTGATTATCAATACGCATATATAATGATTCAGAGGAGCTAATAATATAATAGGGGTGTATTACCTAGCGTACATGGCGCCTTCGATTTGCTTCTGGCCGTACTTCCTCCATTGGTATCCATCGAAATCGGGCACCGATGTCACAAGACATTTGCTGCTCTTCTCTTGCTTCCTCCTCCTGCAGCTATTGCAGACATCGAGATCGATCCATCAGGGAGGAAATTGAAGCCAGGGATCGATGATTATGTTAGATTGATTATGTTAGATTATTGGGCTTGGCCCATATGAATAATCCTAAGTAAATCTCAAAAGCCCATTAGCATTTGAGGGGGTACGTCATCTATTAGTCCCAAATTGCTAATAGATGAGGGTGTGGGGGTTTTCCTCCCAATAAATAGAGACCACCTCCCTCATGGAAGAAGTGCACCATAGACTCTATACGGGAATCCCCTAGGTTAGGGAGTCCCTAATAAAAGTCTATACGAGTTAGGGTTTTGCTACTTCTCATTGCTGCGTTGCCATCATAGTCTACTCCATTCCGAGCGCCGGCGTGCACCGACTAACGGGAGAGCAGGTCTCCGGAACCAGTCGTCTTTGAGATCCTGTACCGGGAGAGGGCGAATAAGGTTTTTGGGAAGCGCTACGCGCGACTGCTCAAAACGTCTTCACCACGGCTCGTCCTCCGTCCAAGTCTGGTGCTGCGGCGTACCGTCGTCTGCAACATCGTCTGCTGCGCTCCGTCCGTAGAACCGTCGTAGTTCGGACTGCGCCGTTCATCTTTCCTACGGCAATTCCTCAGTACGTACACTATGTTTTAATCATGTTTTCTGATGTCATGATTATGTTATTCGTACTTCCTAGTCTGCTAAAGAATTGCATGCTAGGATTGTTTATCGTCATGTTTAATCTAGTTCGGAAATTAAACTTACAATTACCTATATTTCCAACAGATTATTGTAAAGCTAGCTACCTTGTCTTGCGGGAATGACGACGAAGATGTGCATCAGCTGCAGGCTCGTCGACGTCTTGTTGTTGGCCATGATTGCAAGTCTTGTCGTCGTCGTCGTCACGGCCTCTCTTGCTCCCCCGGCGGCGCCTCCGTCTCCCGTCACAACAAGGAGGCGCTCCGCCGCCGCCGCCGGAGGACTCCACCACCGTCGTCGGAGACGGCGAGAAGAGCAGCTGACGGAGCTGCGCCAGGAGTTCGTCACCCTGCTGCTGTCGCCCTGCTAGCATCATCGATCGACCGCCGCACCGCCGTGGTCGATCAGATCGATAGATGCGACTTGTTATATATTTGTGTGTTTAACGCCGCTGGAAGCCAAGCTTGCTGAGTGACGATCGACGACGACGATAATCCGGCTGCTTCTTCGTTACCTTCTCGATCTAAAAGATACTCCCAGGAATCTTCCAACAATCCAAAAACCTTATAATAGGCAATCTGTTGATTTATCGATGGCTGGTTTCGCTGAGTCACTGAGGCCAGAAAAGTTTTCTGGTGTGAACTTTAAGATCTGGAAATCCAAGGTTCGCCTCTGGTTTACTGCTATGCACATCTGGGAGACGAGACTTGGCAAGCCAGAGGGCGAACTGACTGCTGAAGAGCAGAAAAAGTTCGACGATGCCAATAATCTCTTCGTGGGATGTATCATGAGCAATCTATGTGACGGGCTGGTCCGTGTTTACATAGAAGAGACAGATGCGAAGGCCCTGTGGGATGCTCTGGTTGCTAAGTATGATGCAACAGATGTAGGCAATGAACTATACCTCATGGAGAGCTTCCATGACTACAGGATGGTAAACAACCGTTCTGTAGTGGAACAGGCACATGAGGTGCAGTGCATTGTCAAGGATCTTGATCGCCTTAAGTGTCCTATTCCCGACAAGTTTGTGGCTGGATGCATTATTGCAAAGCTGCCTTCCTCGTGGAGGAGCTTTGCCACAACTCTGAAACACAAGAGACAGGAAATATCAGTTGAAAACCTGATAGCATCTCTTGATGTTGAAGAGAAGGCTCGGAATAAGGATGCTACTGAGAAGGAAGATCAAGGTCAGTCCAACGCCAACATGGTCCAGAAGTTCTCGCGTGCAGGCAAGAACAACAACAACAAGGGGAAAAACAAGCCCATGAAGACTACTACCTTCAAGAAGAAGAAGAACAAGGCTGAGCTGAAGTGTTTTACTTGTGGTGAGCTGGGACACTTCTCCAAGGATTGTCCAGATCGTGCAGACCGCAAGGGAAACAAAGCTAAGAAGCCCAAGGATGTCAACATGGTGACCATTGGCAATACTAATGGGTATGGTAATTTACCTACCGTACTTTCAGTTTTTCAATCCACGAGTTGGTGGCTTGATACGGGTGCTAATGTTCATGTGTGTGCTGACATATGCATGTTTTCTTCTTACCAGACTGTCCGGGATTCTTCCGTGCTGATAGGCAATGGGTCACATGCTTCTGTTCATGGTGTTGGCATGATCGATCTGAAGTTTACTTCGGGAAAGATCGTGCAGCTAAAGAACGTGCAGCATGTCCCCACTATCAATAAGAATCTTGTGAGCGGGTCGATCCTGATCAAGGACGGGTTTAAAGTAGTGTTAGAGTCCAATAAATTTGTCGTGTCGAAACATGGACAATTCGTTGGTAAAGGCTATGATTGCGGAGGCTTGTTCCGCTTTTCTCTTGCTGATTTTTGTAATAAGTCCGTGAACCATATTTGTGGCAATATTAGTGATGATGCGAGCATTTGGCATTCACGTTTATGTCATGTGAATTTTGGTTTGATGTCTCGGCTTTTCAGCATGTGTTTAATTCCGAATTTCACCATTGCCAAAGGTTCTAAGTGCCATAGTTGTGTGCAATCGAAACAACCTCGGAAGCCTCACAAGGTAGCTGAGGAGAGACACTTGGCACCACTAGAACTCATACATTCTGATCTTTGCGAGATGAATGGTGTGTTGACAAAGGTGGAAAGAGATACTTCATGACGTTAATAGATGATGCGACTAGATTTTGCTATGTTTATTTGTTGCAAACTAAAGATGAAGCGTTAGACTACTTTAAAATCTATAAGGCCGAAGTTGAGAATCAACTAGAGAGAAAGATCAAGCATTTAAGGTTTGATCGTGGTGGAGAATATTTTCCTAAAGTGTTTGATGAATTCTGTGAGGAATATGGCATTATTCATGAGAGGACACCTCCCTATTTACCCGAGTCTAATGGGGTTGCTGAGAGGAAAAACCGCACGTTGGCTGACTTGGTTAACTCCATGTTAGACACTGCTGGTTTATCAAAGGCATGGTGGGGGGAGGCTGTATTGACTTCGTGTCATGTCCTGAATAGAATTCCTAACAAGAATAAAGATCAAACTCCGTATGAGTTATGGAATGGAAGAAAACCATCACTTTCTTATTTACGCACATGGGGATGTTTGGCAAAAGTAAATGTGCCTATTCCTAAGAAACGTAAGTTGGGACCTAAGACAGTGGATTGTATCTTTCTAGGATATGCTCAGAGGAGCATTGCTTATAGGTTTTTAGTGGTTAAATCTGAGGTACCTGATATGAATGTTGATACTATTATGGAATCTCGTGATGCAACATTTTTTGAGAATATATTTCCTGCACAAGATATGCATAGCATTTCTAGATTTTCTACTGAAATAACTCCTATACCAGTTGCATCTTTTGAGTTGTTTGAACAACCTATTGAGAATGAGAATATCCTAGAGAAGGATGATAGTGAAGCTCCTAGAAGGAGCAAGAGACAGAGGGTTGCTAAATCCTTTGGTGATGATTTCACTGTGTACCTTGTGGATAATACCCTCACGTCAATAGCTGAGGCGTATGCATCTCCAGATGCTGATGATTGGAAAGAAGCTGTTCAGAGCGAGATGGACTCGATTCTTTCTAATGGAACATGGGAGCTCACTGAACGATCCTACGGGTGTAAACCAGTGGGTTGTAAATGGGTGTTCAAGAAGAAGCTTAGGCCAGATGGTACTATTGATAAGTACAAGGCACGACTTGTGGCTAAAGGTTACACACAAAAAGAAGGCGAAGATTTCTTTGATACTTATTCACCTGTCGCTAGACTGACCACGATTCGAGCATTACTGTCTTTTGTTGCCTCATATGGTCTTATCATCCATCAGATGGATGTAAAGACAGCTTTCCTGAATGGAGAGTTGGATGAGGAAATTTATATGGATCAGCCTGATGGGTTTGTGGTGAAGGGTCAAGAGAACAAGGTGTGTAAGCTGGTGAAGTCTTTGTATGGCCTGAAACAAGCACCTAAGCAGTGGCACGAGAAGTTTGACAGAACACTAACTTCTGCGGGCTTTGCTATTAACGAGGCTGATAGATGTGTGTACTATCGCTATGGTGGGGGTGGAGGGGTTATATTATGCTTGTATGTGGAAGACATACTGATTTTTGGCACAAATATTGATATGATCAATGAGGTCAAGTCTTTTCTATCAAAGAGTTTTGATATGAAAGATCTGGGAGAGGATTATGTTATACTTAACATTAAGCTAATTAAGGAAGGCAATGGGATTACTCTTTCGCAATCTCATTATGTAGAGAAGGTCTTGAACCGGTTTGGCTACATAGACAGTAAGCCTTCTCCAACGCCTTATGATCCCAGTGTGATGCTCAGAAAGATCAAGAAGGTAGCCAAAGACCAACTATGATATTTTCAGATTATTGGTTCACTCATGTATTTAGCTAGTGCAACGAGACCCGACATAGCTTTTGCTGTGAGCAAATTGAGCAGGTTCATGTCAAACCCGGGTTCAGATCATTGGCATGCACTTGAAAGGGTTATGCGCTATCTAGTAGGTACTATGAGTTATGGGATTCACTATTCTGGGCACCCCGCTGTGCTGGAGGGATATAGTGACTCGAACTGGATTTCTGATGCTGATGAGCTTTACGCCACAAGTGGGTATGTGTTTACCCTTGGAGGTGGTGCTATATCATGGAGGTCTTGCAAACAGACCATTTTGACGAGGTCAACCATGGAAGCGGAACTAACCGCTTTAGACACAACCACCGTTGAGGCTGAGTGGCTGCGTGAGCTTTTGATGGACTTGCCTATGGTTGAAAAACCAGTACCGGCTATCCTTATGAACTGTAACAATCAAACGGTGATAGTCAAAATGAACAGTGCTAAGGATAATGCGAAGTCATCAAGACATGTCAAAAGACGATTGAAGTCTGTCAGGAAGTTGAGAAACTCTGGAGTAATAAGTGTGACTTATATTCAAACTGACAAAAACCTGGCAGATCCTTTTACAAAAGGTTTATCACGGAATGTGATAGAAAATGCATCGAGGGAGATGGGTATGAGACCCGCGTAAGTTGCCACAGTAGTAACCCAACCTATGTGATCGGAGATCCCGTGAATTAGGACCTGGGAAAAACAAGCTGCTGGTTGACTGAGGAGAGCAATTACTAGACCCTCTCTGAGTGAAGATGCAGTACTCTCAAATGCTGTAAGGCAGGTTAGCGATATGCTTTAATGTGTTTCTATTGGCTTGATTAAGCGAAGATGTTGTCCTACAGAACATTCTTGAAAGAACACACCTATATGAGCCCGATTGTAAAACGTCGCAGTCTATGAGATTTGGGTGATCTTTAGTAAGCTCAAGAAGAGACCAAGGAGTATGACGTATATGCTCCATCCGCGGTGTAGGCTACAGGTAGCCAAGTACTGGTTTGGTCTTTGAGTGAAACTTATCTGCACAAAACTTGCAATTCAAGGCGTAGTCCATTGTTCAAGTTGTGGATGAGTGTAGCTTGAAGTTCTAGGCGAGAGTTCAACTTAACCGTCCTTGCCGAAATACTGGTATATAAACAATAGTGAGGAACAAGCAAAATCTCTATATGGGAATTTGAGATCTGGTGGGGGATTGTTAGATTATTGGGCTTGGCCCATATGAATAATCCTAAGTAAATCTCAAAAGCCCATTAGCATTTGAGGGGGTACGTCATCTATTAGTCCCAAATTGCTAATGGATGAGGGTGTGGGGGTTTTCCTCCCAATAAATAGAGACCACCTCCCTCATGGAAGAAGTGCACCATAGACTCTATACGGGAATCCCCTAGGTTAGGGAGTCCCTAATAAAAGTCTATACGAGTTAGGGTTTTGCTACTTCTCATTGCTGCGTTGCCATCATAGTCTACTCCATTCCGAGCGCCGGCGTGCACCGACTAACGGGAGAGCAGGTCTCCGGAACCAGTCGTCTTTGAGATCCTGTACCGGGAGAGGGCGAATAAGGTTTTTGGGAAGCGCTACGCGCGACTGCTCAAAACGTCTTCACCACGGCTCGTCCTCCGTCCAAGTCTGGTGCTGCGGCGTACCGTCGTCTGCAACATCGTCTGCTGCGCTCCGTCCGTAGAACCGTCGTAGTTCGGACTGCGCCGTTCATCTTTCCTACGGCAATTCCTCAGTACGTACACTATGTTTTAATCATGTTTTCTGATGTCATGATTATGTTATTCGTACTTCCTAGTCTGCTAAAGAATTGCATGCTAGGATTGTTTATCGTCATGTTTAATCTAGTTCGGAAATTAAACTTACAATTACCTATATTTCCAACAGATTATTGTAAAGCTAGCTACCTTGTCTTGCGGGAATGACGACGAAGATGTGCATCAGCTGCAGGCTCGTCGACGTCTTGTTGTTGGCCATGATTGCAAGTCTTGTCGTCGTCGTCGTCACGGCCTCTCTTGCTCCCCCGGCGGCGCCTCCGTCTCCCGTCACAACAAGGAGGCGCTCCGCCGCCGCCGCCGGAGGACTCCACCACCGTCGTCGGAGACGGCGAGAAGAGCAGCTGACGGAGCTGCGCCAGGAGTTCGTCACCCTGCTGCTGTCGCCCTGCTAGCATCATCGATCGACCGCCGCACCGCCGTGGTCGATCAGATCGATAGATGCGACTTGTTATATATTTGTGTGTTTAACGCCGCTGGAAGCCAAGCTTGCTGAGTGACGATCGACGACGACGATAATCCGGCTGCTTCTTCGTTACCTTCTCGATCTAAAAGATACTCCCAGGAAGGAAGGAGGCTTGACTCACGCTCATCTCTACCTCTCACTTGTTTTTATATATATAAAGACTAGGCCAGGGAAATCTAGGCATCACACATAGTATATCGGTCATCACACGTGGCACTTGTGTGTACGTGCTGCACGAGGCCCATACATATATACTACACAATGTATTGATTCTTAGTATTTCTCATCCCTTTATTTATGCGACGTACGTTCTTATTGGTGGCTAGACCGGTAGTGGATGGCCATGCGACGACGGCAGAAACTGTTATCCCGTTTTGCTCTATATTCTTCCCTCACTGCTTGATACACACACAAACACGCAACTCATGATGTTGATGTGTGTACAATAGAATACATACTTTACAAGATGTGCAAAAAAAGCGTCCCCTACTTCTAACATGATGTTGTATGCATCTTGGAAACTATTTTGCTATTTTCTTCAATATCTCTGCTTTTTTAAGTCGTCTTTTGTTTCATGAGGACAAGGCTTTGACCGAGACTAGCTATTTAATGTATTAACATTTTAGATGCAAAAAGTACGTATACTTATAAAAATATTTTTATATGGATTTTTGTAAAAATATATTTTTATACAAATCTAGTGAGGTCAGTTTTGATTTTTTTTTAGGTAATGATATTAGTGAAATGACAAATATTAGTAATTAACAGGATAATCGTCGGTACTCGATATATCAAATGAAACAAAGCAAATTTGAAGGACTACCAACAATTTCAGCGGAGGTGGACCACCTCGTGAGTCATGATGAGTGACCTGCATGTGTATAGTTGATGAGTCACAGTAGGCTGCCAGCTGAACGCTTCTTGACGACACACATGCGGTCCAGCGATTACGTCCACACTAGTGACGCCAGCACCATGACGTACTCGCGCCTCCTATGTAGCTAGAGTACTCGTGGTCTAGCGGGTATAATGGACAATATATATCTACGTACTACACCAGCAAATATATATGTATAATTGTGATAAATTAGTTAATGACTACACATACATATATGTGTGCATTAACGATTTTTTTCTTTTTGTTTTTACCTGGTAATAGATAGTTCAATTCACGTCTTCACAAGTATGGAGTTCTACGACATAGGAATGCATTTATCGCTTATTTGACTAGGAACAGTACTCGATCCTCCCAAGGAAGTAATTGGAGTATATAAAAAAAGAAGAAGAAACAAATTAAGGGAAATGGTGGGCGAAGATAACGTCGGAGCAGCCGCGGAATCCAAAGTCTAGTCCACACGTACTATGTTGGTTCAAACAAACAAAAAGTCTAGTCCACACGTACGGTTGCATTTATTAAGTATTCCACTGTACGTACTGTAGCTAGTGGCCACATTGACCAGGGCTAGCATAGCAATATGATTGATGATGAGCTCAAGTGTTCGATCACTAGCAAACATGTATTGGCAGCTCGATCGATCCATAGATCTCAAAGCACTTAGCTAGCTGTGGGACCGGAAATCATCTAGGAAGAAAGTGCATGGTTCTCGTTTGTGCACGTAGACGTGATGGGACCTTCCTGCTCCCATCCATAACTCACTCGTGCCTCACGCTACACACGTATCGATCAGCAATTCAGCAGTCCACATCATCACCTTTTTCACAACAATGAATAATACTGATATTATCAAGTTATTTGCACCAACGGACATAATTCATGATATTGCAAACTATATTTTAGCAGATGTCGTATAATCAATATGGGTTGTGTGTTAGTATAATCCATCATCCATCGATCTAATGTGTTTCTGGTTAGTTAGTATTAGCATTTGTGCAGGTTTGAGACAAGCCATTTTTGCCGGCCGAGCAGGATATGGGCAACCACATACGACTGGGCCAAAGATCCATTCGATTCCACGGGCCTCCACAAAGCAAATAAGGCCTCGTATTGGCCCAGCAACAAAATGTGAACTCGTCCAAGTCCATCACACAACAGTCATGCTGTGGTAAGTTGAATGGTTTATTTCACAACCGAGCTGAATGAGTTAGTAGCTATTGGTGACGAGTGATTCTCCATTCCATATGAATAATTCTTGTCATCCAGCTCCACGACCTGAGTGTGATCATCGCATTTTGCGAATCCATCCTTTTTTAAAAATTAAAAAAAATATCAGTAGAGAGCACTCTTCAAAACATTAAGGAAAAAATAAAGAAAGAAGAGCAAATTGTTGGGCCGCCCAACCGTAGCACCAGGCCTCCTGATTGGGTATGTTCTGGGGGCATAGGTTTTGCTCGGCTGTTTTGGTGGATCATTGAAGCACTTGGGCAAACGGACCGAATCAACTCTTTCTCAAAAAGTGATGAATGCTTCAGCAACACTATAAGCAAGCACAGCACGGTCTGGACATTTTAGCACTAACGGTAATCAGTAGTACACTAACTACAACAACAAGTTATAGATAAAGCAGGTAACGAAAGAACATATGTTCAAGAAAGATAACCCATGCTGAATTTTAACCTCAATTTTCTTGATCACTGTCTGGTATCATTTTCAGTAGCCACTAGCAGGAGGCAGCCTTTCATTGTCAGGCTTGCTGGAAGGCTCCATGCTTCAAGTTATTTGTATGCAAGACACTGCATCCACGCATTGGACAAGGAGAGGTCGAGAGGAGCAAACAGCTGGAAAGGATGGAACCACTCAATAATTTCACCTTCTGTTTCTTTGTTTGTTCAGGATACACGTTGCGCACATGAAGAGCCCTAGTGCCTAGATATAGAATAATGGGAGCTAAGTGCTCCACACTGATGTGGCTGGAATCAACATAAGGAATCAGAGTATCGAATAAAACATTTGCAGAACAAGCACATCACAAGAATGTCATCGTAGCATCACTTACCTTTACAGAGCGTTGGGGTTATCGTACAACAACACCATCAGAAATGGCTGTATTAGCCTGTCCACAGCCAGCCTTTGACACTGCAATAATCAGATCCAACAGCATCATGTGACAACTTTGTCTGCTGCGCTGCCATCATGAGGGACATCGTGCATGTCATTCTAAACAAGGCTATGCACCTGCAAAATATAGTGGTTGGATAGTCCCACCTCCACGCATGGACAATAATGTGTCGCTGTCGATTTGAGAGAGTTAAAAAAAAAAAAGTAGGCAACTAGGCATCAATAGAAGAACTGTGTCTTGATCAGGAAGAACTGTGTTTATCTATAAATCCCACTTCCGGACTTATTTCAAGATGATAGTAATCATATCAAAATGGTTAATAATACCCGAACACATCATCAGTATTCCACCTATATGGCTCTATGATCAATTTTGACAGAACCAACAAAGTGTTATCAATAAATGAAACCGGGTATATGCACAAATTTACAATTAAGAATAAACAATATCTATATACACCGTCACTAAAGAATTTGACAAAATATCTTTTTCTTCAAATAATTCCAACTTCTTTGTGGAACTCATGAAACTATCTGATGGCAAGATGCCACCTTGTCTCCCTACCATAAGGAAGACTTGTACGATAGAACTGTACTTCAAGATTGTTTGGCCTTCCTACTACTTGCAGGAGACCGAAAGTTTCACTTCTCAGAGCAAAACCTCAGATGTTCTTTCTTCTGGATACTCTGCTGGAAACTGGCACCATTGACTCGAAGCTCTCATATCCATCTTCAAACACTCTGCTGTGACGTAACAACTGGCTAGCTGAGTCATACCCCATGAGTCGATGAAGTGCCGAATCAGAAACCTTCTTGGCAGTACTTTGTGTGGCAGCAAGGCTAGATCCAGCTTGAGTAGGCAAGCTTCTCGTGTATGATGCTCCATAATCTCCGTTGATACTAATAGGACCCCCTGTTAGGCACTCAGCGTAATAAGAAGCTATATCCTCATTTTTAGTGATTGTGCTATCATCAATGCCGTATGGCTCTTGGGTCACATCCACATCTACACTAATCTTTGCACTTGCATTATATAAAGCAGGGAATGCTAGTGCCAGAACCTTGGAGCAATTGCCACACTGCACTTTGCCGACTTTTGCTTTTGATATATAGATATCTGATGGCATTTGAACCAAATTGAAACAGCTATTGCAGATAGTGAATGGGGAAGCACCTGACAGAGGCCGCAAAATATGCTTCCTCACCACTCGTTTCTGCTCCTTGTAACTTGCTCTAAGTGATTCTTGGTCAAGAATGGTGCTTTCAGAATAGGAGGATTGGTAATATGAATTGAACTCCCATGGGTCGTAATTGTGTGGTAGGTGTGTTTGAGCATGTCCAAAACGATAATGTGTCTATGTATGGCTTGGAGAGAAAGTATGTGGTGGTTGCCTTGGTGGCCTTTCATGACCGTAATAGGATTCTAGAGCACCGGAACTTGGAAGGGAATCACCATCCACACCTCGGAGATGGTGCTCGACGCCGTAGCTATTGGATTGTTGCTGGTACTCTAGACCTCTCTTCTGATAACTTCTCTCCGAGCCTTTCTGGCTTGAAAGCCTACTTAGCTGATCTCTTAGCTCATCCATCTTTTTGAGGCGCCCGTGCCTAATATTACTATTGAAGTTCTTTGATGTTCTGTGCACCAAATCGCCATGAATAGGAGATCCACTTGAAATAGAACTTGAGGTACCATCCATTTGTGACTCCATAAAGTTTTGGATTGAGTTGAAGTCTTCAGAATCCAGTGACCGTCGCTGACAAAATTGATTATCCCGATATCGGTAGGGCATCTGTTCTTTGTTCTTATTGACGCTAGCCAACTTGCATTGAGTTCTCTTATTTGGCAAGCTTGAAAACCTACCAAGAGCTGCGCTGTTTTCTTTAAGGCAGCTGGTCATATTTCCATCTTCTATATAAGCCTCTCTTTTTTCTTTAGTGCCATCAGCCATTGGCTCATCTTGTTGAAAACTTTGTTTGGGTTTGATATGTCCACCATGGAACAAAGAGATGGCTTCTTCATATAGACCCTGCTCTTTCCCATGAATATTCTTTGCTATGTCCTCATCTGCATTAGCAACATTCTCATTTTCATTTTCCATGCAGCTCTCTTCATTTTCTCCAGTGCCACCAGATGTCTCTTCATTTCCATCAACTCTCTCTGCAATGTCTTCATCTGCAAGCACCACACTATTATCGACATAAACATGATTGGTCGTGTTATCATCCTCCATACATCCCTCTTCCATTTCCTGAGTGCCAACAGCTGTTTGCTCTTCCTTCCCATAAATTCTCTCTGTAATGCTTTCATCTGCAAGCACATGATTATCATTGACATGAACACGATTGGCTATGTTGCCATCTTCCTTCCAGCCCTCTTCCATTTCTTGAGTGTCACCTGCCATTAGATCTTTATTTCCACTAACTCCCTCTGCAATGTCTTCATCTGCAAGCACAGGATTATCATTTCCATGAACACAGTTGATCATCCTGTCATCTTCAGTACATACCTCTTCCATTTCTTGAGTGATATTTTCCATTAGGTCATTTCGTTGAAAACTCTGCTTGATTTTGATACTGCCATCATCAACTGAAGAGGCGCTTTCTTCATAGGGATATGCATGTTCCATGTCCAGAGACTGCCTACCCTTACTATGCTCTTTCTCATGAAATCTCTGTGGAATTTCTTCACTGGAAATCACAATATGCTCACCCTCATCAACATAGCTGGCAATTTTGTTGTCATCTTCAACATATTCCTTTACTTGATTGGCATTGCCTAGTAGGTTGTTTTCTTGATGCGAAATTTGTTCAGATATGATATGTCCATCGTCACATGATAAGAGGCTTTCTTCATGTCGATGTGCACTTCCAGCACTCTGAGTCTGTGAATCCATACCATGCGCATTTCTATGAACTCTATCTGCAACCAAGGCATGCTGCTCCATTGGCTCTTCTGCATCGCTGAAAGACATCTCTAGTTCTTCAATCAACCGACTATGTGGATCGTTTCGGGAGGGATCATGCATCTTATTCCCTAGCATAAATCTGCGGCTACCCATTTGATTACGCAGAGCATCACTAAGACCGCTGCTTTCTCCTTCATCTGAAAAGTAGTCATCATCGCTACTAAATGAAAGAGACCTCTCCAACTCTTCAATCAGAGCTTTATGAGATTCAACATGCATGCCTTCATATGTGTGCTGACTCTCTTTCCTGTGAACAGCCCCAGCTTTCTCATACAGTACATTAACATTGTTAGTGCCAGATTATCTACTTTACCTCCATTTGCATTGTCACTGGTGTCAACATTCTCTAATTTTTCAGTCAAAACTAAACCGGAATCAGCTCCAGTGTTTTTTCCCTGTGTCTCTTTGGCCATAACCCCAGAGTTTTGGATATTCCCATCAACTAAGCAGCATGTTATCTCATTCAATTGTTCAGCATGGGTTACACTCTCTGTTATGCACACTGTTCTTTCTTGAGTTGTGCCCTCACAGGAGTTGATATTGTATATAGTGGACGATATGTTTCCATCAGCCATGGCTTCACGAGGCTGATCAATAGAGGAGATAGCTTTCTGTTCATCTGAGCAAATCGATTTGCTAGTCTGAGGAGATCCTTTCAGGCTACTTGGGGAACTGTTGTGGTCCTCAGATCCTGAACCGGCTTGTGCCACAGGCACAGCTCGATGTTTAGCTGCACCATCCAATGTATAACGATTAAATTATTCTCGAAACATAGAAAGTTTCAGGTTATGGAAGACAGATGGAATGTTTTATACCTCTAAGAACGGTACCGCAGCCACCACACTTGTAAAGAGGAATGGAGGGGTATTCGACAAGAAGCTGATGGCATTTTGGGCATCTGACAAAACGAAGATTATGAGCTTCCATGGTCATTGCTTCCCCAGTCTGTCAACTTGAGAGGCTAGATGCAGGCATGGGTCCCCTGTTGATAAACAAAACTACATCAGTGTTCCATTCTGTGGCCACTCAGCTGAGACTACCATTATCATATCAGTGGAACCAGAGCATCTATACCCAAACATGATTGTGACACTTGTATATTAGACAAGGCATTGAAATCGAAATAAAAATAGAAATAGAATTAGAGAGGAGGGAAGAGAAAGAATAGACAACCATGTTTTTTTTCCTGGGGCTACTCGATTAGTCCAGGATAACTCTAGATTTAAGTAGAGCAATCACATCAAGGCATACAGAGTGATCATGTGTTGGAGCGCTAGCAGATCTATAGACTATGTTTGGAGGAACTAATATTCAAGCGGGAAGGGGGAAAAACGAACCTTTTCTTCTTCTCCGCAGACCATGATCATCAAACTTGCCCCTTTGATTCGACTTGGGCTTGTTTCCTCTTTGGTTCCCTTGTGCGCCCCGTCCCTCACAATCGATAAGCTAGGAACTCAAAATGATTTCGGTGAAGCGCTCAATCTGTCGGCGGCCAACTAGCGGGGCAGACAGGTAAAGAAAAGGAGAGGGAAATTAATGGCCAGGTAGATGTCGCCAGTTTGTCTGGCTAGAGATTGAGGAACGGAGGGGAGGAAGAGCTCTGCAGGCTGCAGCGACAGCGGCAGCGGCAGAGAGGGGACGAAGCGAGAGAGAGAGAGACGGGGGTGGGGGCGAATGGGGACGAGAGAGACAACGTGGCGGCGCATGGGTGATAGCTGGCGGCCTCTCCCTGTCTCTCTGTCTCTGACGGCCTGACCACGGCAGCCAAACGCTACAGCAACGGCTTTGCAGTTTTGCTCAATGCTGTCCAAGTCAATAAACGACTCGTCTCTTTCAAAAAAAAAAATAAATAAACGACTCGTCAAAACTCCTTAAGGCATTTTATATTTTATATAGTATTGACGAGATGACTGGTAAACAGACCGTAACGTTTTACTATATCATCATCGAGCAGGAACTGTCCATGTATATACCACAAGCAGAACCTGCAAACAAAGTGTAAAGATGGAGGAACACTTTGTGCTTGTGCACGGTGCCTGCCACGGCGCCTGGTGCTGGTTCAAGCTCGCCAGCCTGCTCCAGGCCACCGGACACCGCGTCTCCTGCATCGACCTCGCCGGAGCCGCCGGCAGCCTCGTCGACCCCGACGACGTCCGCTCCTTTGATGAGTACGACGCGCCGCTCGTCGAGTTCATGGCAGCCCTGCCGGACGGCCACAAGGTTAACGATATGGATGCTGTTAAAATCTTATCCTATCGCATAACTTCACGATATTTAACGTTATGGATGTCTAATTCTTGTCAGCAGGATATATATAGATTTCTGCCTTTTTACTAATATTATAAAGATTCTATATGTATGATTGGACACGATTCTGAGTTTTAACAAGCTTTGTTAGGTAATTATGGTAGGCCACAGCGCTGGAGGACTAAGCGTGACTCATGCGATGCATTTGTTCACAGACAAGATCAAGAAAGCCATCTTCATAGCAGCGACCATGCTCCCGTTTGGCTACCAAACAGAACAAGACATCAAAGATGTGATTTACATTTTTTTCCCCTACCCTTTCTTGTCACAACTTTGTTCCTCTTATGCCTGAGAAGAAACGGTAGCATGCACTAAAACTTTGAACTGAAAATGGACAGGGTGTACCTGATCTATCGGATTTTGGGGATGTATATGACCTGAACTTTGGTCTGGGAGAAGATTGCCCCCCTACAAGCATGGCGCTACGAAAGGAGTACCAGCGCACAATCATGTACCAACAATGCTCCCAAGAGGTATAATATATACTGCATGGTTAACGAATAAATTACTGCAGTGAATAATTTGTTAAGGATATTCTCCAGCACCTTCATTGCTAACATCTGTGCAGGACTCCACACTTGCTTCCATTCTGCTGCGCCCATTCCCGGCCGTGCTTAGCACTGCGAGGTCTGGTTGCGTCGATGACGGTGCCAATAGCCCTGTAAACACAGTCCATCGCGTGTACATAAAAACGGCAAATGACCGCACCGTGAAGCTGGAGCAGCAGGAGGCCATGATTCGCCGTTGGCCACCAAGAAAGGTGATGTTCATGGACACTGATCACAGTCCTTTCTTCTCTGCACCAGACCATCTCTTTGAGCTGATCCTCAAGTCATCGTGACCGTTGGTGAACCATATCTGCAATCCCAGTGGAGGCTTCGTCTGTTCATTAAGTTATGCTATACGCCAATTTGAATTGTCATGTATCAATGGATTTTCTGTCAGTTGTCCACCGCAAAACATAATTTTACATCAAAATTAGATAAATACACTGAAAAGGGTTAAGTGCATGTCTATGTCATCTTTACACCGTACAAGGTTTTTGTAATGAAGGATGTACTATATTTGTGGCTTCGGTATATATATGACAATGAGACCAACTGAAAGATAGCAAGGAAAGATTCATTAGGTCAGAAGGCCAAACGCCAATCAGCCGTGCACAAGCGCACAACGCAAGTGAATGGTTTGTGAAACCCCAAGAAAGAAACAGGCTGAATTGGGTGTTCTAAAAATTATTGTTTCAATTGCACATACAAAAATCTATTTAAATTTTTGTGTAAATATGCACTAAATTTTTCTCTGTGTTATTATCTTTACCACACAAAAGTTCCATACCGTACGCTAAGCTCTGTGGCCCAACATGACAATGCAGTAGTAGTGTGTGCTGTTAATGGGTGCTCTGTGGCCCAATTAGGCGTCATAAATGTAACAAAGCCCATACCTGTCATGGGTTAGGCCCAGCTAGGGTACGTCGAAAAGAAAATTGTGACGAGGCAGTAGGCACACAGGGATGCTCGAGTTACCAAACACGTACCGTCGTCTCAAAAAAAAACACGTACCGTATATCAGGTCACTTCCCAAAGGAAAACAAAAGGAAGAAAACAAACCCAGAGAGAGAAAGAGAGAGAGAGATTTGTGCGTGTTGCCCATTTCATGAATTGACCTGCAACCGCAATCAGCGCCTATCGTTGATCTCTTCACGTACAATTGGACCTACTATAATGGCACTCGCTTAAAAGTTTATGGATGTATCAATATCAAGTTGATGAAGCTATTTGTTTAGATTGTATGATCAAAAGCTCTAGTACGAACTATCCCAACCCCCTTATTAAGTTGACAAAAGCTAAATAATCCTTCTTGCAAAAAAAATCATTGACAAGCTAACCGTGTTTCTTGTACTTTCTTAAGATTAAACATGGCAACATCACCGTTTAGTATTATTTCCCCTAGGAATAATCATAACCTTTAGGGTTGCTGCAGATGCACAATTAAGTATATATATATGATTCAGGATTTCGCGCCCTGATTTGGTTGACATGATTTGCTCATCGATCCATTGTTTCAATTCATATTTGCTTGCAGTTGCAGCTGCAGCTGGCATGGCTGTCTCAAACGTACGTAAGCACTACGTATAGAATATCCTTAATCCCTGCTCGCCTATATAGACATAAGCATAGACACATGACTGGTCGTCAAATTAAACAAGCTGAATTAAGATGCAGGCGGACGGCGAGGTTTACAAGGCCAAGGAGCACTTCGTCCTTGTGCACGGTGCCGGCCATGGCGCCTGGTGCTGGTTCAAGCTCGCCAGCCTGCTCCAGGCCTCTGGCCACCGCGTCTCCTGCGTCGACCTCGCCGGAGCCGCCGGCAGCCTCGTCGACTCCAACGACGTCACGTCGTTCGACCAGTACGACGCGCCGCTCGTCGACTTCATGGCTGCGCTTCCGGACGGTGGCCACAAGGTGACGATCCATCTAGTGTGCACAGCAAAATTTCTTCGGGGACCTGCTTGTTGCCTACCAATTCATAAACTCATTCAACATGTCAGTTGCACGCATCAAGCATGAACATCTTTTAGTCATAATTCGCAAAAAAAAAACATCTATTAGTCATACATATTTCGAAATTTCAGACAAACTAACTGTCAAGGAATCACATTTTTTTTTTAATGAAAGGAATCGCCTTATTAGGTAGGCATAAAAGGATTTATTGTAAATTGATGTGCTTCAAATAAATGCCGCTGATTGACAACATCTAGCAAATCCAAATATCCAATGTTATTACCATCATTTCTCAGGTAATTTTGGTAGGACACAGCGCGGGTGGGCTAAGCGTTACCCATGCGATGCATTTGTTTGGATCCAAAATCAAGCAGGTCATCTTCATAGCAGCAACCATGCTCCCGTTTGGCTATCAAACACAACAAGACATCAAAGATGTACTCGATTCATTTTCCTCTGTCTTCTTTCAAGTACTCTCTTTTTTCTCGTATATATCAACAGCGCCGCCTTCTAAAACTTCCAGTTCAAAATGACACAGGGTGTACCTGATTTATCCGAGTTCGGTGATGTGTATGACCTGAAATTTGGCCTGGGAGATGCACATCCACCTACAAGCGTGGCACTGAGAAAGGAATACCAGCGCACAATCCTGTATCAACAAAGCCCCCAAGAGGTTTCCATGGTTATAAAGAACAATTTTGGCCAATTGCAAGATGGTTTTCCCAGCACTCTCATTTTTAGCATTTGTGCAGGACTCCACACTTGCATCCATTCTGCTGCGCCCATGGCCAGCCGCACTGAGCACTGCCAGGTTTGGCTGCATCAATGAAGGTGTCCAGAGCACTGTCAACCTGGTACGTCGAGTGTACATAAAGACAGCGAATGACCGTATGGTGAAGCTGGAGCAGCAGGATGCCATGATCCGCCGGTGGCCACCCAGCGTGGTGATGGTCATGGACAGTGACCACAGCCCTTTCTTTTCTGCACCAGAGCATCTCTTGGAGCTGATCCTGAAATCCTTGTGAATTGCAATCCCAGCAGAGGCTTGACCTGTTCATTCAGCGAAGTTATATACCAATCAAGTTATCATTTTCAATTAGTAGGGTTTTGCAATTTCTCTGCCAAGAAAAAAACATACTGTAAATACATGTATCGTGGATAAAAGGAATAAGTGCATGTCTGTGCTATCTGTATGACTGCATACGGTTTAAGGTTTTCGTAAAGAAGGATGAACTACATTTGAGATTTTGATATGCCAACGACCACCAACAAGAATGCAGACAGGTGCCAAGGAGAGAAAAAAACAATCTATCGGGCAAGAAGGCCAAATGTCACCCTGTCACACACCTGTAAGGAGAAAAACTAGCTGGTCCACACACTATACCTTGATAACCTACCATATTAGGCCATTTTGCATGCCAGAAACGTAGATACCTCCTGAGAGCCTCTATTTAGAATAGAAATCACTGGAGGCCTTCTCGGTTTGACATTTGGAATAGGCCATGCAAATACAGTTCCCTGCTGCATGTCTATCAAATAGTTAGTATCCATCTGTTGGTACCAAACTTAGATTATTGATAGGCAGAGGCCAGATTAATGGGCATGGCAAAGGAGCACTTTGTGCTTGTTCATGGTGAGGGTCATGGAGCCTGGTGCTGGTTCAAGCTCCGCTGGCTCCTTGAGGGCTCCGGCTACCGTGTTACTTGCATTGACCTTTCCAGAGGTGGCGTTGATCCTACTGATCCCAACACAGTTCTGTCATTCAAGCAATACGACAAGCCGCTGATAGACCTCATCTCAACTTTGCCAGAGGGAGAAAAGGTACCAGCATTGTTCTTCCTTTTTACGAATAATGTTCAAAAGTGTCAATAATAGAATCGATGTACCATGATGATAACTCCACTTCAATCTTATTCCAGGTGATTCTAGTCGGACATGGTGCTGGAGGGCTGAGCATAATCCATGCCATGCATGAATTCGTTGACAGGATCAGTCAAGCATTTTTTGTGGCAGCTACAATGCTACCATTTGGATTTCAAACTGATGAAGACAAAAAAGATGTAATGTTTTGAAGATTCAATTTGTTCTCTTCTTAAAGCATAGACCCCCTAGCAAAGTAGCAACTGATGAGAATAACCCAGACTATGCAGCAAACAAACATACATACACAGTACAAACGTGACTACCATAAGCATTAAGTTTTTTATTAAAAAAATGGAATGCAATAACTCATAAAAGTATCAGATTGTTGTAAACAAAAAAAATTGGGTTAATATGGAGGACACTTTCAACCAGCCACCTAATATTTCACAAAATGAACTGACTTATTCTCAGCATAGCCATTTGCATGATAGACATAAAACAGAAAGCACAGAAGATCTATATGAACTTACCTTAATTACATCCTTATTACATCCTGAGAATAAGTCAGTGCTAAGATCTTCTGTGCTAATACTATCTGCAACTTATTACATCCTTTGCATATTAAAATGTAACAGGGGTTACCAACTTTGCCTGAGAATGAGATTGAATTGACACTTGGTGAAGCAGCAGATGATCCTCCAACAACCATTGCCTTGAGACCAGAATTCCAGCGTGATCGACAATCCCAACAAAGCCCTGAAGAGGTAATATGAATTAACAGAGAAATGTGCCTTGGGAGAAAAAGATGGCAGATCTGGGCATGTGTTCACCAAAACCACCTTCTTTTCTAAACTACTGATTACATTACCAAAATCTAAACGTAGTACTACAATAATCCAACTTCCAAAAGGATATTATTTATTATTTCTAGTTCAGATTCCTGGGCAATCATTTCCTGACAAACTAAGCATCAGCTCCAGTGAAGAGGTGAATACTGATGTAAAATTTACTTATACATACTCTTTTTTTTTATCTGGTAGGAATCAGTCCTTGCTTCAATGCTGATGCGACCGTGGCCTGCAAAAGCTATTAGTACTGCAAGCTTTGAAGGAGATGATGAGAGATTAAATCGAGTCAAACGGATTTTCATAAAGACACAGCGTGACTATATGCTGGACCCTGAACAGCAAGATTCCATGATCAAGAAATGGCCACCCAGTGAAGTTTTAGTCATAGATACAGATCACAGTCCCTTCTTCTCTGCACCAGAACAACTCTTTAATTTAATTGTCAAATCTCTATGATTCAAAGATGTAGGAACCTACAGAGTAAGCATGAGTGATCCTTGCAAAATTAATCACACACAATAACCAGCATTAGATTTAGGGCCTCATTCTCACCTAGTCACCTTTGTGAAATATTCTTCTCAGTGAATATTCAATGTATATTTGCACAAAAGGTATAAGGGTGCAAGTCGAACATGACCTAGTTCCTGTTTTAAACACGCTCGCCACTTAGGAAAAGAAAAAAAATACAAATGTCATTTCAGAAGCAATTTTAACTACAGAGGATTGTGATCTATATACTTTTAGCTGGTTCGTATTAATCTAACAGAGGCCATTTTATAAGTTCTTGCTGTCATGAGTGCATACCTTTAACTCCATTAAAAAAAGTGCATACGTGCAAGTAAGTAAAATTCTGACATATCTAAAAGTTCTCAGAGGATCGACAGTAGAACTTTCACCTCAAACAATTTCATGATAGAAAACCAACAGGTTTTGTGCAATCAAGAAAGTACTCCATTACGTAAGGACATTGTTATAATAATTAAAACTTGGAATATAAACTTGGTCATATAAGAGATAGGGAGGCAGCACATTCCAGACTCCTCGAGTGATTTGCAAGCATGTTTAATGTGGATGGTGATTTTGCAAAAATAAGTGCATAACCATCATCCATGTGCTCTGCACTTTCAGGGAAGAGCTGCCAAACAAGGCAGCCTCCTCCAATCACTCCACTCTTCCAAGAGCTCAAGAAAATTCTGTAGACTGTCTCCATGAAAGCTTCACGGAACGCATTGCCAAACTTTCCTTCCTTAAGTGATACCCCAAACTCCCCAATCAGAATTGGCATCCCAAGCAAGTTGGCTGCATCATCAATATGTTGCTGCATCCAGGAATTCACAAATTGAAGGTGACTGACCTCTACAGAGTGAGGCAACCTGGGAAAAGGATCTTGGTCATGATAATCAATACTGCTTTATGAAGTGGCTATATTTAGCATCTGTAGCTGTCCAGATTAAAATCACAAGGACTGAACCAGAAGGCTTACCAAGTGTCAGAATAAATATGAACAGAAGCCAAATCAACACCCAGTGCACGATGGTTCCTGATAAAATCTGTTCCAACAGATCCAGAATAAGCATCTGGGTTCACATGCAAAAGTTCTGGAGTGGACGGACCATAAAACCCTTCGACACCGATCTCTAAAAGGTGCACAGGGTCTATAGACTTCACATAAGACGCCATCTCTTCGACCCAAGACTACGATAAATGTCAAGTGTTAAAACATGTGCCGCACACAGAATTAAAAAAAGAGATAAAACAGTACAAAACTAGAACTACAACAAGTACCTGTAATGTGTCACCTGATGGATCTGAATGGCATCGAGGCTCATTAATCAGCTCCCAAGCAAAAATTGTCGGATCAACCTTGTAGGCCTCATTTGTAATTGTATTTATTCTTGTCAGAACAGCCTAAGAAGTGAAAAAAAAAAATGTAACTGTCACAGTGAGACATGGCAACAGAAGAATATATACACAATTGTGGTAGAAAATTAGCTTTTATTAATGGCTCAAATCATGAAGATATAAATATATAATGAGGTCTGCTTCACCAATTTTGAGCCAAGCAAGCAGCAAGTTTACCTTAACAAAAGCTTTGTAGTAGCTCTTAATTATGGGATCAGTGCAGAAGTCATCTTCAGAAGTAAGATCCAGCCCGGCCTCCTTTCCCCACCTTACATACTGTGCCTTGCCTCCGTAGTCTTTCCAGTTATTACACAGTGACAGTATCAACCTCACCCTATGCTTTCTGGCCTCGCTGATCACGAAATCTAATGCCTGACAGGAATGGAGGCTCTAAGCTCAATTATCACTAATTAGTAACTAGTACTACTGCATAGGATAAGTCTTTGGTTGAGAGATACAGAAAACATCAATAGATCAAACACAGCAGTCGTTCACGCATTTCATCAGCGTCGTACCCTGCACACCGAAAGCAGAGCAGCCCGTGCTCACCTGGAAGACCTCCTCGTCGTAGGAGAAGGGCTTCAACTGCAGCGCGCGGTGTCCGCCGTCGTTGAAGGCCCAGGTCCGGCACACGTTGAGCCCCGCGTCGGCGGCCTCGGCGAGCGCGGCGGTGACCGTGGGGCGCGTGGCGGGGTCGGCGGCGAAGTACATGAGCCAGTAGGTGTTGAAGCCGTGGACGATGAAGGGCCGGCCCGACGCCCGCAGATGCGGGCCCTGGCGTTCCACCACCGCCCACTCGTCGGCGTCCGGCGGCATGACGGAGATGCAGGAGGCGAGGAGGATGCAGCGGAGGAGTGACACGCGCGGCGTCGCTGGAAGCGGCGGGTCCACGTGGCGAGGAGGGCACATCCAATTCCACGGCGAGTCCATGATGGTGGTGGTCCTGGGTCAACGCTCATCGAGCCCACTGTTAATCGGAGTCCGACACGTGGGACCCAACCGCCCCAACCCCAAGGAGAAAAGTCAAAAAGGCCGTACCTTTCTCGTCTCAAGAACAACAAGTCTGACCGGCGCGCATGGCGACGCTCCGCCGAGGCCGTTGCTTCCCCGGCTCCTCCAGCATCCATGCAAGGCAGGCTATGGCGGTGCCGTCGGAGAGGGTTTCTCTCAAGTAACTGCAGAGGGCAGACAGCGTTGCAATGTGTAGCCATGGCCACGATCTGGTGAATAATTCATATTCTTTAGGAAAAAATATCCATAATTGCAGTTGGAATGGTTTAAACGCGTACTATCATACAAGGTTTACAAATTTGTTGAATTTCTTCAGTACTCCGTATTACTCAACGATGCAGCAAATCAATGAAGCTGGTCAGGAACACATACCAGCAAATCAATGAAGCTGGTCAGGAACACATATCAAACATCTCCTTTCAACACCAGGTCACCGCCACCCACGCCACCTCGCGATGACCGAGCGACTACCCCCGCCACCCACGCCGCCGCCGCCACCGTGGCTGCCCCCGCCACGCTACGCCCCCGACACCGCCCCAGCACCACGTCTGCTCCGCAGAAGCGCATACCCAGCTACCCCCAGCCGCACCAGGTCCTGGGAAGCCTTCTTCCCCGACACGCCGCCCCCGCCGCCGAGCCATGGAAGACCGACACCGGACGTTGATTGCGCCCCGGCGACGCCAGATCTGCCTGCCACATCAACGGATCTGCAACCCCACGTGGCGGATCCGACACCCCCCCCCCGTGACAATCCGGCCTGCCACCTACGCCGACGCCGTCAAACACGGGGTCAACGCTCCAACCCAGCAGCAGTTTCGCCTCCATCGCCCCGTCACCTACCGCAAGCGCACGGAGATGAAGAGCAGTAACTCCGGGACTGCATCTAGGACGCGCCTCCACCAATCCAAGACAGGGCCGCCACCGCAGCAAGTCTGGAAGCCGCGTCAACCTCCCTCTCCGCCCGTTGAGCCGCGCGCTGAGCGGGAGTGGGTCACAGTTGGAGCAAAGAAGCATTCAAAGCGACGTGCGCGGAACCCGGCAGGCCGACGCGACGGCGGACGTGACCGACATCGCAGTGGGGATTCATGGCGCTCCAGAGGCGATTCAAGGAGGCCACCCACCGCGTCCCGCGACGACTTCATGCGGGCAACAGAGGGCCGCTGCTTCAATTGTCTGGCCAAAGACCACCGAATTGCCTCCTGTCGCGACCCGGTGCGCTGCCTCACCTACCGCCATTCGGGCCACAAGGCGCGTTTCTGCAAAGCGCCCCGGTGGAGCCCTCCCCCCGTAGAGCCACCTCGTCGCCATCCCCACCCACCCCCGCCGTTGCCGCATCCACCCACACCGCCGCCGCCGGCCTCGCCACCGACGACAACACCTCCACCGCCACCGCCGCCGCCACCCCCACCAAGCGCGGCAATGGCGATTGGCGATCCGAACATGAGGCCAGAGGAAGACACGGTGTTCGTCCCCAACTCCTTCGACCTCTCCCGTGACGCGAAGGATTGGGAATCCTGCGCCCTCGTTCCCTGGGCCATGCACCTGCCGCAGGGGGCGGGAGCACGCGACATCGCCGAACTTCTCGCCCGCGAGCTTCGCCTCCGCCGTGGGGAGGTTACTGTCGGCGATTTATGCTGACTAGGTTCTCGAGGGGGTGCCCCGAGAGAAGGGTTTAGGGAGAAGTCGTCGAGAATCTAGAGCCGAAGGTGACAAGAGACGGTTTAGACAGGTTCGGGTCGCCGGAGCGTAATACCCTACGTCCTGTATGGTGTATCTTGTATTGATGAGATGTAAAGCGATGCCTGGCGGCGTTGCCCCATGGTCTAATATAGGGACCCCTGCCCTCCTTTATATATCCCAGGGGGCGAGGTTTACATGGTAAGTCTCCTAGTCAGTTACAATTGAAGAGTCCTAGTAGGACAAGGTGTCCTAGTAGGAGTCTAGCTTGATTAGGGAACCTGGGGTTTCTATACCCAACAGTTACGGTCACCCTTCATCAGCTAGAGCCATACCTCATCCGGTTCGAGGACGCTGAACAATCGCGAAGAGCACATCGACGCGGGCGCTTCACCGGCGGCGGGATCGACATCTGCGTCCGTCCATGGTACAGCCTCACTGATGCTTTTGCCTTTCGTATGTTCTACAAGGTGCGCCTTTGCTTGGATGGCATTCCTCATCACGCCTGGACGCCGGAGGTCGTCGAGCGTGTGATCGGCCGTCGATGTGCCCTGCAGTGCATCATCACCGATCTGGTGTAGTCGGCGGACACTCACCACATCGAGCTCTGGGCTTGGGCTATCGATCCGAGCGAAATCCCCAAGAAGGTGTGGCTCGACTTCACCCACAGGCCGCAGGACGCCTCATCGGTGGCCTTCGTCACCTCGGACCCGCTACCGGAGGCCTGGCATCAAGGCGTTCACTTCGAAGTCTTCATCCACATGCCACTGCTTGAGGACTACACCGCTGCGAGAAGGAATCTTGAAGAAGGGGTGGAAAACCCCATGAACGTCGTCCCAATCCGCCGACGCTACGAGTGGTGGTACGGGCTTGTCGACGGGGCTTCACCAGATGCGCGCCCACGTCGTCCAATCAGGCTCCCCAAGCCGCCGGTCCTAACGGAGGAGAACCAAGGCCCCAGCCTTCAGCCCACACAACGCGGTTGGATCAGTGTTGGTGGAATGGGGTGCCAGGTGCGTGACGCCTCTGGCCAGGAGGGCGCCAACGGGCGCACTGGCCGGGAGGATGGTCATGGACGACGGCCGTGGCCACACCAGCGACGAACGTGATGACCATCGCGGACGTCAGGAGGAAGCCTCCCTGTGACAGCAGCTGCTCCGGCGCAACCGCAAGGGCAAGAACATGGACAGGGGGACTACGAGCTGCAAGGATCCAGATTTCACCTGGCCGCTGTACCGGAACGACGGCGACGACTACGGCCACCCAGGCAAAGGAAGCAGGTATGACGACGACTACTGGGGAATGGTCGGCTCTATGCGTCGTGACCGCACCCGTTCCCCACCACGCCGCGATTACACCTCATCGACAAACCGTCGCCATAGCGCCGTGCACCTTCAAGCGCTCTTCAACAACACGCTGAGCATTCTCTCCAACAGCAAGGTAACGCACCACCTAAGCTCCACTGATGACATGCACTCTAACCCTCTGCTTAGAGAAGCAAGCTGCACCAACAAATTCTGCAAGCTCGTCGACAAACTGGCTGACGAACCGGGGAACCAAGCCTGGTCCGAGCCGGTGGAGGTCTCCCACGTCTTCGCCCGTATGCGTGAGGACCTGCACCTACCGGCCATCACGCCAATATCGGTGGACCCGACGGTGGAGGATGTCAGCGAGGCGCTCGACAACATGATCCGCCGTCTGCCTGATCTGCGCCTCGTCCACGACAACGATGGCGACGAACGTACCATGGCGCTGGAGACCATGGCTGCTGTGCAGCTGGGGGATCCGGACGACAACGACGATCACAAAGGGGAGGGGCTGGAACTACAGCGCAACCCCGACATGCTGAGCTCCAATGCCACCAGCGAGGTGCTGGGGACCAACACGGTGCCTGGCGACAGCAGCGACGACGACCTGCTGCCTCGCAACGAGGTGCCACCAATCCCAACCACTGAAGACGACGCCGCGGGAGTTGATGGGCTCTTCTGCCACCCTGCACAGGCGGAAATCAGGCTCCTCCCGTCGCCCAGGCAGCCGAGGAAGGAACGCACCATCGACACCAGCAAGCCACGCCGCAGCGAACGACTTGCCGCCAAGCCGGCCTTGCCGACGATGGAGAAGGCCCAGCGCAATCTGTGTCGTAAGCTAGGTCTCCTCGACGACGACCTTGCTCCGGTGGAAGAAGTGCTCAAGACGCTCGTCAACATGTTCACCGGACCACTGCCAGACAAAATTATCGCTTCCATGACTACTATCTTCGACCTCGAAGATGATCAGGCTGAGAGTATTAACACGGCGCTGATGCTGCACGCTGGTGAAGGCATCGACGACCTCCTGCATGATGCTGCTGCTGAATGAGCCGACGCCACACCTGTACCGAGCTTCACTCAAGATTATGTTTATCTTCTACATCCACTACTTTTACAGCTGCTACTACCTCCCTAATATGTATCGCTATGACTGCCATGAATTGTGCCCTGCTGGCTGCGACCTTCGGGCTTCGTGTCCAGAAATGATCATCTACATTCAGATTGCTCTTCACCAGGGCCTTCGAGTCCCAGAATCATATGATCATCCACTATCAACTAAGTTGCTATGCCGCTCAAACTTTAAACGTCGGAGAACTACATCTTCAAGATGCTTGCGGGCTGCCCTACTTCTTTTTCACCCGCCCGACACAGACAACATGGCTGGAAGAGTCCAACACCAATCAAATGGCAAGCGACAACATTAGCGTGCTATGCTGGAACGTGCGCGGCTTAAACGCTCCTGCCCGTTGCCTAACGGTGCACGAGACTCTGAGAGGCACACAGGCACATATCATTTGCTTGCAGAAAACTAAACTCCAACAGATTGATAAACCACTCGCACTTTTTCTAGGTGCCTACAGGTTCGATAGCTTCTACTACAAACCGGCACGAGGCACTAAGGGAGGCATCCTAATCATGTGGAACGACACACACGTGAGCCTGCAAAACTGCGAAATAGGGCGCTATTCAATTTCAGCAGACGCGACCATAAGGCACAGCACGACCTCCTTCAAAATCACCACGGTTTACGGCCCCTCCCGCCGATCCGAGCAGGACACCTTCTTGCGGTATCTGCGCAATATCAAACCTATGGACGGCGCAAAATGGCTGTTACTTGGGGACTTCAACCTCATTTACCGCGCGCGAGACAAGAACAACAACAATTTAAATTTAAGCCTCATGAGAAAATTTCGTAGCACCCTAAATAGATGTGAGGTTAAAGAAATTCACCTGCAGAATAGAAAATACACATGGAGTAACGAGCATCGTCGCCCAACATTAGTTAGACTCGACCGCTTTTTCTGCAATCAGAGCTGGGATCTCTATTTTGAAAACCATTCTCTACACGCCCTATCCTCCTCACATTCGGATCACTGCCCGCTACTGCTATGCAAGCACGACGGGCCACGTCAACCAGCCCCATTCAGATTTGAAAATATTTGGACCAAGCTGCCAAACTTCATGGAAGTAGTGCGCAACTCCTGGACTCAACCGACCACTCACACTGAGCCCTTTCATCGTCTGGGACATAAGCTGTTCAACACTGGCAGAGCTCTAAAGGCTTAGAGCAGGAGCATTATATCAGACGCGCGCTTAAAACTTCATATGGCCCAAGAAGTCATTCTACGCCTGGACGAAGCACAAGACAACCGTGAGCTATCTATGGGAGAAGCCGAACTAAAACGCCTAAAGAATAGAATCATGGGATGGGCTGTGCTCGAGAGAGCTAGAAAAAAGCAATGCGCAAGGATATCCTACCGAGCCAATGCCCGTCAGCGAAAAAACTTCATCCAAAGGTTGAGGCATGATGCGGGATGGGCTGTTTCACACGCCGACAAGCAACCAATTGTGCAGGAGCACTTCCGCACAACAATGCGCAGGCCGGATCAGCGCACGAAAGACTTCTGCTGGGAGACTCTGCAACTACCGACCATGGACCTCGCCTCACTGGATCGCCCATTCACCGAGCAGGAAATCCTACATGCCATCAATCAGCTACCGCAAGACAAGGCCCCAGGGCCTGATGGCTTCACTGGGCTGTTCTTCAAAACATGTTGGCCAATAATCAAGCAAGATGTTGTAGCGGCCGTCAACGCCTTCCATGACCTTAGGTGTGCAGACTTTAACTTGTTAAACAAAGCGAATATAATCCTCATCCCAAAAAAAGAGGGCGCAGAATGCATCACGGACTACCGTCCAATCAGCCTCATACACGCTGCAGCAAAAATTATTTCCAAGATGTTGGCTCTGCGCTTGCAACCACTCATGAATGGACTCATCTCCAATAATCAAAGCGCTTTCATCAAAGGCAGAAGCATACACGACAACTTCCTCTATGTCCGGAACACGGCAAGGAGCCTCCACAGGAGTAAAACGTCGGCACTGCTACTCAAGTTGGATATATCCAAGGCCTTCGATTCTATCAGATGGGACTATTTGCTCTCCCTTCTACAGCACAGGTGTTTCCCTCCCCGGTGGCGGAGCTGGCTAGCCGCCTCCTTCGCCACGTCTTCCTCGCGGGTCTTATTCAATGGCTGCCCACTTGATCACATCATGCATGGACGCGGCCTGCGACAAGGGGACCCTTTATCCCCACTGCTCTTCATACTAGCCATTGACCCGCTTCAAAGGCTCCTTGAGGTTGCAACAAGCCGGGGGCTCCTTAGCAAATTAAGGGGGCGCACGGCCAGGCTACGCATCTCCATGTATGCCGATGATGCAGCAATTTTTGTCAAGCCAACAGAGAAAGATGTACGCAACCTCAAAAATCTGCTGCAACAATTCGGGGAGGTCACCGGGCTACGCACAAACCTACGGAAGACCTACGTCACACCCATCAACTGCCCTGAAGAGAACCTCGATACCTTATTGAACATTCTGCCAGTCAAAAAAGCGAGCTTCCCGATCAAATACCTGGGCCTGCCTCCCTAAGGAAAACGACGGCCTCGGGATACTAGACCTAGAAAGATTTGCGCACGCGCTCCGACTACGATGGTTGTGGCACGAATGGACATCCCCGAACAAAGCTTGGATCGGAACGAGACCCTCTTGTGACGAGAAGGATCAGCAGCTTTTTGCTGCATGCACGACGATCAGCATTGGCGACGGCAAGAAAACAAGTTTCTAGCACGCGGGATGGGTGCACGGTCGTAGGCCGAAGGACATTCTTCCGGCATTGTACGCCATCTCCACCAAGAAGAATCGGAAGGTGGCAGACGCCCTGGACAGCCACAATTGGATACGAGACCTTAACCTCGCAAACGGTCTCACATTAGCCATCTTCCAGGATTGCGCCACACTATGGACGCTTATCAGACAGATGGAACGGGATCCACGGCAGGAAGACATCATAACGTGGAAGCTAACCAAGAATGGTTAATATACGACCTCGTAGGCATATAAAGCTCAATTCTATGGCTGCACCAAGGAGCCTGGTCTCCGATCCATATGGGAAGGCTGGGCGCCTCCAAAATGCAAACACTTCTTATGGCTGATTCTACAAAACAGGGTGTGGACGTCTGATCGACTAGCCGCCCGAGGTTGGGATCACACTCATGTGTGCCCGCTCTGCCGCCAGGTAATGGAAAGTGCGCATCACATGGTGGCGGATTGCCGCTTCACAAGACGAATATGGAGTCCTGGGTGCATCAGACGGCTCTCCATCCGGAGCAATGGAACCCCACGTCAACAGTGAAGGATTGGTGGGAGGCCATCACCACAACCCCAGGAATTCCCCGGAAAGCCCTGAGGTCGCTGGCCACCCTAGTCACCTGGGAGATATGAAAAGAGAGGAACAGAAGAATCTTCCAACGGCAGGAGCACCCCACAGTCACGATCATGGCGACAATCAAGAATGAGGCCGCCGCCTGGATACAGGCTGGGCCAAATCGCTGGAGTCTTTAGTTTTTGAGAATAGCGCTCTTATTGGCAATTTTGTAACCGGCTAGCCGGTCCTTGTACAGACCTTCTTTATCAATGAATTTGGCACCATCTTGTGCCATTTCGTTCAAAAAAAAATGAAGCTGGTCAGAATGTCGAAGATACAGCACATGCACAACTTGTCAGATGACAATCTGAACAAAATTGATTCACCTCACCACAGCCTCAAACAAAAAAAAAACATTAGTTTTGAACACTCGTACGGGCTAATCTCATCTCTCTTTGAAGGACTAAACTATCGAACTTTTTCTCCAAACAAATTAGAGCACGCAGGCTCCGGCGAGAACAGATCGTCCAGGTCACCTAGTTCGCCGAACTCGCTCCTCGTCGACTTGGCCGGCGGCATGCAGAACTCTGTCAATTCGAACGGTTCGTCCTCAAACCACCGCAGCCCCGTCACCTCCTCACCCGCATCGACCACTACGGACGACGATTCAGTCGACGGAGGAGATGCCGGAGTAGGAGGGATCTTCGTCGAGCCCACCGGCGACGAAACGCCGGGCAAGACTGCAGAAGAGGACAGCGCCGCGGAAGACGGCGTCGACGCGGGGAAGTTGGTGACGGCTCGGCTGCCGCGGAGACGGATCGCGGCGGCGTCGTAGACGGCGGCTGCCTCCTCGGCGGTGTCGAAGGTGCCGAGCCAGACGCGCTTCTTCAGGCCGGGGTCGCGGATCTCCGCCGCGAACTTGCCCCACTGGCGCTGGCGCACGCCGCGGAACCGGCGGCCGCCCCTCCCCTGGCCTGCTGGGTGGTCGACATCTACAAGCTTCTTCCTTTGGGCGGAGGGAGGAATCGGGTCGGCGCAGCGGCGGCGGTGGTCGTCGGAGTCGGTGGCGTCGGCGAAGTCGATGCGGGTGGCAGAGTCCATGGGCGGGCGGAAGGGAATCGGACGGACCGGATGGAAGGTTTTTGCGAGGGTTTTGGTAGAGAGAGAGAGGAGGAGGGTAGGAATGAATTGTGGGCCCTGCCCGTTTCGACTGACGTACATTCATCCAGCTGGGCCTGGGCTGAGGTCTGACCTGGACCTGCTGGATGGAGTCAAAGCCTTGCACGACAACTCATCCCAATTCCCATCCAACTCAGTTAGTACTGGTAATGATGATTTGACTGTTAATGAAAAATGATGATTTGACTGGATCACATTCATACCACCATACCTCACCATCCTTTCCTTGTTTCTATACTTAGTTTTTTTTTTATAGATTTACTCCTTGTCAATCGACTGAAACCTTGCAAATCCATCAATCACTCAAAAACAAGAATCAGGCAAAGGGCCAGGCATTGCTTTCATGCAGCTCTGAGCTAGTGATATCCAAAGTGCATCGGAGTTTCATGACAGCCTTTTTTCTGTAGGAACACACCACTACATGGAGATTTCTTTTAGCCTTTCTAGCAGTTTCCCAGAGCAGCAGAAGCACCAGCAGCACAAGCCCCTCCACGTTGAAGCGCCTGAGGGTCCTCTTGTTCTGGCCCCACAAGTTCCTGCTGATGCTCTCCTGCATGCAACTCATCTGTGCATTTCACAAGACAGCACAAAAGCACACTGTGTTTGTAACTCAGATGACCAATAAGGCTTATTTTTTATGACAAATACCACATGCTATATGCCACCTCTAATACCACTGTTCAAAGATATTCTCCAGACAAATTTTTTTCTTCAGTTTGCATCAATGATCCATCCTCAAGGGTATACGATGTGTCTTGAATTTCTACAACCATATCTACCATCAGAATTCAGTCATCAAGAAAAATAAAAAGGCTATTTCATTCTTCACATGATAGTGGAAATATCATAATGTAGCACTCATATAATCATCAAAATCAGGTAATCTTGCAGGGGCATTTCGCTTTCATGGAAAAAAAAAAGCTCCATATTTCATTATGATGCATATGCTTTATTGCACATCTGCATGTGTCAGCATACTGATTTTCAAAATAAGGATGCTCCAAACTCTGCTTATAATTGCATAATCATATCCTTTTGGTGCTTTACATTATCTCAGACTCTAGTTATTTACTCAAGCAAGAACGCATTACTATTCACAATCTATGAGCACTCATTTGATTTCGCCGAGAAAAATATCAGGACTTTTTATTTTTAATATGTTGATAAGACTGCAAGAAAAGAGTTGAAAATATGTACCCCATGAAGAAAGCCAGGTTGCTGGGACATCTCCACTCTTCCATGATACCGTGGGCAAGGAAGAATAGAATTTCTCATCTTTCATGTCATAGACTCCGCAAGATTTAGTTGTTTCCTTCCAAAGCCAGTCAGTGTAATCATCTATGAAGAAGAGACAATCACGTGAAAGATCATACGGGGACACAATGATAGCTCTCGAGCATCCTCGCCCAAGTAACAACGCTCGGTCATTCCCCAAAGTCCCCACTTCAAACCACAAGGCCTGCTCAAAGTCAGGCTCAAACACTTGAAACTCACTGCTACTGACCACAAGAATGCCGCAATCTCTATTTCCAGACTTGCGCTCTGATTTGTAAGAAAGCTTTCTGCGGATCATTAATAGCGTGCCATGTGATTCAAGGAGGTAGCACATGCACATGGAATAAGCTTGGGATGGCAAGGAGTGTCCCTCAATGACGCGCTCAATTCTAAACACCCTTGGCTTATCGCTGTCATGCTCATCCACAATGTCGATGGAGATAAGATCCTCAGGGTCAGTGTTGTTGTCAAGAGCATAGAGCTTCCCCTGGAAGAAAACCATGTGTGAGAGCCACCTGCAGTCCTCATGTGCACTCACTGACTATGCAGAAGCCCCTGGTCAACACAACGCAATTGTTCCGAGATCCCCAACAGCGACTATGGCAGCAATGAGGTGTGTGGAGCACACAACAAGCGTGAGCACTGACATCTCGTCTGTATCCTTGTTGTGCGACCAATTGCCTTTCATCTCATTCTCTGGGGCCAAACAATCTTCGGCGATTTCCGCTGGCTCTTCGTAGCAGCTGTATGAAGACAAGCTTGGAATCGGTATGGTAGCCTTGGCGAATGGGTTCATCAAGAAGCAGCTCTCGTCATCCCGCGACAAGAGAAGCCACTCGCCACAAGAGTTGTGGCAGCGCACGCCTGGTGGCAACTGGAAGGTTTCACCGTGAGGGAAGCTGATGATGTCGCCCTCAGGAAGCACGAGCCACGGCACTGGCGACAGTAAGGGCAGGCGGCACTGCCGCGCCGCGGAGCACCATGTGCGGCAAACCACAGGAAAGAAGGCTCGGTCCGAACGCGTCGGGAGGCGAAGGAAAACCAGACTGAGGAGCTCGGAGGGAGGTCCGACCATGGCGGTGAGCCTTGGACTTGCGCCATCCTGTAAACATGAGCAAGGCATGATCAGACCATGAAGAAACAAGGAGACAGGCGTGTAGGCATAGAAACAAACACCTTACGGGCATGGAACAGAAGCAAACATGCATTTACTTATACCCTGTAAAACGTAATTTCTGTATAAATCTCACGAGCGCATCTTGTTCACATATCGCAAGCGCACAACGGCACAAGCACAAAATAATGGGAAAATGTAATCATAAAGAAAAGCTTTGGGTGTGTGCGCGCTGAAGGGACCCCCAACCACCGAAACAGCAGAGCCGTTCGGGTTTCCGATCTCACACAAGTAAATATAGGGAGATGGAGGAGAAGAGAGGCAGAAGGGGCGAAGAGGCGAGTAAGATACCTCGGACTCGTCGTTGGTGGAGTCGACGGCGGTGGCGGGCCGGCGGCGGAAGCCAGGACGGATGCTAGCTGGTTAGTTGCTGCGGGCTAGAACTGTTAGTTGGGCTGTAATAAATGAGCTTCAGGAATGGAAAACTATATTAGAAAATGCTTGCTGGTTGGTTGCTGCGGATTCTCTCTTTTTTTTTCTCCCAAAGGGAATGGAAAACTATATTAGAAAATTTTATTAAGGCATATTTTGAAATTACAAAATAAAAATATGAAGTAAATTAAATAAACTAGATTTAGGGAAAAGGTGTTAAATAAAATGCCTCCTTAAACTCACACGTGTGATCTTAACACTAACACAATATACACGCAAATCTTGTGTTTTGCTTAAAGCAAGCACACATGGCACACATTTGTACTAGTATATGTAGTATACAACATTAAACAAAAAAACAAACACAATAGTGAAACTACTACAAATCACACTAGATAGATAGTCTTCTGCAAAAATCACATGATCACATAATTAAAGACGATTATTAGCTAATGGAGAACCTCCTCCTCTTGGGCTTGACCACATGCGTTGTGTTGCTGTGACGTCGTCCATCAGCAGCGATGCTGCTGGCCGTGTCCTTGCCCCACCCGTGGTGGCCTTTGAACGGGTTCAGCCGGCTCAGCGTCCGCGACACCGTCCCCAAGAAGCTCGCCTTCTTCGCCGCCGGCGCCGGCGACGACGCCCTGGACGACGACCCGCTCCCCTTGCTGGGTTGCTGCTGCATCCCCGACACGTACGCCCGAATCCTTGCCAGCTCCGACCTTAGCGCCTCGTTCTCCCTCGCCAGCGACGCGTCCGCCCTCGCCTGCGCGCGCGCCTTCCCGGCCGCCGACGACCCATCGTCTTCTTCTTCAGTGGCGGCGCTGCGGAGCTTGAGCTGGTCGTAGTAGAGCGCGCTGAGCACGGCCTGCAGCGGCAGGCGCTTGTTCTGCGACGCGTGGAGGCGCGCCTGGTACGAGAGCCTGAGCGGGTCCATGACGCTGCACACCTTCTCCCTCTCGATCTCGTCCAGCTCCGGATGCGTCTTCAGGTAGATGTCCACCGCCCTGTAGAGGCAGTCGTGCGACGCCCTCGCCTCCTTGGGCACCGCGCCGGCGACCCCCACGAACTTGGAGATCGCCAGCGTCTCCTCCGTCGCCATCTCCGCCGCCACCTCGTCCACCGTTTTGGCGACTCTCTCCATCGCCCCCGCCGCGTCGAGCTCTGACGCTGATCTGCCGCCGGACATCGACGCCCTCCGGCTCCGCCCTCCGCCGCTCTCCGACGCGGCATGACGCTCGACGAAGGCGGCGATGACGCGGCGGACGGTGTCGGTGTTGGTGACGCGTTCGCCGGCGGCGTCGAGCGCGACGGCGAGGAGGTCCGGCGCGGTGGCCTGGTCGAGCACGGCGGCGGCGCGGAGCTCGAGGTCGCGGCACGTCTTGTGTGAGGCCTCGATGGCCACCGCCGCGTGGAGGAGGCGGCAGAGGAACGCCGCCGGGATGGGCGCGTCGGCGCCGGAAGGGAGCACCTCCACCACGGACTCCACCTTTTGCCGGTGGTCGTCGTCCCCGGCGCCGGCGGGGTCGGCGAGGACCTCGGCGAGGGCGAGCTCGGCGTATGCGCTCGCGGCGGTGGCGAGCAGGTGGGAGTCGGCGTGGCGGCAACGCAGCGCCGTCTCGACCTTCTGGAACGACGCCGGCGAGAGCGCCGCGAGCTCGGTCGTCCACCACCCCGGCGGCGACCTCGTCGGGAACAGCGCCTCGTTGCAGATCCTGAGTGCGACGGCGTCGGCCGCCCGGCGGAGGAGGTCGTCGGCGGCCGGGAGGAGGGGCTCGCAGGAGCGGAGCACGGCCACGGCGGTGGGCAGCGAGCGGAGGGCGGACTGCGCGAGGAAGTCGTCGACGCGCCGCGGCAGGTCCGCCGCCGGAGGGTGCATGTCGAGGAACGCCGCGGCGCACCGGAGGGCGGCGGCGTTGGAGGCTGTGATCTCGAAGTTGGCGCCGTAGCAGTAGCGCGCAGCCTTCTCGAACGCGTCGGCGCCGCCCGGAATTGCGGAGAGGTCGACCTCCACGGTGTCGTCCTTGGTGGTGGCCACTGCGACGGCCCGGCGGATGTAGCCGCACTTGGGCACCATCACCGCCTGCAGAGGGAGCAAAGAAAAGCAGAGTTCGCTCATCCTGATCATGCTTCGTTGAGACAGAAGTAGCTTTGTTGTGCCGATCAAATTTGGTAAATTAGAAGCAGATTGTTGCTCTTGACTATTTGTTGTGTCCTGACGAATTGTTTTTCTTCTTCTTCTTTTTGTTCCGATGAATCGTAAATTTACAGAGGTGCTAGCAGATTATGTGTTTCCCGCCACGAAACGCCGGTTAGCAGCGTACCTTGTGAAGAGGGAAGATGGAGTCGGCGATCCGAATGGTAAGGTCGGTAGGGATCTCCTGCGACGAAACCCTGTAAACAATTAACACATGCACGTATACAAGCATCAGCTTTCACCATTGTTGATTGTCTAAGCAAGCTACCATGAGTGATGATACATGCATACCATTGAGTGATCCTGTCCATGGTGGAAGCAGGGATATGATGCTGCACCTCGTCGGCCTGTATCAGAGAGCAAGGCAGAGCATGATGAACTCACACTGACTAGTGCTATGCGAGGTGTCCGCAAGCTCTGAGCAGTGGCAGAGTCTCATCTCATATATAGATAGAGACTCCATTAAATCCATGGTGCTTACCATATTATATTAGTGCCAGTAATGGATTCGGGAAGAAGATGGAAGATCTGATATGTGTGTGTGTGGGGTGGGGGGGGGGGTCCTACAAGGAATTTTGCATGGCTGGTGTTTAGTCAAGCAAAGCCGTATATAGGCGGGCAACTCGATGATGAGCAACTAAAAATCAGGCGTCCAGCTGCAAGTTGGGGCTTGGAATGGCGTCCTGGTCTTGTTCAACGATGTCTCAATTGTGAGCAACTGAACTAGTGGCCACTGCTTGCTGCGAGCCAGTCTCTTGGACGAGATGAGCAGACAGGCCTCCGTCTTGACGGCTGCATTTCCATGTTTACTACCACTCTCGTGCAGTACCGCTAGATCTCCTCACCTTATCCTGCATGCGGCTAACAACCATCTGAAAGTTCTTGTCAAGAACGCTGTTTAATTGCTTATGTATTAGGTGCAACATCATCATCCAAAGTTAAAACAAACAATGCTTATACATGTAGCTCTAGCTGTACATACGGTTCCTCACCACTTCCATTCTCTCGATAATAACTACAGTAGTACTTATAACCTGCATCTCATCACACGAAGTAAAATGCTGGCTACCTTCTCAGTTCGTGTTTTTGCTCTTGCCGCTGCATCCAACAGCGAACGACACTAGCTGCCAATCAATCCCACGCGCGCATCAACGTCAACTGAGAGTTAAGTACAGTAGCTCTGCTTTCAGCAGCACAAGATTACGAGACACAACATAGCTGTCGAGCTTTGTATCATGCGTCGTCGGTCTCGATTCGGCGGCCGCGCGAATGAATTACAAGCGACGCAGCTTCGTCCCGGCGCGGCCCTACGCCGACGCGACGAGCGAGACCTCGCCTGAGGGAGGGAACGCTTCGCTCCCGTGGACTCCGGCCTGCCACGTCGGAGGATAACGCTGCGGGCCACACAGAAATCCGTCCGCCGTACGCTGCGCCACTGGGAGGTCGCCACGTCGGAGCCTCGGCGGGGACCACCATCTATCTCGAGAGTGCAATGCGATACGCGCGAAAGATTTGCAGACAAAGCATGTAGGAGTGGATCGAGGATCAGATACTGACAGCCTCCTTGATCAGCTGGAGCTTTCTTCTTTTTCTCTCTAGAGGAATAATATATGCTGGCGGCGCAAAAGATTCAAATACGATATCCATGACTTTAGGATTCAGGTTCTGTTCTGAATTCGTCTTAACACAGGGATGAAATCTTTTGGGATAAGGTTCGACTTGTCTTAGTTCAAACTGGCCGCATCCGATCAACTGGGAGTATAGGATCAGATACTGATTCATTCAGCCAAAGCCTTTTGTTTTCTCTTTTAGCTGGAGGAAACGGTGGCATCACAAAAGGTTCAAAGAGGTATCTCTTTTTTTTTGTCAAAAAACTGTACGCTTTACACTATCAATAGATTATGCAAAACACTATCAATATATTCTGCAAAGAAAAAGACAACAGTTGACATACACATCCAAACCTCATTAGATATTTTTTGACACTGAATTTCACTTAATTATGTATATCTTGGTGGCGGTAGAGGAACAGCAGTCACATGAGCTTCTCTCAATTTTTTATGCATGCACTGTTATTGGATTTCCTTCCTGTAAATTATCAACTCCTAGCCCTTCGTTCTACCACCAAATCAACCGTTACCGTTACTAGTTGCTAGCATGGCGTAGCAAGGCCATCGATCTGCCTCGCCAATATTCCCCGGTGCCGAAGCCGAACAAAACTGAAAAAAATTATAGGCAAAGCTTCGATTCAGGCATTCAGGCAAATAAGCCCCACCTAAAACAGCATACTCCGACTATCCTGTAGACTACTTACTGCTATTACAGACAAAAGTATATTTTTTTTAGAAACGGGAATATATTTCAATATTTCAGCCTCTGCATCGACCAATGCATGTAGCTGTTCATTATTACATCACCAAAGTAATTCGAAACACAAATATCATGGGGAAAAAAACACAAAACTAAATCATGCATACTCAAGTCTATTGCTAAACAACCATCCATTTCTCGCAAAAACTTCCATGACTGAGTTTTCAAGTACACGGCACCCCCATATTATTTGGGGTTGGTCTTCCTCCTTTTGCAAAAGTGCCCAAAAGCGTATCCAGTATGAAGATGCTTACATCATGTATATGAAGATGCTTACATCATGTATATGAAGATGCTTACATTCCCCGATGCTATTCAGCACAGCTATCTCGACCTGCAACTCCTCAGTCTGCATCTTCAATTCCTACTCAACAGTATGGGTGGGTGATCAACTCACTGAAAACGCACCCATATGCATCTTCCCCGCCACTGTTATATCTAAGTAATCAGTGATTCAGTCGTATGCGAAGGATGCCGCCTTGTGCCGCCTCCTGCTCTTCCCCTCCGACCACTGCGAGCCGCCGCTCTTCTTCCTCCTCTTCTTCTCCGCCGCCGCCGGCCCGCCGAACATGGTAATCCTCCCAAACCCCCTCGACAGCGACGCCAGGAACGCCCGGCCATTCATCTCCCCACCTACGCGCCCGTCCCCGCCGCGCATCCATTGCTGCTTCATCAGCCCCTGCTCCCGCTCCAGCTCCGTCAGCCGCACACGCATCCGCGAGATCTCCAGCTTCAGCTCCCGGTTCTCCCGCCGCAGCGACGCGTAGTTGTCACGCTGCGGGGACACGCACGAGCTCGGCACGCCGCTGCTGCTGCACATGAACCGCTGCGACACCCCGCCGTCACATCCTCCCGAGGAGAAGGACGACTTGAGCCGCAGCTGCTCGAAGTAGAGCACGCGCACCACCATCTGGATCGGGAGCCGGTCGTTCTGTGCCGCGTGGCTCGACGCGTCCTGCGACAGCTTCTGGCAGTCGATCAGCTTGCACAGCTTCTTGCACTCCGATTCTGTCAGGGACGGGTGTGCCTGATGATGATGAATATAAGCACAGGATATACATGGTCAGACATAAAAGATTGATCACGCAAAGTCCCACTAGATAGATCGTATAAAAATCACATTTTTCGTAAATGATACAGTAGCCTTTTTTATGTAATTTACCTTCAGACTTAAAGATTGGTCAGGCAAGTTTAATCTGATAGAGAGCAAAGTCTATTCATCAGCTAAATCTGTTCTCTTTTTTTATTTTATAAGTATCACATTTTCACCAACGATATCCTTTTATGATTTTTTTTTATCTTGAGGCTTAAAGATTGATCCATCAAGTTGTTATCAGGCATAGATCAAAGTCCAGTGATCAGCTAGAGTTTATTCTACTTTGATTGCATACACAAGTTTTCATCAAGAGAATAACGTTGTCTATATATGGTACTATTTAGCTAAACTAAAACATCTACATTTGCTGAACAACTACAAAGATGTATACTTTTTTCCAATCTAATGCACTTTACCTTTAGGTATATATCGATGGCACGGTAGAGTCCATCATCAACAATGCGTGCATAATCTGGCAGTAGTTCAATAAGTGCCATGAACTTCTGCAGTTTCAGATATGGATCTGGTGCTATCTCGGCAAGGTAGCCATCCATCAGCCTTCCAACCTTCAGAACTGAACTATGGCTTGGAGATTTTAGTCCATCCGAATCATATCCACAAGGTGACAATTCTCCTGAATCATCTTCATCAATCCTTTGCAAGAAGTTCACCAATATGCGATGCACAGTGTCAACGTCAAACATTGAGTCACTTGTTTGCGTGGAGGGGATCAGAAGATCATCTAGTGATGCCATCTCAAGCTGGAGACCGATTCTTTTCTCAACTTCAATTCTACAATCTAGACTTGCATCAACTTCAATTGCCATCCTCAGCATGCCAAACAAGAAGGACAAAGTAACCGTTGTAATATTTTCAGTGGCCAACAAATCGATGAGTGTTTCAACAATCATTCTTTGATCGTCTCCAACAAAGGGGCCTGAGTCCCATACATGGCGCCTTTCAACACCCTTCAGCGATATTTGGGCATAGTGCGTAATAGAGGTGCCAATACTCTCTGGTCTCACCCCATTTCTCCTCATTGCAGTAATCACACGCCGATAGTGGTCGATTCTCAGTGCAGAAAGGTCTTCAATCCACCAATCCTGGGAGTGCATATGCAACTTTCCAGATCCCACATTACATTCCAAGTGCGCCAAGCCTGAAACCAGCTGCTCCTTGCTTGCATTCATCGCAATTGCATCAGCACACCTATCTACAAGCCCCACTTTCTCCACTATTGGGTCCAATCCATCACATTTACAAAGAACTTCCAGGGATTTATCAAGGTTCTTGAGCACAATCTCATTTAAGTATGTCTCTGTCCTAAATATGAGATTCTCCTCCTGATACTCCTCAGTCATTTCCAAGTACTCTGCAACGCATCGGAGATTGGCCACATTTGCTGTGGTTATTTCAAAATTGCTACCATAACAGAATTTGGCAGCAAGTTCGAAGGCAAAGGCTCCTCCTGGTACGTTTACAAGCTCCAGCTTTAAGAGATCTGGATCCTTGGAGTCCACTACCATTTTTCGTATTCGTCCACAGCGAGATACTAAAGGAAACTGCAAAACAAGTACAGGGTGAAGAGTGAAGAAAAGCCTATAACTTTGCTTCAGTTTATGTAGTCTACATGGACTATACAGAATCGAAGAGAGCTTAGTCAATAATTTTTTTCATAATTTTGAAAAGCTCAATAAAATTTCTAGCATGATTGAAAAGAAATATAAAATGTGGATTTCCTGATGTCTCTCTTAAAGTATTAATTATTTACTTTTCATCCATTAGAGAAAAGCTGATACTGCAAAGTGCAACCCCATTGTTTTTGCAAGTTGATACATTAATGAAATTGTCAGAATGAACCACTAACAGCACTACACAAGAACTCTCCTGATATCACAACCAAATTTCCAAGGAAAGCCCCATTTTTTATGTGCTGAAATGACAACCAACATTCATTTGGAACGGTGCACTGGTTCTTTTGTCAATTTACTTACAAGTTACATCCCTGTGCAATCTGGAAATAAATTTGGCACATCTATTCTTTAAAAAGGTGTCTTGGGATTCAATTTGTAGCAAAGATAAAGAAAATCACCCAACTGAACAATCTTAGCATATGACCTAAACGGCTGACACTTTAAGGTACTAGATTCATGAGAAAAACAAACAAAATAAATGTTGTATTAAAAAGGAAACAGAAAATAAAGACAATGAGTAGAAGCAAAATCTTTTAAAAATGAAACCTTGTGCAGTAGAAAAGATTGTCCATCCACCGACACGGTTACATCCTCAGCAACATCTGAAAATATCCTGCACAACAGGCAATTTTCAGCAAATTTAGATACCAAGATTTCCATGTGAATTTGGAATGTACATTTTAAAGGGTTTTCAACACCATTTTGCCATGTACCTGCAAGAACATCAAAAGATGAATAACCAACGAGAGGAAAAAAATTAATTCAAGTTAACCCTGCTGTTGCCACAATGTTGATGATGTGATGTGTTTCTTCAGAAACTGCTGGTGGCAAATCTGGCATGTCCTAGACTCTAGTCGCCAAGAGACATTAACCTAGACAAATGTCTCTTCATTTTCAGGGTAGCAGTTTGATGTTTCCTTATACCGAAAAAAAAAGAAAAGAAAAGATAAAGAAAGAAAAGAAACGAACTGGCTGTGAGACCGAATAGGGCCTCCTCCATCTCCGTGGTTCCGTTCCGCCGAATGCGGCGTGTCCAAAGAAACAACCGGCGGCGCTAGGGCGGCGTCCAAACTGTACCAATGGAATGGAATGCAAACTTGCGCCTCCGCGGCATTAAATTCTCGAAGAAGATAAGCCACAGCAGCAAATGGTGGGGTGAGACTAGAACGGCATTGCAATCTGTCTCTCCAAAGCCGTTGAACTCGGAAAAAAAAAGGTGGGGAGAAAAGAGCAGGAGATGGGAAAGATCACCTCCTCTGACTGATGGTGTTGCAGAAGCGCGGGGACGTCGTGGTGGTGGTGAAGGGGAACGCAGCGTTGTCGCTGCCCATCCCCATTGCTCCTCTGCCTTCCTTCTCCCCCTCTCTCAAGCTGCAACGTATTTCTGAAATGTGAGCAATGGAAGAGATGACGCGAGAAAAAGGACGAGGGGAGAGAATAACGGCTGCTGCGAGAAAAATTGAGACACAAGAAAGCAACAAGGTGACAGACAGCGGCAGAGTATTCTGTCTCGGTGTGGAGAAGGATGAACAGAAAGAAAAAAAAAAAAAAGGCAACCCAACGGAGCGAGGGGAGGAATAGTTGGGTGACTAGGGAACAAGGCCTGCTCCACTGTCAGCTTGTGTGTGCTTGATTGGAGCCTTCAATCAAAGGTGGCCTGATCTTGTGTGGCCCTTCTCATGTAGCCATGCAACTTAATTTCGAATGCTTGGAATATCCTTAATAACCCACATTACTAATGTGATTAACTATTTTTTTAAGGGATAAACTTTTACACGCGCACACACGTCCCCTTCTCGTGCTAAAAATTAACTGGAGGCACGCAATTTGGAATGAATTGCTTAATTTGCATAAACTTCAAAAATTCTCCAAAATGCCTCTATGGACGGTTGTAATTGTTATGATTATTTATGATAATAACATAAACAGAAGAGAGGCACTAGGTGGCAAGAAATATAATTCACGAGTTGCAGCAAGACAAGAGAGTGGAGTTGGGTAGAAAGCCGGCTGTCTGTGGGTGAAGGAAGGAAGGAAATGATGTTGGTTGAGCATTGTCCACCACCGATCCATAGAATGGAGTGGACACCGGTGCCCTTTTCACCTTTCACTTTACTGGAGAAAAGAGAAAGAGAGGCTGATCATTCATGAGCATTATATTATATTGGCGCACCAGGCAATAACAATGTGCATTCTCACGATCGACTCTTTTTTGTAACTGTTGATCCACTCAATGACCTGCGTTAATCTTGGCATACTTAGTAAGTAGAATATGTCCATGCTCTAGTATATCTTATACTTTTTTTTTAAAAGAAAACACAGTGCAGTTACAGCACATATATATGTTCATTTACAAACTTCGAGTAGCACTAACAAAGAAGGCCCTGGTGGCTACGGGTGTAACGGGTGAAATCTATGTAAAATGCTTGGCACTTGACACTTCAACACGAAGTGAAGTCAGTGCACGAGAGCACTAGGATCGGAATAGAATGATGAGAAAGAGCAATGAAAGCAACAGCAACGTGATATGATCGCAGGGACCGCGCAGTATGTGGCCGGGCACGGAACTCGAGAAAGTTTGATGCTCTGCCGTTGCTCCTTGCCCGTCTCCATCCATCCAAAGGATTTCAGTATTTCACGAGCGCGGTTTTGCTATGCATTCGTTCTCTACCAAAAACAACTGTGGTCTCCTTTTAGTCTCAGTCTTACTTCTTCGTTCTTACAATTACAATGCCACTTCCTTTTGCAAGGGGGAAAACTGTGATATGATAAAGTGATAAACACCACGCTGGTGGTAAGCTACTAGCTCTTGTTGTTTGTGTCATCCTGCCAGTTGTTAAGAAAAGCTAGCCATCCTCTATCCCAATCAGTAGCTGGGATCGACGATTAGGAAGGAACTGCATGCATGTGCAATGTGGCATCTGTAGACCGTCTTTACATGTTACAGGCAGTGTTCAGATTCATTAATTTTTTCTTATTCAACAAGTTTTTCCTATTCACCACCCTCACATAACACGCTTCCCAGTATACTTATTCATCTAAAACTACTTTTTTTTTCTCCCACCTATCTAAACACTGCCACAGTTAGCTGCTTTATTTAGCCCTTTTCTACATGTCGCCCCCGGTCAAGGTCCTCGATCGATTACCAAGGACGACGTGCATTTTGTAGCTCGGGATCCAAGATTGCCAACACATGGGAATGAAACCTTCTTTTTGCTCTCTTTTTAATAAACGAAAAACCTTGTCTTTTTTTTTTCCATCTAGGTCGTTGTCCTTTATTAAAGTTTGAACTCAAATGATGAGACCGCAAGCATTTTGGTGTCCCCTACCCTATAGCTTGTGTAACAATGGGCTTATGTATCTAAGCCTAACAGCCCAATTTGCCGTATAAATGAGACGACATATAATTTGGGGACAATGCTGGTTTCAACATTTTGGATTTATATGCATTCAACTTTTTTTTATTAAACTAGATACAACATTTATTCCCCATTAGCCGCCCACATTTTTTTTTGTTTTCATATGCATTCCATCATTTTGATGAACCACTAGGGGTGCAAATCATCAACCTTTAGTTAAACATTTGGAGAAAACTTGTTGACCTTTTATTTAATTTGTGTTTAAATTGTTGAAATGTAATAATAATTTAAATAGCTCATGAGAATTTTTCCTTTTCATAAAATTAGATATATCTGGATATATTGGATATGCCATATTGTTGCATCAATATATTTGTACTTGAAGCTATTTTGAGATGAGATTAAATCTTTAGCAATTGACATTACATTATACGAGAAATTGAGAGTCAAAATCCACTTTGAAAGTTGTTCTCCCAGCTCTAATATGACTATCATTTTTTTTTTGGATGGAGGGAGTAAATAACAATACGTATAGTTTAAGACAAATTTAGAACATAAGATCTTCCCAGCGCTCCATCTATCTAATCTCATGCTGACATTAGGTAGAGACAGTCGTGTGGCTTTCAATTCCCTGCACAAGATGGAAGGATCGAACTGCATGTTCCCATCTGAATCACCTGTTCCAGGCAAGTTCCAATCGACAAGTTTTTTTAGGAACAGTTCCAATCGACAAGTTTTTTTTTTAAGATAAGTTTCAATCGACAAGTGTGAAGTGTGTGAGGAGAGAACTGACAGGAAAAAAAAGATAGTTTATTAGCAAGAAGAGGAAACATGCAATATTGCGGCCCATTGGAACACTACTAATGTATTGACGGGCCACCTTGTTGAGGCCCATCTTGTTCGTGACCTATGCGGCGCTATGCTGATTGCCGAGCCCAACTGCCATTTGCTTGCTGCAAGATGACCACGTGGGCGTACTACTGTACTTGCGCTGATCCCATTTAATTAGTTATATTCTATACAACTAACCTAAACGAGGCATGCATTTGCCACGCACGCACCTAAACGCTGGCTGATTTCTTAGCTTGATCGCTATGTACTCCGCTTAATCAGCTAGCTGACCCACCTCGCTCTTCAGACCGAACAAGTAGTTTTCTGGCGATTCATTCAGTTTACCAGAGAAGAGCAGAGCTGTCACCGGCACACAGTAAAAATCATAACAAAAAAAAAAAAAAAACTTACAGCATGCACGCATAGTTCAACAACACTTGATTTTCCAGTACACAGACAGCAGCATACCTTCTTGCAGCTGCAGCGTTCCCCATTAGAAAACAAACATACATTCCAGCAGCTCCACTTCCCCCCAGCAAAGCAAATGGGGCGGCAAGGCCAGGCCAGGCCAGCGCACATGACCTGTGCTGTGCGTGTGACCCCGTGCGCATTGACAGCAAAGATTCCGCTACAATGCCGAAAGGCGCCAGCACTAGCATTCATCACACACCAAAGTTGCGCCACATTTTCACAGCTCACGGTCATGGACAGCCTTCTCCCTTCCTTCACACCATGGATGGAAGGAAGTATGTGATGATAGATTAATGTCAAACAAACAAGCAGACATGCAGCCACGAACGCTTGGCCTCAGGACACTTGTCTTTCTCCATGGCCAACACCAACCTGGTGTGAGCTTGCTTCTCTTTGTTTGTTTCCAACTACACATAGAAAATACATGCAAATTTGTATGCATTCTGGCTGGCATCCTAGGCGCCCTCGCCTGTCCAGGAGCAATGGTCGGATCATACTAGTCTACTAGATACATACACATGCTTGCAATTGCCGCAAGTGCTACTAATTTACTACTCAAGGTTGCTTCCCGCTTCAGCACCGTGCTGTGCCCATATGCTCACCTCAAACAAAGGAAACCAACTTTGAGACATCATGGCATTTGCACCTAATAAGTTTCAAGTGGCAATCGCATTTCCAACACTAACCATAGGCTACAAGTACAGATCACATCTCAGTATGATCATGCCCCCATGATTCCAGACGCGAAACTGAACATGCACAACAAACTATACCCCCAAAAGAACACAGCATGCTCAGAAAGGGAATGAGCCTCTTAAAAGCTCTGGCCAGCTCTCATATTGATACTCACCAGTCACCACAGATTGTTCATGCTCTCTCCTCATGCAATCTTTTTCTTTTATTTCTATAAACACTACAAAGTAGTACAGACTTTCAGAGAACCTGATGATACACATTTAAAAATCTGCTTGTACAAACAAGAGAACAGAATGGGATTCCATAGGTTCCTCTTTCCTGATTCCATATCAGTAAGTGTGATGGGCACAGAAAATTTTATAACAAATACAAATCGACTCAAGAAAACAAATGAAAGTGCCTTCTTTTCTTTGGTCATCGTCTAGGTCCCCACTGACAGCTCATTCAAAACTTATAATATTTCTAACTAACATGACAATTGATGACCAAGCCAGAGAGTGCTACAAGAGAAAAGATAAACTTTGGAATTTTTCATATGGAATATTCTTCAATCCCTTTACCAAATTCATATTTATTTTGCAGACTGGCCATACTTGCATTAACCATACCTTCTTAATCCATAAAATTGGACCGCACCAAAGTGAAACACGATAAACTCAGCATCACACAAACCAGATTTTGTATGGCTGAACAATCATATTGGTAAGCAAGAGTGCAAGACTCCTACAAAGCTAGTGAGGTAAATAATGATACCATGATAAGAAAGTTTACAGGTGGAAATTAAATTGTTTCTCAGAGGGCAATGAGAAGTTTTAGCCTTCCAGGACAAACATGCACAGCAGATGTAAAAACAAATGGCCATGAAGAAACTTATCCGAATCAGACTAATTACCACAGCACTAGATAGGTAAAAACATGTACTTCACTACATCACACTAGCAGAAGCCTAAACATGAGAAGACAAATGGAGAAGAAAAAGAAATGAATTCGAATTGGAACTTGATGAATGAATTTCACCAACAATGCAATGTGCAATGAATGTTACCTCAGCTTTATTGCCAAGCCCATTTTCTTTTGAATACATCAACCCAAAAAAAATAACTGAGGATTCCAAATCAGACACGACAAACATCTCCCCTCCATTGCTTGCTTGGAGATGAAAGGGCCTCCCCACATATGAACATGGCAACTATGAACATGAACACTACCATTGCTTGCGGTACAGAATGTGACCTTCTGAACAAACCCACCAAAAGAATATGCTGAACCCCAATGAAGCAGAACCTGATCTCTGGAATCAGCGGTTAACGGTTAGCATTGCCCTCACAGATATGGAAAATTTGCTGCCTCCAACTAACCGATGGACAACCTTGTTGCCAGCCACAATTTTGCCATCGGGCATTTCTGTTACTTGACTAGAACTCTGCAAAAATCTCAAAAGAATACTATGCAGCATAATCATTCTCAATCACAGGTTGTGTCCGAGTCCCCAAGGCCACAGGTGCTTGTGTCCGCCCAACCTGCGCCATCCGCAATGTCTCCCCAACCGCCGCATTCCGTTCCATAACCTCTAACTTCTTATCCCTTTTGTACCTAACCAAACACAGCAGAAGCGCAGCCAACATCCCCAATGCTACGGCAGCCCCAACCACGCTGACAGCAATCTTCCATGCCTTTGAGTTTCCCTTCTTATTATGGCCTCCCTCAGTCGGTATCGGCGGGGAAATTGTGCCATGTGGAGGAGGAGCCGGAGCAATCTCACTTGAGTTCACCACTATTGAGATGTGCCCTTGGCGATAGGTCGAGCACAAATTGTTTGCCTCCATGTCCCGGAACTGCGGCACACCATTCAAATCGAACATCACACACCGTGGCGCCGCACTGCCTGCCGGCACTGCCCTGACATTGCTGAAAGTCACAGAAATCGGACTTCCCGATGCCACAACATTGAGCTCCTGCAGACCCACGGCCGACAAGTTGGCCGCGTCGTAGACCAGCAGCCCGAGCACCGGCGCGAGGTAGGTGTAGCCGGGGATGGGGTAGTAGTATTCCGACTCGTTGCCGAGGTTGTGGTACACGAGCACCACCCGCTCGACGTAGGGCTGGACGACGACGCCGGTGGGGACGGCGAACTCGAAGTAGCCCGCGAGACCCTTCCGGCGGAGGCTGCCGCTGCGCAGGCGGACCGCGGAGACCGCAATGCCGGTGAGGTTGGTGGGGAGGGTGGCGTTGTAGACAATGCCGGTGTGCGGGCGCACGAACGCCCTGTACGCGTAGTCCTGCAGCATCGCGTCGAGGATCCTGGCCGGTGAGAGCGGCTGCGACTGCGCCGCCACACCGGAAGAGGTGGCCAGGAGCAGCAGGTGGAGGAGGCAGGCGCAGATCAAGAGGCCCATATCAGTGGAGGAGCTGAGCAGCCGCCGGAGAGCCTTGCCGGGGGCCGGGGCAAGTGGAGTCAGGAAGGCGTCCTGCTCATCTCTGGCTACGAGGATTGGGGAGCGTCGAAGAATCTTCCCCTGCTCTTAAGTGGGGGGAACAAGGACGAGATTTGGAGCGGGGAAGGCCGGGATCCTGTGCACGGACGGGCATTAACGGAGCCCGGCCGTGGCGAGCCTTCCCCCGAGCCGGTCCAAAAAAGCAGGCGACTTTAGCAGAGAGAAAGGGAAGGGAGGGCGGCAATGGCGATGGGAGCGAGGTGGACTTCACAGGACGGAGTCCTACAAGAAGCGGTGGGAGTCGACGAGGACGACGGCAACAAATCCGGAGAAGAAGCGGACGACGGCAACAAATCCAGATGAGGGGATGGATAGAGAAATAATTGGCAGGGAGGCGATTACTCTCAATCCAAGCGGGGGGACTGGAATTCGGGATTAAAGCGCGGCGCCCCACGAAGGGAATGATTGCGACGCGGGCGAGAGTGAGAGAAGAGAGAGAGGAGGGGTTTGGTTGGGGATTGAAGACGAGGGAGACGACGAGATTGCAAGGCCAGGCCAGCAAAAGCAGAGAGATTTCCAGGGTTTTAACTACAGTTGGCATGGCGCGTTGAGTTTTACTGATTTGCCCCTGGGCGGCTGACCCGCGTGGAGATTACCGTTTCTGGTCGCTGAAAAGTGGGCCATGGACATCATGGTTCCTTGTCAGTGTCCGAGGAGAGGAGCCTTTTGCTGCTTTTGGCCTGTCATGTCCTCTTTCCCAACGTTTCTATTCTTCCCAGGGGCCTTCTTGCAACTTCTGTGTGAGCTGACTGACATGTGGGCCCGGCGTGTGCGTGGCAGCTGCTCCCAACGTCCAGCTAGCTGTTGGCAACACCTTCGCTGTCTTGAACTTGTCCTCCGGGTGCTCATGTCAGGCGACGCGACAAGCAGCAAGGAGCAAGCTCACAAGTCACAAGAAGCGAGCGTCTTTCACCTGCCAAGTGGGACCACATATCTATGGCCCACCGGCCTGTGAACACAACACTCATGCGAATTTTACGGATACCGTGCTGCACGAATAGGGCTAACCACAAGAGCCCTCAACCACAGTGCGGGATTTCCCGAAGTAATGATCAGGTTTAGTTAGTGCACCTGTATAATCCTTTCAGAGAAGTTATATAAGAACTCTTTTTCTTCACTACTTGTTAGTTACTTTTTTGTAAGGTTCCATGCTTAGACAAAAATAGGCTAAATCCCCATGCCGGTTTTCTCTACTTTACTTTGTTCATCTATAATTTCTACCTCAATTTAGTAACTTCCACGTCATCATCCCTTTATGAATAACCTTTTGAGTTGGTCCCGCACAAATGTGGAATTAATGAATGTGACAAACCTAGAGTTTCTCTAAGGTAGGAAATTGCTAAAATGTTTCTTAATTTATTATGTGTTGGTGCCTGATTTGGTCGCACCGGCACCAATGAGTGATTGCGGTGCTAACCACTAGTTTCCCTGATGGCGAGAGTGAGAGACGGAGTTTTATCCTGGTTCCGGCCACTGGGCCGTACGTCCAGCAGTGGTGCGATGCACCGGGTTGCGTGTTGCTTATAGTAGGGGTTTACAAGCAAGGTAGGAGAAGGAGATGAGCTCCTAAGTCCCAGGCTATGGTGTGTGTGGGTGTGCTGGTTGTGAATGCGTATCTCTTGCCCTTTGCATGGGCTTCCCTCCCCTTTTATAGACCAAGGGGAGCGGGGTGCGAGTACATGTGTTTGTCACCGAGTGCACTGTTCGTCCATGCCGCGCACTGCGCGAGCGGGAATCGCGCCTTCCAACTCCGCTGACGACATGGCAGGGGCTGACGTATCGCCCTTCCTTCTCGTGACGGTTCACGACGTCGAGGGTGGCAACTTGCGTACGGAGTTCCATGGTCTCCTTCGAGGTTGCCTTCGAGGGTGGCAGCGCGTCTGGCGGGGGGTAAAGTCAAAGGAGTAGTTGGCACAGTGCTGCTGGCAGGGATAGGTCTGGCGTGCAGCATGGCGCTCAGAGTCCACTGTTGCGAGTGGATTTGACCGATGTCCTCTCCGGGGAGTAGGTGATGGCGTGGAGCAGTGATCCCTGCTTTTTGACCGCGTCATGATGACTCTGATGAATCGTGGTGCGTTGGGCGTCATTCCCGGCGAGGCTGGCTCGAGCTTGGATCGCAAGCTCGAGCTCGCCATGCCTCGAACGAGACGGAAACCACCCGCCCGAGGGTGGGGGTCGCCCTCGAGGCCGCCGAGCCTCGAACGAGATGGAAACTACCCGCTCGAGGGTGATCGTTTCCCTCGAGCGGGATGGGTGCCGAGGTCTCGTAGCGATGGCAGGCCTTTGCTGGGCTGCGGAGCCAGGTTAATGTCGTTGTGGGCCTTGATGCCAAGTAGTTTTGGGCCTAGATTGGGGTACCCCTTTTGTAGGTACCCGACAGTAGCCCCCGAGCCTTCGCAGGAGTGAGGTTTAATCCTGCGAAGGTTGGTGTTCGTCGAGGCTTTCGAGGCCTTCATGTCTTCGTGGGTTCCGAGAATCCGTGGGGGCGCGCTAGCGCACCCGCGGGTGTAGCCCCCGAGGCCTTGGGAGAGTGGTTGATACTCTCTCAAGGTCTCAACCTGTCGTGCAGAGTATTCGCTGCTTCCTCAGGTGTGGGTTCGTCCACTGTGCCTGAGGAAGGGGGGATTTCGAGCTTTCTTCGTGCCTCGTGCTCCCTGTTCGAGGGTGCTGAGGAGGAGGCGACCCGTGCTTCCCTCGGTGGGATCGAGCCACGGATGCCTGGTTGAGCTGGTAACGGGTGGTTCGAGTGGACGTCCATACCCCGTTTGATAAGGGTAGGCTCGTGGTCATAGGACACGCCCATAAAAGCCTTTCGCAAAAGTATGCTAGACGGGACTCGACCTCATTCGATAGAGGTCGAGGGCTCGATGCTCCCCCTCGAGGGGTCCCTCGATCTAGGCACTTTGCCTGGCCTCGATCATAATCGGTTGGTTTCCTCGAGCGTTCGAGCTTCGAGGGTACCGTCGATTATCCCTGACTCGGTTGATCTGAGGCCCTTGTCGAAACCCTTCGTAGGCCCAAGGTTCGAACCCCTGATCAGTAGCACGATGGTCCTTCAGTTCGAGGCGGAAGCATCGAGCGTTATTCCATGGTCCCGCTCCGCGCGGGGTATCGAGGCTTTCGAGACCTCTGTCCCTCGAATGGGCGCCCTCGAGCCTCCGAGCTTCGAGGTCCCTCCTTCGAGGGTGGGCGCCTAGAATGCGCCCTCGTTCTGCGCGGGTCATGATGACCCGCAGCGAAAACTTCGCGGTTTCGTGGGTTCGTGGGAGAAGTGGGCGCGCTTTCTTAGGCGAGGCGTGCGGGCGCAGTTTGACACGACCGCACGTCTGCCACGCCGGACTCCTCGAGAATTACGGCGCAGTTACTTGATGGCGCGGTTGACGCGGCCCGCGCCGTTACGTCTCCCGGGGTAGGCCTGGCTGTCAGCCTAGGGGTTGTCGCGTCAAGGCCAGCGTCCTGCCATGCCTAGCTCCGCGGGGGGAGTATAAATAGCACGGCAGTGCCCATGCCAAGGGTACGCTTCCCTTAGCATTCTAGCCTTTGCCTTCAGCTTCTTTTGCCCTAGCCTTTGCCTTCGTCTTCTTCCTTCGTCCGAGCTCCTTCTCGCCGCCATGGCCCAGTACGTCGATCCCGCGCCATGGAAGCCGTCCAATGCCACCAAGCATTGTTTGGACAGCCTTGTGGAGGTCGGAGTGCTGCCGCCCAACGTCGACGGCGAGCCGCCCGTCTGGATCTCGCCGGGGGCCGCTACGAAGCCCAATCCACCGGCGGGCTACGTCGTCAGCCTCGCTCGTTTCCATGAGCGGGGCTTCGGCGTTCAGGTGGGAAGGTTCATGCGGGCGCTGTGCTTCCACTACCAGGTGGAGCTGCAAAACTTCTCGGCTAATGCGATCTCACAGGCGGCAGTGTTCGTCGCCGTCTGCGAGGGTTACCTAGGCATCGAGGCTCATTGGGACCTTTGGCGCCACCTCTTCATCGGCGAGCTCTTCTTAGAGAGCGTCTCCAAGGGGGTCCGTCGCCCTGTTCGCGCCGGCGGCCTTGTGCTCCAAGTTCGGAGGAGCCGCAAGGACCTTTACATCCCTAGCTCCATGGTTTCCAACAACCAAGATTGGGACAAGGGATGGTTTTACCTCCGCAACGACGGAGGACGTCTGCCGCCCTACACCGGCCTGTTGTTGACGCAGAAGCAGGACAGCTGGTCCTTCGGTGTGTCGCCGCCGGTGCGGAAGAAAAAGCTTGATCCGTTGATCAAGGCGCTCCAGCGTCTTTCGAGGCTCGGCCTCACCGCTGGTGGGGTCATCGCCAACTTCCACCGGCGGCGGGTGCTTCCCCTTATGCAGCGAAGGCTCCCGTTGTACAAGATGACCCCCGACGCCGACGTCACCGGCACGACGATGGCAGCGGAGCCATTGCCCGTCGCCACCGCCGTTCAACGGGCGCGGCGCGCCGTCGACAAGCTGCCGGACGACCCGTGGGCGGTGCCGATGCGGCCCGAGGATGGCTACGTGAGCCTCGTGAGTGGCTTTTGTCCCTCGTTTTTGCGTGTTGTTTTTTTTTGTTTTGTTTTCGTATCTCTGACCTTGCGAATGGTGCCTCGCAGGGCGTATCGTGTGGCCAGTACTCCAAGCCCCCTGTCCCCGAGGACAAGGCTGTCAACCGCGCCCTCGCCGAGAAGGCGAAGGAGGCCAAGGCCCGGAGGGAGGCTCGGCGGCAGCGGAAGGACCGGAAGAGGAAGAAGCTCGAGGCGGAGAATCGCGAGCGGGCGAAGCGAGGGCTCTCACCGCTCCCTACGCCAGAGTCTTCCACCGATCCTGATGGATCTGACGCAGACGGCGGGGCGAGGAGCCCGTCTCCGATCGAGCTTCCCATCGGTGGGCCTGCCCCTGGCGGGGCCGCCCCGGCCGCAACGTCCGGGGGCGGTGGCGAAGAGATCGTCGACCTCGGGACGCCGCCGTCGACCGTGGTGCCCTCCGCTGAGTGTTTATCGGGGGCAGCGACGGCTGCTCTCGAGGAAACCCAGGGTCGAGGCGAGGCCCCTCAGTCGACCGTGGGGCCTGCCTCTGAGGGCCCCTCGGGGGTAGCGCCGGCTGCCCTCGAGGAGCCTCAGGATCGAGGCGAGGCGCCCGAGCGGCCGAGCGTCGTCGAGGAGGCCCCGGCCCGTGGGCCGGAGGTGGAGGTCCCCCAAGTAGAGCCCGTCGCCTCTACGGGGGGCGAGGAGGCCTCGAGGGTGACCCCTCAAGGGGAAGCCGTCGTCTCGGTGGGAGGCGAGGCCTCGAGGATGGCTCCTCAAGGGGAGGCCGGCGCAACCACGGGAGGCGAGGTCCCGGGGTCGGCCCCCGTTCCGACCTCGAGGACGAAACAGAAGCTCCCCTTCGTGCGGTAAGTCTTCTTTGTTGCTTGCTTGTCGTTGATGTTTCATCTTCGTCTTTGACCGAGCCTTCTTTCAGTCGAGCTGGGGGACGGAGCATGCCTTCCCTTGCGCCGACCAAGGCCCTCAAGATCGGGCCTAGCTCGTCGCCGCACCCGTCCTCGCAACTCCTGGGCCCGACGAACGAAGTCGTGCAGGACTTCGTTACGTTCTTCGACACTCAGGCGGAGCTGCAGGTCGGGCAGCAGCCGCGCGAGGAGGCGCCCCGGGCCCTTGAGGAGCCAAGGCCGCCTCAACTCCTCGAGGGCGCGGTCGAGCCCCACGCCGAGGCAGCTCGGCCCGAGGAGGCCACCCCCGCGCCTGGGGAGGCTCTTCGCGTCGAGGAACCGTCTGCGGCGCCCGTGGAGACGGACGTCGCGGTGGCCCCCCCGCATGAGGGGGGAGAGGGACGAACTCATGGTGGCGGGTTCCCCCACCTGAAGGAGCTGGCAGAGGCTCTGGGGGTGGGGGCCCCTGTGACGCATGGGGGCAAAAGTGGCGGGGCCGCGCCGTCGACCCTCATCGTGGCTCAACCGGGGCCGGCGCCGGCCTGGTCCTATGGGGCGCATGCCCGCGGAAGCGCGGAAATGTGGCAAGCCCGCAGCGAGCTTCCCCAGCGGTTCGTTGACGAAGCCGTGGCGGAGGAGCACCTGTGGGAGGTTCAGTCGTCGCACGGCCAGGACGTTCGCAGGGCGCTGCGAGACATCCTCCATCTTCACGATGAGGCCGGGAAGGTCCATCAGGTGCGTTTCGGTGTAGCTGGCGTTTTCGCCGTACTCCGTTGTTCAAAAAAGGCTTAGCTTCGTTTTTCGCAGGAACTCCGCAATCAGGCGTTCGCGAAGAACGACTAGATTGCGGAGCTATTGTTGGAGCTCCGTCGCTTGTCGGGGGCGCTCGAGGCTCGAGACCGCCAGCTGGACGACCTTCGAGGTGCTCGGGACCGGGCTCTCGCCCAGGGTCGAGAAAAGGGCGAGGTCATCGCCCACCTCGAAAGCTCGGTCAGTGCCCTTCGCGAGCAGCTCGCGAACAGCAGCGACTGGCTGGACAACGAGCGGGCTGCGCGTCGCGCGGCGGAGTCATCGGTCGAGGAGGAGGGGCGCCTCGTGGTCGAGGCTCGAGACCAGCTCGAGCGAGAGCAAGCGGCTCGGGCCACGGCGGAGCGGCAAGCTCGAGAGGCGGAGCAGCAGGCCCGAGAGGCAGAGAAGGCCCTCGAGGCTGCTCAGGGACAGGTCGAGGGTAAGCTGATTTGGCTCGAGCTCTGACCCTTTCGTTTTGTTGCTTTTTCGTTTCTTACTGACTTTGTTGGTGCAGCGTTGAAGCAGGCGCTTCAGGCCGAGACCAAATCGAAGGAGGCCGTGCTGGTGGCACAGACGGTGACCCAGCGCGAGCTTGACGAGCTGGTGCAGGCAGCCTCGGCCGCCTACAACGAGATTGCTGGTGCCGGCTTGCAGTCTGGGAGCTCCCTCGCTAGTCGCCTTTGAGCGCTTGGGGGCTACTTCACTTCGCGCGTGAAGGAGGCCCTTCTGCTTGGAGTTCGGAAGGCGATTGGAGTGGTTACGACCCACTACCAAGCGGACCTCTCGAAGCTCGCCGCCGGGTACGTCGTTGCCGACGACCTCAACGACGAGGAGGCTGTGGCGGCAATGGAGGAGGCCGATGCTGCTGCCGATGGGACGACGCGAGTGCTTCCGGCCACTTCGAGGGCGTCCTCTTCCCTGGCGAGGACGGCGGCGGCTGGGACGACCTTGGCGGCAGGGGCGATCCCTGAAAGTCTCGGGCCATTGAGCCTGAATGTAAAGAAGTAGTTTAGAGCTTTTAGACTTTTTTATGTAAGACTAAGTTGCTCATTAAACATTGTTTATTTTGCTTGAAACACGATGTTATTTTTATGCGATGTCTTTGCGACGTGCATAAGTCCGATGCTTGTGCCTTGAGAGGAAAGCGTCGCTAGGACCGTTCGTACGTGAATGACTTAGGCGGAGGGAAGTGAGGTGTTGCCGTAGCCTCGAGGCGTAAGCGAACACTCGGCTCAGGCGACCCTGCCCTTGTCCGTTTCACGCCTAGCGTGTTTCCTTCGAGGTTTCGCAGAGGATTTTTTGAAAGCGACGATTTTTTCGAGGGTCAGCCCCCAAGTAGCCCCCGAGGGAGGGATGGCTCTACCGAGGGTAGAGCCAAACCTTCCTCAAAGCCCGAAAGGAATAAAAGTTTGTTTTATTTTCTTCCAAACCGTGGGGGTAAATACATCGACACTTGATTCAAAAGACTTGTACAAAACTAGAGTATGTACAAAGATTTCGAGGGCCACGGGGCCACTCTAGGGATAGAAACGACGTAGCTGTTGGATGTTCCAAGCGTTCGTGAGGATCTGCCCGTCTTCGTCAGCTAGCTTGTACGTTCCGGGCTTGAGAACTTCGGCGACGATGTACGGCCCCTCCCATGGGGGTGAGAGCTTGTGCCGCCCTCGGTTATCTTGTCGAAGCCTCAACACGAGGTCTCCTTTGCAGAGATCTCGATGCCGGATCCTTCGAGCCTGTTGTCGCTGCAGGCTTTGCTGGTACCTTGCCGAGTGGAGTAGAGCCACGTCTCGAGCTTCGTCGACCTGGTCGAGCGAGTCCTCTTGAGCCTGGCAATTTCGCTGCTCTTGGTACGCTCGGAGCCTGGGGGAACCATACTCCAGATCCGTAGGGAGGACGGCCTCTGCCCCAAAGACGAGGAAATATGGGGAGAACCCTGTCGCTCTGCTTGGGGTCGTTCTCAGACTCCAAATCACCGATGGTAGCTCTTGTACCCACTTGTGCCCAAACTTCTTCAGCTTGTTGTGAATTCTGGGCTTTAGGCCTTGTAGAATCATGCCATTGGCACGTTCTACTTGGCCGTTCGTCTGTGGGTGAGCCACTGCTGACCAATCCACTCGAATGTGGAAATCGTCGCAGAACTTTAAGAACTTCTTTCCTGTGAACTGAGTGCCGTTGTCAGTTATGATGGAGTTGGGAACCCCGAAGCGATGGATTATATCGGTGAAGAAAAGCACCGCCTGCTCAGACTTGATTCTACTGATGGGTCGAGCTTCGATCCATTTGGAGAATTTGTCGATCGCCACCAGTAGGTGCGTGAAGCCCCCGGGCGCTTTTGCCATCGGCCCGACAAGGTCGAGGCCCCATACGGCAAAAGGCCACGTAATGGGGATGGTCTGCAGCGCCTGAGCAGGTAGGTGCGTTTTGCGCGCATAGAACTGGCACCCTTCGCAGGTTCGTACCACTTCCGTGGCGTCCGCCACGGCAGTGGGCCAGTAGAAGCCTTGTCGAAAGGCGTTACCCACGAGCGTTCGTGGGGCGGCGTGATGTCCGCATACACCCGCGTGAATGTCGAGGATAAGCTCTTTTCCTTCGGGTATCGGGATGCAGCGTTGCAAGACCCCCGAGGCTCCCCGTCGGTACAGTTCCCCCTCGATGATGAGGAACCGTTTAGCCTTCCTCGCTACGCGCCTTGCCTCCGTTCGTTCGCTAGGCAAGACGCCTCCGTCGAGCCAGTCGAGGTACGGGCTCCGCCAATCTCGAGGCGCCGAAGCCTCGTCAATTTCCATCGCCTCTGCCTCGTCCTCATCTCCCGAGCAAGCTTCGTATCCCATAGGCTCGTCCTCGTCCGCCAAGAGCTCCGCGCTCGTGGGGTCGAGTGCGGATATTCGAGCGTCGGGTGCGGTCGAGGCCTGAGCCGAGGTGGCGAGGGTGATCGAGGGTCCGTCGATATCCTTGGCAAAAACGTTCGGGGGAACGGTGGCTCGCCCCGACGCGATCTTCGCCAATTCGTCGGCTTCCTCGTTGTATCTTCGTGCGATGTGGTGGAGCTCGAGGCCGTCGAACTTGTCTTCGATCTTGCGCACCGCCTGGCAGTAGGCCGCCATTTTTTCGTCGTGGCAGCTTGATTCCTTCATTACCTGGTCAACGACCAGTTGCGAGTCGCCGCGGATGTCGAGACGCTTAATGCCGAGCTCGAGCGCGATTTTCAAGCCAGCAAGAAGCGCTTCATACTCCGCCATATTGTTGGACGTGGGGAAGTTGAGCCGCACGACGTATCGAAGGTGCTCCCCTCGGGGTGAGATGAAGAGTAGGCCAGCGCCAGCGCCGGTCTTCATCACCGACCCGTCGAAGTACATTTCCCAGCAGTCGAGGCTGGACTTCGAGGGGGGGAGCTGGGTGTCGGTCCACTCGGCTACGAAGTCAGCCAAAGTCTGGGACTTGATGGCTTTTCTTGGCGCGTAAGCGAGGGTCTCCCCCATCAACTCTGTCGACCATTTCGAGATTCGCCCAGAGACCTCGCGGTTCTGAACGATTTCGCCCAGCGGAAAGGACGACACGACGGTCACCGGGTGAGCCTCGAAATAGTGGCGCAGCTTGCGTCGAGCCAACACTGTGGCGTAGATCAGCTTCTGGATGTGGGGATACCTCGTCTTGGTCTCGGACAAGACCTCACTGATGTAGTACACCGGTCGCTGGACCGGTAGGGAGTGTCCTTCCTCGGTCCTTTCCACTACTATGACCGCGCTGACGACTTGAGTCGTTGCTGCGACATAGAGGAGGAGAGGTTCGCCCTCTTTCGGTGAGGTAAGGATCGGTGTGTTCGTTAACGCTGCTTTGAGTCGGTCGAGAGCTTCCTGAGCCTCCGCGGTCCAGGTGAAGTGCTCTGACTTCCTCAAAAGTCGATACAGAGGCAACCCCTTCTCTCCGAGACGAGAGATGAAGCGGCTTAGGGACGCTAGGCATCCCATCACCCTCTGTACACCCTTCAGGTCACGGATCGGTTCCATCTGTTGGATGGCCGTGACCTTTTCGGGGTTGGGCTCGATGCCTCGTTCAGAGACGATGAAACCCAGGAGCATGCCTCGAGGCACACCGAAGACACATTTTTCTGGGTTGAGTCTTACTCCGTGCGCCCTGAGGCAGCTAAACACGACCTCGAGGTCGCGTACCAGGTCGTCCGCCTTCCTGGTTTTTACCACGATGTCGTCGACATACGCTTCTACGGTACGACCTATATGATCCCCGAAGACGTGGAGCATACAGCGTTGATACGTGGCCCCGGCGTTTCGGAGGCCGAAGGGCATCGTAACGTAGCAGTACATGCCAAAAGGAGTGATAAAGGAAGTCGCGAGTTGGTCGGACTCCTTCATCTTGATCTGATGGTAGCCGGAGCACGCATCAAGGAAACATAAAAGTTCACATCCCGTCGTGGAATCCACAATTTGGTCTATACGTGGTAAAGGAAATGGGACTTTTGGGCATGCTTTATTCAAGCTGGTGTAATCTACACACATTCTCCACTTCCCACTTTTCTTTTTCACTAGTACAGGATTTGCTAGCCACTCGGGATAAAACACTTCCTTGATGAATCCGGCCTCCAAAAGCTTGCGTACCTCCTCACCGATCGCTCGCCGTTTCACTTCGTCGAAACGGCGGAGACGTTGTTTGACCGGCTTGGAGTGGGGGCGGATATCAAGAGAGTGCTCGGCGACCTCCCTCGGAATGCCTGGCATGTCCGAGGGGCTCCACGCGAAGATGTCTGCGTGAGCGCGGAGACAGTCGACGAGCACCACTTCCTATTTGTCGCTGAGGGAAGAGCTGATCCTCAACACCCTGCCATCGGGGCTGTCGGGGCCGAGGGGAACAGTCTTGGTGTCCTCGGCGGGCGCGAAGCTCCCTTGCTGCCGTTCGTTGGCATCAGGGAGCGTGTTGACGATCGCTTCCAGATCCGCCACGAGGGTCTCATCGAGGGCGAGAGCCTCAGCGAGCTCGATGCTCTCGATGTCGCACACGTAGGCGTGCTCGACCATCGGGCTGACCGTGATGACTCCGTGAGGCCCTGGCATCTTCAGCTTGAGGTAGGTATAGTTTGGGATGGCCATGAACTTAGCGTAGCACGGCCTTCCCAAAATGGCATGGTAGGCTCCCTTGAAGCCTACTACCTCGAAGGTGAGCACTTCCTTGCGGAAGTTCGCCGGGGCTCCGAAGCAGACGGGCAGGTCGATCTGCCCGAGGGTTTGGACGCGCTTTCCGGGCGCGACCCCATGGAAGGAGGACTTGTTGGGCCGCAGCTCGCTGGTGCTGATCCCCATAAGCTCCAGGGTTGGAGCGTACAGGATGTTGAGGCTGCTGCCGCCATCCATGAGCACCTTGGAGAAACGCGTGTTGCCGATGACGGGGTCGACGACGAGGGGGTACTGTCCGGGGTTCGGAATGTGGTCGGGATGGTCTTCGCGACCAAATGAGATGGTCTCCGATGACCAGTCGAGGTATGAGGGGGTCGCTGGTCGGGCCAGCATGACTTCCCTACGTTCCCTCCTCCGTTGTCGAGGTTTCAAGTTGGCCGCGGGGCCTCCCGTGATGAAGAACACGTGTTCCACCTCGGGGTACCCATCGTCGTCCTTGGCGCCACCGTCCTTGGGCTGACCGCCATCCTTTCGAGGGATGCGGTTGTAGAACTTCCGCAGCATCTCACACTGCTCGAGGGTGTGAGCAACCGCGGTCTTGTGGTACGGGCACAGCTTCTTGAGGAGGTCGTCGAAAACGCCCCCACCACGCGGAGGACCTCGAGGTCCCTTGTGGTTGGGGTCGACTGCGAGGGCCTCATCCTCGACGTCGCCCGTCCCGCGAGGGGCTCGGGGCTTCTTTCCCTTCTTGCCGTGCTTTCGTTTCTTCGAGGGGTTTTTCGCCTTGTCGTCCTCCGCGGACGCTTCCTCAGGGCGCTTCCCCTTTTTGTCGGTGAAGATGGCGTTGGCCGCTTCCTCCCCCGAAGCGTACTTCGAGGCCACCTCGAATAGCCGGTTTGCGTCTGGGGGAGGGCTCCTCCCCAACTTGCATACCAGGCTATAGCACGTGGTGCTCTCGAGGAAGGAGTGGATGATCTGGTGATCGGTGATGTTGGGGAGCTCAGTGCAGCGCTTGGAGAAGCGCCGGATGAAGTCCCTCAGAGTTTCACCGGGTTTTTGCCTGCACCCTCGAAGGTCCCACGTGTTCCCAGGGCGCACGTAGGTGCCCTGGAAATTCCCCACGAAGGTCTCGACCAGGTCGTCCCAGTCGCGGATCCGGTTCGGGGGCAGTGCTCGAGCCATGTCCGCGCGGAATCTGCTAGGTGGAGTGGCAGATTGCGGATGATCATGGCATCGTCTGTGGCGCCGCCGAGCTGGCACGCTAGGCGGTAGTCGTTGAGCCATACCCTGGGGTCCGTTTCCCCAGAGTACTTGGTGATGGTGGTAGGCTGTCTGAAACGGGGGGGAATCGGGGCAGTGCGGATGTTGTGGCTAAACACCCGCGTGCCTGCTGGCTCCGGGGCCGCATCCCGGTTCCAACCAACGTCGGTGCGCCCGCGCTGGTGGGTCCGAGCTCCCTCTCGCTGCCTGATTTGGTTCAGGGTATTGCGAGCGTCGCCATCATCGCCCGTGCCACGGGTGTCCCGGAGGCGTGACCTCGTGGGTACCCTTGCTGGAAGCGTTCGTGCTTCAAGCGCACGTGGTTCGCTGGCGTGACGTCGCGTTGTGTCACAGCGGGAGTTGCCCCGGGATTGTGCTCGCGCCCTGCCGTTGGGCCGGGGTGAGCGTACCGATGACTCCCCTCCTCGTTCGCCCTTCGAGGCTGAGGAGCGTCGAAGGCGGGAGGCTGAGCTCTCGGCTTGTTGTCGGGCGGCATGCTCGACCAGCTTTTAGGCCTCGAGGTGCAGCTTCCGCCCCTCGGGGGTAGCCGCCTCTGGCATGGCTCGGAGCAGCGCGGCCGCCGCGATGAGCTTCTGGCTCGTTCTGGGAGCGAGGTCGTCATCTTTGCCCTCAGCAAGGATGCGGGCCTGAGCCACTCGTCCCGCGTGTCGTGCGTCCGTGCCGTGCTCATCGCCTTGCTTGGCCGGCTCGCGGTCGGAGCGCGCCGGTGGTGAGACGTCACCACTAACTCGTGGCAGGTGGCGCGGATCCCGCTCGTCCTCGGAAGGAGAGTGATCCGATGGGTCCGATGGCTACGCGCCTATCGGATCTACGCCATCGTTGTCCTCCTGGTCGTCACCCCCGCCGTTACCGTCGGACGTTGATCCCTCGCTGAGTTGTCCGTCATTGATGACGAAACACTCTCTGGTTGGGTCATACTCATCATCGGAATACCCGAAGCAGTAATCCGCCGCTGTTTGGAAGGCCATAAAGGCCTCTGGGTCGCGGAGACCCGAGTAGTCCTAACCAGGGTGTCCACGCATAAATTCGTATCCATCATCGGACTCCGTGCGGGAATCTCCGGGCAATGGATCGGCGAAGTCTTGCTCCGAGACTGGATGACAACCAGGCTGGTCGCCATACGCACTCATGGTAGTGTGGATGGAGGAGGCGTACGCATCCGCGGAGTTGCGTAGCCCGTAGGGATAGAAATGCGCCGTCGTAGCGCGTGGTGCAGACATGGGCCCCGGGAGGAAGGGAGCAGCCCTCTCCTGTGACCCTGTCTGCAGGACGTCCCCTTCCCTCGTGGGATGGGGGTCGCCGACGTCGGCGGCGCGCCTTGCAGCGCGTGCTCGTCGTGCGCGAGGTCCGAGACGACTCCGCCGTCGCGGTGCCGCCGAGGGCTGATGATGAGGCTCCGGTTGGTTGCTGGGACCCTCCTGGAGGATGCGCATGTGGTAATCATCGCCACATGTTTGGAACCGCAAGCTCCCGAACCGGATCTCCTGCCCTGCTGGGAGCAGATTGCTCTCGCCCAGCGGAGGCCGTCTTTCGCCGAAGTTCGCCATCGGGAATGAGAGTAGCGCAGCGCTGGTCCCCTACCTGGCGCGCCAACTGTCGGTGCCTGATTTGGTCGCACCGGCACCAATGAGTGATTGCGGTGCTAACCACTCGTTTCCCTGATGGCGAGAGTGAGAGACGGAGTTTTATCCTGGTTCCGGCCACTGGGCCGTACGTCCAGCAGTGGTGCGATGCACCGGGTTGCGTGTTGCTTATAGTAGGGGTTTACAAGCAAGGTAGGAGAAGGAGATGAGCTCCTAAGTCCCAGGCTATGGTGTGTGTGGGTGTGCTGGTTGTGAATGCGTATCTCTTGCCCTTTGCATGGGCTTCCCTCCCCTTTTATAGACCAAGGGGAGCGGGGTGAGAGTACATGTGTTTGTCACCGAGTGCACTGTTCGTCCATGCCGCGCACTGCGCGAGCGGGAATCGCGCCTTCCAACTCCGCTGACGACATGGCAGGGGTTGACGTATCGCCCTTCCTTCTCGTGACGGTTCACGACGTCGAGGGTGGCAACTTGCGTACGGAGTTCCATGGTCTCCTTTGAGGTTGCCTTCGAGGGTGGCAGCGCGTCCGGCGGGGGGTAAAGTCAAAGGAGTAGTTGGCACAGTGCTGCTGGCAGGGATAGGTCTGGCGTGCAGCATGGCGCTCAGAGTCCACTGTTGCGAGTGGATTTGACCGATGTCCTCTCCGGGGAGTAGGTGATGGCGTGGAGCAGTGATCCCTGCTTTTTGACCGCGTCATGATGACTCTGATGAATCGTGGTGCGTTGGGCGTCATTCCCGGCGAGGCTGGCTCGAGCTTGGATCGCAAGCTCGAGCTCGCCATGCCTCGAACGAGACGGAAACCACCCGCCCGAGGGTGGGGGTCGCCCTCGAGGCCGCCGAGCCTCGAACGAGACGGAAACTACCCGCTCGAGGGTGATCGTTTCCCTCGAGCGGGATGGGTGCCGAGGTCTCGTAGCGATGGCAGGCCTTTGCTGGGCTACGGAGCCAGGTTAATGTCGTTGTGGGCCTTGATGCCAAGTAGTTTTGGGCCTAGATTGGGGTACCCCTTTTGTAGGTACCCGACATTATGCACATATAATTTCTTTTTCCAGCCTAACTAAATATATGAACCTCGTTCCTGTATAAATCCTCGCTGATATTGATTGAACAATGTGACAAATGATGTGTGGTTTCTGGTGCTAAGGTACACTATATTTTCACCTTTTTTTTAAAAAAATCCCATATATAATATGTTATTAGACATTTCATATTTTCACTAAGATTGTCATATAATTTGCTGAGGTGATTTTTTATCATGCTTTTCGCAACACTACATGCACAGGCTCTTCTAGGCAACACATGGCTTCACATTTGCTCCGCACAGTAACATTTTTCCATGCAACACTTAACCCGTCGACGATCTGACATCAGTCCTCTAGACAAAGTGATGATCTTGGTTGCGTTGTAGATCACAAATTATCATTTTTTTTTTATATAAATTTGTTGCATGTGCCTTTGACTTTGCTGAAGAGTGAAGGTAGCTTGTGCATAGCAGTACTCCTTTATATCATGACGTGATGATGTTTTGGCTGTGACGTACGCAACATAGTTAGCACTTACTACCACATAGGCTTTGTATCATAGCATATGTGTTTTTGCATAGCCTTTTTAATTATCATTATTGCTCTCTTAGTGTTCAAGGGATCAAAAGACACAGCACTAGCCATCTACTAGAAATGGAAGGAGCACAAACAAGCACGCAATGATGATGAGGGACCATGGTCTGTTGACTAGCATCCCATGCATGAACGAGGAAACCATTAGTTCATTATTCAGCAGTGACAAGAAAAATGGAATGCTTAATGACGATCACATGAGTGTTGGACGAGGATCGATGGTCAAATGAAACCGGCCGTTTGCACGCAAGGGGATTTTAATGTCCACCATTCCAATCACTATCAGCATATGATTTTGTATAGCCTGAGTACACACCACTTTTTATTCCACATTTCCCCCACAGCATGTATCGACCAATAATGCAGTTGACATTTAATTCTCTATCTGATATGCTCATTCACCTGATCAATTATTGCTACTTAATCTTAATACCAAATAACTGTGCTTAGAATAAAGATCAAGTGATAGTGACAGTCCAATAAATATATAAAAGGAGATGGTACATACATGCCACAAGAAGGTAAACACCAGGTGCTACTTTTGCCGACTCTGCTGAACCTGGATAACCAATCTGCAAAAAAAAAAAAAAGTCATGGATGCGTAGCAGATACCCATGGATCTGTCTATGTGTTTGGGTAGATTATTAAGCATCAGCGGAACAAGATATTCTGAACTACTGTCCATATATAGCAATGTAATATGAAATTGAGTATCAAATGCAGACAGATGCAGATGCGTAGAAAGCGATGCATATGCGCGTGGTCCTTGGGTTGCATTGAGCAGAAAGGTTGATGTAGGCATAATTTCGCCCATAAATATGTGGTCTCTCCATTGGATGCAATCATCTGTATGTTATGTTTGTCTTCTTGGCCAAGGGATTGCTAGAACGAAGGACCATAGCCAGCTGGGGAGAAAGCACAAAGGAAATTCAGAGTCACACTACTCGCTCGTCTATTTGCAGAGTCACACTATCCATGGGACCATGTATCATGTCGTCTGCCAAAATGCATTTTCTCTCTCTCAAAAAGTGTAGCTTCTATTTTCAGAGATCGTACAAAAGGTATCATCGTTTTGGAACCGAAGCACGTTTCCCACCAAATTGGTCAACTTGGAAGGTTGTTTTGTGAAATGAACTAGAGATTCATCTAAAAAAGATGAAGCACAGGTTCTGAAAAGGCAACATACGAGTGATGGTATCTTTATTAGTACACTACTACCATGGGCCTGCTGAAGCATAAGGATGACGATGATCCACGTGGATGCAAGTGCGACACGTGGCAGAGTTTATCCTTCTGTTATGAGCTGTACGCTACGCTAGCTAGAACGCAGATCAGATGATCGCCCGACCCCCGACGTACGTGTGCAGGCAGCCAGGCAGGCACTTGTTGGGTGGAATGGAACTATGGAAGCTGGAAGCAGCTGCCGACGTCATTTGTTTCTTTTTGTCTGATCCAGCCGCTGACAATGGCAAATTGCTATATTAATTTTGGACTGGGAAATGGGAGGCACAAAACAATAAGATCCAAAAGTTTTTTTTTTGCCTGAAAAGATTTTTTTGCTTCACCTAATAACATGAATGAATTGTAGAATGGTCTCTGGCCTGTGTCATGACTCATGAACTCATGGTCATGTATCCGGGTTGCCCCCTAAGTGAGATTAATTTGCTGCTACATCTGCAGGCCCGATGCTGCTACATCTGCGGGCCCGATCGACCGACCACATCCGGTGCTTAAACTCCTCACCAACGAACAGTCCGGTAGGTGGACCTGGGCAGTGGGCACCAACATGGACGATCGGTCACTTGCATAAACCCATGCAACTTGCAAATGGACCATTTTTTCCCTTTGATTCTCCCTCTCTTGTACATGCAGCGCACCGACAGGAATTCCACATGGTTTAGAGAAACATTTATTTCCTTAATCCTAAGATGATACCAATCACGCCTTTTGCTACGTTATGTTTGATTACCTTGTCCATTGGTGAAGGTTGAGTGGAAAGGAAGCAGATAGTAGTGTCTTTACCACATATCTACAGGCATATGAGGAACATCAATTCTATTCCTGGCTCTTAATAAACACAGATTGGGTCTTCTCTCCACTAGAAAAGAGGTTGCTGTTGTCCATTTAGATTAGTGGATTATCAATGGCCTCCTCCAATAGGGAGCTATCATTATCAGTGCAGATGATCATATCATATGATGTGGTAGCAGTCTCCTTGCAATTTTACAGCCAAATCCAAGGGCCACTGCTTCAACAACTTAATTCATGGAGGATTCTTTTTCTCACTTAGCTCAACCAGACAAATCAAGAAATTCAACACTGCAAAGTCGGAAGGCAAAGCAACCTCTGCGAGTGATCGCTCGCAACGGGATATAGTGTGTGCTCAAGCCTGTTAAAACTCTGAACTCTGTAATTTCGCTGTTATTCAGTAATGAAATTCGGGCATAGCCCATCAGTGTTTTTTTTTTTTTGCCTATTCACAACTGTCTAATTCAACAATGAAAAGTACAATGTACATGCGAACCAAACCATACACATGATAGACTCGCCATAATCACAGCAGTCCACGTTTCACAAAAACACCAAATGAAGGAAACCAAACTATACACTTTATACACAAGCTGGAACCTGTAACTATATTACAAATGCAAACCAATGTTAACAAAGAATGGGCAAAATTTTATGCACACAAGAACACCACCAAAACCACTTGAAATCCCAAACAAGATGGCGATATGATTCATAAGAGTCAAGCTGTGTCAGATGCTGAAGGATTCTGAGAGTTGGTTGACATGGGGGATGATGCCTCCCCTGGTCTGATAACCGGAGATTCAGGCCTTGAGGGCACTGGGGAGAGTTCTTCATCTCCTGAATTTTCTTCAACCACAGGTACCATATTCTCAGTGTAAAGGAGGTTGCTTTCGTCATCTGGGTCATCGTCTTCCATGTCGCCATCACCTAGGGAGACAACGTCCTGGGTAGTGCTAAACTGATGAAAATCTACTATCTCACGCAGGAAGCGATTTTCACGGGCATACGTTGAGTTTTCCTGTGCCAGCCTTGATTTCTCGGCCAGTAAGGTCTCCAGTTGCAAACGAATCTGATTCAACATCAGGTTGATCAGAGAGAAAAATTTTCAGAATATTGTAGAGAAAATCATGTTCACGTAAGCTACATGACGGGTTCTGAAGAAAAAGTGGAACTCTTCAAATGTAGTTACAAACAAGCTGGCAGTAGCAACATTTAATATCTAGTACCAAACGAGATGATGGATTTGACATGTAATCACTGTAAAATACAGTTCATATGAGGTTACTGAAAATTTATGCGATGCTGAGTCTTGAAAAGAGGAAAAGTGCCGGAAATTTGGCCATTTCATGCTAATGTTCAGAAATGAAATGAGAATTAACAGAAAAGTGGTGATAAATTAACAATTTTTGCACACAAGAATCACAAAGTGAAATTACCAATTTGGTGATGAATTATCACCCATTCACTAATCTTGATATAATGGAAACTCAAGATATAATTCCTAAAAATAGAATAAAAAAGAAAACAAATAATGTTTGTCAGAAAAAAAATTACCAAGTCATCATCCTCTTCAGTTTTGCTTCCTTTCTGCTTTGTTTCTCGCAATAGCTTGTTCTCTTCTTCTAGCTGAGCACATCTTTGCTTTGCAAAAGCTAGATCAGCTTTAATTGACTTCAGTTCACGGAGTAGAAGTTTTGCTTTAGCAGCCATTGCATTAGCAACCTGAGAAAAAAAGGAGGTAAGAGAAAGACATCACCACAGCAAGTTGAAACAAAAAGGCCATACGTTTAATTATTTGAAATTTAAATAACTATGGCGAAAGGCTGCTTATTCTTTTATCCTGGAAGGACCAAAGCATTTCTGGTAGTTTATTGTAAAAAGAGAATAGGGTTTATGGTGCCAATTAAATTATTACAATACTTATATTCAATTACACCAGAAGTCAAATAATAAAACAATGGCCAACTTAAGTAGGCATCTTCAGTGTTAATTCTCAACCACACTAATAACCATTAGCCCATAAAAAGAGCTTATATTAAAGGCAACTGAAGTAGAAAATATCTCAGCCCAAAAAAACATTTTTATTTAGTTATACTGATAATTAATACGCACAAAATTCATAAGAATTAAAACCATTACTTAGGAATTGAACTGAATAGAAGAACAACTAAATGCTGCAAGTTTTTTCCATGCAAAAGAAATTATACTTTCTCTGCATTGAAATTTTTTGTAATCACAGGATACAACATATTTGTCATCAAGATATAAGTATGTGGCACCTTACGTTCCGCGAAGCTTTCAAGTGAGTCTCCTCAGGTGCAGCTTCAGCTTGATCCGATGATAGATTAGGAGTGCTGACTGCATGTACAGCTGAATTCGACATATAAGAGTTCGAACCGGCAGGCTTCCTTCTGATTTGAATTTTCTTTGTTTCCTGAATGATACTGGATGTCTTATTATCCACAATTGTGAGTCCTTCCTGTTTAACCAAGGAAGCAACAAGTTGTTAATTCTCCAGAGGGTTATGCCATTAAGAGGGGCATACAAGAATATATGTACTACAAAGCCAAGTAAAAGTCATTACTTCGAAGGCATTTTTTATTCTACCACTAAGCTGGTTGACTGAAGCAGAAAGAGCCTCTGGCCTGATTCTAGCGGCAGCCTCTCCTCCGGTCTTCCAGTGGTTTTCAAAAGACCAGCGAGACTGAGGGGCCTGAAATTACAAACGGTTGCAAAAAACTGTAAACATAAAGGCAGCCTGGAACATTACTGAAGGTGAGCTGTGAGCCTGTGACTGTCTGTATGAATGTTTAGATGCTCAGATACACTTGCTGCCTGACCTGATCAGCACTGGAGTTGCTCCGTGGCCGTTCTTTCCTGAAGTCCTCAAACTTATGCGCTAAGGCGTCCTCATCGAGAATTCCTTTGGCTTTGCTTGCCAAAGTTTGCCACAGTCCAAGCTTGGGCTCATCTATGCTCTTGAACGATGTGTAACTGTATGATGAAGTAGAGTCCTACAAATTGAGTACATTATTATTATGCCGTTTGGCAACCGTTAGCACTGTGACAGAAATATAAGGCAATTGTGTGCGTATCAAATCACCAACAGGGTGTATATGCCATGATTTAGGACATCTAACTAATAAGCAGGACCTAAGCCGAATCAAATAAGTAAGGAGATGGGTACTTTTGTTCATTCAATTCAATGGTGACAACAGTCGATCAGAGTTGGATTTGAGCAGTACCACTTCGGAAACGGCAATCAGGAAATGGTACGGTACGTTAGAAGGAAGCCTAAAAGCAAAGCAAAAGCAATCAAGCGGGGAAGAGGAATGCGTGCCTGAGGATAGGAGTTCCGTCGATCGTCGGCGGCGGCTTGCTTCCGGCGGTAGGCCATGGGGATCGCCGGATCGGGGAGACTGCTCTCTGCTCTGCTGGTGGTGGAGCCTGTCTTTGACACAGCTAGGCACACAGCACAGCACGCCGCGCCGACAAAGAAGAGAATCAATCAAGCAACCGTGGAATCGGCGACTCGTCGTTGCCGACCGACCGGACCTCCTCCGTGCTGGTGCGGATCGCCAACCTAAAGCAAAGCTGGCGACTATTTGATTCTCTTCTCTCTTCTCTTCCTCCTTCGGCTCTATGGCTGGCTGCCTGGCTATGGGGAAAAAAAAAGAAGGAAAACCGGAAGAGAGGAGCTGGCGACAGCGACGGTTGTGCATAACTTCGCCCCCACCGATCCAATCCAACCAACCACCCGACGACCGACGATGGGCCAACACAAACGGGCTAGGCCCAAGTAGACTAATCGCACAGCCCAACCAACTTCTCTTCCTTCCTCTTTCTCTTGCGGAGAGAGATGGGCAAATCTTCCACCTCCGAATCCAATAATACAAGTGATGCGCCCCCGTCGTCGTCTTCGCAGATTCGCCTGAACCCATTTGCGGTCTCCCCGTCCCAACTCTCATCGAGATCCCAGCTCAAGGTGAGGAAGATCTCCTACCGCCCTAGGTTTTTTCTTCAGCAATTTTTCTCAAATCTCCCCTCTCTAATCTATTGCTTGTCCTTTTCTTACCTTATCTGATCAACTGTTGCCTGCGGATTGGTAAAATGCCGCCGCCGTCGCGCATAAAAATCCCCTGGGTATATATATATCCTGCTACCTGTTCTTCATGAAATGGAACTGGCTTATTATGTCCATTTTATGGAGCATTCCGAGCAAGCTCTATAGATTTTTACTCTTCTATCTGAGGTGATTTATGCCAAGTTAGACAGGCAGACACTACTACGCTACGCTTGACTGATTGGTCTGGTTCCGTAGGCCTCCTCCCTTTGCATACGGTTGAGTGCCACGATGGTCAAATACTTGCTCTATTCTGTTGGCGCTTCTTCTTCTTGTGTTCAAATTAGAGCTCAAAATCTGTTAGCCGAATGAAAGGAGATGTTTCATTTACTTGTGTTTGAATCTGATTTCACTCCACGGCTATCATAACCATCTGAATTAATGTGTTTGTCATGCAACATTTCAATACCTTATTTCTGCTTGGTAACCGAACCAGTCACTTTTGTTCCTTTGACAGGTTCACGTCGAAGCAAAGCTATTGTCATGTGTATACCGATGCATAGCATGAGCACCTGATCCAGCTATCTAGCAGAGCAGTATCCTGCTTGCTTCGATTTCAGCTCATGTCTCAAGTTGAGTTCATATTTGCTCTTTTCCCTGATGCATTGCTATAAAAAAGAGTACCTTCCATTTGACAGAACCATCTACCCATGGCTGATCAACATAGTCACTCCGGCAGTTATGGTCTCCTTGCCACTCAGCCAGATGTGCAATGCCTAGTTTGCACACGACCTTTTAATCTGGATACCGAGATTGCCGATAGCTTTGAAGCTTTAGCCATATGCAGGGAGTGCAAGATGACTGTGCTCACTGGCAGCTACAGGGATGATACTACCAGAACTAATCGACAAAGACAAAGACAAAGGCCTTTCACAAGCCATGAACCCATGGAGGACGCTTTTTCACAGCAGTTCTCCCAGTTGATCGACTTAGCTAGACAAGGTCATGAAGCAGATGTTGATTCACCGACAGTCCCACGTCAGCGCACATCATATATTTCTACGCCAAATCGATCCCAGAGATGGCACAGTTCAGATGATGAGAGTGATGGCCTCAATTATGCTGATTCCGTGTTCGGTGAAATTGAATCAAACATCAGTTTTGATGATGATGATGGGGAATCAAATGCTTCTATTGAGCATCAAACCACAATGGGGAGGGAGATTGTCATTCAGCTTGACAGTGGGAGCTACGTGAACACTGATATAGATATTGATCCCATGAATGCTGGAGTAGACCATTGGGATTCAGATGATCCAGAAGATGAGCATTCGGAAGACTCTGATTTGGATGAAGCAGGTGACACCATGCAGGCACACCGGCAGCAATGGCATGATATCGCCCCAAGTGGATTGAATGAGCAGGAATCTGAAGATACTGTGTGGACTTGGAGAACAGCTAGAAGCCAAGGAGTAAACAGGACCAATTTGAGGGCAGACATGGAAGGACGAGAAATCAGGAGAACTTTTATTGGGAATCCTGGTGATTATGTTGATGCTAGGCAGTTCGAAATGGTTCTTGAACAGTTTGCAGAGGATAACAATACCACAAGAGGAGCTCCACCTGCATCGGCATCTTCCATTGAAAATCTTCCATCTGTGGTCATCTCCACAAGTGGTGATATAAATGGTGGTGTAACCTGTCCTGTCTGCAAAGATGACATGCCTATCGGAACTGTAGCAAAACAGCTACCATGCATGCATCTATATCATTCATCGTGCATCATCCCATGGCTTAGTTCAAGGAACACATGTCCAGTTTGTCGATATGAGCTTCCAACAGATGACACGGAATATGAGAGGTCCAAGCGTGCCACAGCCAACGAGGGCGGCATCTACGTGGTGGAGCATACCCATCCGCATGAAACTGCTGAAGAAACTTCTTATGAACCTGACGTTGAAGGAAATTCTAATACAGTTGGTGGTACAATGGAAGAGACTAATACACGTGAAGATTCTGTGTATTCTGCACAGCAGCCAAATGGAGCACGTGGGCACCATAGGTGGTTGTTCATTGCAGCAGCTCCAGTTGTAAGTCTTGTCAGTTTAGCTCTAGTTCTGTGCTTCACCAACACTTCTGGCAATGCTAGAAGACAACTGTGCCATAGATCCCAGAGTACAACTACGACACATGTAGATACAAGAAATAGTTGGTGGTCTATGTTCTAAGGGCCTGATTGGTTTGTAGCCAAAAAATTGGCATGCCCTTGTTTTGGCATGCCAAAATGTGGGCAAAAAAAGTTGCCACCATTTTGGTAGAATAAATGTGAGATGTTGGCACTTTTTTGGCTTCAAACCAAGTGATGGCCAAGAAATTGGCATGCCAGCCAACCAATCATCCCCTAAATATCCAGTACATACCTGTTGATCCAAATTTCTGTGTGATTGTTGCCAGTGTCATGTCACTTTTGTGTGAAAACTTCAAGTTTAATTTGAAGTTCAAACTTTATGTTTGCTGACGTGATCCAGCGAGGTATTCTTGTAACCAAGTTCCTAAACATTCATTTTTTCATAACTTTGCTCAGTTCAGCAAAGCATATGCTGATGCTTCCTTATGTTCAACTGTTACCCTGTGTTTGGTAATTTTCTTATATCTGGTTGCTTAAGCTCTGCCTGAAAGTTTTCCCATGCATTCTTCAGTAAGTGCCTCAAAAATCAATTGTCTTGAAGAATTGACGTGCATGATCCTTGCTATGGTTTGGCAGGCACATATTCCTGAGTCCTATGCTTCAATTCTAAACTATGCTTAATTCTCCACCATGTTTTTTTTTAAAAAAAGGATCTAATGTTATTTTTTCTGATGTTTGTCTTATGTTAAAAAGCATACCACTCTCCAATGCTGAGATAATTCTTTATCTATTATTTGAAGCTCATGCATATCATTGTATTTGTAATTTTGTTCCTTTTTCGTTCTGACGTAGACATCTTTCTAGGTAATCTAGTCTCATGTGCCATGCCAGTTACAGATTGCAGATATATATATACTACTGTACTACTGTGTAGGTTGTATGTTTTCACAAGGCAAAACAGGAAGGGAACATTTTACTAGCAGAGGGCCAGATATCAAGGTGCTACTAGTCTACTGATGAATACTTGCTGTATTTTCATGGTGGTATCTGTCCTGCACCCAGGATCTGAAAGCGTAAAACAATGAGAAAGGGCCAGTACTCTCAGTAGTCCAGGAAAAGGACAAGGTCAGGAGGTCAGGAAAAGGACAAACATCACTGATATATTCAAACCATCACTTGTATGTTCAATACTAAGTATTCTAAGCTAGCACTATACAAGCACTGATTGCCTTTGTATATCTGACATCAGACTCTCAATTTTGTTCCTCCCATACTTTCCCCTCTCTCATGGAGAGACTACTTGAGATGGTTATAGTTCTTCCGATCATACTCGTTGGCTTAGCCCTAGTTTACTTGTATGACATCCTATGGCTGAGGTTGGAGAAGATAAGGAATAAGTTGCGGAGGCAAGGCATAAATGGCCCCAAGCCTACTTTCCTCTATGGGAACACCCAGGAGATGAAGAGAATCCGACAAGAGCTCAAGTGTGTACAGAGGCAAAGGAAAGACACCAACATGAACAGTTACATCTCCATCATCTTCCCTCATTTCATTCATGGGAGGAAGACTTATGGTATGTTCAGAATCCTTGTTTTTGCTTGTCTGTGAGGGTGGCTGCAATGAAACTGATAGCATGGTCATGACTGTTTACTTCATTCTGGAATCACAATGATATTTGGTCCATACTCTTTATAAACTTTCCACTTACAGAGCTAGAGGCATATTATTATTTGTAAATGGCTAGACAGTAAGGTTAATCAATTATGCTTTAAAATATTACTCCACATCGGTTTGCCAAATATGGGGAATGTCAGAATAGTATCCTTTACACAATACAGTAACTACCTTTTCATACCATACATCATAAAGGTAGTATTTAAGTAGGTCTTAGACGACTTTGTGACGTTAATAATCTTGTTTGAGCATAATTTTAATACCCAGAAAACCAATGTGAAAATGATAGATGTGGATGGAAGATCATAGTCTTTGCCAGTATGAGGAATTAAGGATTATATTTTCTTGTTTCAGGATCACGAGCTAGAATACAATTTTAAGTATCTTATCCCTTTTACTATCTGTATGCGTGCAAAATTTTGTATACCTGAAGCTATGGACCCTCTCCATAATTTCTGAACAAAATATTAAAGTCTACTATTCCAGAAAAAAATGCTGAAGTTTACTGAGCCACATATTCTGAATTTATAACTAAGTTTTGTGTCTAAAATAGTTTCTCATATGATCAGATAGTTCTTAAATCATCACCTGTAAGTTCAGAGAAGACAGAGACCATGACGCTCTGTTTTCACGGGGAGCAAGAAAAAAAAAAAAAGAATGGACACTCTTTGGAGTTCAGTACTGCAAGTTTGTCCATGAGTAACTAAGTAGGTACTATAGAAACCATGGTCTACCATAGTACCATTAAAGAAAATCGTTTTCTTAATGATAGAGTAGCTCTCCTGGTAATATGGAATTTTGTAACCAAAAGATGCTTGTTGCTTTGGTTGTCCCATTCTACAGACATTCTGTTTAAATTTCACAATCAATGACTGAAGTAATAAGATTTTTTTTCTTTTTTTTCGAAAACGCAGGAGAACTGCGCTTCATTTCATTAAGAAGAAGAGTTGTACAGAACAACACCCACACACCCCCACCCTCCCCTCTCTTGTCACATTACATTCGCGCCACGGACTAACATAGAAAACGACCCAAGAGGTTGGACTAGACTACATCTAGGTGTATGCTTCTGCTGCAGCAAAAGGGAGTCTTGCAAGCTCCCTAGCCCCAGCAAGACTCCAAAGATGAGCCTCCTCCTCAATGAGCTGCAAGGTTCTCTGCACATTTGGTGAAGTTCCATCAAATACCGCCTCGTTGCGTTGCTTCCAAATCATCCATGCTCCGAGGACAATTAGCGAGTTGATTCCTTTTCTGAATACAGAAGGGACCAGCCTGTTGGTCTTATCCCACCACTCATCAAAGAAGTCCTCCTCCGTTTGTGGTGCTAGTAAAGACATTCCCACTTTTCTGAACAGGTGGAACCAAATCTGCTTGGCAAACACACACCCAATCAGGATATGTTGTATGCTCTCATCTTGCTGGTCACAAAGCACACATTGCTCAGGGTGAGGCAACCCTGTACGTGCAAGACGATCGGGGCTGTCCAGCAACGATCATGAGCAGCCAGCCATAAGAAGAATTGACATTTCTTGGGAGCCCAAGTTTTCCAAATAAGCTGCCACGGCTGGAAGTTCACAGCACCCACAAAAAAGTTTGTATATGCTGACTTCGATGAATAAATTCCTGATTCTGAGAATTTCCATTTGTGCACATCTTGGGCTCCGTCAATTAACTGGATCTCCTGTAGTAGGTCCACCAGGGTGATTGATTCAGCCAGGACAGCCACACTACGGTTCCCTTGTATGTCCTGTATCCACTGATCATCCAGTAATGCCTCCCTTACAGTACGCCTACTCCTTCTCCTCTTTGGGACTTGCGCAAAGATGTGAGGAGCAATCGTCGCAATAGAGGATCCATGTAGCCAATTATCCGTCCAAAAAAGTGTGTTAGCTCCATCCCCAACGGAGGTCTCCATGGCTATGGCAAAAAAGGCTTTGACATTTTCATGCACTTGGATAGGGAAAGCTGCCCATGGCTTATCTGGTTGCGTTTTACACAGCCAAAGCCACCTCATTCTCAGAGCCCAGCTAAGTGCTTTGAGATCATGAATGCCTAATCCTCCGAGCTCCAAGGGTCTAGTGACTTTTGGCCAAGCGAGCAAGCAGTGTCCTCCCTTTGCATCAAGCCTTCCCCTCCAGAAGAAACCTCGACGAATTTTATCCAAGGCTTTGAAAACCCAAGGAGGCAGCTCGATTGCCATAGCTAGGTAGATCACCATTGAGGTCATCACAAACCTTACCATCACTGAGCGACCTGCTCGGTTCATGAGGTCTGCTTTCCAACCTGGTAACTGATCAGCCAATCGGTCTATGATAGCCTGCACTTGTGTCTTAGTCAATTTATTAACTGATAGTGGCAGCCCGAGCAAGGAAAATGCATCACTTCACAAGGTAAGTGCCGTTGCATAGACAAAATCTCTAAATGTATTGTCAGCAAATGGCGACCTTTGGGCCTATGAGAAGAAGATCCTTGCACCAGAGTTCTTCATGGAAAAAATTAAGGTTTTAAATTTTACTTAAAAGCACACTCAAGATTCAGCTGTGTTCGTGACGAATAACTGTGCTGTTGCAACAAATGATAGGGTATGATAGGGCTAATTGTGGATGCAACAGTTCCACTGTTACAAGCATGGGAGAATATTCTTGATGGCGCAGGAGGTAGTAAGGAGATCTATGTTGATGGATACCTGAGGAACTTTTCAGCAGATGTGATTGCTAGAGCTTGTTTTGGGAGCAGTTTCACAAAAGGAGAAGACATATTTTGCAAGCTTAGGCAGCTTCAGAAGGCAATTTCTCAACAGGAAACATTTGTAGGATTATCTGCATTGTGGTATGGAACTTTGATTCATTGAGAAACTTCTAATGCTTGAAAAAGAACAGATTGAAAAGTTGTCATTGCTGTTTTATTGCAGGAAATACTTGCCTACCAAGAGCAACCGTGAGATACGGAAGCTAAATCAAGAAGTCCGGTTATTGATCCTAGACCTCTGTAAGGAACACAGGAGCAGAAGCCATGGCAATGATGTCACACACATGTCCACACAAAACAACCTTCTTCATGCCATCATCAATGGCGCAGATCGGAGACCCAGCTATTTTAGTGGCACAGAAGATTTCATCGTTGACAATTGCAAGAATATCTACTTTGCTGGGCATAAAACTGCAGCAGTCACTGCCACATGGTGCCTGATGCTACTTGCTGCACACCCAGACTGGCAGGTTCGTGCCCGTGCTGAGGTGATAGAAGTGTGCCGTGGACAGACAATGCTGGACATCGACACCCTTCGTCAGCTGAAAATAGTAAGAGAATCTTGACTTTCTCCATTCTTGTGTGTATGAATCAATATTGATAACACATTAACACTTGCATTAAATCTTTTGAAGATTACGATGGTGATCCAAGAGAATCTCAGGCTGTACCCTCCGGCATCACTGATCATGCGTGAAGCCCTGACGGACGTCAGTCTTGGTGGAGTTGATGTCCCTCGTGGCACCATTATCCAGGTAGCCATTTCAATGCTGCAACTTGACAAGGATGCCTGGGGTCCAGATGCTGATGAATTTCGTCCAGACCGGTTTGCAAATGGAGCTGCTGCAGCGTGCAAACCAGCTCACATGTACATGCCGTTTGGATATGGACCTCGACTGTGTACTGGGCAAAACCTAGCAATGGCAGAGCTGAAGCTGCTTCTTGCACACCTGCTGACCAGATTCTCATTCTCAATATCACCAGGGTACCAACACATGCCGTCATATCGGTTGACCATAGAGCCTGGGTTCGGCATGCCCCTCATAGTAACAAAGCTGTTGTGATCTGTGTTTCCCTGACGACGACGTGCTTCCTCTACATGAGCTTAACTTGTGCGACCAGCTTCCTACTAATTCAGGGAGACTGACCCCTTCATTGCCTTGGGGCTTATCAACTGGTGTTGCAGTGGAAGCGACCACAAGCCTGCAACACACCACCAAATACATCATACATGCTAATACTCAGATGTGTGGTTGTGCCTGATGCCGCACTGTTTAAAGTTCCTGTTGTTTTGTTCTATATAGCGTGTTCTTGCGATGAACTGCATCACATATTTTTCCTACAGTTTTCTGAGCTCAACAGAACATGCAATGATATGTGATGCATATATGCATGTCTGAAAATTGTGCTGTAAGCCTGTAACCTTAGCCAACTGGCACCTTCATTTTTTTTTAAAAAATAAAAATTTTCAGCCGTTCTCCTTTGATTTGTGACTCCACAATGTGCTCCTCCAAGACTCAACTTCCCTTCCTTGAAGGCTGGGTAGCATCCATTGGTGACTGCCTGATTGGTGAGGTAATTATTTTCTTATTCTTTTTAAACAGCTGCATGTTCCTTCCATTTTCTTTTATTTTTCTAAAGCTCTGGAGCTAATTTAGTGTCTTGCAGAATACAGCCTGTCTAACTGAAGATTGGATCTTATAGTTTGTGAGGTGAAACAGCCAAGCCAATCAATAATTAGATGATATCATACAATACAAAAGTCATCTGGTCAACTGATTGTTAATGGTTGCCAAGATTTAGAAGCAGCCTATAAAAAAGTACAGAGGTCACATGCTCAGGGTCTCAAAGAAATATAGAGGTGGTTTCTTGAAGACCTAACAACTAGCATACTCACAGCATTTGGTGTTGCCTTGTATCTGAATATTTCCCCAGGACACTTTCTTCCTCTCTCTTCCTGTGCCTCATGGAGGAGTTGCCTGCACTAACTATTGCTCTTCTTATTCTTAGCTTGGTTCTGTCATACTTGTTACACCAGATATGCCTGAGGTCAGAGAACATAAGGAAGAATTTGAAGCGGCAAGGCATAAAGGGCCCAGAGCCTACTGTGCTCTATGGCAATACAAGAGAGATGAAGAGGATCCAGCAAGATCTCAAGATTGTGCAAACACAAGACGCAAACAACTACTCGCTCACCGTATTCCCTCACCTCCTCCTCTGGAGGGAAACTTATGGTATGTCTGATGCCTCAAGTGTTATAACTCTGCTTTGGTTTATGTTCGATCAGACTGGTGATGTTGATTTGTCTTTGAACAATCACATATCAGTGAGACATTTTTTGATCTGTTGAAGTGTTATTTAAATGGTATAAGGATGCTCTTCTAAGGACGAAACAAATCTTGTGCTGAAAGTCACTAGTAGCACATAACACTGCGAGTAGATTTTCTTTTGGGAGGGCGCGCGGGGGGTGGTTAAGTGCACCTTCTAGGAATTTCACAGGAAATAATTTGTTCTGATTAGACAAATCCATCCATTTAACAAATTAGTTTTACTTGGAATGTTAGGTCATTGTAAAATATACAGTCTTGACCGATTGACTCTTGAGCTTACATGCACCTTCCTAGAAATTTACACCGGAAAGAAAAGTCTACCTGGCTAACAATATAATTTTACTTGAAAATTGGCATCTGGGGTCATTATAAAATAATAGGATTTCAGGTCTTGACAATTTGGGGCTTACATGCATCTTCTTAGGGGTTTCACTATAAGTAACTGCATTTTATTGGAGTATTTTATCTGGCTAATAATACAGTTGTGCTTGGAATCTGGGTTCACTTTATAATATAATAGCTGTCATATCTTGATAGTCATTTGGATGATCCTTACTCAGCCTTTTCCTTTTAAAAGGGACATAAACTGATTTGCGAATAAAAATTTCCACTGATTCTATATGTTGTACATGTTTGCCGTGGGGAGATTGTGTATTTCCAGCTAATTGATGTGTAAGATCTGCTATGTTGGTGAGAATTGTAAGTGAATTGTTAATTTTGGGCAGGCCCGGTGTTCATATACTCAACGGGAGCTCTAGAGATACTGCATGTTTCTGATCCAGAAATGGTGAAGGACATTGGTCACTGCACTCCATCAGAGCTGGGGAAGCCTACTTATCTAAAAAGATCTCGCAAAGCCTTATTTGGTGGAGGTTTGCTTACAGTTAATGGTGACGAATGGGCCTATCAAAGGAAACTCATGGCACCAGAGTTCTTCATGGACAAGATTAAGGTACTGCATTATATTTGCTTACTATCTTTGGGATGGAAAACATGGAACGCCTTCATTGATGCAAGAATACTATATATATGCAGGGTATGATAGAGCTGATTGAGGATGCAACATCTCCATTGTTGGAATCCTGGGAGAGCATGCTCGACAATGTTGGAGGGAGCAGGGAGATAGTTGTTGATGATTACTTGCGAAAGTTGTCAGCAGATGTAATAGCCAGGATTTGTTTTGGGAGTAGTTTTACAAGAGGAGAAGAGATATTTTGCAAGATTAGGCAGCTTCAAAAGGCACTTTCTCAGCAAGATGCCCTTGTGGGAATCTCTGCGTTTTGGTAAGTACATAATTTGCTACAGCAAAAATAAATAAAGCACTTTGAAATATATTGATGTATTATGTCGCTGTTACAGGAAGTACCTGCCTACCAGGGCTAACCGAGAAATAAAGGAGTTGGATGAGGAAGTTCGGTTACTGATCCTGAGTGTCATGAAGGAACACAATAATAACAGAACATAGGAAGGGTGTGCTTTTGCTATCTTTCTCCTTAAATCCTCTAGTATTTCCTTACTTCTCACCCATAATCAGTCGTAGCAAGTGTTGAATGCTAGATTTTTCATCAAATTCTAACCAATTTTCAATTAAATTGTAGTCCGTTGAACAGTTAAACAAAGTGAATCCCGGTCAGAATTTTCCAAGATTCACCCATTTCGGTGGTGACCAAATTTTTTTGCGTTTTGAATCCCAGAACGCATTGGTGATCCAGGAGACACTCCGCTCCGACAGGTTTGATCCGGCCAGGTTCGCCAATGACATTGCAGGCGTCAGCAAGCCCCCCCATATATGTACATGCGCTTCGGTGTCGGTACCCGGACCTGCCCCATATGTACATGCCCCCTTAGGCTGTGTTTCAAATAGCTGAACAAATATTGTAGCTTTACAAAAAACACTAGCATTTGTTGGAAACGAGTTTTGTGAGAAAAAATAGTGAAAAGTTGAAATGAATAGTGAAAAGTTAGAGAATCTGAACAAGATCTTAACTTAAAAAAATATGTACTTGCCTTTCGATGTCGGTACTATGACCTGCGCCGGGCAGAACTGCTGCTGGCTCAAAGTTGTGTTGTCACTGCTGCTGACAAAGTTTGAGTTTGCGCTTTCTCCCAAGTACGTGCATTGCCCAGCGTTCGGATTGACCATTGAGCCTGGGAATGGCGTGCCTTTGATTCTTAAGAAGCTGTATTAATTAAACCATGTATGATTCGTGTCTGTCTATACATATCTTATTATGAGGGAAGAGCTGTTGGAACATCACTGTAGACAATGGTATACATGGACGTAGTAATCTAACAAGGCAACAATTGTGAATGGTTTGCTACTGTTTTTCTTGCTTTACCAAAAAAAGACAGGCGGTACATCTCGTGCTCTAGTGTAATTAATTAAAGCCCTTTGCTTCCAGTTGTGCTAGTTGTCCTCATGATCGTCTTCATCGGTCTCGGAATAGTCCTCTGCATAGCCCTTTTGACGAAACTGCTTGATGATGGCCCGCTCGTACTCGAAGATCTTGTCATCAACAAGCCTACGTTCGGCCTCTACTTGACGGAGTCTCCGAAGACGCTTGCCCAACCTCTCCAAAGGGTAGCGATCAGTGTAGGGGTCGCGTTGATTCAGTATCATGCGATCGATGCGCTCCTGCGACACCTTCCACGTGACCAACTTCTTCCTCTTCTTCTTTCCGGCCGGCGCAGCCCCAGCCCCGGAGGGAGGATCGCACGGCGGCGGCGTAGCACCACCAGCCGATCGGGCCTCAAGTCTCGCCGCTAGGGCCTTCCTGTCTGCCTCTATGCGATCCCTGTCGCGATCCAGGAGAGCACGCCACTCCCTCTTGAGCTTGAGCATCTGATATGCCTCCGACTCGCCGGCATCCTTCAACTTGATCAACCGCTGCGATCTCCTCCTCCTGCTGCTGCTGCTGCTGAGGTCACCGTCCGCCATCGCCCCGTTCCGCGATCAACCTCTCCCTCTCGATCGAAATGCTCCAATCTGATGCGGGAGGCTTTGGTTGGACAACGCAAGGAGACCGGAGCCACCTATATTTAGCAACTCTCTCGAATCCTGATCGGATTCAAATGGGCCGGCCAGGCTGCCAAATCCTCCAATATGGGCCCAATTCATCCATTTACCTGGTTGGTGTGGTGGTTTGTGGGCTTCCATTCCTTAGCGAGAGCGTGCGGGTGGGGGTGGTACACACAGGACGCCCAACGATTCACTTGCTGCGTGCTTTAAGACCCAGGCGTCGCACTTGTGCGTTTCTATACAGTGTCTAGTGCCTGCATCAGCAAACCGGGTAGCTTCTGCTAAAAAAAAAAGCAAACCGGGTAGCTTGTAATAGTGCTAATCAGTACATTTTCCAATTAATTGATTTACGTAATTTAATGAAGCACGTAAGGTCAGGATGGCCGAGTGGTAAATCTCTGCGTTTTGGTAAGTACATAATTTGCTACAGCAAAAATAAATAAAGCACTTTGCAATATATTGATGTATTATGTCGCTGTTACAGGAAGTACCTGCCTACCAGGGCTAACCGAGAAATAAAGGAGTTGGATGAGGAAGTTCGGTTACTGATCCTGAGTGTCATGAAGGAACACAATAACGGCGCAGGCAAGGACCTTCTTCACGTCATTGTTGATGGCGCACAAGGTAGCCAACTGCAAGGGCGTGATGCCGAGGACTTCATCGTCGACAGCTGCAAGGGCATGTACTTTGCCGGGCATGGGACCATAGCAGCCACCCTCATTTGGTGGCTGATGTTACTGGCCACACACCCTGAATGGCAGGAACGTGCCCGAGCTGAGGCTGTAGAGGTCTGCCAAGGAGGAGCAACGCTCGATGTGGACGCTCTCCGTCAACTGAGAATTGTGAGCTGCCATCCTTTCTCCATCCATTAGCCAGCCGTGTTGCATTGCGTTTGGACTGCCTGACATTACGAGTTACAAATGCAGCTCACGATGGTGATCCAAGAGACGCTCCGGCTGTACCCTCCGGCGTCGATGATGATGCGCGAGGCCCTGACGGACGTCAAGATCGGCGACCTGGACGTCCCCCGGGGGACGATCATCCAGGTGTCCAGGCCGATGCTGCACCAGGACAAGGACGCCTGGGGCCCGGACGCCGGCGAGTTCCGCCCTGACCGGTTCGCCAACGGTGTGGCCGCGGCGTGCAGGCCGGCGCACGTGTACCTGCCGTTCGGGCATGGGCCCCGGACTTGCATCGGGCAGAACCTGGCGATGGTTGAGCTGAAGGTGGTGCTGGCGCGGCTGCTGAGCAGGTTCGCCTTTGCGCCGTCGCCGAGGTACCGGCATGCGCCCGTCTTTCGCCTCACCATTGAGCCTGGCTTCGGATTGCCCCTGCTGGTGACAAGGCTGTGATCATGGGTCGCCTGTGGGCTGTCCACCGATGCTGCAAACTTGCAATTGTTTGTTGGATGTTTTAGAACAGAGCCATTCCTTTTCAAACATATGAAAAAGTAAACCTTGTCAGCCCGTTTCAGTGGCGAAAATTGTGGAAACAAGCGTGCTTACCTGCAACTGAGTCCTACCTATAACAAAAAAAAAAAAATCCAAACTTGAAAATCCAAGCTAGTGTACAGTCAGGCTCTGGCGTCCCCTCGCCACTCGCGGTTGGTTCAGCCGTTCTAACGGGGCCGCTGTCAACCAACTAACATGTAGCCAGCAGTTGCGTCACGCGGCTGCTGATGGTGCGTTTTCTAGTCGCTTTCGTTCCTTCCTCTAATTTTACTAGCATCATGCCCGTGCGTTGCTACGGGCAGCAAAAATTATGTAAGAAACAACATAAAAATCACAAAATACAATAATTCAATGATATAGTTTTTGTTGTAAAATAAAATAATATGCTCTATTAAATATTAAACTCGTGATGTGATTATGATAATATTCTATTAAATAGCATGGAAGCAAATATCTCTAAGTATTATATAATATTATATTCTTCAGTATATAATACTTCATTCACATTAGTTCTTTCCTTTGGGTCTTCAGCATACTAAATGCCATTGTTAGTGCACGTACTGTGCTAGTAAATTTCCGCACACGTCATTAATTCAGCCCTGTAACAATTTGGAGTTGAACAAATTCAGAACTGGATACGGAACCTGTACGAATTACTTAACATATTCAGAACTAATGGATTCAAAACCTGTACAAATTGGGACCTGAACAGAACTGAATGGATTCAGAACCTGTACGAATTTGGACATGAACAAATTATAACTGAATAGATTTGTAACGACCGAGGAAAAGTGTAGCAAATATTTTTTTCGTTGGCAAGAATACCCTTGGAGCACTGCCCAACAGCTTTGATATGATGCAGTACTAAAACAGTACAGGTAAACTACTATCAATTCGTCTTTTGAAATGCCTTTTCAAACATAGGATTTGTTGTTCATCCATAAATTTTTATTTGGCACACCAAGCCATCAATTGTTACGGGCGGCAAAATTTTACACAAAATTTAAATTAATTAGAAATATGTAGTACATAGCACGAAACTAAAAACATGATGTCAAGAGAATGAGCACAAATCCTTTACATAAATAGTTATTTAAAGCAAGAATAAACACAATAGTCACTATTGCAAGAATAGACAGAGCACACGAAAATGCAAATTCCATTTCCGTGGTCCACCACAATTATTTTCCAAATGTGACTCCGCTGATGCGACTGAGATATTCTTTTTCATTAAGAGAATGTGAACAACCAAACATTACCGAAAGGGAGAAATTTGCAGTGAATTATCTGACAAACACGCTTTAACTTTTTGATAAAAAGGCAAATCTTTACAGTGAACTACACTGAACACTTGAACTTGATGTTAAAACTGGGAAGATCATGATCACTGAGCTGTGCTAAGTACTATGTATAAATGACATGAAAAACAGGACCTGCACACAGACAAAGAGAGCATCAGTGTCAGCTCTTAAGGATATTCTTGCGACCTCACCAAAGAAGTCTGGTTTCTGCTTCTTGCTTACCTACTCTCAATGTCTAAGATGTGATTAAAACCTGCAGGTCCTGACATAGCCATGTACTTCCGCTCGGATGTGTAGCGAATCAAGCTCAAATATTGCCACTGAATATAATAATTGATTGGGAGAAATTCCTGATGCCCCATACCTGCATGTTTTGTTTTGCTACGTCAATATAAGTATATGCAATTAAGTACTTAACCCTGGTTTTTTTTAAAAAACCTTATTTCGTCAACCTGTGTTATCATATCTGGAATCACAAGTGTAGATGTCCCCATCGCAAGTCAAAAATGAAAACTTAAAATCATCTATCAAGAACCAGCAACATGGTTTTAATTTGATCTTTCTATATTTGACCAATTAAATAAAAAAAACAGTAGATATATGTGCAACTCTGGTGTTGACAGTATATCAAGATCTAGCAGCGAGTTAGCAGTATTTTTATCTAAATCTATATCTATATCAATCTCTATATATTTGTACAGATATACTCATTGAAATGATAGTAATTCCTTTCCAATCTTTATTCACACACTGAAAGTTGTAAAACTATGGCTTATAGAAATTAATCAACTTATTAGCAGCATTACCTCGACCATGAAAATAAAGATAGAAGATAGTTCCTTCTGGTTTGCTGAGGACATTAATCCCCCGTTGGCTTCCTGAGCAAATTTACCAATGAAAAGAAGTGGTTATTAGCAGCAGCCGTAAAATGGGACCAAGATAAATATGCATGATATTTCATAAGTGATGTTCCTATTACCTTGCCTATACCGTTAGAACCTCCTTGTATACTATATTCTTTGTGTAGGTGCCATCTAATACAGGAGCCTTTTTCTTCTTCTTCTCCTTCTTCTTCATCTTTTTTTGGACAATTTTTCATCATTCTCCTCATTTTCCGCATCCTCCTCAGCATTTAGTGGGAGTGCAAGGATCTTGATGTTAGATCTAGAGGTGGCTCTAGACATGGCAACATACAACTGGCCATGAGAAAACACTGGATGGGGTAGGTATACACCGACGTGAGGGATAGTTTGACCCTGCGACTTGTTTATAGTCATGGCAAAGCTCAGCCTGACAGGAAACTGCTTCCTTTTGAATTGAAAAGGGAACATCTCGTCATCCGAGGGGCATAAGGGAATCCGAGGCAGAAAAACTCGTTTTCCAACATGTTGGCCCAACACGATTTCTGCATCTATGGTATTTCTTTGGAACCCACGGACCACAAGCCTTGTACCATTACATAGTCCATTGGCAGGATCTATATTTCGTAGCAGAATAATTGGGCATCCGACCTTCAACTTTAGCACATGCGGAGGCAGGCCGTTGGGCGTCAAAGTGTTGAGGAACTCTGATGGGTAGTAGTTATGTGGATCATCGACCGCAGAGTCAAAACTGTGATACACCATCTCACCACCCTCGAAATTGTGGATCATCTTCATATTAATTCTATCAACCCAGTCGTTACGTGTAGACAAAATCGCTCTGGAAGTGATGTAATCCTTGTTTGTTAGGTTTTCATTGAGCATTGGGAAGATGCAATCGATTAGTCTATCAAGGTCACTTCTCTTTCCAGTATATGGAACACAAATCTGATCAGGAAGACATACTTCACCATCATTGTTGACCTCCTCCGTACCACAACCAATGCGCAACAAATATTCTGCAAACCACGGATCACTCCGTGCCCTCATGTTAGTTACCAGCTTTAGCTGGCACATGGAATCCCAAAGGTATGACCTTCGCAACGAAGCATCAACAATTTGAGTCCTTGACCCTCTTCGAACAACAGGGAGGACCTGTCTGAAATCTCCTCCAAAGACAATGGTCTTCCCACCAAATGGAAGATCCGGCTGATCCAAAATATCACGTAGACTGCTATCTAATGCCTCAACTGCTTGTCTCTTAGTCATAGAAGCCTCATCCCAAATTATCAGGGACGCAGCGCGTAACAGCTTGGCAGTACCACTCTGTTTGGTGAAGCTACAACAAACACCCTCATCGATGGTTAAGGGTATCTTGAAACGCGAGTGGGCCGTCCTGCCCCCAGGCATTATGGACGATGCAACACCAGACGTAGCAGTGGCTACAGCAATCTTGTTCTGACTGCGTACCTTTGCAAGGAGGGCCTTATATAGAAATGTCTTCCCTGTTCCCCCAGGCCCATCAACAAAGAACATACCACCCTTGCCAGTGTCAATGGAGGACATGATCTCATCATAGGCAGCCTTCTGTTCCACATTGAGCAACTCCACCATATCATCATCATCGACATTATGCTTGATGCTTGCCTCCTCAAAAATCTCACGAGCAATACCGCTGGCGTCATCGTACGCCTCATCAATATCTGGGAGAGGAAATGACTTGATGTCCTTGCCCATAGATTGCAACATATTTCTAATATCTATCAGAACCATCTGGAGCACAAGGTTCGAGCTTGGGTTGTCACGACTATAATCCTCTGACATGGCTTCTAGGTGTTTCTGCCACAGTCCATACACATCGCTCGGTTCACAAAATACCAATATTGTTGCGAATAGTCGTCGTAGCGAGGATGGCATCTAGAATAGTGAAGCCTCAGCAAGACACTCATCTAGTGTGTTGTCTTCTTCGATCAGTCCCCTCCTCTCAGCAGCTTCACGGAAAGACGGTTGGATAACACCATCGACGGTCCTCAAATGCTCGTAGGACGTAGCACCCGTGACGTGGTTTAGGAGGACTCGAAGATAGTAGCGTTCCCCCTCAGCTGGATGCGCCGAGACAATTCTTCCTATCTGAGCTGCAGTTTCTCGTTCCCTTGGTTTCCAGAATTTACCATTAGACTACCAGGTATAAAACTGTGGGAAGTCACGGTACAACACACCACGTGTATTCTCAAATTTCCTATTTGCGACGAAGTACGCTGTTAGCATGGACTCATCAGCACCTGGACGGTTAACCACTCGTTCGACCTTGTCCCGTCTATGAAACGGCACCATGTGCATGTCAGGCAGATGAAGCTGTAGTTGTTGGACAGGTGGATGATTCTTACTCAAGTCAAATCCGTATATCCTCCACAATGCCTCTGGAGGGGTCACCCACTTTGCGTCTCTGTATTGCTTTATCTCATCAATGTTCCCTTGCTCATCTTCATTGCCTGCCTCTCTAACCGCTACGGACGCTCGGTCATGCCCCTTGTATATGTACTTGAAGAGGTATTTGACCGATTTAATGCTCCCACAAGCCTCAACATTAATGTGGCAGTTGAAAGTATGCAGAAGCTATGGGTTGTAAGGCACGACCCATTGATTGTCCAACACATGACCACAGACTTTTTCCTTGCGACCATCATCTCGTCGCCGATAAATAGGGTATGAATCCTTGCCATGAGTGGTAGCATCACAGAAAGCACGTGGATAGCGGTTCTTGCATGAAACACACCCATGAGTACATGGGCAGTTTGGGTTTAGCGATCCACACGGCCCATGCATCATATGCTTTGTCACCATCTTGTACAGTTCTGGATACTTCTTCTTGTCTGGGAGCTCTGCTGAAATTAGACTATCGTATTGCTCGGCGCATGTGAGTTTGGACTGTCCATCCATGATCAAAAGCCAATGGGCATGAGGTAAGCCTCTCTTCTGAAACTCCACAACATATACATATGCTCGGACCTTTCCAAGATGTCCCTTTTCAACAACCTATTCTTCAGCTCCAAGAGCTTTGCCCTAAAGACCCGGGTGATGAGATCTGCACGGTCCTGAGATGTTTGGCCGGGGTAAAGCTCATTCTTTATCTCATCCCAATTAGGGTTGCATGTCATGGTGAGGAAGATATCTGGTTTTCCAAACTTCCGCACCAGGGCCATAGCGTTCATATATCGGCGCCTCATATCACGAGGGCCCCCAATGAACTTTGGCCCTAGCACCGTGTGTTTTCCAATAGCATCACACCGTCCCTCACCTACATTCAAGCTGTCCACCAAGCCTTGGTATAGGTCAGCTCTTAGAGTGTCCTGGTTGTTCCTTATGTAGTCTAGACGTGAGCTCTCGATCTTTACATATGTGTCAACGGCAAACTGCTAAAAAAGACGCTTGCCAAACAGTATTGGATTAAATATCCCTGGGCGCATCTGGAATTTGTAGCAGTAGTAGTCACGCACGGAGACACACTTGTTTCCGGCGGATCCTGCATGCACACGATGTTTGGATTAGGTTTATGGGTGATAATACTGGTAAAATCAATAAAATAGATGTTAATGTCTCATTAACTTACCGAGATCGTCATCATCACCATTACTCTCAGCACGCGCCTTGCGTATCGCATGTGCTTCATTAACTTCGGCCATAGTCACACCAACCTTTGGAATGTTGTTGTGCCAGCCGAGTTCGCCTCTTGGAAAGAATAGAGGATATGACAATGGGTCATAGCACCCATGGTATGATCGGATACCATGTATAGATCTATCCCTCCCTTGCAGCACAACACTATTCTCGAACTGGCCACGATGTTCACTCCCCTCAATCCACACGGCAGCAACCTCCGATGTGAGTGGCACATTATAAGTTCTTTGGTCGAGGTGTTGGTCAAGGTTAAATTCAATACGATAATCTTCAATCTGCTCAACATGCCCCATACTCCTAAGGTTTTCAGAGTATGGATTACCATTTAGGATGCCAGCCAATCTTGCAATAACTTCCTTATCCTTTTGTAAGCATTCTTCACGGCACCTACGGTAACGATGGTCAAGAGAAGGATCATCATCATAGAAGTAAAGCTCAAGGTGTTTGGGCTCCGTGCCTTCTTCTTTACCAAACGAACTGATGTTGTGGTAAATTTGGCTATGTGCACGGAACGTGTAGATACCTCCATTGTGCATATTGATGGTCATCCTATCCAGGTTACAATAGAGGGATGTGAATGAGAAATGGCCGTTAAAATACCGGATGTTCGCACGAAAGTGCCTAGCATCGGTGTCAGCACTTGACCACAATCTCATGAGTTCTGGTGGTGTGTCAGGGGTGGCTAGGTGTATCTTTCCTTCACAACAACAGAACCCAGGTGGCTCGAATTCAAACCTCTTCGCATTGCAATGCTGACAGTTATCAATAGGCTTTAGCATGTGTGTTTCAGACGGAACATTGGCATAAACCTTGTCGTAGGGATCTTGAACATCCGGAGTGCTGGCACTGCCATCTTCCACATCAGGCATGTCATCTTCATTTTCATCTTCATTAGCCTCTTCATCTGAAGCTTAGAATAAGCATATACATGTTAAATATTTCAAATAAATTATTAGATTCTGAACAAAAAGGTATGTTTGTTGTGTATGCATACCCTGTCCGGCAAAAAGGTACCCCTCTTCTTCTTCATCCTCCTCAAATATGATGTCCTCATCACCATCTGTCATGTTATGGCTTAATTTGTTAATTACTTTTAATCTTAGACAAATATACGATGGAAAACTATGCAAGATTACCGTCTTCCATCATAGATGGTTGTGTCTCTGGTAATGTGTCATGAAGAGGAACTGGAACTGGTTCTACTATAATACAAAAAAAATGATGATCACAACTCTCCACACTCAAATGGATCGTAAAGAGAATCGATCAATCATTGTACTTACCATCGTGACCACAACGTGGTTGTCCATTGTTTGCCTCTATAGTATCCGGGTTAAGAACAATACCCCTGTAGAACGGGTTAAGATATGTTTGAGAGTCTATTATTTATTTATCGTAAGATTTTTTGAAGTTGTATGAAAAGTTCAATATTTACCTTGTGTAACCCCAACAGGTCTTGTCTCAGGTTGTGACTCACAATTTTTGCTGTTGTGCAATTTTTCTGCTGTGAAAACAGAAGAAAGTACCCCATATAAATATTTTTTCACTAACAAAAGCCCTTAATAAGATTACAAACTTACCATCGTCAATGATCGTTGAGTTGGTAATGGATTCTGGTTCATTGACGGTTCTATCAACTGACCGCTTTGACCTTCCAATGGTATTTTCAAAACACTGATTTCGTCGGGTTACCAGTGTATACCTCTCCCCTGCAGTCACTGTACGCCTCTTTGTTGTGTTGCTGCCAGCACACTCCATGTATGTGTCGTCATCTAAGCTAGGTTCTGATGCGGACTGGACATACACTGGCGTAGCGTTGAAATCAGGGATAATCCAATCACACGCGTTGAAATCAGGGATAATCCAATCACACGCGTTGAAATCAGGGATAATCCAATCACACGCCTTGATTCTTTCTCCATCTTTTGCAGGGTTCACAAGCTTGGGTGTAAATTGAGGATTCTGCATGGCTATGGATTCATGGTGCAAACTATTGGCTCTGAACTCTCTCAAGTTTCTCATACACGCTCTTTGCCCCTTTTTTTTTTAATATCCTTCTTCTGTTGTTCACTCAAGTCAGGTTTGGATATGTTCTTTGCGCGACGTGTTTCACGACGTTGTTTATTTACCAGGGCCCTTTGTTCAGGTGACATGGCTGCCCGTTTGGCCCTGTCCCTCTCACGTCTGCGCTGTTGGCATCAACAGCTTGTACATCATCTGTGTAATTGCAAATGTTTAAATAGTGGGCTAAGCCACTTAGCGGTGGTCTTAGATAAAAGCTATAGTGGACACTAACTGAATGCTTGTTTAGCACTATCCTTGCGCTGAGCAGTTGTAGAAGTTATCTCTGGCTATAGCTGCAGCTACAGCCGGAGATTGAAAACAGGGTTAATTAAATAAGTCTATATTGTTGTGTTGTGTATACTATTTAGCCAATCCAAGATGTGAATAGGGTATGCAACACTAAAAAAATAAAACTATCCTAAGAATCGCCCACTCATTATATATCAAGTATATGCCAAGAAAAAAATTAAGAACGCAAACCTGGTATCCCTGCTTCTGGCCTCATGTTTTCATCTTCCATGTTTTCTACTGTTGCATCAACATAACATTTGATTAATATAACATAATATAACCTGATTGGTAATGACAGAACCAAAGTATCAATAGAAAATAGTACATGGCATCACGCTGTCCAGGTTACTGCCATCCTCATGGTCTGGTTGGTTGGAATCCATCCTATCCAACCAATCGCTACTTTCATCATGTTCCTGGCACCCCTTGCTTGTTGAGCTGTCACACGCTACGCAATTTGACAAGAACAAAGGTTAGTTGTCATGAACCAATTGTATTTGAAAAATTATATGGACATAATACACACTATTAGACATGATCTTTTACCTGAGGCTAGGGCGTGTGTGTGGTGATTGCAATCAATTTTCTCCGATGGGCTGATGTTTTCATCTTCCATGTGTTCAACTGTTGCAAGATCATGCCATTAGATTAATATAATATAACGAAAGCTCTTATCATAATGATTTAACCATAATGTAAATAGCATTTAGTAAAGAATTACATGGCATCACACTGCGTAGGTTACTGTCATGCACATGGTATGATTGGTTATAATCAACCCTATGCAACCAATCATCGCTTTCGTGGCACCCATTGCTTGTTGCAGTGTCACATGCTTTTTTGACAAGAACAAAGATTAATTATCAGCAACCAATAATATTTGATATAGTATAAAAACATAATATATACTATTTGAATTGATCATGTACCTGAGCCGAGGGAGTTTTTCTGGTCATTGATTTCATCATGGTCAGCAGGGTTCATGTTTTCTTTGTCGATGCGTATCTTATACGCAGCACGACGCTTTTTGTTCCTCTCATCCCTTTTTTCATCTGAAATTGTTGAGGCACGATGCCTGTTATTGCGTTGTTCATCCGTCATGGATGCATACCTCACCCTGTCCCTCTGTCTTTTAAGTTCTTTACGATCATCTTCCCGTGTGCCTACATTGGAACAATGTAAAATTATTTTTTATGTAAATGGCACGTACAATGTTTAAACTATAAGTTTAGGGCATCCAGTATAGTATCACCTCGATTGGTGGTGTTTGTCAGGTCTATCAAAGGACTTGATCTAAACTCTCTAGACTCCATCGTTGTTTAGCTGCATAAATCTTATGATTTTCGAGATTGAACACAATAGGTGAACTATTGAGACCAAAAAAGATGATGGCAGGCCTAATACAGAAGATTTTTTTGGTGATTGAACATGAACATAATAGGTGAATTATTGAAACCAAAAAACATGATGGCAGGCCTAATACAGAAGATTGTCCTAATATCATCAGTCCTAGTGAAAAACAATTCATTTAAAATGATGTTTTAGGAAACTACATTGCCAATACCAGGGTGCTTGATTGGTGCAGCCTTTTACTTATTTTGACCCAAAATTGATAAACATTGTGGCAGAACGAATTGAGGCAACTTTGTTGCTACTACTACTGCTAACAAGTACAGGATTGTAGATAATTCGATGCGGATTGGCGTACAAAGAAATCGGACGGCGCCGCAGGTCCTCGTCAACGGCGTTAGACGGCGACGGCGGAGGTTGCTTGACCTCGATAGTCCTGGACTGCGGGCAGACCTCGATAGTCAGCAGCGTTGGACGGCGGCACAGGGATCCGGCGTCGGCGTTGGACTACCGGAGTCGTGGCCTCGGCAGTCCTTGACGAAAGGAGCCCTGGACGGTAGTTCCTAGACAGCGGTGTAGGATGGCGGCGCAGGGATCGACGTTGTTCGTTCCTGGAGCGGCGGCGCAGGGATCGGACGTCGCAGGTTCCTGGAGTTCTCTTTCAGTCGCGCGGCTCAACCAGTCTTGCAGCGCCTCAAGCGCAGGTCTGCCGCGTCCTCCGGCTCCACCTCTGCTTGGGGCTAGCCCTAAGGGCGTGCGCTGCGAACCCGTCGCAGAAGGTGGCGGCGGACGCAGTAGCGAAGGCCGAGCTCGGCGTCGGGGACGTGGGAGGTGCTGAAGGAGTTGGGGCAACGTACGTGGGGACACACGATGTTCGTGGCACTGTGGGACAGGAAAAAGGCGTGAGGGAATTTACGATCGCGGAAGGATCGGTGGCGGACGGACGACGGTTACGGGGAAGGGGCGACGTACCAAAAAAAGATCACGCTGCCTTCCCTTTAGGTGTAGAGAAAGTTTATTATTATTATATTTATACTTTATAAACATGCTTTCACTATCATATTACCAAGGTTTGTGCATATTCTAATAACCTGATTTGGTCATAGCAAGCAGACAAAGCTTTGTCTACAGCTTTTTCGACTTCCCTGCTCCCGTCTTTCGCCTGACCATTGAGCCTGGCTTCGGCATGCCACTGCTGGTGACAAGGCTGTGACCATCGATCAGACCATGGTTCGCGTGTGGCCCGTGTCTATGAAATGTCAGCAATTTCGTGCTGGATATGTACTCCTATTTCGTTGCAAAGTTAATCAAAACCAAGCCATGGGCTGTCTCCTCCATTTTGCTCGTTGTAACAAGGTATAAGTTGACAGCCGTTGTCGCGGGTGCTATTAGTGATCTGCTTGGAAGAAGCAAGTACAGTACAGATTATATACATATTCTGCTGGTAATCCACTTCGGGACTAGTATTTGTGCAGCAGTGTTTCCTCTCCAAAAATATCTTAGTGAAAGTGAATATCCTGTTAGGCTGGGCCAGGCGATGTGTGCCACATCGGCTGCGACGGACGAGCCGGAGTATCCTGACGAGGTATTTTGTGGCCCATGCCATGGGAAGCGCCATTTGTTTACTAATCACCTGCTTTCGTCATAACAAGCAGACAGCTGTCTGTCTCTGTGACTCTTGTGCTAACTGCTCAAAGTGCGTGAGCTTTATCTGCAGGTTTCCAGCTTTCCCAGTTCCCAACCTTGTACACAAACACAAATGGAACTTGGCTTCTCCACACTGCAATGGCTGAGACTGCTACCTCCTCTCTCCCTCTGCATCCTTCTCTTCTCCTACCTGTGCACCAGCCTATGGCTCAGACCAGCGAGGCTCAGGCGGAAACTGAGGAGTCAGGGAGTGAAGGGCCCCAAACCTTCTTTCCTCTTCGGGAACATACCAGAGATGAGGAAAATTCAGAAGCAACTGGTTGGATCCGAGCAAGAACAAGAAGGGGCTAAAGACTGGTTCTCATCAAATTATGTAGCCACTCTGTTCCCTTACTTCCTTCACTGGAGTAGGGTCTATGGTATGTCAAGTGCTCTGTTGCTACCTATTTGATTCCAAATAACAACTCTTGTGGAGTAATAGTGTTTCTAATGACATTTTTATGCGAAGAGGGAGGTATCTTGTTTCTTCTATGACAGGAACTTCTAATATTTTTCATGGGAAATGCAAACGTGTAAGGCAGAGGGTATCATGCTAATAATTTTTTAAGTGATCCTTGAGACATGTATTGTATTCCTTTCCAGCAGTGTGTCTTGATGAGACAGCAAGATAGAATGTTACAATATGGATGCCACACATTTCTACTATATGGCACGTATTTTGCATTTCCTATTCAAAGCTTATAGTCTCATGAAATTCTCACACTGTGCTAGGCTCTATCTATCTGTATTCTACGGGAAGCATACAAGCTTTATTTGTGACAGATCCAGACATGGTGAAGGAGATAGCGAACTGCAAGTCCTTGGATCTTGGAAAACCTCTCTACCAGCAAAAAGAGCTAGGAGCTCTTCTTGGCATGGGAATCTTGACGTCAAACGGTGACCTATGGGCACATCAGCGAAAGGTGATTGCACCTGAGTTCTTCATGGAGAAGGTTAAGGTAAAAATCATCCTTGACAGTAATGAACCTCTTAGTTGATAATTTTTTACTATGATAAAACATTGTGGTTAGTGCTTACTAAATAGCCTGTAAGAACAATATGCACAGGGAATGGTACATTTGATGATAGAGGCTGCAAATAGAATGTTAATCTCTTGGGAAAATGAAGTTGAGAAGGAAGGAGGTAGTGCAGAGATGGTTGTTGATGAATCCTTGAGAAGCTTTTCAGCTGATGTCATATCAAGAGCTTCTTTTGGAAGCAATTTTTCTGAAGGGAAGGAAATATTTAACAAGATTCGACAACTTCAGAAGGCAATGGCAAAGCAAAATATGCTTATTGGTGTTCCTGGTAGTAGGTATGTAGAAAAAACAAAAAAAAATACTTTCCTAAAAACAACGCTTGTGACCTATCTTTTCCTTTTCCTTAGCAGTTAGCACTACATGCTTATTGATTTTTCCTGCAAAGCAAAATATGCTTATTGAGCCTGTGACGCTCCCACCTATCTTTTCCTTAGCAGTTAGCACTACATGATTTCAATTATACAGAGGCACCTGTAAATTGTTATAATCAGTATTTTTGTTCTCACTAAATAAATCTGATTAAGCTCATGTTGAGGCAATAGCATACTTGAGTAGTGATGTATTGAATTTACTCCTGAACCATTTTTCACCACCCCCCCCCCCCCTCCCGATCTGAATAAGATGTTTTCTTCAGATATTTGCCAACAAAGACCAACAGAGAGATTTGGAGTCTATACACAAGCATCCGCAACCTCATTTTAAACGTAGCAAAGAGGCATCATCAACATGATTCAGTGACATGTGTGAATAATGATCTCCTGCATTGCATCGTTGAGGGTGCTAAAGCCGACCCCTTCAGTTCATGCACGCCTGAGGATTTCATTGTCGACAACTGCAAGAACATCTACTTTGCAGGGCATGAGACAACGTCCACCACCGCTGCATGGTGTCTGATGCTTCTAGCTTCGCACCCTAAATGGCAGTCCTGCGCAAGGGCTGAGGTCCTGGATGTTTGTCAGGGAAATCCACTGAACGCTGACATGCTCAGAAAGTTGAGGACGGTATGACTGTTATCAGGATGTGTTGCTTGTTTACTTAGCTGAAGATTATCAATCCTTTGAGTAAATCTTCGGTGACGTTAAGTAGTATCAGAATTTGACTTGTAAAATCCGATTATGTGTGTACAGGTAACAATAGTGATCCAGGAGACACTCCGTCTCTACCCGCCAGCAGCTTTTGTGACACGAGAAGGTCTGAATGATATAAAGCTCGGGAGCCTGAACATTCCAAAGGGAACCAACATCAGGATCCCAATAGCGTTGGGTCATAGGGATCCTGCCATATGGGGTCCCAACTTCGACAGGTTTGATCCGGCCAGGTTTGCCAATGGCATTGCAGGCGCCTGCAAGCCCCCACATATGTACATGCCCTTCGGTGTCGGTACCCGGACCTGCGCCGGGCAGAACCTGGCCATGGTCGAGCTCAAGGTTGTGCTGTCACTCGTGCTGTCAAGGTTTGAGTTTGCGCTTTCTCCCAAGTACGTGCATTGCCCAGCGTTCAGACTGACCATTGAGCCTGGGAATGGCGTGCCTTTGATTCTTAAGAAGCTTTCTTAATTAAACCATGTATGATTGATGTTATTCTATGCATATCTTATTATGAGGGAAGAGCTGTTGGAACATCACTGTAGACAATGTTATACATGGAATTGGTAATAATCCAACAATTGTGAATGATGGTTTGCTACTGTTTTTCTCGCTTTACCCAAAAAAAAAAGACAGGCAGTAGAAAAGAAAAGGTCAATATATCTCGTGCTCTAGTGTAATTAGTGCTTGCAAATACTAATAGATTAATTAATTAAAGCCCTTTGCTTCTAGTTGTCCTCGTCGTCGTCGTCGGTCTCGGAATAATCTTCTGCATAGCCCTTTTGACGGAACTGCTTGATGAGGGCCTGCTCGTACTCGAAGATCTTGTCATCAACAAGCCTACGTTGGGCCTCTAGTTGACGGAATCTCCGAAGACGCTTGCCCAACCTCTCCCATGGGTAGCGATCAGTGTAGGGGTCGCGTTGATTCAGAATCATGTGATCGATGCGCTCCTGCGACACCTTCCACTTGACCACCTTCTTCCTCTTCTTCTTTCCGGCCGGCACAGCCCCAGCATCAGCCCCAGTGGGAGGATCGCACGGCGGCGGCGTAGCCGATCGGGCAGCCGCCGCTTGGGCCTTCCTGTCTGCCTCTATGCGATCCCTCTGGAGTATCTCCAGGAGAGCACGCCACTCCCTCTTGAGCTTGACCATCCGATATGCCTCCGACTCGCCGGCATCCTTCAACCGCTGCGATCTCCTCCTGCTCAGGTCACCGTTCGCCATCGTCCCTTCCGCGATCAACTTCTCCCTCTCGAAATGCTCCAATCTGATGCGGGAGGAAGCTATTGGCGGCCACGCAAGGAGACAACAGCCCCCTATATATAACGACTCTCCTGAATCCTGATCGGATTCAATTTTGTTTTTTTTTTTTGTTTTTTGGAGCAAACGATCGGATTCAATTTTGTTTTTTTTAGCAAACGATCGGATTTAAATGGGCCGGCCGGGCTGCCGCACCAGTCAGGTAAGGAAATCCAAATGGGCCAGGCCCAACGACTCACTTGCTGTGCGCTAATTGAATACCCAAGATCAATCTATCCACCACCAAATATTTTATTTACCTAATTTAAGCACGCAAGGTCAGGATGGCCGAGTGGTCTAAGGCGCCAGACTCAAGTTCTGGTCCTCTAACGAGGGCGTGGGTTCAAATCCCACTTCTGACAGATTCTGATGATGAATGTATAAAAAAAATTTAGTATTATTTTTTTATGAATATATAAATTTTTTTTAGTATTTTTTTATCTTTGATTTGTATGTAAATAAAACTAACTATATTTTTCCTAAAAAAAAACTTAGTGAACACCAACTTTGCCGAAACACATGAACCCATGCATCATTGATCTGTCGATTCCAAAGTTCCTCTCATCATGTCGTGCAAATAGATCATGTAACAAGTCTTTGTAAAAATAGATCCTCTAACAAGCTAGGAACAAGAATCTCGCCATCATCTCAACCCCAAGCAAAACTGCAAGAAGAAATGCACAATAGAAAAAAAGAGCTGTGTCCTAAGACCCAATAGTACACTGTGAATGTTTGATCAAGATATACTATCTTTTTTTCCTGCTTCACAAAAAATAATGCTTAATTAGGCCAATTATATTTTGTAAAATTAAAAAATATACAACTCTAGTAAAGATAGACCAAGTTGCAATGAGAATACGACATCAGCAGAAAAAGAAAAGGCCATGAAAAAGAAAGGCGTGTCACCAAAATTAATGTAATTATCCAAATAAAAAGCTCAACCACCCGCATATCCATCCAATCAGCCATTTGTGTTTATATGTACCTGGCAGCAGCTTTTGTGGCATGGCAAGCTCCGAACGATATAAAGCTTGGCAGCCTGAACATTCCAAAAGAAACAACATCAGGGTCCCAATAGCGCTGGCTCATGGGGATCCTGCAGTATGGGGTCCCAAATCCGACAGAACCTGGCCATGGTTGAGGTTGTGTTATCATTGTTGCTGTCAAGGTTTGAGTTTGCGCATTCTCCCAAGTACGTGTGCATTGCCAGCGTTCAGACTGACCATTGAGCCTGAGAATGGCGTGCATTTGATTCTTAAGAAGTTGTATTAAACTATGCATGATTCGTGTCAGTCTATGTATATCTTAGGAAAGAGCTGTTGGACATCATTTGTAGTTACAATGAAAGTAATGATTCAGCAATTGCGAATGGTTTGCTGCTGTTTTTCTTACTTCACCAAAAAAAAAAGGACAGGCCTAGTAGTTGCAATGAGAATAAGACACCAATAGAAAAGAAAAAAAACAAGCCAATCTATCTCGTGCTCTAGTTTAATTAAATAATACTTTCTTGCAAATACTAATTGACTAATTAATTAATTAGAGCCATTTGCTTCCCGTTCTTCTAGTTGTCATCCTCGGCCTCGTCGTCGTCTGTCTCGGAATAGTCCTCTGCATAGCCCTTTTGATAGAACTGCTTGATCATGGACTGTCTGTACTCGAACTTCTTCTCAGCAAGAGCCCTAAGTTCAGCACAAAATTCAAGCAATTCCTGATTACGATTGCGCAACCTGTTCAAATGGTAGTCAGCCTTGTAGGGGTCATGTAGAGTCCGTATCATGTGATCGATGTGAACCTGCGGCACCTTCCGCTTGACCACCTTCTTCTTCGTCTTCTTGTTCGTTTCGGACGATCCAGCACCAGCCGGCGGGGGAAGAGCAACGACCGGAACGAGGAGGCTGGGAAGATCGCACTGCGGCGGCGGAGGAATCAGAGCCCCAGCCAATCGAGCCTTGACCCTCTCTTGCAGGGCCTTCTCCCTCGCATCTAGGGCCTTCACCTCGGCCTCTATGCGAGCCGTCTTGCGATCCAGGAGAGCACGCCACTCCTTCTTGAGCTTGATCAAGACGCCTCCGACTCGCTGGCTTCCTCCTTCAACTTGATCGACGGCCGCGATCTCTTCCTCCGATTGCTCAAGTCACCACCCTCCGCCATCGTCGCTTCCGCGATCAACCTCTCCTCCCTCTCGAAATCCTCCAATCTATGTGGGTTTGCGTTGAGAGGATCGGATGCGCAAGGAGACCGCAAATAAACTCGTCCCCTTCTTCTTCGTATCCAAATGGGCCGGCCAGGCCAGGTTTTGTGGGCGGGCTTCCTTCGAGCGTCACAAACAGGCCCAATGCGTGAGAGGCCCAACGAACTACTCACCTGCTGCCTGCGTGCTTCGCATTTGTGTTAGTGCTAATCAGTAATTTCTTGGAAAATTAGTAGATTTAGCTAATTTATTACGAATGCTATGTGAGGATGGCCGAGTGGTCTAAGGCGAGGGTGTGGGTTCAAATCCCACTTCTGACAATCTTTCAAGTTTCAACCTACCAGTTTTTAAGTACTATTAATAAATCTTTTTTGCGAGTAATTTTTTTATAAATGTATGATATGCCGTGCAGCTAGATAATGTAAAAAGTTAGGAATAAGAAAATGATCTCAACCCCAATAAAAGTGCAAGAAGGAATGCACGATTAAGAAAACCGCATGTTTAAGACCCAAAAGTACACTGCGGGCTATATCTTTTTACTACTTTACGAAAATAAAAGGCTTAATTAGGCCAAATATTACTCGGAAAAAAGTAGATCAGTTATATTTTGTAAAGTTAAAAAAAGTAAACAAAAGCTTAATTAGGCCAATTATTACTCGCAAAAAAGTAGGCCAATTATATTTTGTAAAGTTAAAAGAAAAGTCCTTCACCAAAATGTAATTATCCTAACAGAAAGGCTTAATCCACCTGCATATCCATCCAATCAGCCGTTTTTGTTGATATGCACATACATACAGGTGTAATATTATCACCTAGTACAAAGGGATAAGAGTATATCTACTAATCTAGCACCACCGCTGCATACGTGGTTATCTCTAACAAGAAATACAGAATATAATAAACAACCTATCTCGTGCTCTACTCTACTTATCTCTAAGCACGTCTCATCCAGAAATGAGTATTAATAATAGTAAAAACGTCATGGAATACCGAAAATAATTTTCGTTTTACCCCTTGAACATTCTACATGTAAAAACATTATACTTGATGCATGAACAAGGTACACAATGAAGTCACCACCAAAAGACTTTACAATCCTTTGCCTCTTACTCTTTCGAGTCACCTTATTTTCATCCTTCTCAGCATTCTCCTAAGTAATTTTTTAAGTGTATTATTCCATCATCATTTTTAGGGGTTTCAATAAATTCATGACTAGAACTGTTATATGTTTTATTTTATAGGAAAAAATACTTTCAAAGAAAGTCGCATCTCTGGATTCCATAATTGTACCAACGTTCATGTCAGGTACTCCATACTTAATTATCAAGAATCTATATCCAATACTATGGATAGCATAGCCTAGAAAGACACAATCAACTGCCTTTTTAGCAATTGGTACATTTACCTTAGCCAAGCATCCCCAAGTACACAAGTATGAGAGTGTTAATATTTTATTTTTTTCATTCCTCAAATGGTGTCTTCTCTTTCTTTTTCATAGGAATTCTATTAAGATTATGACACACGATCAACATGGATTCACCCCACTATTCCCAGAAAAGCCCCGCTATATCTAACAAGGCGTTAACCATATCTGTTAGAGTATGATTCTTCTTTCGAGCCACTCCATTTGACTCAGGGGACTAAGTGGTATTCTGTCATGAATAATGACATGCTCCTCAAAGAACAAAATGAACTCATTTGAAAAATACTCCGCTCCTCGATCCGACCTAACATGTTTCATCTTCCTCTCAAGTTGATTCTCAACTTCGGTCTTATAGATCTTGAAAAATGAAATGCTTCATCTTTCGTTGTAAACAAATACACATAAAAATAAACCATAAAACTTGAAGTGCAACTGGAACAGTGGCAGTAGAAGTGTAGAACTGAACCATAAAACTGTTACCGGTCTGGTGGAACATGAGTGCATCAGGACAGTAATGCAATTGTTGTTTGCTGGCTGCAAAGACGAAAAAAAATACAAATCTTGTAATGGACCTGGTCAGCTAATTTCAGCATAGAGAAACGGCCCATCCTTCCTCTAAATCTTTGGACATGCCATTAATTAATGTCATCAACCGTTTAGTTCCAAAAATTTCCCTAAAAAACACTATTCATTCAATTTTTTCCTATTCATCTCATCCCTCCCACTCATAGAACACTATTCATCTGTAATGTTTTTTTGGTGAACAATATATTTTGGAGAATCTTTGAGCTATCTAAACACACCTACAAACATTTGGTGATAGATTGATATCAAATGTACATCCCTATGGTCTGACAGACAAGAAAACAAAAATTCAATTTGTTCATCAAACTCATCTGATAGACCAAGCAATCTGTATAGTATATATATTCAAAGAAATTAATAAAAGAATACTAGAAGTGTTTGCTTGTGATAAAATAATCTCACCCATCTCGAATAGCACGAACTGAGAACTGGCGGACTCCAGCATGTTACAATTGGGCAGGAGTATGAAAGAAACTGAATCTGCTACAATTGGGCAGCAGTGTGAAAGAAACCGAATCTGCAGAAAGAAAACAGCTCATGGCAAAACATACTCTTTCGGGTTAGGTGTAAGACTAGGAATCTCTACAAAGACTGTTGCAATCAGCACAAATAGCTCGGAGATTCGCTAGCATAAAACGCATCCACCAAACTTGCTGGTTCAATTAATAACATGACATTCACCAGTGCCAAGTTGTGAGGAATAATAACACCATGACCATAAATAACATGGGAACCACTAGTTCGAGTTGATTAAGGTCATTCTCAATCAATGGGAGTTTTATGGATACGATTATCTACATGCCACATCATCTAAAAATATTTGAAACTAGAATAAAAACACCACTCTCTCAATGTATAGTTTTATCTATTGTTCTTCTTTGGGTTACATGCAAGACACAAGATGTCTAGATAATTGTGTATGGAGAGTTTCATCTCATGAAACTCATTTGACCTCTCTATTTATTAATGTACTATCACATCATCAAAAAATACCTGCATTACACTCTATTTATTGTCCGTAAAACACTCAGTGAGACTGGCCTAACACCAAGACGATTATTACACAGAGCAATGAGAAGACACTTGGGAATCACACACGGATAATACTCCAACAGGTTAGGTTTGCCGTAGACACAAAGGATACTTGCATATACTAATAATAATGATTAATTAAAGCCCTTTGCTTATGGTTCTAGTTCTCCTCCGCATCGTCCTCCACCTTGACCTCCACATAGTCCTCTGCATCGGCATCCTCGACCTCCGCATAGTCCTCCGCATAGCCCTTTTGACGGAACTGCTTGATGATGGCCTGCCTGTACTCGAACAACTTCTCCTGAATAGCCCTACTTTCGGCATAAGATTCACGGAAGCTCTGATCACGCTTGCGCAGCCTCTCCAAAGGGTAGCCATCATTGTAGGGATCGCGAAGATTCAGTATCATGTGATCGATGCGCTCCTGCGGCACCCTCTGCTTGACCGCCTTCTTCTTTGGCCCAGCCGGCGGGGGAGGAACAACCGGAAGGGGATCGCACGGCAGCGGCGGCGACGGCAGCGGCGGAGCCCCAACCGATCGGGCCTTGATTAATTCCACTAGGGCCTTGTGCCTCACCTCTTCGTCCTTCTTGTGCGCCTCTATGCCAGCCATCCTGTGATCCAGGAGAACACGCCACTCCCTCTTGAGCTTGATCATCCGAGACGCTTCCGACTGGCTGGCTTCCTTCAACCGCTTCGACCTCCTCCGACTGCTAAGATCTCCACCCGCCATCGAACCCGCCCGATCAACCTCTCCCTCTCGAAATCTTCCAATCTGGGTTTGAGGTGCGAGGATTGGATGCGCGCGGCGGCTATCGGCTTGGGAGGAGACAATACTAAATATAGATTTTAATGCATGTTTGATCCAAATGGGCCAGGCTGGTTTGTGGGCTTCCCAAGTGCGAGCGAGTGGGGTGGTACACAGGCCCAACGACACACTTGCTGCTTCCCGTGTGGGTGTTTGTTTGATCAAGATGCTTCTCTTTTTTTTTTCTTGATTTACCGAAGAAATAAGCTTAAGGGATTATGCCATTTTCATTTTACAATACCCTTTTCTGAAAAGCTATACAACTCTCCAAAAGACCAAAAGATAGGCCTAGCCGCCTAGCTGCAATGAGAATATGACACCAGTACAAAAGAAATGTCTTGTGCCTGGGTTAGAGCATCTCCAAGATACTTTTTATATATTTTCTATCTTATAAAAGATTTTGGTGAAAAAACACCTCCCAACAACCTTTCAAATGCATATTCAAATATACATATCCTTAATTCTATATTTTTTGCTTGCCAAATATGGAAAACTAGAATGACTCTCTAGACTGTGCACAAGATATAGAAAAGTTGTTGGAAAGTATAAAGATATAGAAAACGATTTTTACTCAAGTGACTCTCCAAATAATCATTTAGAGAGTATATTTTAGAATCATTTAGAGAGTATATTTTAGAAAAGCTCTTGAAAATGCTCTTACGGCATTAGTGCTACTCTGCAATATTTATAGTTAAGTTAAACTCTGACCTAATAGAGATAAAAAAAAACTCTGACCTAATTATATACATGTGATGTCAGGATGGCCGAGTGGTCTAACGAGGGCGTGGGTTCAAATCTCACTTCTGTCATTATAAATCTCTGAATTTTGCTATTATATTATGTGAAATTAAAACTATATTTTGGCCCCAAAAAACATAGTGAAAACCAACTTTGCCGAAAGAACAAATGAACCCATGCATCGTTGATCTGTTGTATTCAGTTCCAAAGTTCCTCTCATTAATTTTTTTTTTTTTTGCCTAAACAACAAATGAACCCAGGCATCGTTGATCTGTTGTATTCAATTCCAAAGTTCCTCTCATTATGTCGTGCTAGCAGTTCATGTAGCAAGCAAAGTGCAACAAGGAATGCACAATTTTTTTTTAAAAAAAAAACTGCGTGCTTAAGACCCAATAGTGGATTAATGTGGGTGTTTGATCAAGATACTATTCCACCCTGCTTTACCGAAAAATAAAGATTAATTAGGTCAATTATATTTTGCAAAGTTAAAAAAAAAGCCTTAAAAGCTATACAACTCGCACAAAGGGAGATAGACCTAGTTGCAATGACAGGACGACAGCAGTAGAAAAGGAAAAAGGTGATGAAAAAGAAAGTGTGTGACCTAGATGCAATCCAAACAAAAAGCGCAAGCACCTGCATATCCATCCAATCAGCCGTTTGTGTTTATATGTACATACAGTGGTACTAATGACACCTGGTACAAATGAAGAGCTAGAGTATCTAGTAATCTACCATCATCGCTGGCTGCATAACTCTGACAGAAATACAGAGTATAATAACAACCTAGTATGTCGTGCTCTACTGTAACGTGTCTGATGAGGCGAAGAATGGAATGCCAGCACGACGCCATGATCGATGAAAGGAGGAGGAGCGTGTGGTTATCCGGTGCCGGCGGCGACGGGGATGACGGACAAGCGAAGACCCACAAACCAAACTGACACGGTTTGGCACCACCTGACGTGACGTGAACTCGCAACAAACAATCACGGGCCGAACCCAACGAACGAACCATCGGTGGATGAATGGATCAGAGCTTTGTCCGGTCGTGGCACTGCTGGCTGCGCACCCCCATCTCCGCGACGCCGAAGACGAAGCTGCAGTCGGAGTAGGCCACGGCATGGCGCTTGAAGATGCCCAGGATGGTGACCCTGCCGGGGATCCTGGTGCTGGCCTCCATGGCGATGGACCCGGTCTCGACGTCGGCGAGCAGCTGCATGAGATCATCAGCGAAGCGGTCGGCCTGGAGCGTGAGGGCGAGCTTGACCTCGCCGTCGCCCTTGCTGGGGATGCGGCCCGGGTCGATCTGGGCGTCGCCGACGTGGGCGCCGCGGTAGGTGAGGTCGGAGTGTCCCCCGGCGTCGTAGTCGAAGGAGGCCGGGTTGGGGTTGTGCACGGCCACGGTGAGCAGCAGCGTGACGTTGAGCTGGACGGACATGGCCGGGAAGCTCAGGCGCGGGGCCACGCCCGCCAGGCGCGTCGAGACGAGACGCGTGGTGGGGTCCCGGACCTTGAGGACGGTGAGGAAGAGGACGAGCAGGGTGATGGCCAGGGCGAGGAGGACGCCCAGGGTCACCAGGAGGCACACGCACAGGCAGCGCCGCCGGCGGCGAGGATCCTTGGTGTCCGTCTTGGAAGAAGAAGGCCAGGCCGGGGCGGAGGGAGCGGCGTGGGTGGGGAGGACGCTGCCGGCGCCGGATGCCATGGCGAATTGGCGATGAGATTTGGGAGCGCTAATAAACGGGCGATTGCAATCTACCTATCGTGCAACTGAATCAATGAGGTAGAGTAGTTTTATGGGAAGCGATGCAGCGGATCAGAGCATCCCTTCGCTGCTGTGTTCGGCCGGCGGGCGGGAGTTAATGCGGAGAGGAGGGAGATGGAGGAGAGAGGACGGTTGGGGAGGCGACTCTGATGGAGAATAGGACGATTGGAAATTTGGGATTCTCTTCTTTTTTTTCCACCAGGCTCAACATCACTGTCACACACGACTCCACCAAGGTTTCGTTGGCAACAAACGCTCAAAGAACAAGAACTATCCTGTTTTTGATACGACTTCATGCTCTCTCTCTTCAGACAAACTTTAACACAAGAAGAGAAGAAAGGAGAATCAGCTGAAAGTCTGCTTGCATTGCACCTCTCATGTCGCAGGAAAGTAACGCTTGGCCTGTTCCGTTAATCCAGGTGATTTAGGCTCGTGGACTCAATCTCACCTATTTCACATGGAATCCAACCAATCCATTGCTAACTAAACAAGCCCAAGATGGATTCATTCCTAAACAAGTTATTTTAAGAATGAATCTTACCCAAATAAGGCCTTGTTTAGTTGCTCGGGTTTAATTCCCGAGCTGGACCAGTTTCATGCATGGTTTGAGTGGTTCTATGCATGTCACTTAAACCATGCGGTTCCATGATGTCAGACTCATGGAACGAAACTAGACTTTTTTTTGCATGGAACAGGTCAAACCCTTCCAGACCTAACCGAACAAATATTTTAGGTGAATTAAGATTGATTCCACACCGAGATAGATATTACATGTGGTTTGGAGCTCGTACCATTCCGAACCAAAACGAAACAAAGCCTAAATCATACCCAAACCCGGGCACAGTTCCTCGGCTTTCTTCTCATGTCACTTTCGTATCTGCCGACCTGTGTGAGCACTAGTAGTAGAAAGTAGATAAAAGTCCTTGGGTTCCGCTGCATGTCGCCATCACCATAACTTGATCTGCTAATTGGGGCCGCAGGTGGAAGCTGGACACTTCAACCAACCAGGTGAAGACACAGCAATTGCTCCAACGAGAGAAGCCATGGCCCCTACCCTCAAAGGCCCCGGTCCAGGGACAGCACAGGGCAAAACTCTGAGCTTCCCCTGTGACAGACCGCTCCTCTCCCTCAAGCCACGCACACCAATCAGGGTTAAAAAAACCGCGGGAACCGGCCCGAAAACCGCGGGATCCGGTCGTACCGCTCCGGACCGGTACCGGTTCGGGGCGGTATGAAACCGCCCAAATTCAAAAATTTCAAATTTGAATTTAAAAATTCGAAAAATCGGATAAAAATTCTTAAAAATACTTCATGGTGTGATGGATCTATTGGTGTCAAAATTTCTCAAATATTTGGTCATTTGCTATTTCTTTCGCTAAATACAAGTTAAATAAAAAAAGAAAAAGAAAAAAACAAGTCGGCCCAACTCGGCCCAACTCGGCCCAAATCGCGTAAACCCTAATAACCCCCCCCTCGCCCCCCTCACCCCCCAGACACCCCGTCGCTCCCCCCCCCCCCCCCGCGCAGCTGAGCCTTCTCTCGGGCGAAAAAACGCCCCACGCCGCGAAACCGCCGCGCCCGACCGGATCCCGCGCCGGGAGGAGCGGTTACCGCTCGGATTGAGCGGTATACCAGTCCGGTTTGCGGCGCGACGGTTACCGGCTCGACACGCCGGCATACCGCTCCGGTTTGAGCGGTTTTCGCTCGGTTTCGGCGGTTACCGCCCTACCGCGGGTGAGGTATGGATTTGATGATTTTTTCAATGATTTAGGCTATTGTGATCTATGAAATTATGAAATGGATGTGGTGATGGAGATATTTAGGTATATTTTGATTGCATCCAAGTGATTTTAGAATGTATGAAGTGGATCTAGTGATTTGTAGCCATGTATGTACATTTAGATGTAGGGTATTGTGATTTTGGAAATAAGGAAATGGGTGATAAAAGCCCAGAGTATCAGGAGTCTCAGGACAGCAGCTCTGGCGATGATGGTGATGATAGTGATGATGGCGATGACGGCGATGATGGTGATGATGGGGATGGTAGCAGTGATGGTGATGATGGAAATGGTGGTGGCGGCAGTGGCGGTGCTACTGGCGGTGGCGGGGGCCGAGGCGTGTCACCTTCAAACCCACCTGCTGGTCTCCATTTTACAGGTACCAAGTGTACGTATATATGAACATGTTTTTATTATTTTGACTTATGAGTATTAATTATACTATGTGGTTCATTGCAGGGGAGACTGAGTTCACACATGCAACCCAGGACATTGACCATGGAGCACCGATGTCGCAGAGGAGAACGGTTGGACCGACGGATTACGACTCTCCACAGTTCTCTTCTAGCTCCTCCTACAGGGATTCCTCACAGTCTAGTTACCACTATCCTATACCGGAGTTGAGCATGCAGCCACCGATGAGATGGGTGTACGAATGGCAAGATCCCCATTGGTACAATATGTTACTTCAGGAGTGGCAGACGACATCGGCCTGGACGGGCCAAACTTGGCAAGACTTCAAAGCTGAGTTGCTGGTAAGGCAGGGTTTGAATGTGATGTCCACCGCGGAGTATGAAATGGCCTCGCGATGCTACCGTTGAACAATTTTTTGTGCGAGACTATTCGTATTAACAATTATTTGTACCAGAGGACTACTGAACTATTTGCATGGACATTTGTACTATGTTTGTATGTACAATTATATGTATGGATGTTTGTCTATATTTTTAGTTATTTTTTTCCTTAATTTACGCATATTTCATGGCAATTTTTGGTTCTCCATCGAACCGTTCCAAACCGGCCGGTATACCGGTCAAACCGGGCGGTTACCGCCCCAAACCGACCGGTTTGGACTGCCGCCAAAACCGGATGAAACCGGTCGGTATACCGGTAAAACCGGTCGGATACCGGTCAATTCGATCGGTTTACCGAAAGAAACCGGTTGCACGGGGGATTTGAATTCAAAATTTGAATTCAACCGGTTTCTACCGGATCCCGGTCAAACCGGTCCGGTATACCGTTACCGCCGGCCGGCGGTACGAACTACCGGACCGGTTTTGTAAACCCTGACACCAATCCGTTGCTTCTTTACTCCAGTTCCCAACAGACTTTTCCACTAGTAGACAAGATGATTTTAGTCAAATCGTTGTAAACAGAAAGAAAAAACACTGCGCCTCCAGACGTATAACTTGTGTTATACTGCATGACAAATTGACAATGACATTTTTCCCAAGACAAGTTGGTACGGGAAAGCATATTGTTCATTCAGTCACACAGCAATATTCACTGTAACAATAATAAAAAAAAACATGCGACCTTGACGTGAAAAGATAGGCACGCCAATTTTACACCTCGGTAACATGTATGAAAACCAGTTGCCTAGATGGCAAGTGCAATTCATAGCTCCATCGGAACGGCCACTTCCTGAGCGTAGCATCTTTGGAATCGCATGGTACATGGACTAGAACTGGGACTTGTCAAGGCTGTCGAAGTAGGGATGCTCCATCGCAGCGATAGCTGATATCCTGTTTGATGGATCAAGCTGAAGCATTTTCTGCAAAATGTGAATCACAAAACTATCAGCTCAATATCTTTCATTTAGGGGGGAGAAGATCAGTTAGTTTCTTGCTTAATGGGAATGGTCAAGTGAAACATCCTGATAAAGCCATTAGCATACTTATCTAGGTCTGAATCGACAATTTAGCCAATGTTTGTCAATGGCAACAGAACTAACAAACTGAAATGCAGAAAGTCAAGAAATATGCACTCAACAATCAAATCACATACAGGGTTAAGACACCAAAAGAAAATATGCAGAGAGATCCATTACAAATATGAGGAAAAAGAAAAGAGATCACTTTCAGGCTAGATAATTGAGGAGGAGGTCTCTTAAGTTGGTGGATTGACACTTTCAGCAACAGAGAACTTACTGATAGCAGGTCAATGCCTTGAGGTTCCAGTGTTGGGACAGCACGGGCCAAACTCTGGGGCTTCCACTGTGGAAACTCGTGCCAATCCCTCAAATCACTCACGCCAGGCCACTGCTCCTCAGAGGGTGTTCCCAACAACCTTTTCCAGAAACAAATTTTGGTCAATAAATAGTACAACCAAAAAGAAATCCAGACTGAGGTACAATGTCGTTTACATGTGCTGAATTGGATATTTCTTGAAAGGTAAAACAATCAAGGGTGCTAGAAGTGTCTAACATAGAAAAGTGAGTAAAATCAAACTGTCATGCAAGAACTAATTTAATCCAGCTAAGTGAGATAGTGATGGTATATATCCAACTTTGTGATCTTTTGATGGTACATATCCAAATTTCCCTTCGATTTGATGAGGGAACAATAACATCATGATCAACAGAATGACGCTATCCTAGCAACTAAGCAACGTGTTATTCATATTGTGGCACCAATATCTGAATGCTGAAGGGAAAAAAGACCTGAAAATGTGAAGCAACTGTTGCAATTCAGAGTCACCAGGAAAGAGAGCCTGTCTTCTGACCATTTCAGCTGCATTAAAAAGTATGAACACCACAATTCACAACAGGGTAAAAGTTCAGTACAAGTGTCAAATCCTTTATACGAATTATCTCTAAATTAGACCTAAGCACAACATTTCAAGCCTAACCAGAAAATGTCTTTCAATTTTTCGGTACAAGACAAGGTACTTGGTCTGTTGGGCATGAATACTCAAAAGGAGAGCAGGCATACCAAAGATACATCCAACGGACCACATATCAACACCAGTTGAGTAATGTGTTGCTCCAAGCAAAACTTCAGGAGCCCTGTACCAGAGTGTCACAATCTACACAAAAAGGAATATGAAAGAGCTTACTGAATCATGCTCATAAACTATGTTAAAATGTTAAATCTGCATCAGACCATCCAACTGCCCACATGATAACCAGTACCTCATGGGTGTAGCTTTTCATTGGCACAGTGAAAGCTCTACCTAGCCCAAGATCTGCAATCTTCAGTATGCCCTTCTCCTTGTCAACCAGCAGGTTTTGAGGCTTTAAATCCCTGTCATATTGAGCATAAATAACATTAATGAAAATGCAATGCTGCATTTGTTGATGAGCTCAGAAACATAAACCAGACAAGAGAAATCTGACCGGTGAAGGACACCATGCCCATGGCAGTGCGCAACTCCTTTGCACAACTGAAACAAAAAATTCTGGAAGAAAGTAAAGAAGGTACATTAGTCCAAAAGCAGCCAAAGGAGAATGAATTTCGAAATTGGACATCTAGTAATCATGAATTAACTACAGATTATAAAAAATAAGCAAGTAGTTAAGAGAATAAAGGTACACTGATGTATTAAATGTTACACTGATGTATTAAATGTTCCGCTAGTCAAAATATGTTCTGTGCAACCGAATGCTAATTAAGGAGAGCGGGGATCAATCTTGGTCCTCAAAAATATGAATAGGCAGCACTAAATAATTGATTCCATCTAACTCTCTTGCTATAAACTGGGAAATTTTAAACACAAATAGTCACATCACGTATACAACTTACTGCAGAACATAATCAATATGTGTCGGTTGCTATCTGTAACTACTGAACCTGGGAAAGAGTTTAAAGCACTTAGGTTCAGTGCAGAATTAAGTACAACTTGCATACACAATATCCATATCACAGTGAAAACCTTTGATTTTTACATTTGATAGACATTTATATGGCCCAATGTTTTCACCTTACAGTCCAATTAGGATTGCCCTTTTGTCAGATCTGAAAATAACACTGGTAAATGATAATGCGCATGTCTATTTTCTCTGATCACTCAATTGCTCAGATTGATTGGAGAATCAGCATAAAAGGCTTCATTTTTTCCAGTCTGATCAGAATTGTGCGGTGCTCAGAATTTTTTAAAAAATGAACAGGTTATTTGGTCCTGAATCTCCGATCACAAAGCCCTCAATATCTCAGATTGGTTGGAGAATGAATCAGTACACAAGGTATCATTTTTGCAGGTGATGGAATGGAATTGAGCAGTCAAATATAGCAGTACTAGATGAAGAAGAAGTAATCAGAATTGACATGAGTGAGTATCGTCGGTTGGTTACCTTGACGAGGTGAGGGGGGAGAGGCCTTGCGTTGGGCCCCTTGCGGTAGACGTCGAGGTACTTCTTGAGGTCGGTGTCGAGGAACTCGAAGACGAGGTAGAGGATGGGCTTGCCGTTCTTGGCGGCCTGCTCGACGGCGAGGAGGCGGACGACGTAGATGGAGTGGGAGAGGAGGTTGAGGAGGGAGATCTCGCGGAGCGCGGTGGGAGGGATGCCCTCCTCGTCCATCTCGAGGCGGGTCTTCTTGAGGGCGACGAGCTGGCCCGTGGCCTTGTCCTGCGCCTTGTACACCTTTCCGTAGGTGCCCTCGCCGACCTTCTCCAGCTTCTCGTACTTGTCCACGATGTTGATCTCCATCGCCTTACCCGGATCGCGAGAAGAGGGCGCTGCGCCGCAAAGGCAAACCCTAGCAGTGGAGGTGGATTTTGAAATTGGGGAGAGTGGGAAATGCAAACGATGGGAGGGAGGAAGAAGAAGGGGGGGAGGAGCGTGTGGGAATTGGGCCAAACGGTCGGATCGGCGGCGGCGAGCAAAAGCCCATGTGCACCGGCTCCTTGGCAACCCGTTTGGTCCTTTTGTTTTTTGTTTTGGTTTTTTTTTTCCAGAATGGATTGCAAGTTGTGTATCACAATGCTCAAACATGGCAGGCAGCAGCAATATATTGGTGAACATAAGGACTATATTTTACTACAGTCACACGCTACATGGAGAGCTGCAACAATTCTCGTTACATGGAGTAGTACTGGTACAGATTTATCTGCACTCAGCGTTTTTTTTTTAATTTTTTGTAAGGCGAAGGAGACGTCAGATGCGTGTTGTTTTGCTTTGTTTTCCTTCTGATCTAACTGCTGGCATGATTTTTAACTCCTTACTGCTGCGGTTACATACAAGAAAAATGGAGAAGCAGCTTCTGAGTTCTGAATGTACACTGCGGATGATTAGGAGAAGCAAGAAACGTTCTCTTTTCTCTACTCATAGAGGAAACTGGCACAGAGCTCTCAAAAGCAGACCCCATATGGCAATGGCATACCCATACAGTGACTGATCTTTTCCTTTGTTTTCTCATCCTCTGCAATCTTCCCGGCTCCATACAGTCACTGATCTTTTTGGACTGCGAAAGAACCATTGTTACGTGGCGTCTGTGGCTCTGTGCTTGGCTCTGTGCTTAGGGGTGGGCATTCGGGTAATTCGGGTAGTTCGGGTCGGGTAATCTGGGTACTACCCAAACTTAACCCGAAAAAACAACTACCCGAATTTTCGGGTACCCAAAATATCGGGTTTGGGTTTTCCCGAACTACCTAATATATTGCACTCTCTCTTCATATCTCCCCAACATACAACAACTCAATGATATATGGATCAAAGAAAAACTCAAATCAATATGGCATAGATCAAACAAATAAGTAAACTTATAAATAAAATGAACTAGCAACCAAATATGTTATGTTTCTTTGATGTGGAGGTAAAGATAGATTATACTTTTAGTAAAGTTCGGGTAATTCGGGAATTCGGGTACCCAGGATTAGTACCCGAATTACCCATAATAAATTCGGGTTTCTCAACTTGATACCCGAAATAGTGATCGGGTAATTCGAGTTTGGGTAGTTTGGGATCGGGTTCGGGTAATTCGGGTTCGGGGTTCGGGTTCGGGAAATTGTGCCCACCCCTATCTGTGCTTTCCTTTGGGACTTGCCACATTTTGATCTTCAAACAAGTGGAAGCCCACACCCAGCCACATCCCATACGGTTGTGCCCACAAGGCCACAAGTGGAATTTGCACAACCGTCTAACAGCAGCATCCTTACACCTACCCCCTCCGTCCCAAAATAGATGTCATTTTCGCTTCCCAAGAAAAACAGCATCTTTCAACATTAACCAATTATATATAAAATTATATTAATATTTATAATACATCATTAGTATCATTAGATAGAAATTTGAATCTATTTTTTTAACAAATTTATTAGAGATATAAATATTGCATATATTTTCCTACAAATCGAGCTAAAGTTGAGAAAGTAACACGTGCACGCATCCCATAACGTCATCTGTTATGGGACGGAGGGAGTAGTCATTAACACAAGGTATGGACACAAACGCAGGAGAATGTTGTAGATACGGAGTGGTCAACAAAATGTGCACAGTACACTTTCCCGGGGAAGTTCTCCCATTTCGGCTAGAAAAAGTGCAAAAGCTCACCACCTGAAATCAACGGTCTCCTTGGCTAGGGGGGGAGGGGGTGTGCTTAGATAGGGAGAATTGACGAAATGTGTTTAGATAGAGAAAAATTGACGAAAAAGACTACGTGCGTAGTAGTATTGGTCAGTCAACATCGCTACAGTAATCCTCGTATTAGGAGAGAGAAGAGATTGATCGAGAGGGGAACACACATTCCATTCGGCATCTTCTATGATGGATGATGGATTAATACAAAATTTATAGTCGTGGGCATCACGCATGGCATGACTCACATTCCATGACTTTCGGATGCAAGGGGAACTATATATGCATTTGCATTGTTGTTATTTCTTCACTGTATGTAAGAATTGTTGGAATTTTCGTCGGGTTGACATGCATTGCAAACAAACTACTTCCATCAATCTTTTCGATCCAGGAAAAGTGCATAGAAAAAGTTGACACCATCGCATCTAAACATGAGATCGATGCATTTGTTTTCTAGTGTAGTCCTTTGGTCACTGATATACATGGAGAAAGATGATAGAGCATGAACCTAACTAGCTAATTCTTATGTGCACAGATTAAATGTGCACAAACCAAGCTGCATCCTTGCTTCTTAATCTTCAACAAAAGGACATAAATGCAGGAGTATGTTAGTCAGCAAAAGTGCACACAATTTCCTGGAAAACTTGTCCTATTTCGGCCTGAATACAAAAAAGTGCAAAACTTCATCACCTCTGAAAATGAGACTTACTGGTCAACATCACTGTCTGCCAAACGAGATTTGGCTAACCTAGCTAGTCATACATACTAGAGGTGAGACTGACTGGAGAGGAGAGCACAAATTCTATTCGATCGACTGACTGCACAAGAAACGGCCATGTAACAGCAGGTCTTACTACATAGTTGCGATATTATGATGGGGGAAGGGATTGTTACATGAGTTCATCACCAAAAATAGTTGAGATCGAGCTGCAACAATTTTCGTTACGTAGTACTACTGTACAAATTCATCTGCACATATTACTGTATTCGGCGACAGGGTGCAGAGTAGCTAGGCTAGGAGTGCTTCTGTTTTGTTAGCCCAAGGTAGAGGCGTGTGTTGCTTTCCTTGTACTAAGGCCCCGTTTAGATTAAAAAAAGTTCCAAAAAACCACTATTCATCCAACCTTTCTCTATTCATCCCACCACTTCCTCACAGAACACTATTCATCTACAGTGTTTTTTTTGTGAACAATGTATTTTCGGGGAATCTTTCCCCAATCTAAATGGGCTATGCTAAAGTACTCCATTCACCTCATAAGAGGTAAGATCTTAAATAAATCTCAGCCATTGATTTTTAAATAAATAACACATTTTAGTAATTAATATATAGAGATAAAATAAAAAAATCTGTAATATATGTAGGCTTCCTTAACTAGTCTTCCTAATTTCCTCTACTTTCCTTCTCATGCCAAATTCCTTCCTCGAATTGGTGGACTAGAAGCAGCACACTTCTTTTTTCTTTTTTGAAAGGGAAAACTTTCCATTACTTAACCAGTCCCAAAATCATTGGTCACCACTCACCTTGCAGAGACATAATACACGCCTACACTGACAGCCTAAAACTACCAATTCATCATGTGCCACTTTGTTACAACACCTGGACATAAGTAACTTGCAAACTAATGAAGTTATTCGTAACTGCATCTTTCAGCTCGTGAAACAAATGGCCTGGAAGCAGCACACGTTCTTGGAACGGTGCTTTGCGTCCGTGGACTGCATGTTCTGCGAACATGATAGAAGAGAAAAAAAATGTGTTCAGCCTAAATCTATATGATACAAAAGGAAAAAGGAAAGTTAAATCTAACTCAATCAAATTAGATCTAATAAGAAGATATTTTCTCATATCTAAAAATATAAATACTAAATATTAAACCTATTACCTAGGAGGAGGTAATATGTTATTAAAATTTCCTTTTATAGACATTTAGAAGTACCTTAGCAAATGCCCAATCTAAATACACCCTAACTGTGGCTAGCATGATGTTTAATTCTCCGTCATAACTGTTGGTCTATACATACAAGCAAAATGGAGAGGCAGATTAATTCAGGTTGTGCACTCTGAAAGTCTGAATGTGATGGATACTGCTGATGATGATCAGGACCATGAATACAACACATTAGGAGATGCGGAGTTGAGGGTTGGACGATGGATGCATGCTGAGCAATTTGCACGTATTCCTCATTGTCATTCGGCTTGCTTCAAACCAAAACAGAGGCGATTAAAACGTGCGTGGCTCTATATATAGTGTGATTGGCAGCTGGGGCACACTGACAGAGATGGCTCAGGGAGTAGATAGGTTGGCCAGGCCGGGTGGTGCTTCTCAGCGGTTAGGTTGTTAGGCTGGCCAAATGTTTTTTGTTTCGTGGTATGCATGTTATGCTGAATCATGCATGCTGTATGAGTGACACTAGGCGCATCAAGCCAAAAAAATTGAGGTGTGCAACAGACAAAACTAAGCAGCCGCGCCTGCAGTGGTGACTAGTTGGCTGCCTGGTTATTGTATCTTCATTCTTGAGATGATGGACGGCAGGTACAAGTGCACAAGCAGAGCGGGCTCTGAGGCTGGGCCTGATTGCTAAACACTATAATGCTAATCTGCTGCTTCTGACACCTGGGGGCTCAGCCTCCGGGTTCTCTGTCACTACAGACCCCTCTGCTACGCCGACCATGTCCTGCGCAGCAGCGAGCGCGCCGAGCTGGTTCCGGCGAACATCTCGTCGAGGGCGATGAGGAGCCCCATGGCGAGCGGCGGAACACGTCGTCGCCCACCGCCTCCTTGCGGCGGACCTCGGCCACCACCGCGTCCCCGCGGGCATCGCGCACGGCGCAGGCCCGATGGCCGTAGGAGCCCTCCACCACGTACGCCGCCGCCGATGAGGCAGCAGCAGCGCCGAGGGGCGTGACGTGCGCCAGCGCCTTCTTCTTATTGGACGACGCTCTGGTGAGGCTGACGTGGCGGCGCACGGAGAGGAGCGGCCTGGGCTCGGACTCTGCGGCGTCGCCGTCGTAGATGACCCACTGCTCGGCGAGGCTGATGAGGCTGTTGATGCGGCGGATGGTGAGGAGCGGCTTGCCGGCGGCGTCCATGAGCACTACCTCGGCGCGGCGGCGGTGCCTGGAGGAGGCGTAGCAGTCGACGCGGAAGGCGAGGTTGCCCCTGGCGTCGAAGACTGTGAATCCGTCGCAGTTGAAGAGCAGCGACTTGGGCCACACCGTCAGCAGCAGAACCTCCGCCTTCTCTGACGACGACGAAGAAGAAGGAGGGTCGCCAGACGAGGCGTTGGGGTGCACCTTGGGCGCCATTTTCGTTCCTCGATCTCGTGTCGACGGTGTCGTGTGTGTTGCGTATATACTCAACACGATGGTTGGATGGATCTATCGAAGTTGCTTCCTGAATTTATAGCGGCCGGGCGGAGATGGCGCATGCGTCGCGGGACGGACGGCACCGGTGGTTTCGCGACACCCGCGCCACGCTGCCCTGCCTAATGCCTATACTATACCCAAGGGACGGCCAAATAACCAACCATTGCATGCTTATTTGCGTGTCACGGCTAATGATCTAGCGTAGTAACCTTTAAAATATAAATATACCGAAATGTTTGTCGCCATTGGCTTTTGATTCATCTTACTTAAAAAATTATATGAGTACAAAGGTATTTTAATCCTACTTATTTTTTTTTTGTACTTTCAATAAATTTTTAAACAATATGAATAGTCAACGTTGTAAAAAAAAGTTAATAACGCGATAAATCTTTTGATATAGCATATATTCTATAAACTCCAAAAATATTTATAGTTATTGTGGTTGGAAAAAAAACTCATCCTTATGCATGAAACAAATCATCAAGGAAAATATTATATATGGTATTCCGATGCCTGCAGTGCAGGCCAATTCATTCATTGCCACTATGCATTAATATTAATTTCACAGACGGATGAACTTTGTTCCTTGCCGGCAACACACCCCCCAACAGCCCACCCTTACTATTGATCTCATCTCATACACTTTGGACACATGAACATGAAAAGTGCTTCTCGATAAAACTACGGAAATGGTCGGTCGGAATGGAAAGAAAGGAGAAGGTTTGAGATAACGAGGAATGGCCTACATACCGACTAAAGTGCAGTGAAATGGTTGCCTCCAAAGCAACAGGACGGGAGGAGGAGGGGGGGGGGGGGGGGTCAACAATGACCATCTATCCATCCCCATTCCCCACGGTTGCTGCTTCTTGATCTACAGCAAGCTATTCCCCCATGTAATGCATTTTTTTATCATTTTGCTACGCACACAGATGCTATATCCATGTACATCAAAATATGTATATCGATTATTCTTCCATACTATAAGTTGTTTACTTGAGTAGTACTATAAGAAATGATATGCATATTGTTTGCTTTTTTCTTTCTTTTGTAGGAGTATGTGAAGGAGACACAGTACAGTATAGGATGCATGCATATACTCACGCACACAACATTCATCTCTATGTATCGGTATATATCCTCGCACATCTTATTTCTATGAATATCTACCGGAGAATGAACTACCTGGCATATTTTAGAATTGGAAGATTCAACACGCTGAGCATTATGTTATTGGTGGTGTTTCTCATATCTTTCAAATAAATAAAAAGGAAAGAAAATAATATCCTAAACAATTTATTTTAAGATTTCCTCCATGTATTAATCATGCAACGGGATGCTTCGATTTTGATCCTTCTCCACTACTAAAGTCTAAAATGCAACGTTGTAAGTAACCGAAATTGTAACAAAATTAAATAACATGAGAAGTGGCATGATGATATATGCGACAGTGATATACTAGTAGATATAAGTATGAGAGTCAAGAGCGACGCAGCTAGAGGAAGTCCAGATAAGAAAGGATTGCTCGTGACGGTGCCATGTGCAACTCCCTTTTATTGTCTAGTACCATTCGGAGCGCAGATTTTATTCCCTTGCAGCTTTTAATTTGGTCAAGGAACATGGATGAGCTTTCTCTCGAGTCTTTTCGCTTGCTGACGCGTGTATGGGTATGGTCTCCCATGGAAGTATGGAGCTATCTCAAACGTTAGAGTTTCCTTTGATACACTCTATTTCTTTTTCATTGTTTTATTTTACCACATCTTGATCAAACAACCATGCATGATCAAACAATCATGCATGTAGGGATGAAACGTATCCAAACAACCATGCATGTAGGGATGAAACAGATCAGATACGGACGAATATGTCTAGATACGAATATAGATATTTATTTTTTATCGGATCAGATTTGGATACGGATAATACAAAATATTTCAGATATGTATCGGATATTGATATACGTTACATATCTACAATGGATATTTCACTTTTGTCATACGAATACAGATATAGACGGATATTGATTTTCCAGTTCCGAATACAGACTGTTAAGGTCTGAGGGCCTTCGGTCCATCGGTCGAATGGTAAATATCTATACCACTTTCGTTCCTACGTGCTTGTGCCAAGACCCATCTGATCGCAGCCGGAGCAGCAAAGCGTGCCACCAGCGAGGCCATTGAGCACGCCTGGTGCCTTCGGGGAGGACTGCCCCGTGTGCCTGCAGGAATTCTACGCCGACGAGACGCTGCCATGTCTTCCACTACTACAACTGCATCTCACAGTGCCTATGCCGCAAAGCCGTCTGCCCTCTCTGGCGCCGCCAGCTGCTGCTGGTTATGCCGGACGACCACGACGTCAAGGAGGAGGAGCACCAGAACAGGGAGAGGGGTCCTCTAACGTTGAGCCCCTAACATTGAGTGGCTGACATGTGGGGCCAAGCACGTGGGACCTGCCTGTCAGCCACTCAATGGTAGAGAGGCCAACTGCAGAGGATCCCAATCCAGGAGGAGGAGGACTTGATATACTATATAGCTTGCCTGCCTTTGCTAACAAATTGGTATGATCTACAAAAATACTAATTGTGGCAAACAAAAATATCATGCACACTCTTACACATGCAAATCCACTACGTCGACCATCTGCAATAGCATCCAGCATACGGATATCATATCAGGTGTGTTGAGTTGGCCGGTGCTATGCATGCATGCTCTAGAGATCTCTACTACCTATCTTTAAGGTGTGTTTAGTTTGAGAAAGATTCCTCAAAAATACACTATAGATCCGAACTTTAAGGTGTGTTTAGTTTGAGAAAGATTCCTCAAAAATACACTATAGATCCGAAAAAACACTGTAGATGAATAGTATTACGTGAGGAGGAGAGATAGGATGAATAAGGAAAAGTTAGATGAATAGTGTTTTTTTGAAAATTTTCTAAACTAAACTCACCCTAACGACACAGTCACACGCGCTTTCTCTGGTGCATGCATACAGAAGCAATAAAGACCAGAGGATGTATGTGCTAGTACATGGGAATATGGGACAAGCAATGGAATATGGAGTATTGCAGCATGTAGACTTTGCAGGGGACAAGCTGGGAGACCCAATGCCTGCTGCCATCTGGGCAGTCACTGTATATGCCCAACACATATGTACATGCATCAACTTAGGCTCAGTTTAGGGTGTGTTTCCATGGTAGGAAAAACACTATAGCATAATAAAAACATTCTAGTATTGGTTGGGAAACGTGTTTTGTGAGGGAGGAATAGTGAAAAGTTGAAATAAATAGTGAAAAGTTAGAATGAATAGTGAATAGTTGGAAATCTAAACATAGCCTTAGATCACCCATCTTCTCAAAAAAACACTATTCATTAAACTTTTTTCTATTCATCTCATCCCTCCCACCCACAGAACACATTTCCCGGTGCGACCTACAGTGTTTTTTTTATCTACAGTGTTATACATGCCGCACATATGTCGATCGATAGATGGTCGCACGCCAATGCAAACTCAACTCACAAGCAGGCAGAGTAATCGAGCATCCGAGCTGGCAATTCCTTCCGCAGGCACACACAGCATGTAAACTTGCCCTGTTTAGATGAGTTGGTGAAAGTTGGCGAAATGTCACATCCATCCTTTTGACACTAATTAGGAGTACTAAATATAGACTAATTATAAAACTAATTACACAGATGGACTCTACATCGTAAGACGAATCTATTAAGCCTAATATGTGCCGTCATTAGTGCATTTTTAATGACGGGTTACTGTAGCACGACAGTGTCTAATGACGAATTAATTAGGCTTAATAGATTCGTCTCACGATGTGGAGTCCATCTATGTAATTAGTTTATTTTTATACCTATGTTTAATACTCCTAATTAGTGTCCAAACATTCGATGTGACAAGTTGGCAAAATAAGTTGGCGAAAGTTGGCGATCTAAACCAGGCCCAGTCGACATATGTGCGATGCGGCATGTGGGCATCTATCCGATCGAACACCCATGCATGTGGCCGCTCCAGCTGCAAGCATGCGTACTTGTATTGTTCTTTCACTTTCACACCACGAAACAGATTCATCCAAATTTCATTCCTTCTATACGTTGATTATAAACATTATACGAATATTATCCGGCCATATAGTGCGTTGCTTTTATATGCAATCCAGCGCGCACACCACAAGGGAAGGGGCATCGGTCAACGCTTAATTCATCCATCCATGAACCAAAAGCCATGCAGCTAATGAAATCTAGGCAGCTAATCGTGAAGTTGGTGATGATCGCAATCGGTTAGTGGCACCTGTTGACTCTTGATGCATGCACGATTTTATATATATAGTATAGTAATTTGCGGAACCAGCTATTAGCTACTAGTCGGAGTACTTTGTTTGACCAAATAATCACATGCATATACTCCTATGCAAGCAGCCAATAGCTAGTGCGCCGGCCTTGAATATCATGCCCGGTGCATGGATCATTTGTCATATCAAATAATCCAAGCTAGGGGGCTGCACTGTTTGTCAATGGAAAACCCACGCAGCATCCGCTACCATCATCAGGATATATATATAGGGTGAAGAAAAAAAAAACACCGTGCATATATGAGTTGTCCCTGGTGTACTAGTCAGCTAGAGCACCACAAAAGTAAGCTAGTCCAATAGCCTGAAAACGAAGACCGTTTCAGTGTACCGGCCGATCTCCAGAGCCTTCTTTATCTGAGACTAACATCTCAATTCAACACAGCAGATTTGCACATAATCTCCTTTTCCCATGGCACCGTTCTTCTCTTCATCACTACTCTTGGCAGAAGCAAAAAGAAGACACATGACTAGTAAAACGATCCATGTATTGCATTGCAGCGATTTTTGCCTTTTGTTTTGAGACAAGTGCACATGTAGTAGCTGAATGAATATGATTGGGCACACTAAAACACTAGATGTTCTGCAGCCAGCATGCTAAAATTCCTGCTGGCGCTAACAATCGATCGGGTGTATGTGTCATGTACAGTAGAGTACACTGCGTTAGATACTAGTACTACAAGTAGTGATCGATCAAATTGGCCATGGTGACATGTGAGGCAAACTAGGCCGCCGACCATGTCCTGCGCAGCAGGGAGCGCGCCGAGCTTGTCCCGGCGAACATCTCGTCGAGGGCGATGACGAGCCCCATGGCGAGCGGCGCTCCGAGACGCGGGTCAGCCACGAGGCGGAACACGTCGTCGCCCACCGCCTCCTTGCGGCGGACCTCGGCCACCACCGCGTCGCCGCGGGCGTCGCGTACGGCGCAGGCCCGATGGCCGTAGGAGCCCTCCACCACGTACGCCGCCGCCGATGAGGCAGCAGCAGAGGAGGCGAGGGGCGTGACGTGCGCCAGCGCCTTCTTCTTGGACGACCCGCGGAGGCTCACGTGGCGGCGCACGGAGAGGAGCGGCTTGGCCTTGGATTCGTCCTCTGATGTGGCGTCGCCGTCGTAGATGACCCAGTGCTCGGCGAGGCTGAGCCTCCTCCGGCGAACGGTGAGGAGCGGCTTGCCGGCGACGTCCATGAGGACGACCTCGGCGCGGCGCCTGGCGGAGGCGTAGCAGTCGACGCGGAAGGCGAGGTTGCCCTTGGCGTCGAAGACGGTGAAGCCGTCGCAGTTGAAGAGCAGCGACTTGCGCCACACCGTCAGCACCTCGGCCTCCTCGCCGGGCGGCGGTGGGGTTCTTCTGGTACTCGTGGCTCCTCCTATGGCGGCCTCTGGCGCCACAGCGTTGGGGTGCACCTTGGTCATGGCTGCTGCTGCTCTTGGAGCTTATTGCCTTATTGGGATGGATGGATTGGTTGGGAGGGAGTCTGGAGGGAGAGGTGGCGAATTTATACCGGCCGAGTTGGTTGGGTGGGTGCGTGGGCGGCGGAGAAGACGGCGAGCGATGAGAAGGTGGCATGTGCCCGCCGCCCTCTGCTCTGTTTCTGCTATGCTATGCTCTGTTTCTGCTCTGCTCTGCCGTGCGTGCCCAATTGTCGTGCCCAGGACGACGTCAGTGCATGGAGCACCAGGAAAGTTGTCAAGCTGCATCCTGCATGTGATGATCGAATATGTTTTGTACCTCTACTGGAGTCCGATTTCGATGGATGAGATTAGACGAATAGTCTCCGTGCACGAATCAGGATATTTCGCCAATTCATTATTCCTTCCTTCCTTCATAGCCAGCATAGGAATAATGCCGCATTTCGGTGCAAGAACTTATTCCTCGCCGCCCCCGCACCACACCATTATATTCCGACCAGTTAATCCTCTTCCGTCACCGAACATGCAACACAAAGTTATTCTCCATTGATAATGTCGGCGAATATATATATACAAGCAAAGAGGAAACGACTTTGAGATACGGTGCAAATGTTGACGAGAGTAAAGTTGTTGCCATCCAAATCGATAACACCATCATCTTCTTCTCAAGTGTCACATGTCCTGCTTCTAATAATTCCGTATATGCTTTTGCCTTTTCACCATCACATGCGTCATGGCTTAATGTTCCACAAGGATTTCCTTTTTGAGGTAAACATAGCGCACACATATAGTATTTTCATATGCGCACGTACCCTAACCAATATGACTGTTCATACCTTTAGAAGAGTTCACGGTACAAGAGACTAAACCAACAAATCTTTAGATAGAAATAATTAGCAAGACGGTCATCTTCTTCTTAGGCGTCACATGTACTGTCTGTACATTTTTGTATCTGCTTTTGCTTTTTCGTGACTGAATAGGTCATGTCTTAACTATGTTCCATAAACATTTCCCTTTTTTTTTGGGAAACACAGTACAAACACACATGCTTTCATACACACATGTAACCTCACATGAACGCCAACATATCCTTTACAAGATTTTACGGCTACAAAAGACACTGCACCAACAGATCTTGAGATAGAAATGGCGAGCAGAGTAAAGTTGTTGCCATCCAAAGCAACATCACGGTCATCTTCGTCCTAGGTGCCACATGTATTGCCTGTACAGTCCTATAAATGCTTTTGCTTTTTTTAAACGTATTGGTCTTGACTTATGTTCCACAAAGATTTCCTTTTTTAACTAAACATAGCGCAGACACTTATGCAACTAGAGTGCAAGCACATACCCAGGCTTTAGAAGAGTGTTTGGCTACAAGAAACTCTAGCCTTGGATATTTAGAAGAGTGATTAGCTACGAGAGACTAACTAAAGTTGTTGATATCGAAATCAACAACAGGGCCATCTTCTTTTCAGGCGTGACATTTGCTGCTTGTACAATTCCATATATGCTTTTTCGTGACCGCATAGGTCATGTCTTTATGTTTAATCATGATTTCTACTTTGTAAAACATACCATAGACACAAACACTTCCATACACACACACACACACACACGCTTTCACCAATATGACACACAAGCACATATACCCTGCCTTTAGAAGAGTTTATAGCTACAAGAGTTTGGGCGTTAAATCTTAAGATCTTATAAGAATTTTGTAGTGATATATATACTTACACTAGAGGTTAGGTCAAAAGGGGTGTGGACGTGCTAGTATAGAACCACCAGCACAACTATTTTGTCGAACAAAAAAAATCCTCCTAGCTTACATATCGGTTTTGCAATTTTTCATGCTTACATAAAATTCTGCTAAACTTGTCTACGAGACCTTTGCATAGAAAAGTATATTTCACTCTTTAGTTTATTTTTTATAATGATATGTCATGTGGGTATTATAGTCAAAATTGAATTTTTTTAGTTTGGATACTATTTTTATAATGTTAGAGGTGTGTAATTCTGGAAAATTGATGCTACCTACTTTGATCTTTTGATTTGGTTGTACTTGCACGTACGCTTCGTGACCTCGCATACTTGCAACTGCCTGTCGTCCTTAATTTCTTTGGCTACTGTTACCATCACACATATAGCAGTTTCATTATAATTCCCTCTCATCTGGCTCTCTGCTTCTCCTTCTCTTTGTTTCTTTGATCGCGCTTTAATCTGATGAACCAACAGTGCAAGCTTACACCAACCACCAAGGTTTTTTATTTTGGCTACAACTTGCTTGTACAGTATATATAGTATAAATAGTCTATCATGCATTCTTGTTCGTTGCTGATCCAGTGACCTACTGTATAGTATCAATGTTATACATATGTATAGTTTACCTATATATTGGTGGACATCCCTATTTTTCTGATGATGTGTAGCAACTGAAGACATGGCCACCAGGGCATATGCATTGCACGTAGAAGAAAAGTGCTTTGGTCTACAATGATGAGCTAGTGGTCGTCGTTTCTTCAGTTACGTTACTATAGTATTATATCTGGATATGGGTGCATGTTGAATATTATCCGGTATGTGTAAAGAATGTTTGAGCAAACGGGCCGGGCATAGAAAGTCTCTTGCTAGCGTAAGTCCTACGATTCAGATAAGAGTATAATACTGTTCCAATGATAAATCTTGGAGACAGCAGTCTGATGCTGCTCATCATGGGCACTTTTGCTTGGAACAAATTTTGGTTGAACTCTGGTGAAACTATGCCAAAGTTATTTTTTGGCAAATGGTTGGAATTCATTACAAACATCTGCTTACAAGCTCCAAAGATTTGTAAAACAAAATTTACATCTGTTACAAGCTCCAAACATTTGTAAAACAAAATTTAAATCTGTTTACAAGCTCCAAAGATTTGTAAAACAAAATTTTGAGCACGCCATTTCCTTACTACTGGAGATCAGATTTTTTTTTTTTTGAGACGCTACTGGAGAGAATTGGGACTGTGTGCTCTACGCCCATGCAAAATCTGAAGTTGTAATAAGGCCAGGGCATGCATCTTCCCCGCACAGCACTTCAGCTTCAGACTTGGGAGCTCTCGGTACTAGATCTGCATTCGTATAAACAACAAGAAGATAGATGCATATGTATCGGTGAATCGAGGCAGGCCGGGGTGGCTACACATTTCCAAGCGCGCGCGTTAGATATCGATCCGATGATCCTAGCTGCCGATTCAATAATAAATCTTGCTCCGATGCATGCATCTTTCGATCCATTAATCCCACTCCCAAGCCGGTGCATGCATGCACTACGTACCTCTCTGATATACCACAGATGATCGATTTACGTTAAGTCAACATGCTCAACCTGTGTTGGATCCCTTGAAGGAGCAAGCAAGCATTCTTTAATCTCTTGTTTGCAATCAAGCAGTGAACAGCAGATTAGCACTGATCACACATGACGAACCTGCTGATACCTAGGAAATTAATAGAAGATGATCGAACACCCACATGCAGGACAAGCAACAAACAAGCACGCGGCATTCTGTAAAATTGGCAGGGAATGATCGCGAGCTGTTGTGTCCCTGTCGCAGCACAAAGTCATCCAAACAGGGATGTGTGTATGTGGCCATTCCAGAACTAAAGATACTGCTTCCGCTGTGCACCACTCACTATCGATCGTCGCCACAAGTATATAATTGGGGAGGGGCTAATTAAGCTAGCACTTGCTGGCGCTGCTCGCATCAGTGTAGGAGCGAGCCATGTACATGTGATGGTACCTTTTTTTTTTTGTTTTGCAAATAGCTAGATTATAGCGCACCACAAGGAGGAATAGAAACTTTGGAGCATCTATCCTATCAAGCAGGAATAGACAAAATCCTTTAGAGCATCCAAGAGTGTGAACTAAACTTTTTTTTTTTGAACGAACGAGTGCTAACTAAACTAGGGACCTAACAAATTTTATCCAGATAATTATTGTTTATCGCACGCATGCATGCATCCTGTTACTGATCGATTGCTGCTGGCTGTTGACTTGTTGAATTGGTGTAACATCGTGTGGTTCAGATTGAAGTTTTCATAGTTTCCATGAGAAGTTGGTTTCCACTAGATATGTCCCCATATACTAATTACATCGCATAACCCTTTAATTTGCTTTTGTTTGACCAAACAACCCCATGCACCCAATGCAACTATAGTGCGTGCTTCTCGTATATATGTGTCATCATATCAAATCCATGCATGCCACGATGATTCGATGGAAACCGACGCGGAATGCACTACACGACTTGGATAATATAATGTCTGCTCAACTTATCTGCTCAACAAATTAAGTGTTGTGCATACTGATCGAAGCTTTCCGGTCACGCAGGGTATGCCAGTGCGCTGAACTCTGACAGCAGCTTGCCTTCGTTTATTTCTTGCACAGTGAGTGTTGCATCATATCCTATTTGCCTTTGCTGCATGCGACCGCAAAGTCAAGCTGCTAAATTGAACTCTTTTTTTTTTTTGGGGGGTCAACGCCTTCTTTATCGCACTCTGCTCATCATTCCCTATCGCTTTTTATCGCACTATGGTGGCAGACTCCATGTTTTTTTTGAGATACAGACTCCATATTTGGTGGGCTGCAATGCATGCTTACATGGCCCAGTAGCATCTCTCTGGTTAGCAGCCCAAAACAGCAAAAGCTGCCAGGCCCAGTTCACTCCCTAGCAGCAGCTTTCCTCTCCGGCTCCGTCGCCCTCCCCCCCTCCCCTCCGTCGAGGCTGCCGCGAATGCTGCGGAGTTCCATTTCCTCCGTGCTGTGCTCGCGTGCCGTCCTCCCGCTCGCTCCGCCTCGTCGCTTCCTTGGCCGCCTGCCGCACCCGCGCGCTGTCTCCTCCTCTTCCTCTTCCTCTTCCCCGCTTCAGCCGCCGCCGCCGCCGGGGATGGAGGTCTCCTACAAGTTCGGACCCTACATGATCGACGCCAGGGAGGTCTTCCACGCCACGCCCCTCTCCTACGCCATGGTCAACCTCCGCCCGCTCCTCCCTGGTAATATTCCCTCCCTGGGCGCCCTCCACTTTTTTCCCCACCTTCGCCTTTTGTGATGCTTGCTTCGTTGCTGTAGCCTTTACGAGTTGAAACATCAGCCGTCGCGACTCGCGAGAGCACGGGGGGAATCCGGATTTTGTTGCAGAAATGTGGCTGATGAATGCTGCAATTTGTCAAATATTGCGTCCAAAATGCTAAATAAAATTTGTGCATACGGAACCATAGCTCTCCCTAAAATAAATATTCAGCCAGGCTCCAGTGTACCACACGACCATTAGTGATAGTGTCTATAGGCAAGGATTGTGGGCAATGCCTTCTGGTTTGGCTGGGAATTTGAACTAAGCTCCCTGCAATCTGATGGTACCTGAGCCAATCTGACTACTTACTGGTGCTTCTCTTGTGGGCATTGCATTCAAGCTTTGTTTTTTTATTCTAATAATCACCCCCACCACATTGCATTTCATTTTACAAGATTTTGTTTTGCAGATTTTTCTTTAACCACATAATCTTTCATATGCAGGTCATATCCTTTTGTTTCAGCAAAGCGGCATCTGTGCTTTCTTGGAAGTTAGATTTGGGCAGTTGTGCAGTCTTACCACTTGCATTCCTGTGCTACTTGTTTCTCTAAAGATCACTGATTTGACTTGCTTGAATTGTTGTCTTCTGCTTCAGTAAACTTCATAAAGAGGGCTCTGAAACATTCAGCAGTGACATTTTCGTCAAACCTTTGCATTGATTCAATATTTTTTGGGCCTGATTATCAAGTCTGTCTAGAGGATCAAGTTAGCTTTTAGTATTTATTTAGTACAAGATTATCTGTATTTCATTGAGCCATTGACTTCATATTTTGTTGATCTTCTCATAGAGACCGTCTGCAATTTTGTGCCATGATATTCTTTTTCTTTCAGCATGCAATAATCCACTTGAGGCACAACTGTATGTCTGCAACTCCAGTTGACTTTATTGGAGAAAAAGGTTACCTGACTTTGCTACTGGAGTTGTGAATCAATTTTCATGGTGTTTTCGTTTGATGCAAAGCTGCGATAACTCATAACCCCACCTGAATAAATTTATTTGGCTTAAAGTTTGATACATCACACACAGAGAAGATGTGTTATTCTATATGCATATTTTTTTCCTTGACAATACATACATGTTCTTGTTTGCCCAAAGCGTGAAGTGAAAAGATTCGCTGATCTAAGCTCTGATGAGACAAGTGACTTATGGATTACTGCAAAGGAAGTCGGTGTACGTCTTGAGCAGTACCATAAAGCATCTTCACTTACCTTTGCTATTCAGGTGAGGTACTGAGGTCTATGGTTTAATTTTATTGCATGATTTCGTCCTCTCAGTTGTCAGTACTCAGTACTCAATATTCTAAATTTGTGCAGTATAAAAGGAATGCCCTATTTGGATATCTAAACTGTGAGAATGGTGAACCTGGAAAGTATCATATAGGAGTATATATTTATACTATGCCATACATGCTATGCTAACTTCGTTTTTCTCTTTTTCTATTCATACCTTTGGTTACCTTGTTATGGACCTTTTTTTCGTTAGATTCTATGAATGAAGAACATGAAGATGCTTATTAACAAGCCATATTACCTATCAGGACGGTCCTCAAGCTGGCCAAACAGTTCCACATGTCCACATTCATGTCATCCCGAGGAAGAAAGGAGATTTTGAGAAAAATGATGAAATATATGATGCGGTATATGGCATAGTTTTCATCAATTTGGTTACTTTCTTGTGACATGTGATAAAAAAAACTTACTGCTTTCCTTGATATAATAGATTGATGTGAAAGAGAAGGAATTGAAAGAGAAGCTTGACCTGGACATTGAGAGGAAAGATAGAAGCATGGAAGAAATGGCTCATGAGGCTAATGAGTACCGTGCTCTTTTCTCCTAGAATTACAACTAGCGTAGGAGTTAGTTTATAGTTGAGCTAACTGTTTGCCATAAATAAGGCTGTCTACTTCTTGTTATTCACTGTCACATTTCACTGACATTGTGAGGTGTCCACTGGTGTGAACTAGAATTGTGGTATGTCCTGTAAGATGGAGAAGTAGTCACATCTTGGAAGGATTGCATTCTTACTGGCAAACCTTTAAGATTAGAAATTACTTTGTGTACTAAGGAGCATCAATTGGTGTTCGAATTATATCTTTACTTCAAAACTTTCATATCTAAATATAAGAGAGGAGATACCATTTTCTGTTATCAATTTTTGGCAGCCATTAGTGATCGGCTGTAGACTATGACTTAACTCACAAATACTATGGCCATTTGCTATTTTGGCTCAATCATTTTCTGAAGCCAGTATGATACCCAAAAAGAAAAGGTTCAAGCAGAAGATTTTGTGGCCCTTAGAATCATTTAACCGTTGTACTTCATGTCTATAGTTTCAATTTAGACACTGACATTTAATTGAGGTTCAAAAGCAATGCAGTAGCCTTTCAGTGAAAATTTCTGTCAAACTGATCAAAAGCAATGCAGACCCTTCAAACTGTTAAAAAGCAGTGCTCTGTTCTTTCTACTTCAGGAAGTATATTGATATTGTGTAGTTAGATCTGTACAGTAAATCCTTCCACTGAAAATTTCTGTCTTCAACATAAAGTCTGAACAGCTTAAATTACATAGCTGACAGTTTAACCAGTTATACTGTTAAACAAAATAGATTAGTACAGAAAGGTTTGTGCAGTTATTTTGCGGTGAGCTGAAGTTTTATTCCTAGTGCCGAATATCCCCTATGTTTGTGCTTTGGAGAATCTTGGCTGGCAGTGTTCTTTTCACTGAATAAGTCGCTTAGTAGCATGGTGCTTCTGTATTTTCTATGGTTGTCCAAACATCAAAAGTTAAGCTCATTCGTGAAGGCAAGAATTCTGAGTTCTGACGATCTCAGACTGACTTGGTTAAAGTTTATTCCATGACACCGTGCTGATGGTTCTGATTGTAAGTTGATAACCCAAATGTTCTGGTTGAAAAGCATGCTGATTGTTTCCGCTTTGTATCTTTTCTTAGCATAAAAAAAAACATCAAACAAGATTTCCACGGTTATTTTTTTGTTGACTTTTCATGATTACATTTTTGTGAGTAGATATATAGATAACGGCCATTGATTCCAATTGATGTGATAATAATGTAAAGAGGGCACTGGCTTTTCTTAGTCTTAACACTTGGGCTTGCTTTACCCATAGGTGAAGACATCTCTTGTAAATGGTTAAATCTTGCATCTTGAACTTGATTAACTTTAGTCGTTATCATTATTTTTTATATGCCATCTGCTTGATATCAGGATCACTTTGTTCCCACGGGATACCCCTAGGCCCTAGCTGGAGCCCATTGTCCATACACGGCACGACAGAATGCCCTGGACTGAATAACTGTGACCATTGTGTTTGCCAGTGACCTGAAAACTACATTCTGAGAAGCTTGCAGCTCCCTTAGTTTACGATCAAAGTGCACATGATGCAAGCTGTGGTTTGGTTATGATTTGGAGGAAATTAGTACGTTCGTGGCTGTTTCTCTTTGCAGCTTGCTGGGGCAGTTGGTACGCCGTTATCTCAGGACATTGCCGCTGTACTAGGCAACAGGCAATTCCTGGTTACTGGTGCGCTTGCCCTGGAGTGCTTGACATGCTTTGTCCGCAAGTGGCTGTTTCTGTGGTGGGAATCGAGGCTAATTGTTCAGTGGCGTTGTTGAAAATGATCCTGGTTTCTAGAACCAGAGTACCCTCTGAGATTGGCAAGAATTTTAGTGATTCAGGTATCCACTTGGCACTAGAAAATGCATGCCATTTTCTCCTGTCCTCTGCAACCTGAGGTCACATTATGCGTACCTGCATTAATTAAACCAGAAGCTTCTATACATTTGGTTTTCTTCAAGATAACTTTTCAGCGACGCAAAACGGGTTAGGGAGGATTCGCTTCGTTGATATGATCCAGCTACAAGCCTAGAGCTACGGTTTACACTGTCTTTGATGTCTCACTACGCCTCTACTGCGAAGAACACACCATCGGCGTGTAGGGTCTGTGGCAGATCCTGTCCATGACAACGACGATAGCCATGATGGTCGCCACGTCGACTCCCGGCCGGACAACGAGGCTGAACACGTCATCACTGAGCGTCGCCACCGGCCTGGACGCCACGCCGGCGTTCTTCCTCGCTATCCGCGCCGCCTCTTTGCCGTCGCTGCCACGTCGGATCTTGCAGCTTCTCCTGGAGAAGGACCCCTCGATCCAGTAGGCCGGAGCGCTTGCCACCTCTGGGTGTTTACAGCCAAGGCCAGATGACGACGATGATGCTCTTGCTGCTGATGATGACATGTGGACCACTGCTTCGTCGCTGCTCTGCAGAGCTGAACACTTGCTCATCGTGAAGACTTGCTGCTGTGACGTTGGAGACGGCTTCTTCTCGAGGGTGTCTTCTGTTGCGGTGTAACAGTTCCAGCGGTCGTGCAGACTCAGAAGCTGTTTAACAATGCAAAATAAATAATTATTAATTACCTTGGCAAATAGCTGTGGTTTAGTAAAAAAACTAACTGCGGAAAGGAAATTAAAGGCCGGTTTAGGATCATGCTTATGCTTTCCGTGTTGCAAGTTCCAAAGAAAAGGTTTTTATTAGAGTCGACAACAGAATAAGACCTTGTATATCAGTACATGATTCATTTTCCTTATGAAATAAGCATTTTTGTTTGCTTGTTTTTTGTAGGCGAATGCATTCATTTTCCTACTTGGTGCCCCCCTAAATCTTCTTTCAAGTCACCAAATCTTTGAATTAATCTGGACGTACTACTTAACAAAATTAAGCGTAAATGCATTTCATCTGACGGGCCACTTAGGGCGCAGTCATTTTCCAGGAGGGAAAATCAATAAAGCAGAAAACAAAATGTAAAGTTGACATTTTTGGTGGACCACTGCATGTTGGATATAAATAATTTTTTTGATCCAGTCTTCTATCAAGCTTTTAAGGATTGCTAAAGAAAAATTCCATACTTTAGCTATTACTTTATATTTGCTTCCAAGAAATTAACTGGCAAGAAAGAAAAGAACACCGGAAAGAACAACCTCAAGAACAACAATAAAAGTCACTTGCTCTACATATGTAGCGGTTCTTGTTTTGATATCTTAATCAAGCTAAGAAACGTACTGCTGATTCCTTAATAAAATTTGCTACTACTTGTCATATTGCTTCCAAGAAATTAATTGACAAGCAAGAAAAGAATACAGGAAAGGGTAGCATAAAGTCACTTGCTCTGTGTAGTAATATCTTGATCAAAGGCTAAGAAACGTACTACTGATTCCTTAATTAAACATTTAAACTTGAGTAAAATGCATTTATATCCTAAACAAGCAGAGAGTCATTTGCTGCCCCTAGATAGATGATGCCAATTAATTAACAAGTAATCAGGTTACCTGAGGCCTGAGGGAGAGGAGCGGCGTGCCCTGCCCATCCATGAGCAGCAGCTCGCCGGCGCAGAGCTTCCGGCGGCGCGAGTAATTGTCGACGCGGAACGCCAGCCTGCCGGCGTCGTCGTAGACGCAGAAGCCATCGGTGCCCTGGAACCCCATGCTCGACCTCTTCCACACCGTGTACACCGCTGCTCGGCGATCCGATGATGCCTCCGGCGCCGCGCGGTGAGCACGGCCAGCAGCGTCCGAAGGGTGTATCCTATTGCTCATGATTTCCCGGGTGCGAGAAGGAAGCGGATGGATGGACAGGTAGGAAATGCAAAGGTTAGGAGGCGGTACGTGTGATCGGCAGAAATTAAAGGAGTCAGCAGAGGAGCAGGGGAGTACAGTTTTGACGTGAGGGAGCAGGCCAGGCAGACGTCTGAAGAAACTCTGAAATAAAGCTGGTGTGGGTGTGGCACACGCTCTCAAACCGAGTCAGAATCCGTGGCTTTCACCAATTTATTTTCATGGCGTACGTGCACGGATGCTTGTTGAAATGAATCTTTGCTTGCTTGGATGCCCACCACCTTAGCTTGCATTTGCATTGCATGCCGGATAACGCATCTAGTATCTGAGAATGACTGCAACGGTCGTCGGAGTACGACTCTGCCCTCCGTCTTCAAATACCTGTTTTCTTTTTACGGTTTAAGACACAAACGATATTTGTACGGGACCATTCATTCTGTAGTGATCGTCTACGCGCGTCGTGCATGTCAGCATGTCTATCACCTTGTGGTAGCCTCGAGAAAGAGAAACCTGACTGAAACTAAAACTATCACTACTAACGACACGCGGTGTGCACGTGTATACCATTTCACAATCTCAGAATAGGATTTGACAGAAATACAAATAATTCATTGACGACAGCCGACATTTTTGGAAAATAATTGCAAAAAAAAAAAAGAAGAAGAAGAAGAAAGAAGAGAGGACGCAGTCGCAAGCTACGACAGCTTTCAGGTACTCATATGCATCTTAATTTCTTCAGGTATAACACGCATAGAGGATTAATTTAGATGTTTTCAAGTCCCTCCAATTCTTGTTGTTGACCAATCCTTTTATGTGATTAACATAACAACCGCATTGCTCGGTCATCAATCATAGTGTGTAGAGGACGACAGTCTAAGGCTTGCGTGCTACCTGGTGCGCCATGAAAATATCAAATGTTTCTCCCGCTGCGGCAGAGCAGGCCCTTGGTTTCAACGAAAAGCCCCGGTGCTCATGAATTTCATAGATGCAGTTGTATCGTATATGTTTTGCTGAGCTCTGCCGCTGACACACTATTCTTCGCCTCTTTGAAATGGAAGTGTGCTACATGCTGTGGCCATCAAAACTGGTACCATCACAAGTCTCAACTCTGAACATTCAGACATGAACTCATTTCTGTAAGCATCACATGCATGATAATGTATACTGACTAATAATTCTTTATTGATGGATTACTGTGGTTCTTCACGAATGCGAGTGCAGCAAGAAATGGAAACCGAATAATGTATTTGAGTTTCTTTTCTTCCCTTTCGATGTCCCTCAAATAATCGGTTGTATGGAGTGTCAGAATTGGACGGCCTTTCCACCTTTCGGCATCAGCAGCAAATTTTGCCTCCAAAACTTCCCGCATGCGTTGCCCATGGAAGACGGATATGCAAAGCTTCGAGGCAAGAACCGATTCCATGGCAGATTCGTCTTCGTGTCCAGCACGAGCTCAGGCAGCACACCTCCGTCGATATCCTCATCGCTCATGGCTTTGCCGATGCTGGGGCCACCGGTCCTCTTCCTTTCTTTATCGGATCGATCTGCAGGTAAATGGAGAGCCTGAGCGGGGCGGTGCTTCGCGCTCCCGGTCAGGGCCGAAGACGGCGGCAATCGGCGTAAGTCGAAGCGCTGGAGTAGGAGCCGACGCCGAGGGGGCACATTGCAGAGGATTTATCCAGAAAAGGGGGTTGTTTGTAAATATTAGGATCATGACTATTAATCGTGATCCAAATTAAAGGGTTTTATGTAAATATTTAGGGTCGTGATTATTAGTCGTGATCCAATCCAGGGACCTTATTGACAAAACTCCGGCCGGCGCCATGGCATCCGGCGAGGTCTGCGGCGCCGCCGCCGACCTCCGCTGATCTGCTGCCAGCGTTCCGCCTCTCGCCTCCGTCAGATTAACACGCTCCGCACTCCCTCAGGTCGCTCAAGCGAACCTCCGCTCAAGGCCCCAGCTTTTCCATGGCAACCGCGGTCGCAGGGTGCCGTGCCGTGGTCGGGGGAGGAGATGAAGACGCGCTCGATCAGGCTACCCTTTTCCTCCTGTCAGTTCCCCTCACGGTCACGGGCGGTTGGTTCCGCTCCTCGTCTCCCCGAGACAACCGGCTGGTAGCGGATTCCATCTCCACGTTCAGGTATTCTGAACCCTACAACTCTGCCTAAGCTCCTGCTGCTCAGAGCCTCAAGACATCTCCTTGATGCAATAGCCTCAAGACATCTCCTTGATGCAATCATATCTGCGTTTGGGTTTGCTCTGCGCCGCCCTAGGAATGACACTTCGTACAATGAAGAAAAGGAGTGTGCAATTTGATTTGATGTATCAATGAAAAATGGCACTATCACAATTCTCAGCAACCTGAACATGGTGTGCTCTTTTTGCAGTACACTTCCATATTGCCTACCTTAATGAGAATGTGTAAATCTTCAGAGATGCAGTGCAACACCCAGAGAGGAAAATCAAGTGAGCGTTCCTGTTTCTTCGCCATCTGTACTGCCAAATTTTGATTATATTATTTTTCAGGTTGCTCTTTTAGGACTCAGCAGCACACATTGGTCACTTTCGTCCTTTTCATTGTCCTTGAGTCCTTGTCATTCATACTACTTATTTCACAAGTTGCATCTAGGTGTAAACTATTAACAATTTACATTGATACTGCCCTACAACTACAAGAACAATGGATAGCAGCTCATGCCAGAGTTGGTAGCCAGCTGATTCGTGGAACCACATCAGAGAGTAACAAACATAGCAAAGTTGCAACAAGGACAACAGGTACAGCTGCCTATTGCGACCGACACCATTCTTTTTGCCTTGCCTTTCTGTTTGTTCCTAGGCAAATTGTGATAGGAGCATCTTTCTTCTGAGCATAGGACCCCCAGGAACTTTCCCTAAAAGATTCTGGTTAAATTGCAGAATTGCGATAGAGAGCATCTTTCGTCTGACTCTTGCAGAATTGCAGTCTGTATTTCAATTGCAAATGCCAGATTCTGGTTAAATTCTGAATTCTCATCTTTTGAATTAAAAGAGTTAGAACTTGTTACATGTTGGCTCCAGTCAATGGAAATCTGCAGTTAGCAACTACAACTTCGAGCTACCTGTTAATTTACTGCCTCAATTACTCATTTCCCCTGCAGCATCCAACTTCTTGATTTCAAACAGGCCTTCGGCACCATGAACTATGCAGCAGAACACATCAATGGTTTATATGGTTTCTGGCATATACGGTCCATAATGACGACGAAAGCCATGATCATTGTGCAATCGGCATTTGGCATGACGGTAAGGTTGAACACGTCTTCACCTAGCGTAACTGACTCGGACGTTGATCTTGCCTTTTTCGTTGTTATCCGGGCCACCACCTCACCGTTGCTATTTCGGATCTTGCAGCTCCTCCTCCAGAAGCTTCCTTGTACCCTAAAGTTTGGAACATGGACATCATGAGCTGATGAGGTGGTACATTCTGATCCTACCATAAACACTTCTGCTTCGTCAGTGCTATTGACAACTGATGAGCATTTCCTCATGGAGAAGAGGTGTTGCCGCCTGGAAGAGCTCTTGTCACCGGCTTCTTCTGATGCTCCGTAACAATTCCATTGGTCGCGCATGCTGAGAATCTGTCATAGCAATAGCATAGGGAAAGTGTCATTGGTAGTAACAAAGTTGTTTTGCTTGGTCAAAACTGGTGGGCCAAGAGAAAGTAACCAGGGGAGATAATACTGATGCTTTTACTGTGTTTATTTTGGTTTGCAGCCATTGTCCTATATGTTGCAAATGACAGGTGGAAGCCTGTAACATGTATTCCAAAGCATGAAGAAAACAACTATGGGCAAAAGCCATAACTGACGAAACAAAGCATTTTGTTTGTTTGGAAGCTTGCTTTTGGTTTTTTTGGTGTTTTTCTGGTACATTCCTTTGTTGGCTGCATTATCTGTTGGCTCTTGCAGGGGCAGTTGCATTTTGCGGAGGGCTATGAAATCTTTGAACTTGAAACCAAGAAAAATAGGTAGCTATATATGTTTGCAAGATATAATGTTTAGTTTTTTAGTGGCTCTGGATTGAATTGCGTGATCGAAAAAGAAAGGAACATGCTGTTAGATATCTTTATCGACCTAACAAGAAAGAAAGGAACACGGTAGCTATGTATATGTTTCTTCTCGGGATTCAGTACAGTACGTACAAGATGATGGAGCCAAAACTAATGAGGATTTCAGCAATCACTAATAATGACAAAATCAATTCCAATTCTATTGGTCATCAGGTAAGCAAGGCATGAATGACCACCAACTTATTACCTGTGGACGGAGGGCCAGCAGGGGCGCGCCATGGCCGTCCATGAGCAGCAGCTCGCCGGCGAAGAGCTTGCGGCGGCGGGAGTAGTTGTCGACGCGGAAGGCGAGGGCGCCGTCGGCGTCGTAGACGGAGAAGCCGTCGGTGCCCTGGAAGCCCATGCTGGACCTCTTCCACACCGTGTACACCGCCGGCGGCGGCTGTCGTAGATGGTCATCTGCCGCGGCGGGGCAGCTGACGTGGACGGCGTCGGAAGGGTGTACCCGCGTGGTGGCGGCGGCGACGACGATGTTGGTGCTGGATCGCGGAGGAGGCACTGGGTGCATCGTCTCACTGCTCCTGCTCTGCTGTTGCCTGATGAACAAGGACGACGACGGCAACAACAATGCTGCATCGTCCTCTGAGGCTCTGCTTATTATATATATACTGCTACTCCGTACTCATCAGGCTGACGTATGTTCATTGTTCAATCCGGCCAACCCAATCACAATGAGCTGCTGGTCACTTGGTCAGCATGCATGCCGTACGATGGACGCTTGATGGCCCTTTTTTCTCTCTCTCGTGGATGCTGGAATGATCCATCAGCAGTTTGTGACTGACTGCTTAGTGTGGAGCTGAGCTGAATGAAATTAAACATTTATGCCATTTCTGCAAGCTTTTTCGTTTGTTCGCGCGTCATGAGACCTGCTTTATGCCCCGGCCGGCCTGCTCAGTGCGTGACGGATGGCCATTAGCAATTCATATGACAATCCGTCCACACTTGTTGTAGCGTTTTCTTACGTCGTTTCTTCAACCAATGAAATTAATAAGGGGCATACACGTTAATTAAAACAGAAAAACATGGATACATTTTTAAACAGCCGATTCATAAAATGGCACTAGCTAGGGAAAAGACGACAGAGACCCTTGAGACACGAAATAATGCCCATCCTCGATCAAGACATGCATGCATGCGCTGTGTTTTTCTGTCAGGTCAATAAGATATGCATGATTAATCCTGGATCAAGCATATTACAGTATGATTAGTGACCCTAGAAACAACGCAAACACCAAACTGTTTATCAGCAATTGATGAAAAGATTAGGTTAGATTCTTAGCCAGAATTCCGATTACCCACTCACACTCTAGCTTTCATACTCTGATCCTCATCATCGTCCACAATAATCTATTGGTGGTAGAGTTTATGGTGGGTTTGTTGTCCTTGCTTATTATGAGTCGAACCAAGGATGGCGTGCGTGAAGGACGAATAATAAGCATGTAAATTTGCAAGTTGCTCTTTAGTTTTAAATGACAATCTCCTGCAAGTTGTACCAATTATATATATATTGATGCTGCTTATATCACTCAATAATGTGCATCTTTTGTTGGTCTATTTATGGATTGAGCAATGTTATTTGAAAAAAATGAAATTTATTGTATGGAAAAGTACCCAGCTTTTCTATGTGCATTTTTATATGTTTGTGTAACTTAGGGTTTTTTTGTGATCCAACAACGACAAGCTACATGCTAACTAGCTTGTGAATGTTTGGTGCATCCATGTGAGATCAAACTAATTTGAGTGCATGACAGACAGAGACGATGTGAATGTTTGATGACAAGGCTACAAGATCATTCATCGTGGTTTTAGAATGTTTGCAGCTTGTACATCCATTTCAACGCCGCCCCGTAATTGGCTACCCTACCCGAAGCAACAAAAAGCTGTACGTGCTCAATTAACTTAACCTAGGGTGTGGGATGATCCAATTGCAGGTAGATATGCATACATCAACTGATCTTCAGTCGAGGACTACCTATTGATTGCACCTACACGTCTGCAAAAAGTGATTTAATTAGGACATACTATAGTATAATTGAGCACTTGCTTCCTGCTGGTTAGGGCCTTACTTACCTGACGACGCAGGCAACTTCGCATGTTCAGTCACGTCGACCTGGCGTCACATCTGAAGTTTCCTTGTGCTTAATGGATCACTATAGTGGAGGCCGTAACGGTACGGAGAAATTAAACAAAGTGGAATAAGTCGACCAGGACTCGAACTTGAGGTCTCTATCTAATATTCATACTCACCAACAATTCGATTGAAGTTTTTTTGTTGTCTTACACAATTGTTACATTCTAGTAGTTCCTTCTCTGGCTGAGCTTACGTTTTGTTTATTTTTGCTGAGTAATTTTGTGCTAATCTCTTTGCCGTTAGATAGGATTTAATTTGCCTGGCACAAATCATTTAGCAACATATGTTGCTTAATTTGTGCAGTTATACATATAGCCGATATGAAAAAACTATCTTAAAAATATGAAAAGACTGTTTGCATTGTGAATACAAGACAAATGTGTAGTTGTAACATTACCTAAACTTTGTCCTCCTCCTTGATTCTTCTAATATTTTTCTCGTACAAAGTTCTCTCATGCACTGTATGTGATATGCTCTTTCGGCAATATATGCCAAATATCTTGTGAATGTTTTTTATTTATTTGGACAGCAGCAGAGCTTAACAGATGAAATAGGGACGAGGACTACTAATTGGGTTCATCTTCAGGCTTCAGCTAGTGTGAACACAACTGGTTAACTGGACCAAAGTTATCCTTTATCAGCAAACTTCTCCTTTTCAGTATTGAATAAGAATTCTTTTCATCTGAAATGCTGTTTCCAGGTGGAAACCACTAGCATAATCCTGCTGTGACATGTGAATAATTGGTTATAACTGACAAAGTTGCAACTCATACAGTTGATTCTCAAGTTGCATTCCTCAAATTGATGTTACATTTAGTCCAAAGTTTCCTCCTCATGAAACCAAAATCACTAGTGCCTACAAGTTCTATATCTAAATTGGAAAAAGTTAGATCTTAGTCAATTGTAGCCAGTTTACAGCTGTGTTTTGCTGGCTATATTTTCTATCTTTCTTTGGTAAATCACTGCGCTCTATTTGCTTCAGTGATCATGCATAGTAGTCAGAAAGGATCGGACTCCGTCACAACAGACTATGAGGAGCAGATCATGGGTGTATATGGCCTCCAACAGATGCGGTCCAGAACAACGATGAAAGCCATGATCATCGTGCAATCCACGTTCGGCTCAACCACAAGACTGAACACGTCGTCACCAAGCGTCAAAGAACTCGATGCTGCTTCAGCTTTCTTCCTCATTATCCTGGCCACCTTCTTGCCGTCACTGCTGCGGATCTTGCAGCTTCTTCTCCTGAAGCAGCCCTCGATCCAGAAGCTGGATCCATGGCCAGTATGGTCTGATGCAGTGCTACATCCTGACATGGACACTTCTGCTTCATGATCTTTTAGCAAAACCGAGCACTTTCTCATAGAGAACACTTGGTGTGATCTTGTCCTCTTTCCTTGAACTTGTTCGGATGCTGTGTAGCAATTCCATTGGTCGTGCATGCTGAAAATCTGTTTAAACAAATTGTAACTTTTTTTTAGCTTTAACTTGGCCCAACTAGTACTAGTGAACATTAACAAAAATAAACTAGTACTACAGTGAATTTGCTGGCCCACGAGAGATCAATAATACTTGCGTTCTGCTGTACATTCATATGTAACTAGGGGGGGGGGGGGTAGCTCCAGTAAAAGAAAGAAATGAACTAGCGATAGATGAACGAACGCTTAACTTTGAATTTAGCTCTGCACTGGATTTAGCTCAGACTATGATAAGATTGAGGCATACAGGATAGAATGCAAATTTAAGCATATCGTGTCAGTCCTGAGCATTTTTTAATTTTTCTTGATGCCTTGATGGATTACCAGATGTCTGCACCAGGGAAAAAATATTCGGTGGTCACCGGTAAAAGCGAAATTTCGGTGATCACTGTAGCATTTTTATTTTTAAAAATAATTAAATTTGCACTAAAAAACAAAAAATAATTGCATACCGGTAATCTTCACTCATTTAGCTACTTACCGGTAACAGCGATATTTCGGAAATTTCGCCGAAATTTCGTCGAAATTTTTTTCCCTGGTCTGCACTCTGCAGGGGTGGTGATACGCTGGTACTAGACAGAGAGGCTATAAAAATTAGTGCATCCTATTTTGCAGGCATTATGATAGGGAACAACGAAAATGGTCGGAGATCAAAGGAACGCCCGTTGAACCAGAAATGCTGTAGATGCTAGTGCAAAATAATGAAGATTTGGATGACCATTCATTCCCCCATCTAAAAAATCCCTGACATATATATGCATCTAGATTAGAAAGGATTAATCGCAACTAAAAGATCAGTTGAATGATTCGAACATCTCTGAATATCATGATCGATCGATGCGACTGGATCACCGTCACCGCGTACCTGTGGCCTGAGGGTTAGGAGAGGCGATCCTTGGCCATCCATGAGGAGCAGCTCGCCGGCGAAGATCTTGCGGCGGCGGGAGTAGTTGTCGACGCGGAAGACGAGGGCGCCGCCGGCGTCGTAGACGGAGAAGCCATCGGTACCCTGGAAACCCATGCTGGATCTCTTCCACACCGTGTAGTACCGCAGCGCCGCCGAAGACAACCCGAGGCCGGCATCATCTCCGGCGCGGCGGCGGGGAGTCGTCTCGGAGGTTGGGTGGATCCGGCTCGCCACCATGCTGGATCGAGGATCGGGGAAGGCCGGCGTCATTGAATTGAAGAAGAAGCGTTTGCTGGCGCCCACCCATCTCCCCTTTTTATACAAAGCTGGGCAATCGAATCGTGACATCGATGCATGAGTGGGTCGAGTTATGTGTCACTTCCGGTGTACTACGTACTGTAGGTAAAATGTGCCAGTTTGTCGCAGTTGGAATTTGGCTTTTGCATTGGTATAGGTTGTGACTTGTGAGTGTGTAGCTGCGTGGCGTCGCACCTTTATGATCGTGTTGCGTGTGCATGATGGAGCCAGGGTCAAGATTCCCGTGCTATATAACTAGGATATGCCATAGTAAACGAAGCTTCTAAACATCAAGATCACTGGTTTTTCGTATACAGAATTGTTGTGTTGAAAAAAATTACCACAAATTATTGGGAAAAGTCCGGCTTACAGCCTAAATCAGTATGATTTTCACACTGTAACTACAAAACCACAGAGACTAAATGTCATCCAACTATCAATACTAGACACATTTGGTCCTTTTGTATGTTTTAAATATGGTTTTCTATTTTATGAGAATATAAAAAATATTTTCTAACTTAAAAATTCATAACTAACTCATTTGAAAGCAAAAATAAAACCAGTGCCAAAAGTTTTTTTTCAAAAATGTAATATACCCTTTGGTACAATGTTTAAATTATTTAGGTATTATTTGTTTATGTTTCTAGTGTTTTATTGTTTTTTACTAAAATACTAGCAATAGAAATAAATAATATGCAAATAACTTCAAATGGTGCACCAACATATAGGTTACATTTTTGGAAAAAAAACATGGTACCATTTTTTGGATCCTTAAAATGCATACAGATGTACAAATCTAGAGGAGTACAGTATACCCTATTTATGTCCTATTGCACTGGCTTATAGTCGTTTATAGGTGCCTCAGCCTCCATTAGTGGTTGCTCAAGTCGTTAATTGGGCGTGTCAACATGCCATTATATCACCCATGCACGCTGCTGCTCTGCGGACTAGCAAGAGATGATGCTAGACGAATGGCTACATGAATGGCTAGCCCCAGACCACAAATTAAGACTTGTGATGACACCCTGCTAAATCGTTAATAACCCCTAATTGATCTCTTGCGTGCTCTTAGTTGAGAAAAGCGCGTCCTGACATCAAACAACTGGAACCAGTGAATCCGGGTTTGGTGCTCATCACATGAAGGAAGGAGGACACAAGGGACTGCAAGTTGCAACTTTAAATTTGATTCACTGCTGTGCTGGTTGATCATGTATCACTCAACTTCAAACTTTGGGTGTTTATGTCGTATTAATCGTAGCTAACCTAGATATATAGCTTCATTATTCGGTTGGTGTAGCAATTGAGATCAGCGGTTCAACCAATGGTCGTCCAGGAATGAAGCAGGTGGAAAAAGGTTAAACAAACGTATTATGGCATATATAGGCACGCGTTCATTGTTTTGGGAGTATGCAATTAAGCTAAGCATGCAGTAAGTGACCAACAACACGTATGATGCAAACTATATATCTAGACAATCTAGTATGCATGCACAGACAGCAGTATGGTCGCTTGGAAGAGTGCATGCCGTCCGGTAATCTTGGGCGGTCTGGGCATTCCCGACCTACGGGTGGCAGTCTCCGGTGGCACTGGCGTTGACAAAGAGGTGCTACACCTGCGGGCTGGCCGCGACGAATTCAAGCAGAGGGGTATGGACTAGCTCGGTTGTCATATATGCTCATCACTTATTTGGTGCGTGTGGAAGGAAGGAACGCAACCTTGGGCAGCCGCCCAGCAAGGAAAGGAACGTCGACCAACTGCTCGAGGTGATCATCTCTGAGGGCCAGCCAATACTGGATGCTGCCCGGGGCCAAATGGATGGCTGCCCTCGGTTGGCCATAGCCGACCCGGGCATCTTAGCGCTAGGATTTTCTGAGTTGTTTAAATCGTCCCTTAATGTAATTGGGTGGATTGCGTATGCCGATTCTGGCATACCGCGTTGTAAACCAAACTCTATTTCCTTCTTAATACAAAGATGTGCAGCGCTCCTGCACATTCTCGGAAAAAAAAAAAGTTTGCCCGACACCAGGCCAGCTTGTTGTACACCATGCATCGACACAAAGCAAAGAACAAAAAAGGGAACGAAGAGGAAAGTTGCGTATATGTACAGTTTTCGGCTGCTATATATTGGTTTGCTATATAGTACTTATGTGCATCGATCAGTACGGTGTTGCTTTTCCGGCATGACTGACGATCAGTTGTGATGCGCTGTGATGCACTTGATCAGTTGTAGCATATCCAAATTGAAGAAGAGGACGCAAACTAAACTTGTGGGTGCATGCATATGTATCCAAGTCGAAGCTAAACTTTAGTTTCCTTGCAGCTTCTCTTAGTGGCGCGCAGTTTTGCATATAGCTACGCGTGACTAGGATATAAAAATAGCAAAGATTAGCAGCGGCAAACTTGATCAGCGCTTCTAGTAACGTCCGCTGAAAGTTTGTGCACCATTTTAAAAGGTTGTGATGTACTGCTTACAAATTTCGTAATTAGGCACTAGAAGTACCTGTTACATATAGTTAGCAATCTTGATCATTTTGAAGTAGAGACCATGCAATCCCGACTGAGTGCTGAAATTTTACGCAGCTCAGTCCTGCTACTGAATTTATCTGTCTAATTCAAGAATTTTTTTTAGAACGATCTAATTCAAGAACTGTCAAAAGATGTGAACTTGTTTGACAGAATTAAAGTTGGACCATTCATGCTTGAATGACACTATAGGCTGTTAGGCCGTATTCCTAGCGCTGCGTTCAAACTGGACTAGACTTTTTACCACTCGAGAGACAAACCAGGCTGGGCTTCAAACTTATCTGCGCTCTGGGCTGCGTTCAACCTGGACTAGACTTTTACACTTGAAAAACGACGAACCAGGCTGGGCTCTCACAAAATTTTGGCCCCATCAAATGTCTCTCTCTAGTCTCTCTTCTATATATCAGTGGTGATTTCAAATCGACGAAATACAGTGAGGAAATATTGTATGAAATTCAACAACACTAATTGGTTCGTCGGTATATATAAAGAAAAAATAAATACAATGATTTCTGTTTTTATTTTACCTTTTCCTTTGGAAATAGAAGTTCAAAGGGCACAGTGCTTGCTCAGTCCTGATAGATGCTTTTCTAAGCGCATAGGGGTAGGGTTGCGTGCGTATGTTTGTAGGGGCAAGTGTGCATGCGTGTATATGAGTATCTGCGTCTGTACTGTGTGATTCGTAAAAAAAAAAGGTTAGCTGCATATGATCTGAAAGATAAACTGAAGGTTATGATGGTTGTTGGGCAATAGGTTCGTACCTTGTTTTTGTGTGTGTTTAGCTTTAATCCTGAAGCTGTATGAGTACGTCACGTGCGTTCTTGTCTTCTTGATACTACCCCTGCGACAGTTTATTTTTTATATGTTTTTAACTCTGGAGTAGGATTAAGTGTACCTTTATTAGCTAGAGCACTTGAATCTGGAAGCTTTGCATTATCGTGCTAGTAGGGAGTAGCTTGCAAAATTAAAGCAGACGTATAGCCTGATTTGCAAGTGTTTCTGTGAATGGATTCATGTTGCTGTCTCTGTAATTCTGTACTTCTGTAGTATGCATGCATCGGTTGGAGATCTCCTAATACAAGCATGAATGCACAATTGTCGGTGATGCAAGTATACTTGTGAGTTGTAAACCAAAATGATACTATATGACAAACAAGTTAGGCCGCCGACTGTGATGGTACATGCAGTCCGGGGTAGTTGTGTTGCTTCGTTGCTAGAGTGAAATCCATAGCGACCTAGTGGAAAGGTCGTCTAGCTACGTGCAGAAATTAAAATCAAAATCTCTGAAGAAGAATGCAGAAACTTTAGCAGTATCTTGTTACATACCAACATGCCGATTTCCCTGAATTAATCATCTGTATTATTCCTTCAGATAGTTAGTAGGTAATAATATAGCGCTCTTGTATAGTAAAACCCCCTGATAAAAAGCACAAAGGTATTTGTATTGCCACGTCACATTCATGTGAACAGAAGAAAAGGGAACACACAAAATTAATTGAGATTTGAGAGTCATGAAAGCAATAGCATGCATCATCCGAGAGAGTAGCACAAAAAATTAGTAACCGAATCATATCAGTAGTACTGCTACGTTTGCAATTGCATCATCAAAGGAAACCATTACATCTTCTGTCGATTGATCATCAGTAGCAACCTTTCGTTTGTCATCAGACGAGAGAAAGAGTAGTCAGTGAGGTAGGAAAAGCCAGCAGAGGATGGGATCATGGGATCAGGAGGGCTGGGTGCAGTTGGAAGTGGAGGCGCAGCCGCAGGTTTGGGGCGTGAAGGCGCAGGTGCCGTAGGGCTTCCCGGGGAGGTTGCAGTCGATGGTGTAGCAGCAGTTCGTGTCCACGCAGCTGCTCGCGTTCGACGTCGAGCAGCACCGGCATCCCTCGCACACCACGAACGGCTCGTACCCCACCGCCTCCGTCGTCGTCGTCGCCGCCGCGGCCGGCAGCGACCGGTACACCACGCTCCTCACCGGGACGTACTCCGGCTGCCGTTTCTGCTCGCCGCTGGCTCCTGCTGCGTGTTTATGTTTACAAACCGGGCAGGGGAGAGGATCAGAGCTGAATCATCATGAGCATAATCCGATCGATGGATCGACGGCCAGCGACCTAAACGTACCTTGATCTTGCAGCAGGGATAGGGAGGTGAAGAGGAGGGCGAGCGACAGGACGGCGAGGGAGGTGATGGAGCCACGGAGATGCTGAGCCATGGCGCCTGTCGTGTTTTTCGGTTAGGCGAGAGTGGGAGAAAGAGGGAGACACGACGGGAATACACAGTTGCTGTGGCTGCGCCTTCAGCAACATAAACTAGACTACTCCAGAAAACTTCTCTGTAGCTTTATCAACAATGGCCCGATTCGAAAAAAGTAATTGATCACTCTTATCGGAAGAAAAAAGAAAGAAAGTTGTGACGCCGGCCATGGAGCAAGATGGACCGAACAAATGTTAGTTGTGCGTGCCAGTTATTGAAAGCGATTGACATTTCTCTGTCGGCAAGGGGAATACAGTAATTGCGCATCCATCTCGATCGCCAGGCAAACATGGGCAGAGTAAAAACCAAAGCTTTCCATTAATAATAAGAGTCTGAAACTGAAATTACATCATCAGGGTACCATTTTGCATTCTGACGCACACATAAAGATTCAAACAAAGTACTACTACATACTGGTAAAACTGATAACCGCTATTTCACCAGAAGAAAAGATTATTCGATCAGAATAAATTTAGAAGAGGAGACGATGCGATGAAGGTGGTTGACTGGGGCAGGAGCCGCAGCCACAGGTGACGGGTTGGAAGGCGCAAGTGCCGTAGGGCTTGCCGGGGAGGTTGCAGTTGATGCCGAAGCAGCAGGGCGTATCGTCCACGCACTTGCTCGAGTTGGACGCCGCGCAGCACCGGCAGCCACCACCGCACACCAGGAGCGGCGTCTCCTCCGCCGCCCACACCAACCGCCGCAAGTACGCCGCGCTCTGCACCGGCACGTACTCCTCTGGTCTCCTGCTCATGTCCCGCTTCTGCTCGCCGCCGGCCCTTTCTTCTTGACCTTGGACTTGGAGGTGGCTAAACAAGAGGACTAGGAGGGTGAGACAGATCATGGGTTTTGGAGGATTAGCCATGGTTACTAATTAGCACTCCATTTACCAATATAGCTAGGGATTACTGTGACCGACAGACAGAGGACTAGGAGTCGCAGGTTTATTTGTATTGGAGCACATGCATTTTACCTAGCAGTAAATAATTTCAAAATTAATTCACCTCTAAAAACAGAGTGTCAAGTTTCAAGAGTCATATTAACTAGGAAATTATTAGCTTGTGAGTAGGAGTAAAATAAAAGCTTGCGCCATTCAGCTAAATTAGTTGACTAGAGTTGGTTCTAGACTTCTAGTGCCTCCTGGGATAACCAGTCAAACATGAAACGCCTAATTGTGACCATGAGTACAACTTACGAACATAGTTCTAACTTACTACAGAGTGGCCTAAAAAATTAATCCTTGACTACTGTGGAAGCTTCATTGTGACTAAAACATTGGAAGAACAATATGCTCATACTATATGTGATGGTTTCACCAGAAAATTACAGAAGATATCTAGAACTCGACACGCAGAAGATTCCAAGCTTACCAAGATGCAAGTACGGTGATTATTTCAATATTAAGGTATGTAGATGTCCTTGACGTTTCCTTTTTGTTTAATATGATGATCGCTCAACGCCTCAACCAATTAAAAGCATGATTTGGATATGACAGGATAAGCAGGTTGTGCACTGCTGATCACCTAGCTGCTCTAGCTACCTACATTATTTTCAAGGCATCCTATGAGTCAGATTAGGTACATGAATGACCCAAATGGTTACACTTGTTTGGCTTCAGCGTTAGTTCCATCTGCTTTATGCTTTCCATAGACAGACAGACTTTTTGGATTAGATGATACACTCCCCCTTCCCTTCGTTATCAACCTGGGAAATAAAGCAAACACGCTTTAATTGCCAAGGCACATCTGGCCTCATCTCCACATTACAGGCGATACCACGTAGTGCGAATGATGACAGTGACAATGACCAAGGCTTGAGGGCTCTGAGAATTAATAAGTGTCGTTATGTTATATAGTGACTTCAAATGACATTAATTTACTCAGCAATTATGCTCTGGGTTCTCAGATCAGAGCAGCTATGACTATGAATGATGAGATCAATCTTGAAATGTTAGGCTGGGTTGTCATGCAGAGAAACGATTATTTTATTAGCATTTTCAGTCTCAGGGGCAGGTTTCTTAGTTGCTAAAGTAAAAAAAGATAGACAAATTTTGCTCTGAATTCTGAAACCAGCTCAAATCATGCGTGATCATATGAGAGATAGGTTGTGGTTATGGTCGTCCTGAATGTCACCGTATCAGCATTCAGCAAAACTGTGAAGTACGTCTGGGATAATGTGATGGGAGGCGATGGCCACCGCCGAACAAAAAAAAAGAGTATGTGACGATGCAGAGGCGCATAGAACACAGATGGTGATCCTCAAGCATATTTGAGGTAAAAGGAGTGCCATAAGATGTGCATACAATACAATGCAGGCGTGAGCCGTGAGGCAACATCAGCACCACAGTTTATCAGGCTAACCTTCATACTACACCACACAACTCTGAAACCAGCACAGTTAACTAGAGTTTGTTCTAGTGCCCCCTTGGATAACGAGTCAAACACCTACTACATGGATTCCAAATAAATAATAGAAAAGCAATTTTGTACAAATACCACAGTACTGATTTGCACTTAGCTTGACATTAATACAGGGTATTGCACGCATGAATCAACTGTAGCAGCAGCTAAGCTAGCTCTTGTTCCCCAAGGAAATTATATTCAGATCCCTGAAGGAGTCCGTAACAGCTGGAGATGCGGGAAGGGGTCGATTGACCAGATGCAGACTGGAGAGGAGGGGAGGGGAGGGGAGGGGAGCGCAGCGGAGGTCGGCAGCAGCGGCGCCGGCGGTGGAGATCTGGGCCGAGATCGCCGAAGCAGTCTAGCCCAGCCCAGCCCACGGGGATCCGACTGCCTCTGCCATTCGTTCTCCATTTCTCTCCTCTCCATCGAATCGAATCGAGATCGTCTCCGACTCCGACTCCGCCGCCGGGAGCCTCCGCCGCCTCCGCCTCCGCCTCCGCCTATATATATATATATGTATATATATATATATGTATATATATATGTATATATATATATATGTGTATATATATATGTATGTTATATATATATATGTATGTATGTATATATGTATGTATGTATGTATGTACAGGTGGGTGAGTTTCCATCCGATCTCATCCTCTTAAAAGTATAGTTTGTTTGTTCATCTCAACTCAAGTAGGCTAGGCTAGGCTAGGGTCCTCCGATACGACTATGCAGCAGCAGCAACGGCCGGCGGCCGGCGGCGAACGCTATTCGTACGTGCCCACCTTCGGGCCGGGGGGCTCCATCTCGGGGGTGCGTCGGGTCCCCGCGTCCTCCTTACCATATAACTACACCATCCCACCGGACATCCTCTTCGACGAAGATTTGGCACAAGATCTCATTGATCGCGGCCGCAGCAGCAAGCGTGCCCGCGCCGACGCCACCACCGAGGCCATCGAGCAGGGCCTGGTGCACGTTGCCGGTGCCTCTCGCTCCGGTGAGGACTGCCCCGTGTGTCTTCAGGACTTCAACGCCGATGAGACGCTGAGGGCGATGCCCTGCGCCCACGCCTTCCACTACCACTGCATCTCACAGTGGCTACGCCGCAACGCCTCTTGCCCTCTCTGCCGCCACCAGCTGCTGCTGGTTATGCCGGACGACCACGACGACAAGGACCAGCACCAGAGCCATAGGAGGAGAACGACGACTTGATAGATAGCTTGTCTGCTCTGCCTCCTCTGCTCCGCTGCTAATTATCAATACTCTTCTACCCCGTGAGGGCGTGTACTAGTAAAATGCTTGCTATGGCGACTTGCAAACCGGCTTGGCCGGGCTGTATTATCTATGAATTCTTCAAATTCTTCTTCTTCTTCTGTTGCTGCTATGTTTCTCAAAGTGGAAGAAATGCTCGTTATGTTCTCTAGTGCGTGAATTTGATAGGTTAAGAGATACTAGGTAAAACACATGTCCTCCAAATAAACTTGCACTGCTCTGTCAATATGTTAGGTAATCTGTAGTAATAGCATTATGTTAGTAACTGGAGAGCTAGGTGGGCTGGTCTCATGGTCATTGTAGATTTTTACATATCCAGGGAAGCACTAGGCTTTTTTTTTTTTTTTGGTCAATGTGATGCCGACCAATATCTTGGTAAAATATTCAATTTGACGCATTTTTCCTCCTAGCTGAACAGTTATGAATTATGATTAAAAAAACATGTATGGATTACACTACTAGTATGTTGCCTTCGGCAAGTTTGGCCACAGTTAATATCATATTATAAACTGAATAATTGTTTTTACACCATAATTTATATATGTTTTTATTACTTGTTTGGAATCCATGTATGTGTTTCATGTTTGACTGGTTATCCAAGGAGGCACTAGAACAAACTCTAGTTAACTGTGTTGAGTTCCATCTGGGATCAATATGTTTCAGAAGTGTAGTGCAGTATGAATGTTGTTAGCCTGATAAACTGTGCTGCTGATGTTGCCTCATTGAGTTCCCACCTGCATTGTATGCACATCTTATGGCAGTCCTTTTTATCGCAAATATGCTTTGAGTTCCTTTGTGCGGGTAGCTGACATGGGCAATATAGATATTGGGGCTTCTTGTGCTTGTTCTCATGCCCGCTATATGTAAACTTCTCTATGGATTTGCTGGCCAACATAGGCTTCGCTCTGATTCTGGATCAGGACACTTCTCCTTCTCCCCTGTTAAGATTTAAGAATGCCTGAATGAGATAGAGACAGATGATCCTTAGCAGTTTGGCTGATACAGTAACCTTCAGGATGACCATAAGTCCAAAAGGACCAAAACCACAACTCATCTCTGATATGATCACGCATGATTCGAGCTACTTTCAGAATTCAGAGAAAAATTTGTCAGTTGTTATCTTTTTTACTTTAGCAAGTAAGAAACCCACCCCCGGGAATGGTAACACAATAATCTTCAGCATGACAACCCAACCTAACATTTCTAGACTGATCTCATCATTCGTAGTCATAGCTGCTCTGAGAACCCAGGGCAGAATTGCTCAGTAAATTAATGTCATTTGCACTTTTTCAGTCACTATATAACATAACCACACAATAATTCTCAGTGCCCTCGAGCTTGGTCATTGTCACTATCATCACTCGCACTAGTACAGTACTGGTGTTGCCTAAAATAAAGTGTGTTTGCTTTATTTCCCAGGTTGATAATGAAGGGGAGTGTATCATCTAATTCAGAAGCTTGTCCATGGAAAATTGGAAAGCATAAAGCAGATGGGAGGCTCCAACCAAACAAATGTCACCATTTGGATTATTCATCTATCTAATCTGACTCATAGAATGGCTGAACCTAGGGCAGCTAGTCGATCAGTGCGCAACCTTATCCTGTCATATCCAAATGATGCTTTTAATTGGTTGCACGATCATTTTAAAGGAAAATGTAAAGGACACCTACATACCCAAAATGAATGCATCTTGGTAAGCTCAGAAGGTTCTCGCTGCGGAAAGCTCGACAAGAACATTCTGTCTGTCGAGTTCCAGATACCTTCTCTTCTACTATAATTTTCAGGTTAAACCACCACATATAGAATGAGCATATTGTTTTTTCATTGTTTCAGTCATAATTAATCTTCCACAGTCAAGGATTAATCTTTTAGGCCACTCTAGTAAGTTATCACTATGTCAGTAAGTTGAGAGTTTAGATGGCATGTTCTTATCTCTCATGGTCATTGTAGACCTTTGTAATATCCAGGGAAGCACTAGCCCTTTTTTTTTTGGGTCAATGTGAAGCTGACCAACATCAGGTTTTATTTATTTATTCTTTGGTAAAATATTCAACTTGACACCTTTTTGGAGGCATATTTCCTCCCATCTGAACATGTATTTTACAATAATTGTTTAAGATGAATGATCAAAAGTTATGATAGAAAGTCAACGGCGACAAATAGTTTGATACGAAGGGAGTAGAAAATAAGCAGTAGCATTTAACTTTCTTGACGAGGCCAGCATGTATAGCGTTGACTGTAGTGGACATTTAGCTGACCAGTGGAAACACCCATTGAAGAGAAGAATCTGAAAAATGCTTATATATATCCAAGTTCGATGTCAAGACGTGCTTTTTTTCAAGAGCAAAATCAAGAGATCAATGGATTAACGATTTAACACATGGAGTCAAGTCTTTGGGGCCTGGGGATGATGCATGCTACAAGCAATCACTTGGATCGATAATTACTCATGTACTGGAAGCGTCCTGTTTCTGACTGCTGTTTTGATGTGGCTACCATTAGGCTTTCTCCAACGGCTGGAGATGTCACTGGCAAAAGTAACTGTTGGCGAAACATCAGCGCTAGCAATGCAGCTACATCACATGCACGCATTTCAAGACAATGTTGCTATTGTGATGGTTGGGGACGTCGTCTATGCCAGCGGTAACCGCTAGAGGAGGCATTGGCCTTCTCTTCAAACAAAGGCACTATTTGCTAGCTCTTAAATTGTTTAATTGATGAACGGTGTCAAAATATTACCAAAACAATACACTGGGTTGGCTCTTTGCTATCTCTTAGCTAGCTCATAAAATAGGTTGGCTCTTTGCTATCTCTTAGCTACCTCATAGAATTTTCTATTCATTGAACAGTGCAACTCACTCTTCAATGAGTATGAGATGGCTAAGAGCTACTAAAGAGTCAACCCACATGCAAAGAGCCAACCCACCTCTGTACTGTTTTAGTACTATCATCAATTAAACAATTTAAGAGCTAGTAAACATTACACCATTGGACAAAGCCTTAACAGGAGAAGCTGGAATGGAATGCATACCGCAAGCACGGAGATTTCAACTTATTGGACCACCCACCACCAAATCAAAGAGAACCCCAAAAATAGTTTATTATCAAGTAGTATTGCGGCATCTTGGGCTTTAATACTTGAACGTGTAATTATCGATCCAAGTGATTGCTTGTAGCATGCATCATCTATATTTGACGAGCCGTAGGGCAGCATGCTTGGGGTGATATAATGGCATGCTGACACGCCCAATTAACGACTTGAGCAGAAACTAATGGAGGCTAATCGAGACACCTACACACGACTGAGCTTTATATATAGTGCACTAGGACATAAACAGGGTACTCCTCTAGGTTTGTACAAGTACAACAGTATGCATTTTAAGGATCCAATTTGAAATGGTTCGAAGAAATTCTACCATGACAAATATTTGGTCCTAAAATATATCGTGCGATCAAACTTGACAATCTCCAATGCTAACATTTGAGTATTAACATCGCTAATACTACTGTGAATGGAGGAGAGCCATGGGTCTTGAGGTGAACACTGAACAGTGTGACTGTGCGAGTGATCTACTAGCTAGTTTGTCCCTTTGGAAGGTTTTAACTTTCAAAGGTGGGTTTTCTGTTGTTCAAAACTTATAAATAATACTTTAACCTAAAACAATTCGTAATTAATTCTTTTAAATATGAATTGGTGCCCTTTTTCTAAAACGTAACCATATGTTGGTACACTATTTGAAGTTATCTACATCTTATTTATTTCTATTCTCACTATTTTTAGTAAATACAACATAATCACTAGAAATATGAAGCAATAATACCTAAATAATTTTAAATAGTGTACCAAAAGGAAAACTAAACAATATTCTATAAACATTTCGACACTAGTTCCATTTTTTATTTCAAATGAATTGGTTATGACTTTCATGTTTAAATAATATATTTTTTAAAATAAAAAACCCACCTTTAAAACCACATAGAGACCGTTGGTACTCATAATTGGATGACCTTTAGGAAAAAAAAAATTGTGTTCGCCGCCCGGGGCGCACTCGACTCCCTGTGCGCCCCCGGCCCCGATACGTCCATGTGGATGCCAACTTGCCAAGAAGATCGGACGGACTCCTCCCACAACCCACACAACAGCGAGTGGAGCTCGGCTTGGCTTCGACGCAGGAGATGGAGCCGCCAAGGATCCCATCGCCGGAGTGCCGCCGCTTCCGTCGCACCCGCTCGCCTAACTCCGGCCTCCCCACCCGCCACTACTGCCTCTCTGTCACCCACCTCCGCTGCCTCGCCGTCGGGCCTGCCCTCCCCGTCGCCCATGTCCTCCTACTCCGCTCGAACTCCAGCAGGACCTCGCGACGCCGCCGCCTTCCATTGCCGACGATCGCCGGCTTCGCGGGGCCTTACCCCCTTGGGCATGCCGTCGTAAACTGCATCTGCTTGAACCGACGGCGTAGAGGCAGAAGACGAAAGGTCCGAAGCCGAAGCCGAGCGTTTCTTCACTCGCCGCTGCATCTGCGTGGGTCATGGATGGAATCCGTCCGATCTACTGAGCATCCACGTGGGACGTATCCACGTGGGACGTATCAGGGACGGGGTGCACAAAGAGTCGAGTGTGCCCCGTGCACACACAATTTTTTTTCCTGACATTTAGTGTGTAGTTTTGTAGTTATGGGTTGAAAATATAACTTTTATGACAGATGGATGAGGATGATGTAAACCAGATTTTTTCTAATTTATGGTATTTGTCTATTGGGTCTCTTTTGGTTTGGACGGTTGAAAACTGATTAACTTTAGTAAGAGTTTCAACGAAGCAGTTGTGTAAACAATAATCTTTATGTTCTTATAGAAGCTTCGTTATAATGAGTATGGATTACAACCTGTCCTATACTAGGTATGGCATGGGAATCTTGGTCCAAGCTCATCAAGCGCGCGCGTGCACTCATAAAATGGTGTGACGCCATGCAGTTACACACTCACAACCTGCTGACCAAGAGCCAATGTGTTTAATTCCCAAAAATACTTTTTTCTTTCTATTCATCACTCTCACAGAACACACGCATCTCTAAAAATTTCTTTTTCACCTTTTCTATTCATCCCCCTCACATAATACGCATCCTAAAATTTTTTTTTCATCTTTCCTATTCATCCCCTCACATACGTATCCTAGAAAAAAAAATGCTTTTCCTCCCCTCTACTTGAACACAGCCCAAATTCCAGTTGGCAAACTGGCACGGCGTACCTACCTACCTACAGGACGTACACCAGCAGTGATACATGACTAGTCAACCCAGTCATCATCGATCTCACGACTCGACTCGACTCGACCGCCTAGTAGTATACAAACGGGAGGGTGCGCCAGCAACAGCAAACGCTTCCTCTTGAATTCAATGACGTCAGCCTTCCCTGATCCTCGATCCAGCTCCAGCATGATGGTGAGACGACTCCACGCCGCCGCGCTGGAGATGATGTTCCTTTCTTCTAGATCACGCAATGCGATCCAAATCCATTGCTGTGTTCAGATTGGAAGTAAAAAATAGTAGTTTTAGATGAATAGTGCACTGAGAAGCGTCTTCTGTGTGTGGGATGAATAGAAAAAAACCTGTTAAAGCCCTCTGCAAAATGCAACCACCTCTGCAAGAGCAAACAGATACTGCAGTCAAACAACATGAAAACAACAAGCATGCATGCTTTGTTTCCTCTGTTATGGCTTTTGCCCATAGCTGTTCTATTCATGCTTTTGTTACAGGCTTCCACCTGTAATATTGCATATTACAGGTATCATCTCCCCTGGTTATTGCATATGCATCGCCCCATCAGTTTTGACGAAGCAAAAGAACTTTGCTACTTCCAATGACACTAATCTCAGTCTTCCCTGTGCTATTGCTGTGACAGATTCTCAGCATGCGCGACCAATGGAATTGTTACAGAGCATCAGAAGAAGCCGGTAGACAAGAGTTCCTCCAGGCGGCAACACCTGTTCTCCATGAGGAAATGCTCACTTGTCAGAACAAGAACAAGCAATCTTGATTCTTGGATGGTTCAGTTAATATAGCGAAGGCCCAAAGGAAACAGGATGACACAAATATGGAGCATAAGTACAGTCAAAATAGACACGCCTGATTACGCAATATGGCCTAGTCATATGGAATTAGCTTGACATCAAAACCAAGCAATAGAACTTATGTCATTCAATTCACTGCAGAAAAGTTTTTGCTGATAAATCCAGAAAAGGTAACAAGGTCCAGTCACTACTATTTCAAACTTTCAATCCAAATATCAGTGCTTGTTGTAAAACAGTATAAACATTAAGAAACCCCTTGCTGATCTATTCATCCAAAGAAATCTTCTAGAGGTTAACTCTGACAAAACCACTACATTGTTACTGCTAAAGAGAACATTTCTAGCTAATAAGTGCATTCACAGAATGACAGAAACATACCAGCAAGCCCACCTCTCAAGTTGAGTCATGTTGCCAAAATTAACACCAAGACAGATACCAGCAAGCAATAGACAGATTGTGACAAAATCAAATTAGAACAGGTATTGCTAATCTGATAGCCCAGGGACTGTGGGACAGTGGAAAGATTGACGACTAGTGCAAGGACTGAATGACCAGGGAAAAGGGTCAGAACTCAGAAGCACACAACTAGTGTAACTATTAGATGAAACATAATGTCAATATCACGATTTAAAGGATGAAACAGGCCCAGCCAGGATTGGGCCTCGTTCTGGGCCACTCCGAAGGAAACGAACGAAGACATTTATTTAAAACTGGGGGGAAGAAGGAAGAGCTGCAACGGTCACCCCAAATAAATCAATCAATCCCTCCCTCCAAAATCCCCCAATCCAGACCCGCCGATCTCAGGCAAGAACCCCAGTCCCCAAACTCCCCAAGATCTTGTCCCTAAACTCCCCAAGATCTCAAGACAAGAAGGAGCCAAGATGCTGCGCCGCGCTGAGCTCATCGGACGGGCCCTCCGGCTGCTCCCCCCGGTCCAGAACGCCGGGATCGTTCTGGGCGAGGCTGTGTACACCGCGGAGGAGGTGCACGCAGATCTGGTCCTGCACGGGCGAGTTGTCGGCCCGCCCGAGGAGGCGCAGGCGGCGGGGGTCGTCGGTCGCTGGGAGGAGGCCTGGAAGAGCGGACCCCTCCTCATCCACGACGCCGCTTTCCTCGCGGCCATCCACGAGGCCTCGGTGGGGCCCGATTTCTCCCCCGACACCACCCAGATGATCTGCACCGAGGCAATCAAGAGGGTCCTCAACGGCGAGCCCGTCAAGAAGGACGGCGAGCCCGTCAAGAAGAAGGACGGCGAGCCCGTCAAGAAGGACGGCGGCGAGGACGAGGAGGAGCTACAACCCCCGGTGCACCAGGGGGTGGTACAATGTCTGAGGCTGGAGAGGTGCCCTCCGGCTGATGTGGTGGGGAGGATCTGGATGAAGAGGATCCGGGCTTTCCGAGGCGAGGACGGCCTGCGGGAGCTCCTCCTCTTCAACAGCGAGCGGCCCATCGAGCCCTTCCCGCTCCACGGTCTCCCCGCCGGGCTGCGAAGCCTCGCGCTGGGCTTCTTCACCCTCCCCAAGAACCCTCTTCACGCGAGCCACCTCACCGGCCTGTCCGAGCTGCGGTTGCCGGGCTGCGCTTTCTCGGGGCAGTGGCTGTCCACGGTCATCCAACATCTGCACGGCCTGACCGTGCTCGAGCTGGGCTACAGCAGGCTCACAGATGAGTGCGGCCCGGGAGGTCTCCACCTCGTCTCCACCTCCCTCCTCCGCCTGCACTTTTGGGCGTGCACGGCTTCGGGCGGGGTCTCACTCCAGTACACCCCCAAGCTGGCAGTCCTCTCCGCAGGCGTGCTCCCGCTTGACGGCAGCGGCAAGATCCACCTCGAGATGCGCACCCCCGGCGCCTTGCGCCAGCTGCACGGCCTCAAGCTACACCGCCACGAGCTGACATACATTGGTTCGGAAAAAGAAAGGTAACCCAATTCCATTCCATTTCAATTCAATGGCATCGCATGGCATTTGATTCGGTATGCTAACAGCAGCGCTACATTCATTGCTTATGCAGCTGGATGGCAGAACCATAGCACCGGTGCTTCCACTGCTTACCACGCTTAGTGTCTGCCTCGAGATGGCGGACATCACTCAGTTCATCGACCTGCTCGACCTCCTCCGCTACCTGCCCAACATATGTGAGCTCAGCCTCCAGGTACTGTCGGATCGTCAATCAATCCACCATGCATTCTGCATTGTAAACTTCAGTCGCTCAGCGTGTCTCCTTACTTGACAGCGCCTTGACACGGCCAACAATTCAGAGGACCTCCCTGGTGAGGCACCATTCTCCATCCCGTGCATAAGAAACAGCCTGCGGGCCCTTGCCCTACGTGACTTCAGAGGAGGACCCGCTGAGGTTGGCTTTGTCAAGTGTATCCTCTTGAAGGCTCGCCGGCTCGACAGTGTCAACATCCACCTCCACCTCCACCCAGTCATGACAACCCAAGTTGCGACAAGTCTGATAGCACTCATCAACACGTGCCCGAAGGCATCACCGAGGGCGCAGGTGGTTCTCGCCCAATAATCTCTCCTCACTGAACTGGGTATCAAAAGAAAAACAAAGTCTGTAACCTCACAGTGGATATCTCTTTAGTTACCTGAGAATATGTACTGTGCTACTGTCTAAATGTTGCATACATAACCGTCTGATCACATTAGTTACCTGGTAAGCTTCATGGTTAGCAACAATTCTCCTGATAATACTACTTGTAGTGATATCCAAAGGGCTCTCCAGCCTATGGTAAATGCCCATAGCCATTGAGTCCTCCTGATAAATACACAAATGAAATTATTTGCGCCAAGATGTGCGTATTCAAATCAAAGAACTTGATTACTTTCGCATAGTCCATATTCTCAGCAATTGTTCCATGAACAACCAGCGAAATATTGAATGTGGTAATCTGTGCCAAAACAAGGAAGTTAGATGGCTTTGATAACCACATAACCTGATAGTCATTAGTGGCCTTGTTCAATACTTCATACATAACAGGGCTCAACTTTAACCTTCAAAATTATGGAATTTGGATTTTAAACAAACTGAGGACACTGATCACATCTACTCTAGACTTCTGGTGCACAAACACTTAACGTATGTCTGGGCCAGTTAAGCTAAGCTCAAACCTAGTTTGCAGAGGGTTTTGATTTTAGAATTTGGGTAGCTCTGGACAAAACACATAACCTAGTTTGCATCCAAGATAGATAAGGTTTTTATATAAAAAAATAATCATGCTCATGAGGCTAATAAATGGATAAGAACAAGTCAGCCTTATTTTTGTCAACACTATGCACTGTGGATTGGGCTTTCGAGCAGGATAAAGTAAATGCAATGATACATATCTTGTGATGAAAACATTGCCTGCTAGGTAATGTCATCACTGTAAAGTGTAAACTCACCATGTCTTTTGAAACATCCTATGGAGCACCATCGATCACCTCATCAACATAACGACAAGTCAAAACACTCAAACTTCTTTCATGGAGATTCATCATTGGGCGATGTCGTCCTCGCGTTGAACTGTCAAGTATAGTAAACATCAACAGAAAAGTAGGCTGAAAATCGTGTTAGGGGAAACGTTCAGATGTAATGCAACAAAAGAAATGCATCTGCCATACATAACTACTGCAGACCTGAATTAAAATTAACTTGAGCACCTCAACTTGTAAAGAATCAATAGGGGAGAATAAATATGCAACCATCATATTACCTTATGGTCTGATCCGTGTGAATGCCCACAGGCAAAAAGTCACCAAGTTCTCGAGCAAGTCGCAATATCTACATATAAGAAAATATAAATACAAGCCTGACTGAATCACTGGAGGGTTGAATCAGTGTGCTTTCATGAAGAAACAGAAAAGGCAAGCCAACACAGGCTTAAACAAGCATTTGTATCGTTATAAGCTGATGTATGGTTTCCGCTTCTTTCTTTCTTTTCCTCTTTTTTGTGTGGGTGGGCATGTGAAAGGAAATTCACATTTACCTCAACATGTCCAGCATGGAACAGATCAAATGCACCATCTATGTAAACTATCCGAGAATCTGGACCTGGACCCGGCATCGAGAAAGTAGTCAATAACAAGTAGTCATATTCTAAAAGCATGCCTACAATTTAGAACCAATCGGTGTACCAAGCAAACAAAATCAATCATTTTCAGCTCCCAAGAAATGGAAGTACACTATGGCTGATCAAATTTTACAAGCATTTAATGAACAGTTTCAAATGCAATTAATGAACAGTTGGTCCCCCAGCCATATGGATTCTTCTGACCATTCAAGGATTTATCAGCTTGTATTCCCCACTGTTATACTTCCAGAATACGCCAATACCATGGACAAGAAAGGACTCCAATACGAAATTTTAATCATCAGTTGTAGTAATAACAATAATTTGTTAGTAAAAAGTACAAATAAGTAATATAATTTATCAGTATACTATTCAAAAACCAGAAATAAATGATATTATTAATGTATGTGAAACTGTAGAAGTCATACCCTGCTATTTGACAACTGAACTATGCGCCTTGATGTAGGAAGGCAATGAGATACTCTAGTTCCACTTCCAGATCCACCATCGTCTAGTTTCTGACCATGTCCACTACTGAACTGCCTTTGCAGCGAAGAGTGATTGTGAGCATCAGAAGATCTCTCTCTTAACACAGAGAAGCATCCATCCTATCATGATTCATGAAGCAATACTAAATCAACATGACAATATACCTTTCCATCACCACAAAATGTTTATTCAGTGGAAATGGTCAATTCATTGGTCCCAGAACATAGCAAAATATGGGAGTTCCACACCATTCTGACCAGAAATGACTAACAAAGACTCATGGTAAATGAAGTCATGGGAACAAGGAAACGAGATTAGTGCTCATCACTTAAACATTTGTTAGTACGAGACTAGGCTCACAAACTTTCCTAAAAGGCAAATCAGCTGAAGAAATCTTTGGAACACTGTTCGAGAAATCTTTGGAACACTAGATTGTTAGTAAAAGAAGTATTCGATAGATGTAGGATCAATTGCAACATCAAAGGGTACATGTGAGATTAAATCAACAACAAACAGCAACAGAAAACTGAATAGAAAAGGCAATCATTAGAAAGAAAGAAATCAAAAGGTAATGTGGAAGTAGTACCAACAATATCTGTTGTTGACCCTCCCTCAGTTCTTTTAATCTGCTTATATCGGCCAGCCTTTTTGGCAAGGGCATATGCATCAGTACCTTCTGGTAGCAAACAAGGACCATCACCGTGGATAATGTAATCTATGTTGTACTCAGTGAATAGCTTGTTCATGAATTCTTCGGTTATGGCATAAGGTGCATCTGGAATGATATCATCGACCCACTTCACAGCACAGGCCATTATCATTCTGTATTACAAAAAACAGAAGAAAGATGAGAACTTCTTATATAAAGTATATAGGAATAAGGGAGCAACATACTTGATACTCGCCGCCTCGCCGACACATCCAAAGAATCAGAAAAATAACACCACGCAAGCAAAGTTCCATACAGCCAGGTCAGACATAAAGGAATAATATAATGTAAAATTGAGATTTTTTTTTTTAAAAAAAATGATCATTTTAAGAAGTATTTCCAATTTTGTGTATTCAATGTGTGTCAAACCAAGTAAGCTATCTACTTCCTTAAAGAGGCACTATAAACACTGGTGTTCTTGGCCTCTTACCCTTAACTCAATTTCTGGATGAAACAATACTATCTACCACAAGTTTGTTCCCATTTTGAGAGATTGCAAGAGGGGGTTGATACAAGACAATTTTGTGAATCTAAAATATATCAAAACATTTTAAAAAACAGTTGATTGCACAGTAGTAAGTCTTATACCGCTGGAATTCCCAAATAGAACCGAACTGCTAAATTACAGCAGAAATTGATGCTATAAGCATGTAACTAAAGGGGAAAAACATTGCTTTAGGAACCTACGTGGTTGTGTTACGCAACCATATGCTACAATTACACGGGGTGTGACAACAGAGATGACGCCGAGAAATGTGACAGGGTGATGTGAAATTGGAGATTTTGACGGCACCTCTCATGAAGCGAGGTGACTGGCGGTCCCTTGTTGGCCTTGATCTCGTCCTCGCTGATGACGCCAACGATGAGCTCGTCCCCGAGGGCGCGCGCCTAGCGCAGCGCGTTGCAGTGTCCGTAGTGCATCATGTCGAAGCATCCGTCCATGTAGACGCGCACGGGGCGGTGGCAGCGGCGCCGGAGCCGCCTCCTGACCGCGTTCAGCGACGGCAGGGACGGGATGGACGCGGATCCCGCGTGGTGCAACGCGAGAACGGAAGTGCCCAGCACGATGCCGCCGATGACACACGGCGCCAGCGTCCGGACGCTGCAGGCTGCGCTGCCACTCCCCGCCTCCATGACCAATACAGGTGGGAGGCAGGGGAGATGGGGCGGTTCAGGCAGGGAGGAGTTGTGCGAGTGGGGGTGGGATCTAGGGTTAGAGATGATGAGGGCGTGCTCTGGTGGAGGGGCTATCGCCTCGCCATGGGAGCATTGGGAGGTGAGGAGGGAAAGGGTGGTGGCGGCGAGGCGGAGGACGAATGCTCCAGAGCTCCGGTGAAAGGTCTGTTCGGGCCGGCTGCCATGTGGGGCCAAGATGTCAGTTTAGGGGGGCAAGATCAGTGGCCATGCCATGACCCCACGTGTCATTGATTGTGACGGTCTTGAATGCACTGTCAAAGGCCACGGATGCTTATACTCTGCCGATTCGTGTCTTTGTATCGTGTAGCATCTACCAAAGGGCGAGCCAAAGCGAATGGTGACGTTGGATATGCTCAAGATATGCCTATACGACACGGCATTTTAGATCTTGAACGCAAATTTGGTCCAAGAACCAAAAGGACAAGGGAGTCCATCGGAGGTGAAATTAAATAAACACTCTAGTTCAAGATTGAAAATTAAAACAAAAGCTATAGCTTGATGGTGTAAAATAGACTTTTCTTTCGCAAACCACCTTCAAAACCGGATAAGGTTGGAAAACAAACGATTTTGATAGTTCAGGGTTGGGAAATTTCAGTTTTAGACATCAAAATTGAAACTCGGACGGACTCAATAGTTAGCCTTAAAGGTTGTAAAATCGACTTTTTCCTTTTTGGAATACAAGAGGAAAGGTCATCCATCAAAATCTCTGAATTGCAAAAAAAAAAAATTCAAAACCTCTGAAGGAACAATACAGAAACTTTAGCACATCATATTATCATCTTTCTGCAAAATCATTGAACGAATCCTCTATATTTCTCTTCATATTAACACGTGATTAATAATAAATTAAATAAACGCTCGAGTAAAACACCCAGATGAAATGCACAAATTAAAGCTATCTGTATTTTTACGTCACATGTGAACCAGAAGAAGGAAAAAAGAACACGTAAATTGAGGAAACCCCATAGCCCAATCTCTCAGATAAAATTTAGAATTGATAGTCAACAAATCAATCGCGTCATCTGAGAATAGCAAAACAATGAGTAACCAAAGCATTAGAACAATCGCGTCATTAGGAACTCAGCCAGATTTGAAAGAAAAAGGGCTGCCCATAAGATGTGCATACAATCAGGTGGGCACACCAGTTGCAGTTTATCAGGTTAACATTCATACCGCAACACACAATTCTGAAACCTCGAAGGCGCATATACAGGCGCCAGGGGGTAGAAAAATTGGCTAGAAACACAGCGGGATGGATGAAAATGCTTAGCCTAGCCCCAAGTAATTGCCTCTGCTTGTCACTCATTAGGTGTTGCACCTGATGCGTCCTAAGCTATGTTAGAAAAAAAAAAAACATGCAGCATGCAGAAGAGAACTAGAGAAGGTAAAACTTTCGATCCCTTGTCTTTGCGAAAAAGTCTATATCACCCCCTCACCTATGGAGGGTGGACTACATCCCCCAACCTATGAAACGGCCTATATCACCCCATGAACTTCTCAAACCCGATCAAATTACCCCTAAAGTACTTTTTGAAAAATCATAGTATATCACAGAAAAATCATAAAATAGAAAATCAAATTGTGTTGGACTCCATATGAGTAGATATACACATTGAACAAGTAATATGGTATGCTTTACTACATTTTTTTCACTAAAGTTTTAGATCTATGCTTTTCTCCATAGTTATAAAAAAATGTATTAAAGCATATCATATTATATGTTCATTGTGTATATCTACTCATTTGGAGTCCAACATAATTTGATTTTCTATTTTATGATTTTTTGTGATTTACTATGATTTTTCAAAATTAGTTTATCAGGTAATTTGATCGGGTTTGAGAAGTTCATAGGGTGATATAGGCCGTTTCATAGGTTGAGGGGTTATGTAGTGCATCCTCCATAGGTGAGGGGGTGATATGGACTTTTTCCCTTGTCTTTGTGAAGGAAGCTTGGAATCTCAAATAATCTTGGCAACAATCTTCATCCAAGTTCGAATGGCTAGTTGTAACTTACTCCCCATTGACAAAGCTTTTACCCTCATAGTACTTCTTCTCACTGGCTTCCTTCTTCTCGTTCCGCTTCTGCAGAAAGAAAAATTAATAATGTAAAGCACAACAGATCCAGGAACCAGAATAATTAAAACCACAAACCCATATCAAAATTCAAAGAACATGTTGCCACGTGTTATATAAGGGCGAAATATTGGTCCCAGGGAAAGAGACGGTATTTAATGCAAACGTGCAAGAAGCTATACTGAAGCAATAATGCATCAGCACTTCTAAAATCGGTAAACAATAGCTCCCATATGCACATCATCCATATGAACAGGACAAATCAACATGTATGTCAACTGAGAATATGTACTGTATACTGTCTAAATGCTGCAAACAGAAGACTCAGCCATCTGATCACGTTAGTTACCTGGTAAGCTTCGTGATTAGCAACAATTCTCCTGATAATAGTACTTGTAGTGATAGCCAAAGGGCTCTCCAGCCTATGGTAAATGCCCATAGCCATTGGAACAGCATATGGATTTGAATCATCCTGATAAATGCACAATTCACAATTATTTTGTTCTAAGATGTGTGTATTCAAACAAAAGCACAATTTGATTACCTTCGCATAGTCCATATTCTCAGCAATTGTTCCATGAACAACCAATGAAATATTGAATGTGGTAATCTGCACCAAAACAAGGAAATTAGATGGCGTTGGATAACTTGATAGACAACTGAAATATCAGCAGATTATCATTTACATGGCCTTGGTCAATAATCAATACATAACAGAGCAAGTTTAACCTTCAATAAAATTATGTACACGGTATGTGCCTTCTACTTGATGATTTGATGCGAGCAATTCAGATTTTAGACAAACTGAGGACACTCACAATTATCTATTCCGGTGCACAAACTCTGAACCTATGTCTGCCCAGTTAAGCTAAGCTCAAATCATGTCTTTATCTTAAGCACGTACAAGGAAATCATGCATTCTATACAAAAGTTGGGTAGTGTCATCGCTGAAAACTCACCATGTCTTTTGAAACATCCCATGGAGCACCAATGATCACCTCATCAACATAACGACAAGCCAAAACACTCAAACTTCTTTCATGGAGATTCATGATTGGGCGATGTCTTCCTCGCGTTGAACTGTCAAGTATAGTAAACAATGTTAAGGGAATCATCCTGATGTAATGCAACAAATGAAATGCATCCACGATAAAGAATGACTACTGCAGACCTGAATTAAAATTAACTTGAGCACCTTGAGCAACAAATCAATAGGGGAAATAAATATTCAACCATCATATTACCTTATGGTCTGATCCGTGTGAATGCCCACAAGCAAAAAGTCTCCAAGTTCTCGAGCAAGTCGCAATATCTAAATAGAAGAAAATATAAATACAAGACAGACTAAATCACTGGAGGGTTAAATCAGTGCGCTTCTATGAAGAAAACAGAAAAGGCAAAGCCAACTCAAGCACAAACAGGTATTTGTATCACTATAAGCTGATTTATTAGCTGATGTATGGTTTTATCCTCTTTCCTTTTTTTTCCCTCCTTTTGTGTGGGTGGGCATGTGGAAGGAAATCCGCATTTACCTCAACATGTCCAGCATGGAACAGATCAAATGCACCATCTATGTAAACTATCCGAGAATCGGGACCTGGACCCTGCATCAGGAAAGTGTACAATCAACAGAAAGAACAAGTACCCATATTCTAAAATCATGCCTAGAATTTAGAGACAATCATCGTACCAAGTAAACAAAATCAATCATTTCCAGCTTCCAAGAAGTAATGGAATTATACTATGGCCAACCAAATTTTACATTTATTTAATGGACAGTTTTCAAATGCGTTTAATGAACAGTTGGTCTCCCAACCATATGATTTTTGTGACCATTCAAGGATTTATTAGCTTCTATTCCCACGGTTATACTTCCAGAATACATCAATACTATGGACAAAAAAGGTATCCAACAAGCAAATTTATCATCAGTTCTTGTAATAACAATAACTTGATAGTAAAAAGTACAAAAAAGTTATATAACTTATCAGTAGACTATTAAAAACCAGAAGTAAATGATGTATTAATGCATGTGAAATTGTATTAGTCATACCCGGCTATTTGAGAACTGAACTATTCGCCTCGATGTAGGAAGGAAATGAGATACTCTAGTTCCACTTCCAGATCCACCATCATCTAGTTTCTGACCATGTCCGCTACTGAACTGCCTTTGCAGCGAAGAGTGATTGTGGGCATCAGAAGATCTCTCTCTAACACAAAGAAGCATCCGTCCTATCATGAGTCACGAAACAATACTTAATCAACATGAGAATATAACTTTTCATCACCACAAAAAATCTACTATTCATTAGAAATGATCAATTCAATGGGCTCAAAAGGTAGAAAAAAATGGAGTTCCACACCATTCTGACAAGAAATGGGTATAACAGAAGAGTTATGGTACATTAAGTCATGAGAACAAGAAAAATAGTTGAATGTTCATCACTTAAACATTTGTTAGTATGACACTAGGCTCGCAACTCGCATACTTTCCTAAAAGGAAGAAAATCAACTGAGGAAATCTTTTGAACACTAGAATTGTTAATAAAAGAAGCGTTTGATAGATATAGGGACATCAAAGGGTAGCTGTGCGATTCAATCAACAATAACCAGCAATAGAAAACTGAATATAAAATATAAACGTTTGAGAGAAAGAATTAGAAAAGGTAAAGCGGAATTAGTACCAACAATGTCTGTTGTTGACACTCCCTCAGTTCTTTTAATCTGCTTATATCGGCCAGCCTTTTTGGCAAGGGCATATGCATCAGTACCATCTGGTAGCAAACAAGGATCATCACCATGGATAATGTAATCTATGTTGTACTCGGTGAATAGCTTGTTCATGAATTCTTCGGTTATGGCATAAGGTGCATCTGGAATGATATCATCTACCCATTTCACAGCACGGACCATTATCATTCTGTATTACCAAAAACAGAAGAAAGATCAGAACTTCTTATATAAAACATACAGGGATAAGGGAGCAACATACTTGATACTCACCAACACATCCAAAGAATCAGAAAAATAACACCACGGAAGCACATAAAGTTCCATACAGCCAGAGGAATAATATAATATAAGAATTAGGATGGAAAAAAAAAAGCTTATCGTTTAATAATTATTTCCAATTCTGCATATGCAATACGTGTCAAAACAAGTTACCTATCTACTTCATTAAAGAGACAGTATAAACACTGGTGTAGTGGTGTTCTTGGCCTCTTACCCTTAACTTGATTTCTGGATAAAACAACATTATCTAGTATCTACCACAAGATTGTTCCCATATTGTGGAGATTGCAGGAGTGGACGATCCAAGAAAATTTTGTGAATCTAAAAATTATCAAAAAACATGTTTTTTAAAACAGTTGATTGCACAGTAGTTAGTCTTACACTGATGAAATTCCCAAATAGAACCGAACTGCTAAATTACAGCTGAAAGTCTGAAAGTGGTGTTATGACTTATGATCAGCTGAAAGGGGGAAAACATTGCTTTAGGAACCTGTGTGGTAGTGTTACGCAGGCATATGCTACAATTAGACGGGCATGACATAAGAGATGAGAAAAAAAATGATAGGGTGATGTGAAATTAAAGATTTTGCGGGTGGGCACCTCTCGTGGAGCGGTGTAACGGGCGGTCCCTTGTTGGCCTTGATCTCGTCGTCACTGATGACGCCAACGATGAGCTCGTCCCCGAGGGCGCGCGCCTGGCGCAGCGCGTTGCAGTGTCCGTAGTGCATCATGTCAAAGCATCCGTCCATGTAGACGCGCACGGGGCGGTGGCGGCGCCGCCGGAGCCGCCTCCTGACCGCGTCGAGAGGCGGCAGGGACGGGATGGCGGTGGATCCTGCGTGGTGCAGAGCTAGAACGGAGGCGCCCAGCACGATACCGCCGATGACGCACGCCGCCAGCGTCCGAGCGCTGCAGGCTGCGCTGCCACTCCCCGTCTCCATGACCAATACAGGTGGGAGGCAGGGGAGATGGAGGGGTACCGTGCGAGTGGGGGTGGGATCTAGGGTTAGGGATGATGAGGGTGTGCTAGTGGAGGAGCTATCGCCTCGCCATGGGAGATGAGGAGAGGAGGGAAAGGGTGGTGGCGGCGAGGCGGAGGACGAACGCTCCGGAGCTCCGGGGAAAGGTCTGTTCGGGCTGGCTGCCATGTGGGGCCAAGATGTCAGTTGAGGGTAGCAAAGAATGCAAGATCAGTGGCCATGCCATGACCCCACGTGTCATTGATTGTGACGGTCTTGAATGCATTGTTGGTACTGTCAGAGGCCACGGATGCTTTGTACTCTGGCGATTCGTGTCTTTCTATCGTAGCATCTACCAAAGGGCGAGCCAAAGCGACGTGTGTAAGATGGTGACGTTGGATATGCTCAACATATGCCTATACGACACGACAATTTAGATCTTGAACCCAAATTTAGTCAAGACAAATGTGACAAAAAAGAACGTACTGGTCAAACTAGAGCTTCTTTCCTTCTCGGTCAGGTAATTTGACGAAGTCATCAAGACATTAGTCATGATTCAGTAATTACTAAAAAAAAATCAGAAAACCTTTAGAAGCCGTGAAACAGGTAATATGGGTGGCACGCAGCAAAGAAATCCATGCACGTGAAATTGAGGAAATTGGCGAAAGCATCTTTCTCAAGTAACAGAGGTTAGCTGCGCGGCTACTCTTTTGAAACAAACCACGAGAGCAGTAATTATTTTTAGAAAGAAGATCCAAGTCAAGAGTGCAATATATTTCTAGTCACAACATAAACAACACAATCAGAAAATAATTTTTTTAAAAAAATATGTAGCAGGTATTCATCTTGGATTAGGTTGGCTTGACAATATTTGTCGTTTTGTTGTGCTCAAGATCCAAATGGTTAGTTAACAACTGTGAATCCTGCATCATCCGAGATAAAAGTACTGAGGTAAATCCAAGCCATCTTCTTTTCCTTAGGATAGTAGTTGAGCTGACATGCATTTGTTAATTGTTATCACCTATGCTTCCACTTTTCGAGTGACTCTATATAGATGGATTGGACGATGCTAAGTTCGCCAGACACCTAAGAGGGAAAAAAAAAGGTAGTCTTAATGAATATCTATGATCCAATAATTAATTCCTACTGTCTCGAACAAAAGTAAAACTCAAATGTTGTGCTACGTTCTACCAACAAAAAGGTTCGTCAGATAAATATTCAGTAATAATGGAATGAAGAATGCATTGTGATGGTTTGTCGAGACAAGACAATAAAATTTTTGTTTGCTCATTACTTCATCAAAATTCATTGGGAGTATTAGATCAATTAGTATAGTATACTCAAAGAAATTAATCAAAGATCTATACACAAAACACTAATATATGTGTGCTTTGGTGACGAAACAATGGATACACCATTGTCAAAAGTAAATCTAAGGTAGCAAGGTAATATCTTCGCACCACAAACATAATTTACTGATTTTGTTGACAATCACTTATGATGCAGATTGTGGAACATGGTAACAAAACAGATACATTCATAGTGTCAACATCAAATACTATAGTTAGTCCTCAAAATTGAGAATTACTGAATTTTTTTTGCTAAAAAAGAAAGGTGGCCATCTAGAAGTTAGCCGATTATATTCATCTATGCAAATCCTACCTGAAGGTCAAACATTAGGAAAGATTGACAGTTTTTCCAAGGACTTCGTCCTCTCTTGTTTCAACTATAAGGACTTCTAGTTCTAGCGTTCTATTATTTTCTTTCACTCTATCTTATGAAATCCGTTGAAATCGGAAACCCCATGGCATTCAATTGGAGATGGATGGGCTTGTTTCATGACACACAAACTCCATGAACTTCAACGCACCTAATTCAGTCCTATCACTTCTAGAACCTCTTGGGGGAGAGACCATGTTTAAGCCTCCATTAACTGCAACTACCGAGGTAATACCGTTTGGTATCTTGCTAATACCAAATAGTTTTAGGTCCATCTCTCTGGTAAACTGTATATACTGAAATGTTTATAGCCACATAGGATATACACAATGATAAAAAAAAATATATAACCAATGAACAAATGGAGATTTTCTTTTTTTGAAAAAAAAAGGATAGGTCTCTGTAACAGATGAACAAATAACACGAGTCACCAGCAGCAAAGGTGTGGTAACAACGACACACTAAATAGCGCAGGAATCACCAATAGGCAATAGCAAAGGATGGGACGACAGTAACAAGGTGGATCATGACACGCCCTCGATTAATTCTTCTTGGCGTAGGCTGCTCGGACTCGCGCCGAATCGTTTGGTGGACCGGCGCGAAAGGCATACTCAGCATCTCGTCAAGTCAACGCGCTCCTGCTTCAATCTCACCGGCCTTGTCTTCTTTCCCGCCCCGGCCAGCTGCTCCGCCTCCATCAAGGTCTACCGCATCCGCATCCAAACGGGCCAGGCCTAGCCCTAAGCCCAATTCATTTCCCCCAGCCTGGGATTTAACTCTGACGCGTGGACCCAACGCCAATGCGGTCACATTTCCCTTCCTATACATCAGCTAGTTAAATGCCTCCTCTATCTACAAATCATGGTAGCTATTCGTATCCATCTTGTCTTGCAAAAAGGTATACTCTTGACTCGTGGCGGCATGGATTCAGTGAACGCTGACCGAAACACCATGCGACAAACTATATATATCTAGGTGGAAGGGATCGGATCCGGTAAAACAACATGAACTTACAACACTCATACCAGTAAGCACCAGGACACCGGTGAAACAAAGAGACTGCAGTGTAGCCAATCCCTCCCAGTGTCAGCCAAGCTAGAAGCTACAACTAAAGTGCCATCTCAGCCTGAAGTTTGGTCAGTTCACTCAAGTCGTTGTGCTGCTTAGAAGATGATGTTGCTCTCGCTAATGGTTCTTCCACAGGCGCAGATATCCTCGGGGATGGTTCAGGCAACTGTTCATCGAGATCTTCCTCCTCCAGATCTTCCAGTTCTGCTTCTAGTTCATCCTGTTTTAAGAAGTTAAACATAATTATTTGCGTGTATATGATATATTTCGAAAATTGACTGTGCATGCAGTTTCTTGATCCTGTTGTGAGCGTGTACACCTTTTACCAAGTAACAGAAGCAGTACCTCGTCAAAATCAGCAGAAGCACCAATTGGTGTTGCAAGTGCCTCTTGTATCTGCCTCATATTTTCGGTCTGTTCGTTTGCCTCATCAATGGCGTTTTCAATATCATCAATGTTCCTACACAAGAATTACCATTTTTTTGAATTTTAATATATAACCTAGTTATCTGCACGAGAGCCAGCAATGCAGGAAATTCAGTTAACTTCAGGATGTGCACAAACCCAACAGCAGAAGGCCCTGCGCTAGTTTGGACATAGATAAGAAATCTAGAACGGTTTTTCATTGTATTAGAGAAAATGTAGAAATTGACAGCCTTCTCAGGTGAAGTGTATTACGAGTTTAATAAGCCATTGTAGTGGAAATAAAAGAGCAAATGGAATCTTACAGTGATTGCTGAATAGCTTTGACAGCAGATGATCCAGAGCGCATAGCATCAACAGTGTCGGTAGTTGCCTTTGCACTTTCAAGCATTATAATCTACAAAATTAGCTTTCTATTATTATGCGACCTTTTAGGAACTCTAAGAACCACGGTCAATATTCAAGACTGGAATTGTGTATGTTTATTTTCCATTACCTGGTCATGAACTCGCAACTGAAAATTCGATAACTGCTCAATCTGTGTCTCGTAGAGCTTCTTTTTCTTTAGACACTGGATTGCAGCTGCAACATATAAAGAGTTTCACATATATGTCAAGACTCAAGAACAACAAAAGCTAAAATCATCAAAAGTTTAAAAAAAAAAAGGAATTTGGGGGATTTTAACTCAGTCTGTTAGCATTGTCTATAGTGTTTCTATGCTAATTGAATAGTTTTGTTTTTTTTTAATAAGCTTCTTATTGATGGTTTGCGTGCAAGTCGTGACATCAAGGTTGGATTTCGGCCAAAATAAAATGAGGGTACAAGCATTGTTCTGTACAAGTCTTTCAGTGGCAAAGTTGCAAACAAAATTTGCAACGTTAACAATTATGCATAAAAAACTCTCAAAGATTGTAAGAAAATGTAAGCTTGACAGATGTGCTTTCTCCAAAGTAATGCTTGCTTACCATTCTTGTTCTTCAATTTTGTATAATCCTTAGCCCTTTCAATTTCAGCAGAACACTTTTTCTGAAGGAAACGCTCTTTCTTCTCCAGCATTTCTAGAGTCTAGACACATGAACAATAAAAATACACCACTGTGAAGGTAAACCTAAAACCTCAGGTAGCAAGTAAATATCTTGGAAGCACTAGCATAATTTGCTGATTTCTTGACAGTCACTTATGATGCGGACTGAGTCCCTAATAAAAAAAAAACAGATATATCCATAGTTTCAACACCAGATACTATACTTCATTGTGTCCTTAAAAGTGATACGTGCTGAAAAAAAAAATACTACGAATTTGTAAACAAAGCTGACCATCTAGAATCTAGCTGATTACATTCTTCTATACACATCCTATCTGAAGGTCGACATCTAGGACAGGCTAGCGGCTTTTGTCCAGAAGGATTTTTTCCTCTCTTTTTTCAAATATGAGGACTTCTAATCCTCCGTTATCTTTCAATCCAGTGAACTAGAAACCCACATGTTTACATTACAACATTCGACTGAAGATGGATAGGCTTGTTTCATGGCCCTGGCTTAAGACACTTCCACTATGTTGTCTTCCAAGCCAAAAGAAAACTGAGTTCTGATGGCTTACTCTTCAAAAGGAGAGCTAAAAGGAAGGCACCATTCTAAGGAAAAAAATTCTTCATATTTTTTCCAGCAACCAGTTTCCACTTCTAGAGCTTGAGAACTTCATGAACTGCAAAGCCCCTAATACAGTCTTATCTTGCCAACGAAAGAAGTTATAGTACTTCTACAGCTGATAGATTACTATCGAGGGAACATGAGCACAGCAAGAGTAAAGAAACAAAGAACTAGTTATAAAAAAAGATGACAGACCTCATGGAGCCGATCCAACGTGGGTATCGCAGAGGCGGCTGCCTCCTTCTTCTTCTTGCTCTTAGTCTTTGGGAGCAATTTTTTCAGCATCTTCCTGTCAGTCCTTGCTGATTCCCACTCTCATATAATGATGGCCTGTGTATGAAGGAATAGTAGGATGATGAATTGGAGACGGCGTCTCAAGGGTGAAGGGGAAAGTGAGGGAACAGGTGCTCAGAATATATTCCTTGAGAATAGTAGGGGGAATATGTAGGGGCAATTGTTAATGTGTGATGGAAGACAGAGAAGGACCTCTCTGCTCATGAAAAAGAAGAAACTTTGAATTATGTCGCTATCTTAAGAACAGAATTGTCACTTTTGGGAAGTAACGATTCTACTTACGACAGAAACGACAGAATCAGCATACGAAGAAAAAAAGATGTAGCAGGTATGTTGGGTTAGGTGAGTTTTTCAAACTATATAATTTGGCATATTGCTGTGGTCGTCATGGTTAGTCAACAACTGTGAATCCTACATCATACCAGATGACGATGCTTCTTACAAGACACATAAGTGCGTATCCTCAGGGACAAAAAAAATGGCACAAAAGTGCCGAGGTAAATTCTAAATCATCTCTTTTCCCTTTTAGGACAAGTAGCTGAGCTGCTATCAATTTGTTTGTTAGCCTTCGGAGTGAGTAAATAGAGGAAATGCACACTGCGGAATTCGGTATGCAGCTAGGGGTGTGGGATTTTTTTTTTTCAGTTGCTCTCAATGGACCTGGTCAGAATCATGAGCGTGGAGTAGAGGTATAGGAAATGCACACGCGCAAGTGAAGAATAGTATTCCCCGCTGACCTGACGAACAGAAGCTGCAAATTAAATCCAGGATCTCCAGAGGAGTGAAATAAATAAATCCCCGCAACGCAAGATGCAAGTGCGACTCCGCAGCCACTCTAGACGCAGCGGCGGGCGTGGGGCGAGCAGCACTTGGGTGCCTCTGCCTGGGAGCAGAAGGAAGCTTGGCGGCGGCGAGCCGATGGGGACGGCGGTGGCTGCGGGGAACTTGCCCACTCTCACTCACTAGTTAGTTGTGGTCAGTGGGTGTGAGAGCGGAGCGGGGACGAACACGCAAATCCTCCATGGGCTGCCGGCCTCAGGGGAGGCTTTGGGCCGTCGGAGTGAGCTGGGGCCTGGGCCTGAAGACTCAGTAATGGGCCTGATCTCTTTAACAAGCACTAGGCCGGGCAGACGTTTCAGCAATTGAGATCAGTTTACGTATGCTGCGGTAAATTTTTTTCGTCATTAATCATGAGCATTGCAACTTCAATGTGTGCTTTTTGTCGTGCCTCCATGGCTTAACAAAATCTGTGTGTACGACAACTCATCAAGAAGAGAGATATATAGCAGCTCGGTAAAAGAACGCATTATTGTATTTCCGTGCCATCAACAATAGGAAAATGGGGTTTGCTCGCATCGGCGGAAAAAGAGATATAAAATGAAACGGATGCTCATGAAATGTAAAAGCATGAAGCATTTTTTTTTTCGAACAATTAATTTTTTTTCCAAATAAAGTATGAAGCATTTCCATCTGTCAATCTAACTACCGAAGATCTCACCGTGTCCTCGACCGATATGAAATATTAATTAGGAGGGGACCTGTTGGACCAACAACATTATCACCTTGTACAGTAACATAAAATTAAACTTCACATGAATGAGGGGCAACATGCGGCCGGAAATTTGTACGGTTCCGTAGTAGCAGCAAAAGCTGATGCATTTCAGACGTCTCGTGAACGACGTTGGAAGATTCTGGCGTTTTGCAACAATTGAGAGCCGATGAAGATATACACGGTCACTTGCATCTTAATTGCATGCAGTGTTCCTATTCAACATGCACTAGAATTGAGTAATAAGAACATTAAAATGCAATTGATTATATTCGGATAATGTTGGAAATCTAAAAAACCCGGCCTACAAGTAGAATTGTAGAAACATGCATTTTTTTTTTTGAAAATGCATATTGGCTCCGTAGGCTAGACAACAAAGCAGAAAAGGTAGTCATCAGAAGGTGTATTTAAGAGTGTCCAATCTGAACCAATGCATGGCATGTAGGTCTAAACAAGACGAGCCAAACACGCTACTACTACGCCACATGTGTACAAAGACATACAGCAGCTGCAGCTTGGCTGGTTGGGACTTGCATTGGGAGACATGCATGGTGCACGCAGTGTCACATGGGGCAGGTACACGCCGCAACAAAGATATATACAAGGGGAACTGGGGGAGGGTGCAGACTGCAGAGGAGAGAGCTCAGCACATTTCAAGGTGCTGTGTTACTACGTTGTGTCGTGTGTGTGCGCAAAACTGACTATTACCAACCCGTGATATTTATCAACCATGCACGCTTCGGAAGTCGGACGACATGGACTACCGTTCACTACCAAAGACAAAACCCATGTGCGTCGATCTGCTTGTATTTGTTGAATGGGTATATTGAGTATTTTAAGGGAACTATATATATAGACACAACCAAGGCAAAGGTTAATACTATATACTCAAAATAAAGTGGAGGAGGAAGAGGCAATGATCGTAAAGAAAAGGGCCTGCTTATTGATCGAGCTGCAGAGTGTGTTGAGGCAGGGGGAAAAAGGAGGACAATGATATGGCCATGATGTTTGCAATCATGCATATATCTCCGGACATATTTTCATTCAAAAAAAAAAATCTCCGGACAGATACAGAGCTGTTTGTAAGGTTTGAAGTGACGCTACGTTCGTCGTCAGAGTGAAAGATTGATATGTTAGCTGTCTGTGTCATAGTGTCATGGTTTGAACTACAGCAGCGCAGTAATAAGCAGAACCTAGAGTGATTTTTATGCCAGAATATAGAGTGAAATTTTAATAATGCATATTGCGTTAAACTTGTGTCTATTCCTCGATCGGTCTTCCTTGCTGTAGTAATACAGAGACTCTTCAGTTCGTTCGTCCGTTATGTTCCAGACATGTACGTGACTCCAAAAACATGGATGCATGTGTCATGCACAGGCCGGACATGCATGAAATACCACCAACCTGGTACTGCACGGGACTACGGGCTCTTACTGGTAGCCATGAAATAAGCTTGTTTCATATATATATCGATCAGCTTTTACTGCTTGTCTCGCCGGGATAATCGGCATTCTGTCCGAGATACGGGTGTAGTCGAGAATGACACTTGTGTCATTTTCTTCTCATCCCCGTCTGTTCTTTTGGTGCTAGATATATATACTCTATCAGCTTGCACCGCATTTTTCACGCGAATACCTGCGTGCATGTTCCATGTCGACAATGATCGATGCGTCTTCTTATCGCTTTCAGGTTTGGTTTACTATAGTTTCTTTAGTTTTTTTTTTCTTTTTTGCCCTGAACCTCGCTACTCAACCAATTGCATTACTGCTCCATTCTACTTGTCTGAATGTGCATATATATTATGCTATTGTTATTGTGTAATATGCTTGACACCGTACCATCAGACATGCATGTACATATATACGAGATAATTTCTGTAGCCGTCGGTCCAGGGAGATAATTCATCATGCGGGCCATGCATGCGTGGCGGACCACCTGGAGCACAGTAGCGAGCGAGAGTCACGTGAATGGCTAGACTAGAGGACACCTAATATTAGCCCGTTGCCACGCGCAGCCGCAGCCTTACCAGCCATGCAAATATGCAATGCGAGCAGCCGCCGCTCGTCGTCAGTTGCCTCGGCTCCCCTGCCATTGCCATGCCATATGCATATGCATGCAGATGCAGGCTACACTACAACCAAGCTACCTGAAGCTGGTAGCTCCGTCCGGTGCTCTGAACGCAAGCTTGCAAATTGAGCATCTGCAAATGCTGCAAGAATTCATATGAACGACGAATATATTGTGGGCCGGGGGGGGAGGGGAGGGAAGGGACGACGATCGATCGATGGAAGCAACAAAACAATGTCCAGCGGCGCAGCAACAAAACAAATTGTACCTGCGAAGAATGCCAAAATGACCCGGGCCGCCCCGGCCTGTACATACTGCACTGTATACCACTACTAGCATTCAGAATTTTCACTTGTGATCATGCATGCTAGTAAACAGTGCAGTATGTCGGACACGAATGAGATGCATGCCAACAAACAAATACCCGTGATCGATCGATCGATCGTGTGGTCGTCACTGCAAGCTGGCTTGTTCCGTAGCTAGCATGCATGCTTGCAGTTGCAGCAGCTGATCATACTGTTTGCTGCATCGCATTTGCATGCCCTTATACTTTTCCCTTTTGTATTCCACCGGGTATTATTGTGTTCACCGTTCCTTATCCGCCACTGTATGCATCGATCATTTGGTCCCGCTGCCTCCTGCTTGCATTGTCCATTTCTTGTTCAAAATTCTGCGAGCAGTATATAGCCACCAAGAAAACACAATAACTGTTAGCTATATGACATCTAGAAAATACAGACAGTAGTCACACACTTGTTCATAGGGCGATCGGGTAGCCATGGAGAAGCGGAGAAGGCACTGGAAAAAGTCCAAACCAAAACGGTCAAGTTCTTACGCTAAAAAAAAAACGGTCAGTTCAAAGCAAAGGTTAAAATCTATGCCGCATATATACATTGATCCCTATGCAAACAAATTCTTTGCCGTTTTTTTTAACCATGCACCATCATTCCATCAATATATCAAAACCCTACTCGTTTATAACATAGGTTGAAGTTTATATACTAAATCCCCTTGTCGTTTATACCATTTCATACAAACACTTATTAGTGTTTCGCAGATTATATGTATTTGACTTTTAATATCTGAAAACATTATTGATACTAAAGCCTCCATTTCTTTCATTAGGCGTATTAGAGTAAATGGGATGTTGAAATTTTATAGAGCATTACTTATCATTTCTCTTACAACATATCATTACTGCCACAAAACCAATGTCATATTAAAAAGTTCGGAATATAAGTTTATTTTATAAATTTTATGCAATAAGAATTTTGTATTTTGATTAAATTAAATGTTGGCCCGTTTTAAGAAAGTTTTACTACTTTTTTTTTATAGAATTGTACATTGTAATCAGGGTGACGCCACGTTCATTTTGGGAACCAGGGTAAAGGAAAAAATTGCCTTTAGCTGAACTATAATCCACCATCTATTTCTACTGTAATATCTTTGTTGTTTGAGCTGTGCACCAGGGTCCATCAATAGCTAGCTTCGCCCCTGATTTGTAATACTGCTAACAGTGTAGGAGGAGTAGTTATTATTCACAATGTCAGGCTAAACGTGTCAATGTCGCACCCCATCCGATCGAATCATACAGCTGCAGCTCAGTAGACTACTGTGACAGGAAAAGTGCAAAGCGCTGAATTACCTGGAAATTCGAGTCACTTTTTTCATGGCACGTTCCAAGCGTATACATGGACGGCTTTGGGATTCCGGGCTGCCATAGGATCCTTGGCCCTCGAGCGACGTGCCTCTCATGCAACAAGTCAAATGCTCACCAAAAAGGCTACCGCTAGTGGCTGCTGAAGCATTGTTTGTGTTGACCTGAACGCTCGTCGTTTCTTTCCAGCTTGGTATCCAACTAGTCTACAGCGTCTCCAGAGGGTAGTCTAAACACCGACCCTCACTACAACTCTAGTTGGTTAGAAATCGTAATGTGAACAGGTATAGTACTTTCCAAAAAAGAAAAAAAAAGTTCAGCTTTAGAGGAAATAAATTTCTCTAAGTAAAACATGCACGGGTCCGTTTTAATTTAAGTTTTGTTTTGGCGACGTGGTACAAAAGCCTATTAGAGCAACTAGAATAAAATGCTGCAAGCTTTCGCACGCCACGTTAATGAGCTGAAGAGATAGAAGCGACTTGGTGGCCTGGAGTTAGCTTATGCAAATTTTCGAAGAAATTTTGTGAGAGAATGAGGTGGATTGGTTATTAATTATTTATTTTATGTCTATAACCATGCCATTATATATTATGAGTGGACTATTAGTAGACTTTTGTATGATGTGGTGTGAAAAAAATATAATTAAAGTCCAACACTACTTTGTTGTGACACTTATGATTATTTGAAGCCTTTACTATAAAGAAGCTTGGTAAGCAAAACCAGACACATAAATTTCTAGAACTAGTATAAAACTACATCTAAACACATACATGTCATTATATAAATAATGAACATATGTAATTTTCATCTTATTTACTCAGCCTTGTTTGTATTGTCAATTATGAAATAAAAATTTCAAACTCTCTCTATCTCTCTCTAGCAAAACTTTATGGTGTCAAAAGTTTGTGATATGAATTACGGTTTTCAATGGAATGAACAGTGTAAATGAATAATGAAGTTTCACAATCTAAACATATGTTCTAGATTAGCCCTGTAGCGATATGCATGATGTCCATAGCATACGTTTGGTGAAGTGATTAATGGCATTTTCGTTCAGAGCTCAGAGCGGAGCTGCAAGCCATCTGAATTCTGAAAATGAAGAGGGCGACGCAGTAGACCGGCAGTGAATACTACGCCATGTGTTAGCAATTATTTGCACAGTCCTGAATTATTCTTGATTGTGGAAGAACAGAGAGCATGCTGCATAGCGTACAGTGAGCAACAGAGAAGGTCTTGATTGCGTTGCTGGGATAAATTCAATCACGCGCACGGTTAGCATTTGGTACAATTCCAGGCCGCGGCTGCACTGTTCCCTTGTGAGATGTGCAGACCGTCGGTCTAGTGCATGCACAATTGGACGGACAGCTCAGATGATATACATGCATGGGTCCACAATAATGTAAATGACAAATTATGGACAAGATTACAAAGGAACTGAGGAGTAGTATCGATGAAGCAGGACAGGCCGGGGTATAGCCTACTGGCTGTACAAGCCGGCCTCTGGGCAAAGGAAAGGAGACCATGGCAGAGGTGCACAAGATCAGTGGACGGCACCCACCGATGAATCCGAGTGAACAGTGAGTGAGATTGCAGCTTGTCTGAGCTCGTCAGCCAGAGTAGAGTAATGGCGGCAGAGGCGAGCAGCTTTGCTCAGGCAATGGCAATGGCGTATTTGCTCTGGTTGCCTGGTTGGTAGTGGTACTAGGGACCACTGTACCTCCATTGCTCGCTTGTCCATTACTGTACTGTAGCACCCAGCGTGATCCATGTTTTGTTGCACGCATGTTTTACCCTCAAAATGAAATTATTAGGCACTCGATCACATATACAGTGAGCATACTACATTGTTGATTTGTTGATACATACGTACGGTAATAGAAATTGTTGTAACCTGCATGCAAATACCAACTGGTAACAAGCATATAGTAGTAGTAGTATTGGATAGCCGCAGACCGCAGTAGCATTTGACTCCCATACAGGAGTAGTATGGAGTATCGATGAAAGGAATTGGGAAAGGATCAAGACCCCAAAAAATATACTAATGCAAAGTGCATGCCGCGGTCATCGTTGGATTGGAATCGGGACGGAGAGAGCTGGCGGCGACCCCAAGCAACGCAATGGAATCTGCTTCGATGCACTCGGCTTCGGCTCCAATGGGCAATGCCCGCCCGTGCGTGGAAATGGAAATGGAAGCATGCGCAGGACGCGATGCATATCACGAATTATATTGCAGCGAGATCGAACAAAAGTAGGAACGAAAAGCTATAGGCGTCCGAGTGGCAAGAAAAGGCGAGAAACTTTTCCAATCCGAAGCAGAAACGAGGCCACACATGCAAGTCAAGACACCACCGGAAAGCCGGCCGGCCGGGGTCCAATCCACGATGCACCCAGCCCCAGCCTTTTTTCGCGAAACCATTTGGCCTCTACTACTAAGCAAGGTCCAATGGATTTGCAAACTAAACTCCAGCAGCGATACTACACCTAAAATGTAAGAGCCTGTTACTATAATGTCGTTGAGGGTGTGATTAATTTGAAGGAGCTAGCGTAGGAGTGGCACATGACACTGAAGCAGGCAGGCACCAGCAGGAGTGCGTGCGATCGACTGCACTTCATGCCCAACGAACTGTAACCATTCAGCAATCCGATCCGATTCAGCACGATGATTCTGCATGCATGTTCAAGTCCATCGTCCCCAAAGACGAGTAGACGACAGATCTAGCATTGCCAGTACGTGTGCTTACTTTGGAGAGTACGGTTTTAATGTTTTCCAGTTTGAACTTTCGAGACAACTATGGGGCTATGGACTTTTCAATTAAACCAGATTTTAACTAAAACATACTTGAAACTTGAATTAAACCAGATTTTCAAGTTTGAGATGCTAGTTCCAATTAACATCGTAAAGCGGGGAATATATCTTCGGACGACATTCAGCAACGAGCACCATTGCATGGAGTTTTCTTAACAAAAAAAAATGCAGTAATTTAAGCATTTACTTTTCCATGAAACAGATTGGGCCGGGTGAGAAGCAGACCGAACATTTGCACCAGGGAAAGAAATATGTTTGGAGATCAGATCCCTGAGATGCATGCAAGACTACAGCAAAATTAAAAAGCCGAAAGAAACAGGCCGTCCGGTTACCCCTAGCTCGCAACGGCAACGGGACGGCATGCACGCTGCCCACTCCCGTACGTATTCCCATGCGGACGATGACACGATCGATAGACTTGCTTGGCCATCGCGCTGACAGCGAAATGGTGACAAACAAAGCCATACAACGATCGATTGAGACACCACCACAGCACTCTCTTCATTCCCATCCTATTCGATCGTCATGTGTATGCGTAGCTAGCTTTCGTGGCTCACCTCACGCCGACCACAGAGCGCGATCGAAGCTGGCATGCCATGGTCAAAAGAAAAATGCATGGACAAAGCTCAACATGATCGAGAGACACTTGCTAAAAAGACCCGTAGAGACAACAACGTTTCGACCTCCTGGTTACACTAGCGTCGCTGCGTGCAAATCTAGGATTCCTATCCAAGGCTGAGGTCACAAAACCTTTCTGGTAACGAGTAACGACAACTGCTCAGCAACTTCTCGACCAAGTACATACTGGTCCAAACACCTATCTCGAGAACAAAAAGCAATACTATGTAAAAATGAAAAATTACTAATGATAGTATGTGTGGGCTTGGGAACTTCAAAATAGATGTTCCCTCCAATCTCTGAACATAAACCAATCTTTTTGGTTTTTCTTTACTACCATGAATTTCTAAACATCATATAGACTGTGACAAGAAAATGTTGATGTTAATGGGCTTGCCAAAAACATACTTTTCATAGTATATTACCCTTTTTCTCATTGGGTGTTTTGTTTATATAGATGTTGCTAGTCAAGATGTTTTATATATCTAATTTAGGCGTTGATATACCGTAGACTTATATTTGGGGTCATAGAGTCCTGATAACAATCTTCATTCCTAACTTATCTCTCCTTTGTCGTATTTCTTGGTGACCTGTGGTAATTATCCAACCAGGGTGCTTACTGTGCCAATAAATTAGGAACATGCAACTATATTCATCTATCTCAACATATCGTATATGTAGTTTTAGGCCAATTACCAAGACCGGCAGTTTTTTTTTTTTGGGAGGGGGCAAGGTCGAAGCTCAATAGAGCCAAGAAGTTCTACTTGGTGGTTGTCTTATTTAGCCCCTAGGATTATAGTTTACTTCAATCTGTGGAGTCATCTCACCAAGCAGCCCAACTCCCACCCCACTTGATGAAACAAAGTTTAAGGGTCGGCAAGCCAGCCACTCAATTTTGAGGGGCTAAGAAGAGAATATAAGTTTTTTTTCCAAGTTGGTGTGCTATGGCTTATCATTCGATCAAACATTGTCCTTTTATTACTTTTTTCCTCTGTTAGCTTCGTATTTTTTGAAATATTTTTTATCTATATACGTTTTGATATGAAAGCTTCTTCAACTAAAGCTTTAAAAATAACTTAAAAAATAGTCTTTTATAAAATTATTTCAAATAAGTTTTAGTGAGATTTATTGAAATAAGCTTTCAGAAAAGAATGGTAAACCTCGTTTACAAAATGCGGCACCGAACAAACTGAGATTGTAGAATGTATATCAAGAGGACGCAAGTTGAGTTGCTATAAGGAAGGAAAATGTTATGGACAATTGTTGTAGTCACTCTAAGAGTGGTTGGTTCACATCAAGTTTCGGAAAACTTGACACGACTACTCTAAAAAAAAGTTGTGGAGCTAATATAAAGACCTCTTGACCTTTTATCCATGCCTATTTTTTATATTTTTATCTACTTTCAAAATGTGTTTTTGTTTGAACACAAATAATCTTAAGTGAAGATGCCTCGAAAATTGTTTTATATTCCTAGTACCTTGTGATGATAATTCATTGGCGTATTACATACAAAATAGTGATAAACTTCACCTTTCCTTTATTTGATGAAAGAAAAATGTTTATACTGTTTTTAGGTTCCACACAAAGATGATACAGTCCCTACAAAGGAAATTTCCGACTTCTGAATAACCAGCATATATGCAAGGATAACAGCACAAGGCAACAGAATACAAAGAAAAAGCCAGTAGGAACTAATGAAACCAAGCACTATACAATAAACTGTTGTTCAAAAAAGTACTACGGTACACTGTTAAAATGTAAGTATGTTTTTAGACCATTCTCAGTGGGATTTTATGGATACAGCTAGCTAGACTGGAAACTAGTTAACTGTGCCACAGGGGTTTCATAGTGATGGAACTCCCCTCACATCCCATGAACCTCCACATCTTAATTACCCTGCCATGTCAGCAAAACTGATGATGTGACAGTATATTTAATGTCCATGAAACTCCAATAAAACTCCCAGTTGAGACTGACTGACCTTAGTAAAAGAACTCTGGTCATACAGCACGGAGCCCGAGGAGAAGCAAATCCTATCACAACTAGTGCCGCGGCTCCATAAATTAGCGTCTCTTGCTAACCAAACCATGCTCTTGTTCGTCTCCCACCGGCGTCTTCCTCTTTACTCCGCTCCCCTTACCATCCCAATCTACTCGTCTCCTCCTACTCCACTCGATCTTCTCACCTCAGCACAGCACGGGCGCCGCCAAAACGTACACATAAAAATCGTCTGCTCTGCTCTCCTCTCTTCCCACGCCGTGCTGGCCGGATCGCCATGCGCGCGGCGTCTTCCTCTTGGCGTTTGTAGATGGGCTCCTCCTCGCTCCTCCTCTTCCCCTCGTCCTCCTCCGCCGCCCCGAATGCCTCCTCCCACTCCTTATTGCCGCCGCTCCCCTCCCTCCCCTCCTCCTCCTCCTCCCAAGACTACCACCTCCTCCATCCCTACCTCCACCACCTAGGACCCCAGCACCAAGAATCCGCCGCCGCCATGGTCCGCAAGCGCCCGCCGCCGCCCGACATGGACCTCCCGCCGCCGCGCCGCCACGTCACCGGCGACCTCTCCGACGTCACGGCCTCCGCCGCCGCCGCCGCTGGCGGTGGGCAATCGGCACCCGCGAGCGCGCAGCTGCCGGCGCTGCCCACCCAGCTGCATCTCCCGGCGTTCCAGCAGCAGCAGCAGCAGCAGCACCATCACGCGGCGGCGGAGGTGGATGTCCCCCACGCGCCCCTACCGGCGGGGGGCGACGCGTCGACGACGGCGTGGGTGGACGGCATCATACGCGACATCATCGGCAGCAGCGGCGGCGCCGGCGTGTCCATCGCGCAGCTCATCCACAACGTCCGCGAGATCATCCACCCCTGCAACCCCGCCCTCGCCTCCCTCCTCGAGCTCCGCCTCCGCTCCCTCCTCAACGCCGCAGACCCCGCCATGCCGCCGCCGCCGCATCCTCCTGCTCCTCTCCTGCACAACCCCCCGCCCCCTCCCCAACTCACATCAACAGACAAGCGCCACCAGCAGCACGAGCCTCAGCAGCAGTCGAATCCGTCGCCGCCGTCGCCACCAAAGGAGCCGACGGCGGAGGAGACCGCCGCGGCAGCAGCAGCCGCCGCCGCCGCCGCCGCTACAGCGGCCGCGAAGGAAAGGAAACAAGAGCAGCGGCGGAAGCAGCGGGACGAGGAGGGTCTCCACCTGCTGACGCTGCTCCTCCAGTGCGCCGAGTCGGTGAACGCCGACAACCTCGACGACGCGCACCAGACCCTCCTCGAGATCGCCGAGCTGGCCACCCCCTTCGGCACCTCCACGCAGCGCGTGGCGGCCTACTTCGCCGAGGCCATGTCGGCGCGCCTCGTCAGCTCCTGCCTCGGCCTCTACGCGCCGCTGCCGGCGTCCTCCCCGGCGGCGGCGAGGCTCCAGTACGGTCGCGTGGCGGCGGCGTTCCAGGTGTTCAACGGCATCAGCCCGTTCGTCAAGTTCTCGCACTTCACGGCGAACCAGGCCATCCAGGAGGCGTTCGAGAGGGAGGAGAGGGTCCACATCATCGACCTCGACATCATGCAGGGGCTCCAGTGGCCGGGCCTCTTCCACATCCTGGCGTCTCGCCCCGGTGGACCGCCCAGGGTGAAGCTCACTGGCTTGGGGACATCCATGGACGCGCTCCAGGCCACGGGGAAGCGCCTCTCCGACTTCGCCGACACGCTGGGATTGCCCTTCGAGTTCTGCGCCGTAGCCGACAAGGCCGGCAACGTTGACCCGGACAAGCTGGGAGTCACGCGGCGCGAGGCCGTCGCCGTCCATTGGCTCCACCACTCGCTCTACGATGTCACCGGCAACGACTCCAACACGCTCTGCCTAATCCAAAGGTCTTCTTTCTTCCCTTGCTGTTGCTTCCATGTCAAATCCTTGTTTGTTGTACATGCTTCGTTTGGCCATCATGACTACTTTTCAGGAAGGCAAACACACTTTACTAGTACTTAAACAATGTCACATTGTGATCAGGCACTCAGTCGTAGATTCGTAGTAAAGTACATCCGGTACAAGCATACAACACCGATTCTATTCCGTTCAAGAGTACAAAACTGCGTTTTGGAGCTCAAAAAGTTTACTAGTCATGATGACCAACTTTCTAGGATCAAAAGGTTGCATCTTTACTAGAATGCTTTTGAGACGATCGATCTCCCTCTTCCATGGTCTTTGGTGATCCAAGAAGGAACCACAAAAGATCCTGCTTCAACTGTCTTTAGTTAGTGGAGGTGGATCACTAGGCGCGCGGGAGCTCAAAGTTTTTATCATCATGACCATCTTTCCATGCCAAAAGGCTCCAACTTTCTAGTTCCAAGTGCCAGAATCATGATTACTCAAATGGAATAACTGTCAGCTTCTACTAATCATCCTCGTTTCTTAATAGATCAGGAAGCTAACCTCAAAAAGATTCTCAAAGTGTTAGCTTTCCCTAATCTCTTCTACTCTAGTCGATTGACTGTTACAAATCCGTCCTCTGTACTTTCTGGGAACCATTAGATAAACTGCATTGTCCTTTATTTGATTTGATGCTTCATTAATATGCTTAGTGTTGCTGGTTGAATCTTGACCTGCCAGCAGAAATGCAGAATGTAATGGTCACCAAATGGTCGTACTGATGCTGTCTCCCTCCGTGGACCATGGATTAATTTGCAGGGTGGCCCCGAAGGTGGTGACAATGGTGGAGCAGGACCTCAGCCACTCTGGCTCCTTCCTGGCGCGCTTCGTGGAGGCCATCCACTACTACTCGGCGCTCTTCGACTCGCTCGACGCCAGCTACGGCGAGGACAGCCCGGAACGCCACGTCGTGGAGCAGCAGCTGCTGTCCAGGGAGATCCGCAACGTGCTCGCCGTCGGCGGCCCCGCGCGCACCGGCGACGTCAAGTTCGGGAGCTGGCGCGAAAAGCTGGCGCAGTCGGGGTTCCGCGCGGCATCGCTCGCCGGAAGCGCGGCGGCGCAGGCGTCGTTGCTGCTGGGCATGTTCCCGTCCGATGGGTACACGCTCGTTGAGGAGAATGGCGCGCTGAAGCTGGGATGGAAAGATCTTTGCTTGCTGACTGCATCTGCTTGGCGCCCAATTCAGACCCAGTGCCGTTAAACCTGAGAGGAATTTTACTGAGCTGAAGCATCACAATTACTAGTAGAGCTTACTTGAGGTTCTTGTCCAGATCTTTTTCCTGTTTAGCTAGCTGCTCAATTTGGTCAATTCTGAGATTAGGAAAAATGAAAACATTTCTCATCACTAATTGCTAGTAGATCCCTTCACAGTGATAGTTACTGATGTAAGCTTAGTTTCATGCTAGATTTTGTTCAGCTGTTGATCATTTTCGCCAATCATTCCACCCTAAAGTCATGTTTAATCACTCTTAAGTCATGGTTAATAGTCCCTACTGTTTCTTTGCCTACAGGTTTATTTCCTCATATTGCCTGCCTGCTGATATCTTATCTCATGGTCCTGCATGTCAAGGTCATCTTTACTGAACTTCACCCTGGACAGCAAAGCTTGTGTGGATGTGCATGGTTTACTTTTTAAGATCGTTTTCAACCTTTGCCACCATGAGGTCATTAGCTTGTCAATTCCTGCTCCCTAGACATCTTGACTAATTAATTGGCTTCTGCATGATGAATGAGATTTGATCCGGGTCTCATCCCCTAAATAATTAAAAGGTCCCCATCAGGCAAAACCACTTCACCAGTTGTGCTAATTCTTTTTTTTTTTGCTTCATTCTTAGAATGCCAGCTCAATCAAAACTGTTGTTTTGTTATGCTTCGTTTATTTTAAAATTGCTGAGAATGAAAGTGGGGCAGGAAGAAAATGTTGTTTGTTGCAGTGTGCATTTCCTAGTCACATTTCCAAACTGCGTTATCAGCCAATCCTGTAGGAAACCAAACCATCAGCTTCAAGCTAGGCTTCATCATCAAAGCCGTCGTCGACCCCACATCGCATGCCCTTTGCAGGATATCGTTGTCCTCTGATATAACATCATGTTCCTTGCTCATTATGGAGTGGATTTGAGGGAGGCAAAGCACAGTCGTGGAGAGAGAAGTGAAGTTGCTGCCTGCCTGCCTCTCCTGCCATTGGCAATTGCCATGGCATGATGCCCGTGATGGGGGGCATGGGCCTCTTGCTTCTCCTCCTACTACACAGACACTTTTTTCTTTTGCTGTCCCAGGGGCCCAGCAATGAGCAGTCCTTTTCTCACAGCAGACTCTTGTCTCTATGCTCTCTTGTAGGGGATGTAGCGGCTCAGCAGGTTGGAAAGTGTCTCGTCCTGATTTCCCTAACCCATGTTGCAAAAAAGGCTAGCTGGTTTGGGGAATGATGATGATAGTCGTGGCGTGGTTGTTGGACGCGCTAAACCCATTCGGGGAAGAGCTACCCACACGTTGCAGTCTGCACTCTGCAGTGGTTTGGTTGATCTCAATTCTCATCTGATAGAGATGGTTGCATCGTGTACCACCATGTGCTGCTTTTGGCAAACAGTCTGAGGAGCTAACCACTTCATCTGAATCCCGCTCTCAACATGATCTAACATGATCTGATACCATCATCCGATAGAGTGTTGTCTTGCCTGCCAACATGATCCATGGTGGAAACCGACTGAATACCGACGGATGCGATTTCATTTTAATTCAAACACGTACATGAATGGTTTTGGAAGGATTAGTGGGTTCAAATCCACATTTCTGGATATGATTAGTTGATCGGGTGCAAGTATGTATGACTAGTATATAATAGTATCCATAATGAACATCGTTAGTCCTATTACTAAAGTTAATATAATGCGTCATGAAATGTTAGTTATGGGTATATGGACCCTCCTGCCTCCTGGCGTGGTAGCCTCACCTGGGAACTCTAGGAAGGCCTCGAGCTGTCACGTCAGGTCTTGCGAATTGGAGGTGAGCCGTTGGGTTCGGAGGGAGTGGGCGAAAGGAGCAGTCAAAAAGCATTCTTCTTCTTTTCTTTTCGTTTTTTTTGCATGCATGTCCTGATTTTTTTTTTTTGAGCGAAGCATGCATGTCCTGATGGGTTAATGAGGTGGTTGGAGAGGGTAGGAAGTTAAACCTCCAAAAGTTTTTTTTTTTAATACAGCGCCTACGCTGCTGCTGCTGCTTGGGCGGCGGCAGATTTCTAGTGAGAGGAAGGAGGAGGCGAGGAGGCCTGCTGCAGCTGCTGCTGTAGCAGTGGCCGTCCTGACTTGGAAGCGAAGCCCACCTTCTCCGTTGGATGGGGAGGATGATGGCTTGGTGGGCCGAGCTCAAAATCGCGCGGACTGCAGCGTACAGTGGCCCAGCAAAGGAATACTACTCACATGAGCATCATGGCATCATCTCCATTTCACCCCTGTTTCGATCATGCATTATCGAAACCACCTTACTAAGGGTGAGTTTAGTTCACCCAACTTTTCTCAAAAAAAATACTATTCATCTAATTTTTTCCTATTCATCTCATCCCTCCCACTCACAGAACACGCTTTCCAGCACGACCTACAGTGTTTTTTTGATCTACAGTGTTTTTTTCCCTAAACTAAACTCACCCTAAAAAAAATAATATGTAGCTCATCCAAACATCTCAGGCAGACAAACCAACCTTTTAGCCACCCTTTAATCTAGGAAATCCAAATAGACAAACTATTTATATAAAATCCACATCTTTCTAGTCTACGCTCATTATAATTTTTTTTTCAGGGATGTCTACGGCTATTATCTGTATTTGTGTAATCTGTAATATCCAATTCAAACGGGCGTACAGTTTTTTTTTTCTTTTTGAGAAACAAAACAGGCGTACAGTTTCCTACAAACACATGCAGGTTTTTTCTGAGGGTCACCGACCGACACATGCGTCATGCGTGAGACGGTAAGAGGAAGGCATGGGGTAAAATGTAAGGAAAAAAAAAAAGGTGTCTCCATCCCCTTGCGGCCCATAAGCCCACCAAGGTCATGATTTTGCGACTAGAGCGTGAGTAAAGCCGCCGGAGTAGCCACCAGCCTGGCGAGTTCCGATCATCCACCGACCACCGCCCGCCGCCGGCGTGGGTCCTCTCCTCCCACTCCACCACCACCACAACCATGTCCTTGTGGCGCGCCGCCGCCTCCCGCCTCCTCCTCCTCCCCCGCTCGCCGCCCCTTTCCCGCTGCCCCTCCGCCACCGCCTCGTCCTACGCTCTCCTCCTCCACGCGCGCCCCTTCTCCCCGCCCCCGCCGCGCCAGGCCCCGGCAGAGGCCGAGGTCACCCCTGCCGAGGCGCGCCGCCTCGTGCGCCTCGTAGGCGTCGAGGCGCTCAAGCGCCGTCTGCGGGACGGCCAGGACGAGGTGGTGGGGTACAGCGACCTCCTCGACGCCTGCGTCGAGGCCGGCGCGGCACGGACGCACGCCGAGGCCGAGGCGCTCGCGCGGGCCATGGATGACGCTGGCGTCGTGCTGCTCTTCAGGGACAAGGCCTACCTGCACCCCGAGAAGGTCACATTTCTAACCCATTTCGTCAGAAGCAGTTCCTAGTTCCTATAGGCTATCACCTGCATCTCGTGACTGTTTTATTCTGGATTCCGATTCGGATGAGTCCCCTTTTACCGGCCACCTGGATTTGGGTTTACATCCTTGCTCCATCAGTAAAAATGGAACTCAATCAATAAATTCCCCTTCATACATATCAAATTCCCAACTTCCTAGTCCAATACCCTGTTGCCTGTTCCAATCAATGTTCCTCTATTATTCGAGATGATCTATCTACTCATACCGCATTTCTTCCTTAGTCCTGTTTGTGACGTGTAAGAAGGTAACTGTCTGTGACATGGGTCTAGCATCAGTTACCAGAAGACTGAGTAAAAGAGGTGGCATAAGTCAAGATGCACACGCAATTCTCAGTAACGCGCGGATGCAGTTAGCTGAACTACAGTAGGATCAATGTGTCCAGATTCAATGTAGGATGGTTGTACGTTCGCATAAGTGCTAGTCTGCTACTTTGTGATTCAGTTGTGTAGCCTCCAGTCCTCCTCAACCGTTGTTTGTTATTCACCTACCTTAGTCAGAAGAAATACCATCTCAAAGGAAACATGGAATCTTGTCAGTGTCGTTCAGTTCACGGCACTTTAAACATCTGAGCATCCACCTGAGATAAAGGTGTTACCTTATTCTTTGAGTGTAGATATTACATCAACAAAGGTTAAAGTTCAACCGACAAGGATGACGCCATGCATTTGAGATGTTTTTATTGTTGCTTTCAGCTGCAGCCTGTAGTGAAGTGAGAGTTTAGCTATCTTTAACACGAAAATAATGCATATTAGCCTATTTAGTAAGAGTCACTGGTTTTCCTTACTTACGTGCCAAGAGGGGCAAAATGAGTCATGGTGTAATTTTTCTTACTGAGTCTTGTAGTATTGATTGATTATTGACCTTTTTAGGTGGTGGACCTGGTTAGAAGATCTGTGCCACTCGCGCTCGGACCAGAAAATGACCCAAGGAAAGAAGAGTTCAAGCAGCTCCAGCAAAAGAAGGAAGAGATTGACAAGCTGGCGCACAAGCAAGTGCGGCGTATCCTTTGGTCTGGCTTAGGGTTCCTCATGTGCCAAGTCGGGCTCTTCTTCCGTCTCACGTTTTGGGAATTCTCATGGGATGTCATGGAGCCGATCGCCTTCTTCACCACTGCTTCTGGCCTGCTTGTTGGCTATGCCTATTTCCTCATAACTTCAAGGGACCCAACATATCAGGACTTCATGGAGAGGCTGTTTTTGTCTAGGCAGAAGAAGCTTTGTGCTGCACAGAAGTTTGATATGGACAGGTACCTGGAGTTGCAGAAGCACTGTAGGTGTCCCCTGGAAGGCCATCACCCTCACGATCCCAAGCTTCATGGCTTGTGACGCCACAGGAATGTTTCTCCTCTGTTACCTGAAGCTTCACAGTACACTCTCTAGGTTGTAGAACAGGCACTATTTTAACGCCCTTCATCTGAAAATATAGTTCCAGATAGCAATATGGTCCTGACAGGATACATGGATCATATAAGTGTTACCCGTAAGCTACATATCAAATGCGAATGGTGAACCCAGCTGAATGTTCAGACCTTGCTAATATACCTTTTGTGTATTTTGACCAGTGTTGAGGAACCCTAACATGCTGAGCTATGCCTTTATATGTTCCAGGCATGGCGATAGTTATGCAACTCTTATTGTTTCTTTTTGTTTGCGGTGCTTGGTCGCAGGATCTAAATCCAAACTATGCTAGGCAATAGGCGAAATCATCTGAATTCTCATTCATTCAGATAACCCTAATGAGATTTGTACAATAAAAGGATCCTAAATCAAATAAAAAGAAAAGAAAAGAATCCATTGAGCCGAACAAACAACCATCAGTTAAATCACCAGCATCTCACAATAACAACAGAAGGCCTTATGGCAAATAATTACAAGCAACCGCTTGCTATTTCAGGCATCATTTCCTGCCCCATTTACATGATGTGCTACATTCACCATTTGCATTAGTATTGCTCTTAAAAATGAGCAAAAGAATAGGATCAAAGATTTTATACAAAATATGAGCAGCGAGGAAACTGCACCTTTGCAATTCCAAGCAGCAAATGAAAAAGGCCATCCGGCGTGCACAAATGGGTGGAAGATTCAGACACATATCTTGGCATGTCTGCAGCGTAACTCAGGTTTGACGCTGTTGTACTTCTGTCATCTTAGATGCTGACAACTGCAAGATTTTGCAGAAGGCGTTTCAGTTTATTTCTCCTTTTGGAATTTGAGCATTGCTTCCACCAGCTAGCATCTAGGTCATCTGCAGGCCTGGAGAGATTTCTGGTTGTTATAACATTGTCATTTAAGCAATTCCATGGGGTTCGCTGTTCAAATACCAAAAATTGGTAATGTTTGGGGGCATTCATGTTATTGTTAATTAGTGAATGTTGCATTCTGTCATGAACTTTTCCCCTGTAGCCATGTACTTCATCCAGTAGCTTTTATAGTCGTGTATCCCAAGATCAAGCCAAGGTTTCATCACACCATTGTAGTGTAGAGTAGCAGCCTTTTCTATATCATGTCGACTTATTCCATAGTTATGTCCAAGGCCTGACTGAACCCAAGATTCTTCCAAAGGGTATATCAGATCTTGAAAGGCAACTATACTAACAGGGAGTGCTTTAAGTCGCTTTGACGCCAGCCTCTCCATTTGCAACTATAAAAAAACATAGGTAGCAGTGCATGAGAAGATTCATATGCAGGATAAGCAGGTCATGAGAAAAGGGATTAATTCTTAATGCCACTAAAATTTCAGGGTTCCCTTTGGGCTCACGCAGTCACGCCCACTGAGGCATCAGTGACTTAAAAGGGAACTTCATAATTTTGGGTGGCGTCGGAGGAATAACCAGAAAAGGAAGGCAGCACAAGAGCTGATGCAAAAAACTAAACAAAAAAAAATCTTAAAACAAGCATTGATAATTTAATGTGAATCCTCTGGATACCACTGAGGGGAATGGTGAGTTTACTGACCTTTTGCAGTGATTGATCATACATACTGGTGAGGCGGAGGTCCCTCCATTTTTCCAGTTCAATGACATTGAGACCAGATAACCATACACATGCATCCGAGTTGAAACTATGTTCAGCAATATAAGATCTCAACTGTCCCAATGTAACACCACAGAACTGGATGGCACCGATCACTTTATCATCCATATCGAGGTTCCACAGATATGACAAGTCTTTCTGGACAACCACATCATCATCCAGAACAACAACTCTATTCAAGCTAGGAAGAAGGTCAGGTAACATGTACTGCGAATGACCAAAAACAGATATGTATTCAGTTCTCATCTGCCTCTGGGGAGGTTCCGAATAATTACGAATTGTGACACGGAATTCTTCTGAAGGCCATATTTGTTCCATCTCAAGTGAATCTGCATCCTTTGGGAGCTTCTGATGATCCTCAATGTTAGTTACATGAACAGTAGCCTCCAAGTATGAATTTCTGTCAAACCACTGCTTCATCGCATAAAAATTTTGTGCATTAGTGAACAAATGGAAAACAATGCTGCCAGAATCCTGAAATGTGATGTAGTAGTACAGAAGTTAGCAATCAGACGGATATTTCAAAACCTTTTCTGTTATTTCAAAATAAAAGTATACCTGGGAGTTCAAAACTGTTGAATTAATAGTGGTTGAAACTGCAAGTATGTTTCTGGAAAATATGACATAGTGCTGGAGGGTAGGCCTTTCAAGCTTCTGCTGATCTATTTCATCAATGAGAATTGATCTAGATTTGAAATATTCTAATGTCAATCTCATGTTCAAGCAATGGTGAGTTTTAGGCATAGTCTGGACACCAAGATGATATAGAAATGCACTCTGTCTTGTATGGAAATAAGCTTCATCTTCAGTTATATCAAGTAGCTGCCTAAGTTTCCGTTCAACATTAGAGCATCCTACTTCACAAGTTTTTGCTCTCTGAATTGTCTGCTCCATTTTCTCTAGCTTCTTTGCAAAGCTGAAATGATCAAGCAGCCATTACCTTCAGAAATAATTCGAGGACAAAAATAAAATAAAATACAATGCAGTATTATATAAAAGTAAGTCACATGCAGCATAATGTTCTATGGTACATTCTTCATTGCTTGAAGAAAACCAAATATCAACTTGAAACAAGAAACTAAGCATGTTAATGAATTTATCTAGCAATTTATCAAGCATTTGTTAGGAGGAAAAATTTTACAGAAAAAATCATATAAGATCTTAAATGTAAGAAGACACTAACATTGGTGGCAGATCATTATCTGTGATGGTGTCACTCAACATGCGTTCATGTTCTTGAATGCTTTGCTTCAGTTCACGTGTAAATCTTTCGTGCTGTTTTAGTTTTGCAATGCTAGGATAATGAGCTCTTGCTATAAAAAGTTGGTCTTTAAGCCTCTTCACAATAGCATCTTTCATAACTTCCCTATGCTCAGTAGACCAGATGCAGTAACTTCCATATTCATGTTCACAGGACTTGGGATTCCCCTCGTGCACTGTTTCTTGACCATGGTTCTCTTTCCCATTAACAACAGTATCCTGCGCCAAAAAACAATTTCAATTTCCTATAATACAAAAGTAAAGCGGTTATGAAGGATCCCTAGTAAACAAATTGTCTGGCCTTAAATTTAAAGCACAGATAATCACTGGAGTACAAGAGTCACATCCTGCATCAACAACCACAAAAGTTATCGTGCTATCTTTTAACTAACGACAATAAGCTGCTATCGGTACTGCGATTGCCGCAAAAGCCTCACAAGATAAACTGAGCAAACATTGTTTTTCTTATGTGTATCACCCTGGAGTCTAATCCTGTTATTGAAACCGAAAAGCCGAGCTGCATAGTACTTAAATAATAAAAAACATGCAGGTAAATAAAGAGACTGCTTGTTACCCCTGATCTCCAGGACAGGTCCTTCCATTTATATTTTTTGGGCGTATGCAGTCCTGGAACACCACTAAATACAGTAAGATGGATATTGGTTTTTTTTTTCCAAACAAAAAAAGTGGTTATGTGCTACTGTTTGTGTGGTCTCCTAATGCTTACCATTGAAGGTGTCGTTGTTTAGATCAATTAAAGAGGAAAAACCCTTGAGCTTTGCCTTTGACTTGACAGCAAGATTCTTTGATTTTTCTCTGCTAGGTTTGCCAGGTGAAACACCATTTAATCTGGACGTTATCTTTTTGGAAACATCCTGGCCACAGAAGTGTAAAAGAGGATGTTAGTTGCAACAGAAACGGAAGCATTTGACATGTTAGCACAGCAGGCTCTGAGTGATTGTTGTAGTGAAGCCAAGAAATAATGAGGCAACGTAATTCATCAAACCAGCTAATTGTGCACTAGTTGCAGATTCGAGAAAGATGGTTCAACACCAGCGCACCAGCTTTGAACATGTCACGCACAATTGGTTTATCTATTTGAAATCAATTAGCTACTGCAGATTATGTAAGATTTCATTTCTTTCTCGGTCAGAGTTTACTCTATAATGCAGCACTGGATTGCCCATACAGATAATTAGCGAATAAAGAAAAGGTCAGCCAGTCTTTTTTAAGAGAAGAAAAAGAAAAGGACAAGTAATGGAAGGGGAATCATCCAATGGGATTGCAGTGGATATAACAAGAGAGCATATATCTTGACAGCAACAGCAGTTTTGGATACATTTTATCCCAGGCATGGAATGGCATGATGAAAGAAACAATTTTGGTTTGCCACTTAGTACAAGAATGGCAGCTTCAGAATGAAGACAAAGGCGGTAGGTTGTTAAGCGTCACAGCACTGCAGACGTCCGCAACACGCGCACTGCACACGCGGAGCGCATGAGCGCGCTAAAATGTGCAGAGGCAAGTTAGTTCAATTTTTTCCTGCACCGAGAACAGCTGAGGGAAAAAAAAAACAACTTGATTCTCGTTGTTGCTGGCATAAATATTTTTTTTTACCGCGTTTCGCACAATTTGGTGCGGAGGCGAAGAGCTGCAGTTATTTCGCTTTTGCCAAGATAGGAAGCCGAAGTACATTACTCGCAACAAAAAAAAAAAAGCCGAAGAACATTGACTGAGTGAGCCCCGTAGCAGAGTGTGGTAGCATTTTTTTTTTAGTAAAAGGAGTGTAGCAGCTGGATGGTACCTTGAGCAGCTTGTGCTTCATGGCGCCCCCGTTCTCCAGATGCTGCTTGTTACGCGCCCCGACACCGGCCAACTCCTGACGAAGCAGCAAATGAATGAGAACTTCCGAGAATGCAGTACCGTCTGAGAGGAAGGAGAATCGCAGCTTACGGTGGTGATGACGACGGCGGCGCGCTCCTCCGATCCATATCCTGCAGAGGGAAGAGCCAGGGTTTAGAGAAGCGGAGGAGGGAATATAATCGCGCGCAGATCCGATTCCGAGGGCCCAGGCGAGGACAGCGTGCGCACTGGGGCGTTGGAGGCCGAGGAGGAAGACGAGCGGGAGCAGAACGGAGCAGACGACGAGCGCCGGCACGGCGGCGGCGAGGGTGGTGCAGCGGCGCTTGGGCGGCAGCAACAGGGGAGAGGAATGTTGCTGCTGCTGCTGATGCCCCTTGATGCTCTCCTCTTCTCTCCTCTCCTCTCCTCTCCTCTGCCGCCTGAGCTCTACCAGCTGCAGAGAGCTTGGTGGTGGTGGGGCTGGTAATGGAGTAGTAATTACTTGCGCATTAAGGTGCAGGAAACACGGCGGTTTTTCCTCTCTTGCTTTGCTTTCCTCCTCGGGCGGAGCGCACGCAGGCACAGCTCGTTGAAGCTGCGAGCTGCCTCTCTTCTCTTGCTCCGCCGTGGAAGGAAGTCTGGAACCAGCCAACCAGAAACACCCATTCCCAAAAAAAAAACCATTCCCACAAAAAAAACACTACTCCCTCAGTCCCAAATTGTAAGTCGTTCCAAGATTTTTGGAGAGTCAAACTCTTTTTAAGTTTGACTAAAATTATAGAGTGGATCACAAAAATTTATGGAACTAAATAGATATAATTTAAAAATATACTTAATAAAGAACCTAATGGTACTTATTTGGTATCATAAATCTTAGTATTTTGCTATATAAATTTGGTCAAACTGGAGATAGTTTGACTCTCTAAGAATTTTAGAATGACTTACAATTTGAAACGGAGGGAGTATTTATCTAACTTTTCCATATTTATCCTACTTCTTTCACTCACAAAATATTATTCATCTACGATGTTTTTTCGAGAGAGTAGCGGGCCAAGTGGACCGGCCCCTCCTTTCATGGCCCAAACCCCCTGCTTTTGCAGTTTTTGCTTTGGACGCGCCTGTCTTTCTCTCACTCACATTGTCAGTTTGTCACACACCAGAGTTACCAGTCGGATGGACGAGTCTCCGCATCCCTCTCGGGAAACAAGTGGACCAGTAGCCTGCTGGGCAGCCGGGGTTAGGCCCTGTTTAATATTAGTTAAGTTTTCTCTATTTACCTCCCTCATAAAACACGGTTCCCAACTAGTGCTACAGTGGTTTTCTTCAGCTATAGTATTTTTTACCTCAATCTGAACACAGTCTAAAGATAGATTCAGTGTCAATATGGATTATTACTTCTGAAAATAATAAGATTAGATTTGTAAGAAAAGGAGATCCAAAATTAATTCAATCACCACAGAACAGATGTACAGCTTGAATTTACACCGAGGTTGTTGATCGTTATTTTACCGTCTGCTGCCTGCTGGACCCATGGACCGGATCCAGTTTTCTCGTGCTATGTTTAGTTGGGTGGGAGGAAAAAGTAGTTTTAGATGAATAGTGTATTGGGAGACGTGTTCTGTGAGAGAAGTGAATAGAAAAAACTTGTTGAATAAAAAAAACTTCTCCTATATGAACACTGTTGTCTGCACATGCATTCATGCATGTTGCATCCAATGCATCTACCGCCTCACCCGTGGATGTACGTCTTGGGTTCTACTTATACAAGTAGTAAATAGTAGCAATTACAGATTTACAGTTCATAGAGACAGAGGGGTCGGTGTCAGCTAATAGACGCGCAAGCTTTGCTTGGTTATGTCCATGGTCGGTGTCAGTCAGGCGCTCGAGCTCTGCACTCTGTTCCACCAAACACAAGGGTAAGTACTGTATTAAACTAAATGGTCGGCAGTGCGTGATTCCTGCTGATCATATCTGAGATCCTTGGGATTCTATCTACCATATCTGAGTACTTCGGTTCCAACACTTGGACTCGTTTTAGTAGCATTATTATATGCTGGTTGCTGATCTCCTGACAAACTAACCAACATCCTGCCCGCATTTGCGCTTCACGCATGTGATCGAATCAGACCACACATCTCTCCTCTCCTCACTACTGCAAACCAAACCATATGCTTGTTCTCACCTTTTAAAGACCATCCATCCACAGAAATATACTGTAGAATAGAAGCTGGTTGCGTCGTTTCCTGTTGGGTGGGAGAAAATATACACTGCATGCATCAGAATGAGAACTAGTGCGTGTGCCTTGCCCACTTGGCCGCACGTACAGTACAGGTCAACATCGCACCTGGCCGTGTTTAGTTACCAAAAGTACTTTTTACCTTCTATTCATCCCCCTCACAGAATAGGCATCCCCAAAAATTCCCTTTTCACCTTTCCTAATCATCCCACTCACATAACACGCATCTCAGAAAAAAAGTACTTTTTTTTTCTCCCATCAACTAAACACCCGATACCAGTACAAGATGGGCCTGGGATACGATCATGCACGTGGGGCCAAAGCCAGAAAGCCTATAGAATCCTTTTCTTCCTTCCCCGCCGGAAATCCTGTCTTGATGATGCGCTCCTGTACGTCTTGCTATCAAGATCAACATATTAGTTGGAGGTTGGTGCCACAGTTAACCATATCGCAGGCTTCAGGTCACAGTAATCAACATTCACTCCAGTCGACTCTGCGGACCAGAAACAGGGCTGGGACTTGGCACTGATATTGACACCCAAGGAAATCGTTCGTGCAAGAATTTGGCAGAACTATTCGTTGGCGAGCAGAGCGGCCATGGCACTGCTGCAAACATGTCCAAAAGCCAGATCAGATGCGATGCGCACAGATCTGAGGAGAAAAACACTTTATAGAGGAACCGAATGCTCAGAGGCCCTCCAACATTATACAGCACTGGAACGAATGCTCCTTCTGGTTATTGACTTTAGCATACCATTATGCATATCTTCAGCATCAAGTTCTCACACAGTTCCAGTAGCGGGCCATAGGCACATGCTGGGAACAAGATGGTCCATGTATGCCCATCAGCTGAGCGTGCAAACGAATTCAACTCCTGCCACACGCTATGTATGCACCACAACTAGAGTTCCATCACTATCTACCTCTTTTTTCACCCTTAAGGTCAAAAAGCCAAAACTAGAAGTAGGCCTCTACATCAAGCGCCTTCTTCCTTTGAGAAAAAGCCCCATAACTAACCATATCCGAAGTTCTTCAGGTTGGCCTGGGCGGGCCCAACAAAAAAAAACACGCAAGCTTCAAAGTTCTCATTATATGTTTCCGCGATTTCTGATGGCCTGCTTTGTCACACAATGGGAAAAAGAGGAAGGAAAGCATCATGAAAGCAAAGATATGGCCACTGCTTAGTAGCTTACCACTTCACTTGCTATCATAGCTATCCAGATTCTTCTTTGGCACGTATTTTTTCTTTGGCCTTCAGAGTCCCCGCAGGAGCTGCATTTTGCCAGGAATGAACACTGCCCATTAGACAGCAGCTGCATAATTGATAATGGTGAATTTTTCACACTTAGTCAAAGGGCTAGTTTGTGCCGCAAAGAACGGGATGCGCCTGTATTCACTCATTTACTAAAACCCAAATTTTTCAGCACATCAACAAAAACTAATGCCCTTGTAGTTACAGGTCCATGGCTAGATGGCAGTAGGAATGATATGTTTGGTCCAAGCAGGTGTACCAAAAAAAAAAATTTGACTATCGCAGACTACCGACAGTATGGAAGAACAAAAAAAAAAAAAGGAGATATAATGTCTTAGCAGCGCTTCTAAAAACATAGCTGTAAATTAAAACTCATCAACTGCATACTTTACAAGTTTACATCACCTCTTCATGACTTGGTGGCAGCAGTTTCCTCATCTAAAGGGCAACAGTGTTTTTGAAGATTTTCGGATGTTTCCATCTTGCTTTTCTTGCTGCAATCAGCTGGGAACAGAATAATAACATTGTGACTTATAGTGTCCTAACAAACGAATTGAGTTCACACAGCTGAGTGGAATACTTTAACAACTAAAAAGACACTTGTCATATATCCAGCTAAAAAGAAATAAGTTCTGAATCTGAAGCAAAGGAAATTTCACAGGCATAATACAAAGAACATTTTCCCATGAGGAATGGAAACTAACCACCAATCTTATTCATATTGGTCCTTTTGGATTTGGAGCCTTTCTTTCGATCATCACGAGATGGCTTGTATAAATCCTTGTATTTTTCAAGCAATGCTTTCTTTTCTTCTAACAGTCCAAGCATTTCATATGCATCTTCAACTTTCCGTATGATATCTTTGCTTGGGGGTTTACGACCACATGCTTCTAGTTCTTTGAAGAGCTAAGTTGTCAGAAAAGGAATGTCAGATCATTCATATAAGTTGTGTTGGCACATTAAGATACATGAAACATAATCTAAACTTGATCAGAAGTGACAGTTCAGGTCCAAACCTTCACGAGCCTTTCTAGCCTATTATTTCTATAATAGATAGCCAGCATAAGATGACAGAAACGCCAAGGAACTGATTGTAGGTCATGGGCTATTTTCTTCTGCCAGATTTTATGTGCTTCCTCACCTCTATTATCCTTCTCAAGTGCACACACTAATTGCTCATATGTTCTCATTGTATTTCCTTGCCCTTTGCTTAGCATCCATTTTATCACCTGAGTATGTAAGCATAGGGTATTTACTTCAAAAGTCAGAACGCATAGAAGAAAAAAACTGTTGAAAGTAACTTACAAGATACAATACCTGGACAATTCTATGCCATTGTTCCTCCTTTTCAAGAGCTGAGAGTGCTTGCTTTAGTGAAGCCAGAGGAAAATCCTGCTCAAAGGCAACCCAAGCATCAAGGGTGCCATAAACAGCTTCCCTTGATTCTTCAAGGCCAAGGAGCTGCAGTTAGGTAATGTTGTATTTAGTAATTTTGTTGCCCTGAGCAATAGCAGTTAAACTGACTGCAACAAAAAAAAAAATTCTTAAAATTTTAATATGCACAGGTGGTTAATCTATCCATGCTGAACAAGAATGAAGGTGCTAATATTACACCCAGGTCAATATCAAAAGATAAATGCACTTCTTTAATCGTTCTATACATGGAGGATACAATCATATTACTCATTCAAAGAAGAGCCAACAGGTACTGGCATAATCTAAATCTCTAGGACAATAATCATCATATAACGAATTAGATCATTCTTCAAACAAAATCAAGAAAAATATGGAAAGTTGAACTAACTACTATCTATTATCCTGCAGCTGAATGAAATCTGTCAATAAAATGCACCGTACAATTTGAATAACGTATTTGAAAAAATGGAATTACATGCATGCTAAAGCTAAACAATCTTGTCAATGTATCTTTACTTGTCACTTATAATTTTCAAAATGTTTGTAAACACATTATTAGTGTGTGACACCATTTAAAACAATATGATATACCCGTATACAGGGTAAACAAACGATATCAATACTATCTATACATACAGTGTTGACAAGAAATTTCCTTTTCTCCGCTGAAGACAAGTTTTTTTTCCAATAGGCCCTTGTTCCAATTCCCTTGTGCTCTTTCTTATGCGATCGATTATTATATCAGTATCCTGTGAAAGAAAAAGATAAAATTCTTCAATTCACACCTTATATAACGCCACAGTTTTGAAGCTAAACATAATCCACCAACCTCAAAAATCATAAAATGGTCAAATGGAAGCAACACAGAAATGTGCAAGAAGCTATTGCCTCTATGCAATCAGTGCATCCAAGTAGAAAGGATATCAACTAGGCTATTTGACATACTAATTAAAAATGATAGAAACATATGTAAAAAATCTTTCAATAAAAACAAAAGGTGATAGTATTGTGAGTACCTTAGCAGGCGTAGTTGTTTGTAACTCCTTTTGGTGATATACACGATCTCTGGTAGATTTATTGGAAGTACAGAAATCTCTGGTAGCATGCTTGTTACACCAATCAGATATGGGCTAAACAATTGAGCCAGAGGAGCAAATAGTTTAGGACTACACATAATTAAGGAAGAGCAACTTCTTGATGAGGATGCAGAGGCGTGTACCACTATATTCAAACTCCAGAACCTGCAGTGTAAATAAAAGGGAAAAGTTTATGGAATACTGTCTCCTCAAGAAATCATAAACAATGAAGCTACTAGTAAAAGGAAATGCAAAAGTTAGGATTTGAATAGGATGAACTTTAAATTTTTTCGAATTGGAGAAACTTGCAGTCTATAGTTCCACAATCAAATATTTAGAAATGCAGTTTGTCCCATCGATATAGCCGTTTGTCAACTGGAAAAACTACTTTTTATCTACAACTGGAAATACTATAGTCCCCGAAAACATAACTCAAAGCAAAAGGGGGAAAAACATTGCTTTGCAAGCTCTGGACACCTGCAGTGGTACTGATGCACATTTTGCAGGAGTATTTTTTTTGGCAAGCTCTGGACACCTGCAGTGGTACTGATGGACAACTAGTAGAGAAGAGGTTTTTTTTTTTAAACCTAGTAGAGAAGAGTATTAGGTAGTCGATTGTTGAATTTTAGTTGGACCATCCAATATAATTACTCCATAAACTAGCAGGAGTTACAAAAATCGAAACAAGAAAGAGAAGGCTGTCACATCAGTAACTCCATTCAGCACTGGACACCACTGCTGGGGGAGAAATGAGATGGGGACATTATAGTGCGCAGAGGCATACAGAAACACTGAAACAGAGAGCGGTCCAGCACAAGCTCGGCATCAAGCAACATTTTTTTTTTGCAACTAAAAGTAAACTGGCTGTACTAGATCGCTTCTGCGGCTAGATAAATGGCGGCAGTGGTGAATTGCTGGGAGACAGGCATGGTGATACAGGTGCTAGGGGACTAGGTAAAGAACGAAATGGAACTCACCGGTGGAGGGGGACGGGGTCGCAGGCTGCGAGGCCGGCGGCAGGTAGGCGGTGAAAAGAGCGGAGGGGATCGCCGGAGATGCCCGAGCATGGTGGCGGCGGCGGCGGAAAACCCTCTCTCTGTACCGACCGGCGTGGGAGTGGGACTGGGAGCGGCGCAGGCCGGGGGCAGGGCGATCCCAGTGGACTTGGGCCTCCCAAGTTCGAGCAGTACAGGGCCGTAAAGCAGTCTAAGCCGAGCCCATATATCCACCGCACGAGCTTACTTGAAGTTTTTTTTTTTTGAAGTTTTGCTCGACCAACATTTATTTACTTGAGCATACGTAGGGACTGAGCGTCTGAGCACACGCATTGCGGCATACGAGTAGCTGATTAATTTGCTGATGTATGTTGGTACGCTAGAAAACACAATGAGCCGTCGTAGGACTTCCTAAATGTTTTTTGATCTATTTATTGCTGTATATACCTCGTATTAGTGTTCGGAATAATCTAAAATCTCTATAATACGAAACCTAGACCCAAACCGACAACCGCATCGCGCCACATCACCCGCATTCTCTCGGCCGTCGGATCGGCCTCGCCGACGGTCTAAATCGGTCTCAACAATTCTAGGGCACGTGACCCCACGTGTGGGACCCGCTGATGTGGGTCCCACAGTGGGCCCCACTGGACCCGTGTGATGTGTGTCCCATAGTGGGCCCCGCCATAGACAACGGGCCCACAAGTAGGTCCCACTAAACCAATATATGTGGGACCCACCTTAGTTATTTTAAAAACAATTACAAATATTGTTTAAACATTTTTCTAAATTATAATGTTATAGTAGTTCTTATTTTGTTTGTTCAATATAACGTGATACTATTTTATTTAAACTATTTCTAAATTTGTTTACTTAAATGAACATAATTTTAAATGAGCTAATACAGCTTTTGAATGACTTGAAAGATAAAAATTATATAACTTTATTACACATGTGGTCATGTAAATATTTTTCTTCAATGAGTTATCAAAGCACGTCAAATTTCAGAATTCTCTCTACAGAAAAGTTTTAGATTATGTGTTGTAAGTTTCCTTTTGAAATATATATTCTATTGAAATATAAAAATTTATGCAAGAAAATTAGAAATAAGCTTTGAATTTTGAAATTTGCTTGTATGTATAATCTATTCACACAAATGTTTATATGTGACCCGCCATCTATATGATTTGATACCGAAAGCTTTCAAATTAAAAGTTGTTCAATGCAGTTATAGCTCAAAATTTGAAAACCTAAAGTCTATTAAATAATAGATATTCTACGCGTTTCATAGCTCGCTCGCATAATGTTCATATGTGATTTGTTGCCCTTACAATTCGGACATTGAAATATCTTTAAATTAAAAAAATATTCTAAAGTTGAAAGGACCTGGATGTCGCCTAGAGGGGGGGTGAATAGGCTGATCTGAAATTTACAACAAAATAGCAGCGGAAAAATATTTCTCAACGAATGAGCTGCCAGCCACCCAAACCGGAACTTCCGGTTCTACCAAACCCAACCTCACGGTTCTACACAGAACAAAGCACTTAGCTCAAAAACCCCTTCTCACGAGCTCTAATTTGATGAATCTTGTAGAATGAGCTTCTGCAATGTGTCTTTAGCAAGTTCACAGAGTCCCTGCACACAGAAACACTACCAATACAGTAGATCAAACAATTTCATCAAATCACCAAAAATGCAAGAATAAATGGAACAAAGGTGAGACACAAGGATTTGTTTGACCGAAGTTCGGATTCACCCTGTGCCCGCAAGCAGCCACACAGGACCGGTGAATCCTACTCTCCGTTGAGGAACTCTTTAGGGACCGAGTCTTTTTCAACTCCTCCCACCGAGTCGGGTCTCTCTCAACCACTTCCCCACTTCTACTATCTTGCTTCTTTCCTTGCGGAGGCGAAGCGCAACCCTCACAAACTTTCCGCAGCTCACCACACGAATTGGGAGCTCACGAGCAACCTCTAACCGTCTAGGAGGCCAAACCTCCAAGAGTAACAAATGTATCACTTGTAGAACGAGGTCAACGCAGCAATGCTCAAAGTGTTTGTGCTCTCACAATCTTGCTCACGATTTCTCTCTACAACCCAACACAAAGATATGATCTAATCTCAAGCTACCTCACAAAGAGAGGTTGGGGAGAGCTAAACTTGGCTTTCTTTCAGTTCTGGGCGCAAGGGCAGCACAGCAGCAGCAACCAGCACAAGAGGGGGTGGAGAGGCTTTTATAGATGCTCTCCACGAAACTAGCCGTTAGTAGCCGTTGGAAGTTGGAACCTCTGGTTTCCCAAAACCGGAACTTCCGGGATTCAAACGAACTAGCCGTTGGACCCTATCAGCACACGAACTACTTAAGAACCGGAACTTCCGGTCTGGGAAACTGGAACTTCCGGTTTTCCCCAATCAGCACAAATCTAAGTGTTCGTGTGGCTTGTGTGTCTCTCATCAACTCACATAGGTTACTTTGAGCACTGATACTTGATCAAGACACAATGTGATGCATCCCTCTTAATAGTACGACTTTCCTAAACTCAAGATTATAATAAAGCACATTTCTTCAACTTGAGCTTCTCTTTTGATTATTGAGCCATACTTGATCAATATCTCTTTATGAGGATTTGCATCAACTTCTTTCTTGTCTCTGAGCACATAAACCTTTGAGCTAGTGACTTAAACCAAGATCTCTAACTCATGAGAGTGATATCCATTCCTTGGTCCATATAGTCACTCTTGTCATATAAAATAATTATGCTTTTTATTATGAGACTCGCATGACCTTTGATTCCTCGGTGTCAACCACTTGGCTTGATTATTCACCTTAGCTGAGTTCTTAAGGGTCAAGTCACCACTTGCCCTTCACCTTTGCTTAGTCCCTCAAATCCAAGCACTTGGTCAGAGCAACCTTCACCTTAGGGTCACTTGAGCTTCAATGAGGACAGCACCTTAATAAATCTTTTCTTCAAGTACTTGTTGTTGAATTTCCATCTTTTGAAGTGTAGCTTTCTTTTACACAATCATTCATGCCTTCATAATTTGTCCTTTGAACATATTTGCAAGTTTCCAATAATGAGACCATCATATATAATTTAACCACATGTCTCATTGGTAATGCATTCATAAAACATTGCAATTTTCAGTCCTTGGAATATTATGATTCATCGCTTGACCTTGTGTTCATGACATCATCACGGGATCATATACTATTGTGATCCATATAAACAATATTCAATTTGTTATGTCCATGTAGCTTGTGAATATGTGAATGCCAACCTGCTCACAATCTTAGATGAAAACGTTAGTCCTTTAATCATTGTTGTCACACAAATCATCAAAACCATTAGGGGGAACTAGATGCTCTTTCAAAAGTATCTAAAGACTTCAGAATCCTTAAATTTGTTACGCACGACACTTTAAATCTAAATTCTTCCAAATTGGCTGTTAAACCTAACATCCAAACACCGAAGCACTTTACGATTTGAACACTGAAACATCTTCAAATTAAGTATAATCCATTCACACAAAAGTAGCTCAAAACTTCAAAATCTGTATATATTTGCTATAGACCACACTTTAAATCCAAAACACTTTCCAATTTACCCAAAAATCTAACAACCGAATGCGGAAACACCTTCAAGTTAAAAAAAATTCAACACAAATGTTGCTCCAAATTCCAAAACCTTTTAAAATTCCAAGCTCCTGGCTAAGTCCTTTGTACAGATGTTCACATTTCCACATGAGATGCACTTCATAAGAAAAAAAATACTCCACATTTCAAATTTTTAAATGTTTCTACAAAGTGAGTTTTTAAATTCAACGTGCATTGACAATTTGTTAAAAAATATATTTTACAACCACGGGCACATCATGTTACCATGCCCGGCAACGCCGCTAACTTTTCAAGTATTCATATGGATCTTGTTTATTTCCTTGGATGTTCCCATCAACGTCGCCACGCCGGCAGCTGATTGACAGCGACATGAACAGAAGATACGGACAATTAAAATGAACAGGACACTAAGTACATTGTAAGAAGAGGATCATATCTTTGGTGGTTGGAGCAACTTATACCACGTCACGACACTGAGTTCTTTTACGGTGCCTCATACTACCTCCCACTAGTATAGGGTATGGTTCAAATCTAACCATGCATTGATGAGGGTAGTTTGGTACCTTTTCCCACCGACTTGCAGAGGTCCATCGGCGGCCCAGTCTTTCCTTGCCTCCTGGCTTGCTGGTGTATAGGTTTTTTTTGAGATAGCATGCTCGTGTACACGTGATGGGCCTCAGCTTGGCCCATGTTGGGCCTGTTTGGACACTGTGATGGCACTAATGACAAATACTTAACATGTTAATCGAACTAATTAAACATTTTCATACCACTTATTCAACATTCCCTTACAACTGATTCAACATTTCAGGTTCAAACTGTTGAAATTGTACATACGAAATGTTGAATTGGCAAGGAATAAATGTTGAAACGGCAGAATCGAAATGTTGAAGGTCTCAATCTCGAGCTTCTTCTCCGATGAGCTTCTTCCCACGCAGCACATGGCAGCACTAGGTGGTGGCGCGGCCGGCGCACGGTGTGCCGAGCCGTGGGACACCGCCGCACCGCCGCCTGGGGACGGTGCGGCCCAAGGACGCCGACGCGCGGCTGTCGGAGCAGCGAGCGAGGGCGGGGGGCGCTGGGTCGCAGGACGCTGGCAAGAGCCTTCGGGGCCGTGGGCAAGCGCCCTGTAGTAGGACCTTGGGGCTGCGTGAGAATGCGCGGCAGCACGAAACGTGGCAACGCACGGCCATCGGGGCACGAGTGGCGTGTCGACCGTCGGCGCCCAATAGCGAGCGCACGGGCATGGTGGGGTGGCGCCGACAAGCGGGAGGAAGAAAGGGAAAGATGCAGGGGTATGGTTTGGCTATATTGTTGATTTGTTTCCTTCACAGATGCGTGTGTGTCCTCAAATACGATAACAGATTGTTTCAAAACGAACAGAGTGACTAGGGAGTAGATTTTGTTTCCTTATAATCGGGCTCAGCCGCTGCCCGATTCACCCCATTGGGTCCCAAAGTAGGCTTCTCAGGCGAGAAAAGAGGCGATGGGGATGCGAGCTCGCCTGCCTCAGGCTCGGCCGCCGCCCGATTCGCTCCATCCGCGTCCGTTCCTGGGTCACCCTTCGCCGCCGGTCGCCGGCCGCCCGTCGCCATGGACGAGCAAGAGGAGAATGAACAGGAGCGGAGATGAAAAAACTGATGAATGAGAGTACTCAATGAATGAACGGGAAAGAGGAAAAGATTGTGTAAAAGAATAGTTACGGTCGATCAAATATTTCATGAGTTTTTTTTCTATGATGTCCATAGTGTTATAAAAATATTACACAATTGTTATTATAATTCTTGGTCTATAATACCCTTATACTACCTATACTTACATGTGTATACTAGCTATACTATCAGTCAAGTTACTAGGAGTATACAATTATTCTGGACCGTTGAATGCTTTCATACTAGTCCTTTTTACATGTTAGTACGCCCCAGTGCTAGTATAAGAGCAACTCCAACAGTCTAGCTAAACCTATTTAATTAGGTAAAAGTTGTAAAAAACATAAAAAAACCTCAATCCAACAGACTTTGTAACAGGCTAGGTTAGCCATCAGACTCGGCATCCCCTGTTTTCAGGTAGCCTTTTTTCCCTATCGAATCCATTCGCTATCCACCGCGGTCCCCACCGCTGCTTCCTCCGCGGCAGGCGCGACGGCGCCCAAGCCTTGCGACGGCGGGAGAAGCCGCTGCCCCCACCTCTCCCGTGGCTTGCCCTCCGCGATGGCCATCTAGTTGACCTCGCCGGCGACCCCGTTCTCTCCTCCGAGTTGGCACAAGAATCAAGAGTTCTACTCGAGTTTGCTGATTCCTTCGTGCACAGGCACCTGCTGTCTGCTCTGCTTGTGAAGGAGGCCCAGCAGGGGCAGCACGTAATGGAGCTCTGGAAGCAGCAATGGAAGCCGGGCCCTGCGACGAGCGCGCACCGGCACCTGCACGGCTGCACCCCGCGCGCCGAATGGATATAGTAAAAAACGTATATACATAATCTAATTTAGCTATTCTGTTGGAATGGACCACAATATGAACAGAGGATTTGGGCTAATGAATAGGTAAATAAAAATATAGAGACTGGGATTTTACTAAACTCTTGGAATTGATCTAAGGCACCCTAAAAGAGCTCTAGCTAAAATGCAAGTGCCGCACTACTAGAGAAACGAGCATTCGTCCCTCACACGTTAGTACTGGTTGTCTTAAAACCTGGTACTAACGTGTCCCTGAGGGCTCCCGAGGGTTCTCTGTGACATCCTTGATGTATAAATCTTTAAAAATGCACTAAAAATAGGGGAAAAGCAGCAATGAGGGAAACACACTTAAGTTGGCTTTCAAATTTAAAGTTTAAAATTCAATAGGGCTATTTTGACACCCAATCGGGACCTCAAAACTTTCTTACTAAATTTGAAAATCTCCAAAACTTAAAGTTGTTTTTCATCACTAATGAAGCCTAGTTACTGTTGGGAACTTTTTCAAATTTTGCAGCTAAGCCCCTCAAAAACCCTAAAAACTATGCAGAACACCTATTCAAACATGGCTTGTTTGAGCTTGAAAAATTTAAAATTTCAGGTTCACCCCAAAAAGAAAGTTGTGTCCCACCTTTTAAACTCCAACTTTTGTGTTTGCACTTTTGAAAGTTTAGCTCAAATTTTCGGAGTTTTTCACTGTTGAACCGGGGAGCTCCACGGGCGCCCGATAGCCTGCTCGGCCAGCCTCTGCCCGAGGCCGCCAGCGGCTGCCACATGGCCAGCGAGCGGCGGCGACCCGGTCAGGCCGGCCAAAGCTGCGGCAGCCGTGCCTCTCCTCCCCGCACACACGCCAGCTCCTCCGTCCGGTCAGGTCAACCCGCTGCTGCGCCTGGCAAGCCTCGCCACGCGGGCTGCCATCATGGCGAGCCGAGCTCCGCCATTGGCTGCAGCTCGCGCACGCCGGGCAGGGACTCCTTGCAGCCCGGCTTTGCCCTCGCTTCACGCCAGCAGCGTCGCTAGAGTATCCTCCATCGCCCACGCCATGATAATCGACCCCCAACCCGCTGCCGCGCCCTGGCCGAGCTGTCAGAGCCATCAATGGCGACTCCGACGGCCCGAGCACGCGTGCGCGCGTTCCCAAGCTACACAACCCTCTCTAGCTCGCCCCAAGCCTCCACCAAGTGACTTTGCCCCTTTCCCCAGCCAGCGCCCCTACCATTCTCCCTCCTCCACGCTCCCGCGCACCTTCTTCCACCTCTGGCCGCGAGGAGCAGAGCTTGGACGCCCGCAGCCGCCGGCTAAATCGACCGCCTTCCCCGCCATGGCTCTCCAATCCACTGCGCTCCAAGCTCGCCTAATCTCTTAGCTAGCCCCTCGAGCAAACCCCAGCGAGAGTCGTGAAGCCCTCGCCGGGAATCGCAGCTTTCCCTCGCCGCTCTTCCATTCCGCCCCCGAGCTCAACCTCAACGCCGAGCCCTACCTTCCAGCCATCCCCGTCGCTGCCAAGACCCTCGACGAGCTCCGCCTCATCCCGGTGAAGCTCTCACGCCACCCCGCGCATCCCCTCGACCCCAGCAGCATGCTGCCGACGTCGCCGGAGCACGCCGCTCCGCCGCGCAACAACGGCGACCCGCGCCGCTCCACCTCCGACCACGAGACCCTTCCCAATCGACACACGGTGAGCCACACGTCGCCCTCGCCCAATTCCCCGGCCTTCCCCTGTCGTTCCCTCGCCGGAATCCGGCCGCCGACGAGCTTGGACCCTGATGCATTCCCCTTTTTAGTTTTAGGGTCCTCTGTGTAAAGTTCAAGGGCCGTTTTGTGAAGTTTTAAAAGATCTAGGGTTCCCGGCGTAAAAAGATTCTTTCGATCTAGTTCTATTTTCTGAGATCTTGTAAAATCCGTTAAAAATCATAGGAAAAATCATAAAAATGCACAAAAATACTCCCTAGACTCGTGAGATTGTAAACTCCAATCTCATATTTGCATATGTACACTTTTGACGAATGGTTTTTGAATTAAAATTCAAACTCAGTTATTAGAGTTTTGCGCACCATTTTAAATTTTGAGCTCCTTTGTAGCTGAACTTTGGATATGTTTCTTGTGTGGTGTGTAGAAGCTTTGTGTCCAAAGGAGACCTGAAAATATGGCCTGTAACTTCAGTTATGAATTATTTAGTGATTTCTGTTCTAGCTCAGTTCTACATTTATTAAAAATAGTTCATGCAGTAAAAAATCACCAACTTTCACGAGAGGTCTAGAAACTTATTAGCACATGTTATAAAAATGCTAAACTCAATTGTTGACCTTGTTTACGCTATCAAATAAATAGCTATTGGTTTTCGGTTAGGCAATTATTTGGGGTTGTCCAAGTGTTATGTTTAGCTACCACTTGGCCAAAGCCTTTCTTTTACTCATTACTAGCTCTGGTAGAGAAATCTCCTGTTTTGGAAGTAATTTTGATTTCATTTGAAATAATCTTGATTTCTTGAGCAGCAAATTGTACTAATTTTAATAAATTCTGTACAGCTCGGTTTTAGCTAAATTTTGGGGTGAGCTTAGCTCTTATACTCCTGTAGATGTCATAAAGTTTATAGATAAAAATGATGAATAGAAATAGAGAAACAAAAATGAGAAGGAACTAGAGTAAACTGTGTTTTCATAAAAAGATATAGATCGATTTTGGGTATTTAAGAAAATATGGTGCAAGTAAAGCTAATTCCCAAAACAAAACCTTTGCATACGAAATAATAGTTAAATTGTTTTATATATGTACACAATCACCATCGAGTAAAGTTTTAAGCCCAGCATCCCTTTTTCATTTCTTGTGAGGAAAAGAATGGTACACTTTGGTGTCTAGGTGAATATGGCCTTCAAATGCCTTAAACTTTTAGACCTAAAAGTGGTTGCAAACCTTAAACTTATGTATCTCATGTAGAAGGCGCTCTCGCTGACGGCACCTACAACCTCGTCCCTGCCAACGAAGAAGAAGCTCCCGAAGGTGGTGCCAATGTCATCGTGATTGACCCGGAGTCTGACACCGGCTTAGCTCAAGAAGGCAAGCCCCGGAGCATAACCTAACTTTTAAATCGTGCAACTTTGAATTATATATGCTTGTGCATTTACGTTTCAAGGAGTTGTTTGAATACCCTAGTTGCATAATTCTAGTACCTATGTCTTGCAATACTAGTATGATAGGGTCGATAGTGCAATGCTTAGGACCGTTACAAGTCGAGTGATTTCCTATCACTCGCGAGATATAGGAGTTGCTTGTCTTTACTTATGTTAGAATCATAAGGATGGACGGGTGGGATGGTATGTGTAGATCTCCCGTCCGTGTATGATATTTGGATTAAGGTCGTAACGTGTGGTATCTGTGTGTCAAGTTTTTGAACGTACCACGCACATGCCGACCTATGAGAACCGGTAAGCCCGGTACCCGACTGATGCAGCTAGGACCAATAGCCATTTCTCCTTGGAAATGTTTTTCCCTTACAGTACACAAGTGGTTACATGCGTGAGATCGGCCGGCGTAAGTCCGCGAGTATCCGATAACCTTGTATCCTAACGGAATGGACCCGGCGCTGAACTGTGGATTGAAGGGAAAGGTTGGATAGTGTTTGTGCCTTTTATAGCAGGCATTATCCGTGTGTGTTGGGTTTTCCCTGGCCAGGTAGTGAAATTCAGTTCGAACTGTTTGCTTCTCGCGGTTAACGAGACTGCTTGACCATTGTGCTGCATTGAGTAACAAGTGGAACTATGAGGATGATGAACTTGTTGTTTGTACTAAATTGTATTGCACCACTTGTATGCTTAGAAATGTTGCTCATCTAGAATGGTTGAAGCTACTAGAACCTGATGCTAAAATAATGAAAGCAAGGATCCACTCTTAGCTGCTTTCTGGCAAACAAACCCACCAGCCAAAAGCCTCTCATGTCTAGGAGTCGGTGATGTAATTTTCACCCGACGCGTAAGCCTTGCTGAGTATTAGTATACTCAGCCTTGCTTGTGGCTATTTATTTCAAGTACTGCTTTGGATGAGACGGTGAATTCTGTCTCTTGGCCTGCCCGGATTCCTACTGGCTGGCACGTCGAGTGGGTTCCGTCCTCTTCCGAGGAGCGGGAGGAGTAGCACCATGGACGGCTTCATTATGGTGTTGCTATGTATCGTCGTTAGTTTATTTCCGCTGCATTGAACTCTCGCACTTTATTTGAATTTCAGACTTGGTTTGTAATAACTTGATGAGACTATTTATGTTAAGTTGAACTTGTGGAATGTTGTAATTTCTGTGACTCACCTTCGTGTGGGCGCGCGTATTGTTTCGATCGTGAAAGTACATGGTTAATCGGGTATAATCCGGCGCTCCAGCTTATTCCAGATCAAGTGCCTGACTACTTAACTGGTGGTCCGTGGGTACTTAACTTGGAATAATTTCGGAGTGGTCTGCCAGATCCTCGGACCATTTAGTACCGGCTGGTCCCTAGGGGTTCCCGAGGCCACGTGCATGGGTCCGCGGGGTATAGTTTAAAAGGAAAGCATATTCTATTCAATCACAATTGATGCATAGATGGGATGGTAGAGGGGTTACGCGCGAGGTCAAAGGTTGTGAGTTCGAATCCCACAAACTGCGCATGCGATTTACGCGTGAAAATTCGCGTGATTCGTGACTTACAATTTTTTTTCTTTATTTTTTTTGGCTCGAAACACCAGCCGGTACTAACTGGTCCGCCCCGCCGATCCTGCGGCCCCGTTAGTACCGGTTGCTGCAGCCGGTACTAACAGGGCTGCCGATTTAGTACTAAAAGCTCGGTACCGGTTGCATAACCGGTACTAACGTGACTTTGGCCCGGTACTAATGCTAGGTTCTCCACTAGTGCCGGCTGCCCTCCAGCAGATTGCTTCTGCCATTCCAGGTCGATCGATCCATATTTGCAGAAGCAGAATGCAAGGATCAATACAGTGTAGCTAATATTTGCAGTTGCAGGGATCGGAGAAGCAGATCTCAATCGACCCAACAGAAAAAAAAAACAGAGAGATGGGAAAGCTGAAGCTCTCCGGGGCCGCCGTGCTGCTCATCATCGTTGTACCCGTTGTGATGTACGCCGGTGCTCTCCTCATCGGCATCCAGCTGGGGAGAGCGTTGGAGAGGAGGCCCGATCACAGCGTCAGCGTTAGTTTTAGCATCGACGGATTGCCGTCCCCTGTTAATTACTAATCGTCTATCATCGATCAATCAGTTGTGATTTCTATGCTGATTTCCCGCTTTGTTTTCTAAAGGAAAATAAAAAGGAAGTGATTAATTGTTTCAGGAGCTTTGGGACAGCAACAATGTTTTTGGACGGCAACGAGGCAGGGATGAAAGAGTAGCGCGTCGGGCGTGGCTGCCGTTTCCGGCGAGCCCTCTTGGTGATGAGAGCGAGACAATCTGGAGTACTCAAACGTCAAACCAGCAGCAGCATTCAGATTTCAAACTAAGAACTATTTATTTTAACTTTTTTCTATTTATATTATTCTGGTTTCTCATAGAACACGTTTCTCTTAGCTACATTGTTTTTTTAAGGCAACAGTATTTTGTTCAGGCCTGGCCAAGATTTCTGCAGCAGGGCTACTACTCCCAAGACCCAGAGATTTCGCACCAGTCAAATAGTTGATGCCGATGGGAGAGTGCACGTAGACACTGAAGATGTGCATTTTGTGACTGAAAAGCCTAGTCGTGGAAGAAGGTATGCGCAGGCAAAGCATCCAGGCAGTAGTCCAAGCAGTGCTGATGATATGGCGTTGGAGATCAAAGCTATCGCAAACAAGACCAAGAGATACCAGGGCTGTGTTCGTATTACAAAATATTCATTGTAGCTATAAAAAAATATTTTAGTTAAGTACTGGAAAATGTGTTTTGTGAGTGGGAGAAATAGTATAAAGGAAAAAGTATATTTTTGGCCATCCAACTCTTGCCTCAGTTTGGTTTTGGCCATCGAACTCCAAAACCAGATATCTTTGGCCATCCAACCATCAAAACCGTTCAAATTTGGTTTTAATTTCTTTATTTACAATTTAGTCCTTAGATCTTAAAATGATTATTACTTTTTGCTCGTACCTCTGATTTGTTGATTCTTGTGGCCACGTGGTCCTAAAGGTGAAGACAATATGTTAAAGTGATCTTTATACTATTTATCACTATTTGTTATATTATTTTTTATCGTTGTGTAGGAACAACACTATAAGAAAAGTAAAACAAACAATTATAAAATAATATTATCAACATTTTAAAAGATAAAGTTCATCGTTCCGAATGCATAACCACTACAATCACTTAAATCAGAGATAGGAGAAAAAATAATAATCATTTTAAGATCCAAGGATTAAAAAGGACTAATTTAGTGTTTTTTAGTCCTTAGATGTTAAAATGATTACTATTTTTTTCTTGCATCTCCGATTTAAGTGATTCTAGTGGTCATGTGTTCGTAATGATGAGCTTTATATCTTAAAATATTGATTATATTATTTTATAATTGTTTCTTTAATTTTTTTATATTATTTTTTCTACACAATGAGAAAAAAATAATATAACAAATAGTGATAAAATAATATAAAGATTATTTTAAAATATAATGCTTGCCGTTAGAAACACGTGAATGCAAGAATCACCTAAATCGGAGGTATGAACAAAAGGTAATGATCATTTTAAGATCTAAGGACTAAATTGTAAACAGAAAAAATTAAAACCACTCATCAAAACAGCCCAATGGCCAAATTTAAACAGTTTTGATAGTTGGATGGCCAAGACACCCGATTTTAGAGTTTGATGGTCAAAACCAAACTGAGGCAAGAGTTGAATGGCCAAAAATAGACTTTTTCCTAGTATAAATAAGAAAAAGTTGAAATGGATAGTGTTTAGTTTGTAATCTGAAGAAGAGGCCTATATCAGCAATGACACATCGGTACACCTACCATTTGTGTTACTTCAATTTCTCCTTTATTTGCTTGTCAATAATTCTTAAGGAACATATGTTCTATTAATTTCTTGAGATGAAATTTAGATGAATCAAGTATGTACATTGAAAGGATCAACATGCCTAAGAGAGGGGTGATTTAGGCTTCTACAAAAATTTATGCAATAAAACAATCCTATGCAATAAGCCAATTCACCCCATGTGCCTACAAGTGTGGTTTGTGCCTAACTAGTGTTGAAAAGAGTTTGTGCCTAAGAGTAGGAAACCAATTTTTCCCGAGGTATCGATGAGTCGGCAACTCCCCCTAGTCCTCGTTGGAGCACCCGCGCAAGGGTATAGCCCCCCTTGACCCGCGTAAGGATCAAGTGCTCTCGTAGGGGATATCCATTTTCTCACTCCAGGATGGCGGATTCCCAAAACCGTGTACACCTTCTTGGGGCTTCACACAATCTCCAAGTGAGCTCCCAAGATCAACACCACCAAGTCGTCTAGGTGATGCCGAATCACCAAGAGTAACAAGCTTCAGATCTTCACTTGACCTACACTAGACCAAGAGCTACATGGATGCACACTTGCTACTCTCAAGCACTAGAGAGAGTCCTTAATCTTCACAAGACCACAAACACCAATTAAACCAAGTGTCTCTCTTGCCCTCAAACACTCCTCAACAACAGCTGGATAAACAGTGAAACTCGTGTGGAAAGAGAGATACCACACGTATGGGTAAAAAACTGATATTTAGAAAATATTTCTTCCAAAAACATAATTATTTAATCACATGCAACTGTAAACCCGCTTTTTGTACCCATACGTGCGGCCCTCTCTCTCCCGGTGATTTCTGTCAGAGTTCCCGCTCCGCCTCTGTTTCCCCTCCCATTATGCGCACACTTGTGCTCTGCCTGTCTTTCCCCCACCCGCCGGTCAACCTCCTCTGTCTGTCGCGGGACGATGCTCGCTAGGGGCCAGTGTGACGTGGGGCATCCCACTGACGGCGGCAAGGACAACATGCTGCTGTGTGGGGGTGCTGCGCTACGGCTATGCGCACGGCGGTCTGGACAAGGCGCTTGGCGGCTCCAAGAAGGGCCACGTTGTTGTGGACGGCACGATATGTGGCAGTCGCACGGCGCTGGTGCAGGCGATCTTGTCGGTGCACGCACGGGTAGAGACGATACACACGACATGCATACCAAGGCCGTCGGCCTAGACCTTGGAACGATAAGCTCCCTCCAACATTGGCCCACGTGCCGACGGGGAGTTGAGGGGATCCCCTACTAGAACCGAGCATTTGTCCCACGTCAGTACCGGTTGCACTTTGAGCCAGTACTAACGTGCAAAATAGCCATGCGTTGACGTCACTGGACCAATTTAGTACCGGCTGGTGTCACCAGTCGGTACTAAATGGCGCCCACCGACACCTTTGGTGTCAAGGGCAACGGCTAGAACAAGTTGGTACCGGCTGGTGGCTCCAACCGGTACTAAATGCGCACAGTTAGCATGGGCTGGTGGCTGTAGCTGGTGCAGGGAATTTAGTACGGGATGGAGCCACCAGCCGGTACTAAACGTTTCTGATTAGTACCGGCTCGAGCCTCCAGGCGGTATTAAACGTTTGCGATTTAGTATCGGCTGGATCCATGAGCTGGTACTAAACAACAATTTTATAAAAAGGACCTTCTTCCTCCTCCCGACAGGCAGCCGCTCAAATTGCATCCACTGGAGAGGAGCTTGTTCTTGATGTCTAGGAGCTCTAGGGAGGAGGTGCTGCCTATTTTTCCAACAACTTGTGGAGATTTTAGTTATCTAAGTGTTCCAAAGGTCAGTAACTTCATTCTCCCGTTGATCGAAGTTTAGTATGTTGCATTTAATGCCTTTTAGCTAGAAAAATTTGTGACTTCCTAAAATGAGAGAGAAGAAGAGAGATTTTGTAGTTGTTCATGATTTTTGTTCAAAATTTCTATATATCCTATTGTTAATAATTTCTATAATCCTTTGCATGGTTTGTTCTTTATTTTTTTATAACAATTACCTATTTTCTAGAATATTTATATTATTATAATAGCCCCTAGTTTTCAAGATTAATTATAAACTAGCCCTTGAAAACCATTATATTTATTAAGTTAGGTCCTGGATTTTTAGTTTAATTGTAAACTAGCCCGTAGAATATTTATATTCTTATAATAGAGAATGGATTTCTAGATTAATTATGAACTAGCCCCCGGATTTTAGTTTGATTATAAACTAGACCTTAAAAACTACTATATTCTTATAAGTTAGTCTTGGTTTTTTAGTTTAATTATAAACTAGCCCCTAGAATATTTATATTCTTATAAGTTAGCACCTGGATTTCTAGATTAATTATTAACTAGCCCCTCGATTTTTTATATTCTTATAAGTTAAAAAGTTTAATTAATTCTTTATATTTTCTTGTATATAAAAATTAAAAGTATTGTCGAAAGGACGTGGCTTCTGCTGCTGGAGGTAGCCATGGTGGGCGAGATAACCGTCGTTCGTCTGGTGGGAAGGGAAAAAATCAATTGACCCCTAACAAAAGTTACACCCCCAGCAAAAGTTGGTTGAGAGCACATCTTCGTTATTTGGAAGGAACACATGCGGAATATATTGTAGCCGGAAAAGAACCTCCTTTTGATATTGAGGCTATGAGGCGAAATTATTCGTCGGCGGCAGCACCACCAAACCCGGCGGAAGAAAATAATCCTCAAGCGCATTCTAATGCCCCACCCAAGGATGGTTGAAGACCTTTGTCATGTTGGTTGTTCATTAATGTTTTTGGCTTATGAATATGTGTGATATAAATTATGTATTCCGTAGAAAGCTTTATATCGAATATTAAGACAATGATGTATTATTTCGTGTTAAGATATATTTGCACGTCATTGGTGGGCGGCGACATAGGCGGTCGGTGGGGGCGTTGAGGTAAACGGGTTATGGTGGATGGTGGTGGCGCAGCGGCGTAGGCGGCCACCGGAGCCATGCATGGGCGGTGGCCTGCGGCGGGGGTGTTGAGGCGAATGGTCGGAGGCCGTCAGAGCAGTGGGTGGCGGTGGCAGGCAGGAAGTGGAGGTTGATTGGGTTAGGGTGTATAGAGGACTGGCCAATGGTCAAATTCTGTCTAATTTTCCAACCCTACCTAAGCCTTTGAAATGGACACTTTGCTATTTTATTTACGTGCCCCTTTCATCTCGCAATGCATGTGGCTGTGGTATAGGGAACAAAACATATGTTCTGCAACGGGGCAAAGGGGTGGTGCAGATGTCAATTTTTGGACTGCTTTATTCTTTTGAGGGAGGGGAGGTGGAACGGCCCATGCAATCTCAAATCTCATAATGTTTTTCAAGGCAAGCCAGACAATCTGTGTAACATAATGTTTTGTTACTTGCTGTGACTTGCTTTGCTCTTTGTCCTGTTCTTGATAAGTTTTAGTTAGGTAGCTAAGGTTTCTTTATTCATGAATGCAAAATCTATGTTATGGTGACAATAGTGCATTAACAAACTATCTATAACCCATGCTATCTCTCCAGGAGAGTATCAACATAACACTAAGAGATACTCCGATGAAACAACCAAAGAGGTTTTTTTCTAAACTAACAACCAAGGAGGATTGGGTCTGTAATCGAAGCCACGGTATTGGGCAAAGATCATAATGTTAGGCATGGCAGTGACAGCAACAGCCAGATTAGGGGGGGGGCTTCATCCCCGGCTGGCCTAGAATGGGCCAGAGGGTGGTGGCCGGGCCCGACGGAGGTGATGGGAGCCGTGCGGAGGCGGAAGCGGCCGACAGGCCACCAGAGCGGCTGGGGACACTCCGGATGGCTTCTCGACGCCATCGGGGTCTACCTCAAGCCATCATAGCAGGTCTAATGACCACGCTAGCTTGCCGGCATCTGGCACCGTGACATGGCATGTGGTGGTCGTAGGGCTCGTTAGTATTTAATGGAAAGGAGGGGACTCACCCAACCACAACTTCTTAATCTGTCCTTGCCATACCAGCTTCACGCGGGCGAGCCGCGAAATGCCAGATCTCTCTCTTGCGGCTCATGCGTCCACTTCTCGCCCACCGTTAAACCTGCTCTCATGCTGCTCCTCATCATCAAACCAAAGGCCTGCAACACCATAAGACGACGCGCGTGTCAGGGATGAATATATCGTCTCTGCAATTTGGTGGCTCAACTGGCTCATATGTACAGTACTATATACTAGTGCACACCACCGTATGCACTAGTACGTACATATCTGCCGTAGATTGGTTTTGGGTTTTGTGCTTGCGGCTTGCCCGCTGTTATAAAAAGAAAGAAAACCCGACCCGAGAAGACCGTATATGTGATGACGTGGGCCCGTCGCCCACCCATTCGCCCATAGGATCTGCCCCCACGGGCCCCGATCTCCAGATCGGGCGAGACGGAGGTGTCCCCCCCCCCGGTTCCGCCTGTGGCCACACGAGGGTCTGGAGTCGGGCGAGACGGAGGTGTCCCCCCTGGTTCCGCCTGTGGCCACACGAGGGTCTGGAGTCGGGCGAGATGGAGGTGTCCGACCCCCGGTTCCACCTGTGGCGACGCGAGGGTCTGGGGTCGGGTGAGACGGAGGTATCCGCCCTAGGGTCCGCCGTGGTGACGCGAGGGTCTGGGGTCGGGCGAGACGGTGGCGTCCAACCCCAGGGTACGCCATTCGGCGCGGCGCCTGTCTTGTTCGTGAGGCTCCTTTCGTTATCGCTGACAATGTGGGTACCCTTGATCCGTGCCTCCCACATAATTGTTCCGAAGCGGCCGAGGGCTGTCCCCTATGATCCGCGATGAAACGAAAAGTTTCATCGTAGTAGGGGTATCTTTAACGATGATATTTCAGAACGTCAATAGTGAAACGTCAAGAGAAGTCCCTTTTCTACTAGTGATCGTCATCGCCACCCCGGGTGCTCTGGTTGCTGCAGTCTGGCGGATGCTTTGCTGCCTTCGTTGGTCCGAGTGGATGCTTTGTCGCTCGAGTTGTCGCCCCGGGTGGATACTTCGCCGCTCGTGTTGTGGTAGTTGGGTGGATGCTTTGCCTCCTTTCTGTCGTCCTGGCGGATGCTTTGCCGTCATGGTTTGTGCTACTGGGTGGATGCTTTGCCATCTGTGTTGTTTGTGGCTTCGTTTGCAACCGTTTGTTCGGCGATATGTCTATCCTTTGCAGGCCCACGTGCTTAGGACCAAGGAGAAGTATACATGGCCATTAGACGTGGCTCTTATCTAACTTTTGGAAGATGGAAGCTTATGTGTCACACGACCCGTCCAAATCCTAACATTTCATGCACACAACACCATCGACACAGGACATAGGATATTACGCTCCGGTTGCCCGAACCTAGATAAACTCTGCGTCACCGCGCCACCATCGTGCTATTGGCTACATGATCTCCCGCCTAAAATCTACTGCTTGGGCTATCTCTTGCGGATGGCCGGAACAAAACTCTGACAAATCTGCCCCTCTCCTTTTGTTCCGCATGTACACAAGCGCCTAGGAACAAAAGCGCTTTGATTAAGAGATATAATGTCAGGCAGGATCTTTTTTGGTTGGTTCTAATTTGGTGCAAGTCTCTCAGCTTCTTCGAGTTCTGAACCTTGGTAATAAGAACCACTGTTGTGTCGTTCCAACCACTGTCCATTGCTCTACCATTTAGAAGCGCTACAATGGGGATTGAAGAATGGATATTGGCCCCCGCCCCTGTGTCGTCTCGCCTAGAGGCGACTTGGGTGGTACCGACACTCCACCGCCTCCACCCCTCTTCTGGCCGCCTCCTCTCCTTGCTGCCGCCGGAAGCCCGGTCACCTGTTAGGATGGCGGCGGCGGGGTCTCCTTTTCAATCTTTCGCTCGCTGCCGGCCGTGCCGCCGGTCCAGGAGGCAGCCATGCCGAGGCCCGTCTTGGCGGTGGTGACGGCCTGGGTGGCCAGATCCGGGGTCTCAGGGACCGGATCCAGCAGCGCCTGGAGCGGATCGAAGCATGGCGCCGGAGTTGGTCGTGAATCAAAGCTCGGCGGCGGAGATTGTCAAGATCTTCTGCGAGTCAGCGTGGTCTGCAGCCATGGTCCCATCCATCGCGACCGACGGCGGCGGACCTCGTCTGCGGCCGGATCCGCGGCCTCCAGCGGTGGATTGCTGCTGGGCCATGGTGGATCCGCGGCGGCGGGCTGCTGCTGCCGCAGGACACACGCGACGACAGGCTGCTGCAGCCTAATGACGGTTGCTCCGACGTCCGGTTAGATGCCACAAGCTCCAACTACTGCAGGGCTTCATGGCCAAAACACACGCCTGTGCGGCTGTGATTGCAGGGACCAGCGGGAGAAATCCGTGTCCGGCTTCATGCCGGCCGGCAATGGCGACACTACAACTGCAGTGCCGATTTCCTCGTTGGAGGCTTTGTCGTAACGCTACCCTCTACCTGCAGGTTGGCACTAACTACCAATTTCTTTCTGAGGCATGCTGTAACATGGGATTGGAGGTGAAATCGCCGGTCCTAGCCTTCAGTGACGGGTGAGACGAGAAATCGCCGGAGAAATCTTAAAGCCTAGCACTATGCTGGACTTGTCGACAACGGTGACACCTATCGATGCCACTCCCTCCATGGAGGCGGTGTCGAGATTGTCTCCCACCCTATTGATGCGATTGATTGCTTCCCCATGAAGACAACGCGTGTGCTAAGTTTGCTCCTGTTTCTCGTAATCGTTCTTCTCATGCACTCCTCAACGGATTTGGCCTGTGGTTTTGGCCCTGGTGTTGGTTTCCATTACGGAGCAGCGGGTGCTTATTGCCGGCGCCTCTGTTTTGTCATCGGGCTCCTTGTTGGTGGAGCCATCATATCAAATGCCGTGTGTGTCTATGTTTCTGGTCATTCCTCCTATGTGGATTCCTCCCCACAAAGGGCATTGGATGATGGTTCATGGCGACCGGATGTGCTCCTACAGGTGTCTTTGTCAGCTTCAAGGGAGATCGAAGTTGTCCGGCTCACTATGGTCAGTGTGCTTCCTCGACTCTTAGTCCCCATCTTGTTGGGCAGCCCTTTCGTCCTTCAAGGATTCCTCCCCTTGTTGGAAGGTGGAGGGTGCCAACAAGGCGGCGTAGCTACGAGGAGTGGTTCGGCGGTGCAATGGTCATTGTGGTGAAGGCAAGCATGTGTTTGGTAATGACGCTTTGTCGATCTTTGTTGTTAGAACCCCTGTTTCATCATGGTGTAAAACTCTAATGTACTGGCATTTGACTTGCTCAAAGTCCACGAATGAAATTCAGGTGGGGATGCTCTCCCCCCGTTGACTGTCAACAAAAAAAAAAGAAGCGCTACAATCTGTTTGCACACATCCCCCTTCCCCCAGTCTCCCACTACTTCTTGTAGCTGACAGGCCATCAGGACCAGTGCTTTGAGATTGCCCATACTATCGAGCGCACTCTTTACCTCTTCCTCTGTATATTGTTGCATAAGATCTGTGTTCATCACTTCAGTGACTCGCAACGGCACTGATTCATGGAGAATCTAGACTGGAAAAGAGATGCATAAAATTTGGTGATCAGATTGTGAATTCCTTCTGCATCCTCCACAACGCCACCATCCTCCTTCACCAGACGACTGATCCTTTTTTTTTTTTACCAGACTGTAGATGGGCTGCCAATTCGCAAGCGAGATTAGAACGAAGAGACCTCATACAACGAACCCCGTTTAGTTGGGCTACGCAGGCCCAATATGGGCTTCACAGGGCAGGTTACCCTAGCTTGGTTTACTTCCTCCTGGCGCCGCCAACTTGAGCAAAAAGCCCTTATCCCCATCCCTCTGCCGCCGCCATCTTGAGCTCCATACTCGAAATTTTTCCTACACACCACGCAAGATGATGCCACTCGATACCTCCGCCTCCGCCTCCGCCGCCTGTTCCCGTCTACCATGCATCCTTCTCAACAGGGACCCTGTAATCGGCATCTGCCGCAACAAAAGCACCGCCGTCGGTGAAGGGAGGGATAACCTCACAATCGAGGCGTCCTTCTGCTATGAACAGCCGCCGCTCGCGTCCACCCTCTTCGTCTATTGCCCCGGCTTAACCTACCCCCGCAGATCGGTACTCATCTCCACCGCCGAAGATCTACTTCTCTTCCGCGTCCCGGTGGCTGACGAACCTCCAACATATTATTTCAGCTACGACGACTGCGACTACGAAGACTGTGACTACATGATCTATCGTGCCGGTAGGTCCCCAACTCTCACGCGTATTCCAAATCCGAAGGCCAACTTCTATGACGACAGCGTCGGCCTCCTTTCGCGCGCCGGAGATCTATTTACTGTTGCTGCACTTGTTGCCAAATCCACCAATGAGTTCACCCTTCATCGATTCGACTCTGAGGTTGGAAATTGGTCCTTGAAGACGGTATCGCTGGATGCCCCGCCGAAGCCCTACCCCATTAGGATCCGCACTAATGTGCTTCTGCTCAACCACCACTTCACCACAACTGTTATCGCGCTCGGAGGTAAATCTGGGACTATGGGTTGGGTCGATCTCTGGAGCGGCATCCTGCTCTATGACCTATGCCCTGAGGATCAAGAGAGACCTATGCTACGCCACATGAGGTTGCCACTGCCGATGGATCTGGGAAAATGGGCAACGGAGCTAGGCTGCACAAAGTCTGCTAGTGGAATCGCATCTGTCATCAAGGGTGGGAAACCGTGTCTCAAGCTTGTTGGCCTGCAAATTATCGAGGAACGTCTTCCCTACGACGACATTGAAACAAATATGCCCTGCTACACAGTCAACAACTGGGCCATCACCACCTGGAGCAACACTATAGTCCACTTTGATTCTTCCGACAATTGGCAAGATGGCTTCACCGTATGGGCTCCAGATGTAATTATCAGTGATACTGTACGATCAAAATTGTTGGCCTCTGGTTTGCTACATCGTAAACCGTCTGAAGATGGTGAAGATACGGTGGAGCTTGCACTGCAAAATCTTGTGGTTTCTGATCCCACACCAAGCCTGAATGGTGAAGAAGAGGTCGTTTATCTGATGGCCAGGCCAAAGTACTTCCACCCCAAAGCATGGTCCCTTGCTATTGACATCAAGAACCATACACTGCTAGATGTGGCTGAGTTTGGCACTGCTAAGGAGGGAGTGCTTCCTGATGTCACCTATTGCTCTAGTTCCATTTCCAAATATTGAACTCTGGCAAACCCTCCAGGTAATTATTTGTTACATATGCACGTTATAGCTGTTATTTCAATTGATCCACCTGCCATCACGTCGTGTGATCTCTTGATCATATTTCAGGTTATATACATCATTTACATTAGAAATGTATTGGTTTTGCACCATGATCGTGTCACTTTGTTGGGTTGTGAGACTGCCTGAAGTGTATCTAAACCTGGATACTGGTTTCGCTAGTGACTCCAGCATTTTAGTATTTTGCTTCGCTAGGCAGTAGTACTATTTGGGGTTATAGGATCTGTACTTAGTTCGAAAGTGCACTATATGATGTCCTCAATATACCTTTTCTCACTTTAGTTCTGCCTTTTGTTGTTACCTATTAGTTGTAAATGCATACAACCCCTTATTTAACTGAACATGGTTTCCTAGTTTATATCCGTACAATTAATATTACATTATTATCAATGTACATTCCAATCTGCCTGAGCCCTGGTTCAAAACATATAGAACTTCTCACCTCACCTATATTCTGCTTGATTTCAACAATTTTGGCCTGCTTGATCAGTCTTCCACTCTCGTCTCTTATTTTCCCAATTGCTACCTACCTGGCCAGAGTTCTAATACGTACATGCAGAATAGGGACTAAAGAATGTGCTAATGACTAATTAAAAAGGTCGATGATTGTTTGTGCTACTGCTGCAGTGAAATTAACGTGTTATGTGGTGCGTGTGAGAGAAGTAGACATAAGTGGGTTTCTATGAGGCATCAGGCTAAGCTATGTTGTGGACTGCATGAACTTTGTTTTGCTTTTATTTAGTACTAATTTTTTTGTTGCCTACATGTCTAGCCCAGTTTTTGTCACCCTGCCTTTGGCAGTGTCATGACAATGATTAAATCTGGTTTACTGTACATATTTCTTACTTTGGTGACGCATGGTGGCATTGGTAGTATGTTTATGTGGGAATAATAATCAATTATTGGTTATATTCAATAAAAGAATTCGTTTCTTACGAATGTAAGGTTTGACCCTTCAAAGAAAAAGAGAACAACAACAAAGCCTTGTAGTCTGAAGAAAGTTGGGGTCCGGTAGGTTTGAACCCCACTAGAAGCAGCAAGAACTCTTTGCTCGCTGATGTTTTGGTACTTCAATTCTCTCTTGGTATCCCCCTCTGTCCACGTCAAGTTTTGTATCCCACTGCCCCTTGCATTGGTGACTCCTTTCTACGTATGGCATTTGCAGCTTACTAATACTGTAATCAATGTGTTGGTAATTGTGCCCTGCGCAGCTATATGTTGTCAAATGTGAACTTAACTAACTTGGATATAGAAAATGTGTACATTGGATACTCTTAGTTTTTTCCAGGGTTGATGAGTGTTGTATTCATATGCATGTGTTGGATTTGCCTGTCTTCATTAAGCATTTATGCTATTTCATTTGCTGCAGTAACAAGGAAAACTTAGGTTGGCCAAGGTCATTCAGGAGTATTTGTGAAAGATGGATCCTCAACACGAGGAGAATATTAACAGCCTTTTGTGACAAGACTTACCCTTTGGGCGCTTCCAATATTCTAAGCACTGCCTGTTCCGCCTTTTCATCTTCGACACCCTTATCTTTCAAGTATTTTACAAGACATTCCGCTAGCTCTTTGCGCACACTGAAAACAGATAGCAGAATGAACTTCAAATGCAAATTTTAGAGCATGTTGAATAAGCTTAAGAGACAAGATGTAAATGTACCTGCCATCAGTATCGTCATGGATAAGCACACTAAGTTTCTCACAGTCATCTTTAATATGTGAGTAATCTACACTCAGCTCAAAAAGATCACGCTCTTTCATCAATTTTACTTCACCTTCAAAGTAAGGTATTTTACTCCTTCCACGATAATGTGAACTGGAGGGTAAATTTTAAAATAGTCAATCAATACAGAATCAAAAAAAGAAAAACACTTCAAAATAAAAGGAGCAAGGTAGATGCATACGTATCAAGGAAACCGTGAACAAATTGGAAGCATTAGATTGAGAAGCTGTGCTTGCAGTTTCGGAGGTGTTAGCATTTTGATCTTCAAAGGTTTGAGCAACTTTAAAGGTTTCAGCAGTAGCTTCAAAGGTGTCAGCATTTTGATTGTCAGGGGTTTCAGAAGCTTCAGAGGTTCCATCAGCTTGAGAAGGGGAGAGAGATGGAAGCTGTTCTCCATCAGCTGGCATGTCACTAGGTGTTGATGTGGCTTCTTCATTAGATAATTCAGGAGTGTTGCTAGTTTTACCCCTTTTCTTCTTTCTACTAGCTGCATCTGCTTTCTCAGCTCCCCTAAAAAGAAGTCCGATAATAACTTGATTGAGAATATTACTCCATGTTTTAAGAAAGAGTGAATTTAAAAAAGTAAATGCACTTACTTTCTTTGTGCACGTTCTTCCATCTCAATGAGCTCCTTGGCATTTCGTCCAGCTTCTTTTTCTTGTGCTTCCAGTTGTTCAGCCTTGATTTTTTGAGGAAGAGATGTACTATAACTAGATCCTTTCCCGTACAGTTTCATGAGCTGTTGTGTTGTGTAATTCAATTTAGAGTTACATAAAAACACAAAGGCAAGAAAATGAAATCACCAGAAACTTACATTTTTCACGTTTTCATCATCAACAGCACAAAACTTGCTTGTCACAGCAATTCCATCTTCATTAACCTAAATAATATTGATTGGAAAATAAGTAATTGTTCCATTATATGAAATGTGGTCAGTCGAATTTTATAATAATGTCTTACATAACACAATGTCTGCCATACGCAGAGTCTATCAAATTCCTTCGACTCACAAAATACAACGAACTCAACATCATCAAAGCCACTGGCTTCAGTTTGCAAAATATGAACAATTCCTTGATGCTGCTCAAGAAATACAGCAAAGTAAGAAAAAAAATATGGATATGCAAAACCTTCATGAACATCAAAATGTAGATAAAATAATACCAAGCACAGCAGCTTAAACTCTCTGTTCCTGTATAAAATTGCAAAATCCAGGTTTTTGGTAATCATATGGTCACGAATGCATGAGATCCTACAAAATTTCAAAATGTAAAAAAAAATAGAAACTATAAAACATTCTTGGTTTATCATGTGAGCAGAACAATCATACCCATAATTGTTCAATTGGTTATCTGTTGTCTCCACAAATTTTCTAATCAATCCCCCTATAAAAAGGAAAATTAACACTATATTGCAACAACAAATGATAACATTTATAGAAAGAAATCTGGATAACAAAAAAAAAAACTCACATTGTTTTAAATCAGCAGGTGTAGCTTCGGGTGGCGGCTGTGCCTCAGACGATTCAATCATGTCTGAATATGGACACCCACGAAGGGATATTGCTTTCTTAGGAGCCTAAGATGTATGAAAATACAACATTGATACCAGATTATAATGGGATGGATAAATATATATATATATATATATATATATATATATATATTCCTAATATTTAAAAACATCATACCATATGACAGCCATGGAGAAGTGGAATGTCCAAGGCATTGATAACGTTTAGCACTGCTTCTGTGGCATCAGACCTGCGAAACCCATCAATGCTGCATGGCAAAGCCCAAATCAGATCAAGTTAGCTAGTTAGCGATAGCTTAATGCACGCCCACCCAAATTTAGTAACTAGCTACAAGCATTAGCATACCAGTTTAAGCACGGATCCAGCTCTACTTGGGTTGCTAACATTGGTGTTACAGCTGACTGTTGATTGTCCTCGGAACTCCATCCATCAACAGGATCCAAAAAATCCTGAATTGTTTTGAGAAGATCTTCCTCAGAAATTACTTGATCCCATCTGGCCTCAATGCAGACATTCCGATCCAAACTGAGGTAATTGATAACTGCGACAAGTGGGGATGACCCATTGGGCTGGTCACAGACAATTGTTTTTATGTTTCCATCATATTTGATATTTGCCGTCTTATACTCAGTCATGATTTCAATCCTACAAGATTATACCAGTGAATCAAAACAGAAATACTTGAGAACAGTATATCATAGCAAAGAAAAAATATATTAGCATGAACGAGGCCACAAAAATGCCTTGGGCATCCCAAATTCCCAATATAATTAACACGAATCATTTGGAAATTATCAAATGAAAGAGATTATGCAGGTGGGCTCTAAATGTTCTTAAGTTACAAAAAACTCGGGACTTCATAATTCTGTATCCAGCCTAGACGGGCCCTGATCACCTTTTTATCTATGTTGCCTTAGATGCATCCCATAAAACATCTTTATTATCTGAATCGAGAAGGTTCGTTTATTTTTCCTTCTATACCAGGGCTTACACAACTCTATTAATAAGGCACCCCATAAAAACAACTCTATTATCCCCCAATCCAGAAGGCTGGTTTAATTTGCCTTTTATACCTGGGCTTTCACAGCTATATTAATAAGGCATCCCATAAAAACAACTCTATTATCTCACAACATAGAAGGCTGGTTTATTTTGCCTTTTATGCCTGGGCTTTCACAACTATATAAATAAGGCAAAAGTCCATGCATGTAACTTACAGAGCTTACTTGTCGCACTTCCACTTTTCTCGTCGTGCTTGCGGCAATAGTGCTTCTTGATCCCCGTGAGGTCGCCCAGCACCCTGGACTGGTCGTGGTGCATGCACGTTGACTCCGGAAACAGGTACACCCGCCGCCGCGCCTCGGTTCTTCTGGATTTCGGCATTGAATGCAAATCCAAACAAAGGATGCAGATTTCGGCGTTGAATGCAAATCCAAACAAAGGATGCAGATCTACCAAGAAGAGGAAATGAGGGAAAGGGGTGCCTGGATTAGCTGAAGAAGACCATGGAAGCAGCGGCAGCCGCCGCCGCCGGCGCGTCAAAACCCCTTCTGCAGATCTAGCAAGAAGGGAATCGGTGAGTTGACGAGGGAGGAAGGAAAGAGGTCATGTGGAGGAGGAGATCGGGGGTGAGAGCCGCGAGAGCTACCTGGATTCGCGGAGCGAGGAGGAGGCGAGGAGCTCCGGCGGCGCCTCCCGCCTTCTGCCTCTTAGGGTTTTAGGGTTTTAGGCCGCGCCTTCTGCCTCTGAGGACGAAAAATGCGCCGAGTGTAATGCGAGGGAGGGGTAGCGTCTGGCCGCCGGTGCTCGTGGCGGCGCAAGCCTGGCTTTCGGCCCCCGGGCCCGACTGTTCGACGTGTCTGCAGCCAGTGAAAGCGGGCTTCTGATATGCGTGTTCATGTTCACTGTAGGCGAAGAGACGGAGAGGATCAGGGCTAAACAATGTCACCTCAATGTTGGACGCTCCAATTTGTTTTTTTATTTTTACGAAAGGCACGAGATTACATCTATTTTATTGATAAAGAAGAGTTTTACGAGATGATCAGCCGGCTAAGGAATAAAGTCAGCTATACAATTGCTACAAGGCTAGCTCGCTAGATCTTTGGCTCCTACCCGAATCTAGGCGTCATCCTCGTCCTTGATGATTGTCACTGTGTGGACATGGGGACCGTGATGTCGAAAAACCTTGGAGTTCCGTTCCTGCCAAATCTTCCATATGACTAGGAGGCAAGGCTTCTCGTTCTTTTTGGCGGCATTCCTTAAATCCTAAGGACGTCGTGATACTTGTCCACCAATCAATGGTCGTCTCGGCTGCGGCTGTAATTCTTATCTTGCAGAGCAGGTGGCCACCTGGTTCCAGACTCTCATGGTGAATTGGCGGTCCGCTATCATGTGATGGGTCGTTTTCATTGCACATCTACACAGGGGGTAGGTCGCGCAACGGTCCCAGCCTTGGGCGTTGTAATCTGATGTCCAGATTCTATCTTGTAGAATTAGTCAGGCGAAGAATTTACACTTCGGTGGTATATTTGACGTGAGCTTCCATGATATGTTGTCTTGTTGTGTTTGTTGTAGTTGCACATCTCGAAAGAGTTCCCATAGCCTGAAATATTCATGTAGGAGGTCGACTGTGAAGCCATGTCGATGATTCAGGTCTCGGAACCAATTGTTGAAAGTTGTCTTCCTTCTGTTTTTGTGTGCTTGTGAAGAGCCCTGGCACTGTATCCTTTGGCCGCCTTGTTTGAGGAGAAAAATCACACGAGGATTTTTCTGACCTTGGGAAAGGTGCAGGCGCGTCAATGTACTAAGTACGTAAAAGAAAAAAAATATTTTGTTTATATTGTAGAAAATACAAATACAATATTTCTAGTACATGTGTGCGCTCCATAGCATGCTAACAACGATCTTCTCTTGGGCAATGTGGTCTTCATGGTTCCTAGGGCCTCGAAAGGCTCCTAGTTAATTACATCCGCAAGTATAGCTTGCCGGAGAACCTCCAATTCCTCTATCGTGGTCGTCTTCTTCGTCTTCGCTTCGCGTTCTCCATGCATGTGTGGTATATGTGTAGGTGTGGCGTCAGCATCATCCATGGCCTTGTCGGTCCATGAGCCAGTGTAGCGTAGCTATAATATCATCAGCTCTGCCCGCCCCGCGTCGTCCGTCTTGACGGTGCGTGGTAGTCGTAGTAAATGTTGATCGGAGATGCATGGATCAATATCACTGAAGTCAGAGAGACGTCGCAGCAAGGACGTTGGGGCGACGTCGATCATCAAGGCGGCGAAGGCCAAGTCTTGGACAGCTCGTTCTTGGTTGGTACTCCGTAGCACAAGTACGCTGCAGCACATACTAGCTTTTTGTTTGCTTCTGGAGCAACTCCCGTAGAGCAGTATGTACACGTAGTGCATGGCTTGCATGACTCGCATCTTGGAGGACTCCGGTCTTCATGGCAGCATACCAGCCGGCCATTAGCGTGGTGCCGTCTTCGTCCTTTGCGGCATCGATCGATCCATCCGTTGGTCATGCAACATCGCATTATCTTCCAGCGCCGTGTTCGTGTCTAGCCACCTCCCCCGGCTGCACGTACGTCTTCGATAGTTCGATTCGCCTGGTGAGGACGAGCCATGCGCGGGTATGCCGAGACCATCGTCGATCACCGATGGTGTGTCATCGGATCCGGCCGGCGCCTCCAATAGTCCGGCCGTCAATTGAAACGGCAGCCCGAACGTGCCAAAGACGTGCATGTGTATGCTATCGGTAAAACGCAGGGAAGACAAAAGCACGGATAATCAACCTGCACAGTAACCGAAGATGAACAAAGGCGCCATGGCGACTTGCTACATGCTCTTCGCGATCGACTCCCGCCCTCGACTCCGGCGTGATCTTTGTTATTCAGAATTTGGGCTGATCACGATATCCATCGATGACCCGGTCAAGGCATCAGCTAGCCGCCGATAAAAATGAGACTTCCGGATGCTTCTAGAACTTTCCAACTCACACCGGCTGCATGCGGCCCCGGGCATGCGGCAACGTATATTGTACACGACTTGAATACTTGCACGCCACCTATATATACATGCATAGGCTCCATGCATACAGTGGCTTCCATCGTGTACGTCGATAGCTACCATTAGATGTTAATTAGCAATTCAAACTACACATCGCTTTCGCAAATTTCGTCACTCCACCCGTCATCCTACGCACACGCGTAGTCCAGATGCTGACCACCTCTCGATCTGGAACTCGCGCCAAACGAGCACCGTACCGGCCTGTGTGTCGTCCTAGGCTCCTATATATGGCACTATATGATGTCTAATTAGGCACTTTTGTGGGGTGGAAACGAATTCGCACTTAAAAAAGGTAAAATTAAACATCAAACATCTGTTTGCCATACTCAATCATGTTACTTCTAATTACATCCACCTATCATTACTAAAAGGGCCGGAGTAACCAACCCCTAATAAATGTAGTTTGTATACTACACTTTTTCCTTTTATTTGTGACCAGTTTGTGATATGATAATTGGTTTAAAATTGTTGTATGCGGTCGCAATTTATTTTTTAGGACTTTTACGGTACATAATACTAGTATGTAAACATCGTATGGCTGATATTAATGGTATACTATTCAAAATTACCCTAGTGACATGAGTAGTATTGGTGGTATAGAGGTAATGTAGAAAATAAATTTAAATGACATTAGTGTAATATACAAAATTATAAATAATATTTATGCAATATGTTATTAATTGATATTTTTGTATGTTTACATTATAGATATGGAGTCAAAGGAGCGTAAAGTACAAATTTATCCCCGATCAAATGAACCCCTCGATCTGATTTATACCATATACTATTAGATAGTAGTAGTATTGTAAAAAATTTTCTTTTTTTTTAAAAAAAAGGATTGTGCCTTGCCCGTATGTCATTTGTTTAGTTTTAGGCCCCATGTCTGCCAATAACAAGGCGTTTAAGATGACTATGCTAATATCTTGTATGCATCGTTGGACTTTCTTCCCTCAAAATTTCTTTGTGAAGTCTAGTCTAGGCTCAAGTGCTCAACCATAAGGGTAAATCCCAACCCAGTCTCTACCCATAAAGTCCATATAACAAAAACTCTATCACAAGAAATCATAGTCTCAAATGCAGAATTTGTATCTTAGAGTCTATCCAATCATTAGATTGTTTTGCGCGTAGACTTGGTGTCTAACTTAGACCTGGTTTCTACGTTTTGGCCTCTCTCTCCATTAAATTGCTTGCCACATCAGCAAAGTGCCTACATAGCAATGTAATTAATAGAGATAGACTCTACCATAGAGTCTGGGTTGGGACTACCCTATATCCAAACATGAGAAAAATCATATCAAATACATATGGAAGTCAACCGCACCTTATTTATTTGCCACCTCTTTCCCATTGGAACTCATTCAAGGCGCAATTTTCAACACAAAGAGGCCAGCCTCAAACCATAAATCCATAATGAATTATCCAAACATGCAAGAGAAAATCAAATATATTTCTTGATACTAAAGTCAACCACCTTTGTTTGCCAACTCTTTCCTATTGGAACCATTCAAGGCGCAACTTTCAACACAAATTAAGAGGCCGCATATGGTCCTCTCTTGACTTTTTTTTTTAGCAACTATCTAGTAGTAGTACAAACAAGCATAAAACATCAAAAACAAAATGAGTTTATAATTGAGGACGCATGGTTTCCACGGGTGGTCCCATTCCCATCCTAGCATCCTATGGATCAACCTCACACGTTAACAAAGGGCGGCCAGTCAAATGCCACGAGCTCGCCGCAATGTACTGTAGAACATACGGCCAGTCTCAGTGGGAGGGTCATCGCACAGTTAGCAAGACTGTAAAGTTGGAGACCCATGCCAGCCAAGGGTCATGGTGATGACCCTCCCCTCTCATTTCATGACCCTCTCACTTCTCTCTCCTCATAAATAACCCTGCCATATAAGCAAATTTGTTGACGTGACATGATATTTAATGCGATGATACTCCTCCATGACCCTCCCACTGAAACTGGCCTACTAGACCATCACATATAATTGGCGGCAAGGGCAGCTGGACACGTGTCGCCGTAGACGTCGTCTTCGTCCTGTGGAACCATTTCTTTTGCTTTCGTTATCCACGTTCTTCCCCCCTTGCACACGGGTGCCTTGCGTGGCTCCACGACGAAGACCACGCACCCAGGGGCAAATTAGTCATCCTCCAGCAGTCCATTAGCTCGAAAACTACTCCTCTTCCCAATTGTTTTCTGTCTTTGACGCCGCATAGTCTGAACAATGTATTAGCCTAAAGTAATTACAGTACTTGATAGTGATTAACTAGGTGTGAAAAGGGTGCAGGTACCGTGCCAGCCTCAGTTATTGACGGCTGGCGATTGCCAATTGTCCATTCTGACCCTGTACTACGTCAACCTAATCCATTCGAGCACTGACCACCAACTGCACCCAAGAGGAAGCAACCAGACAAGGGCTTGGGCGCTTGGCATCTATAAATGGGAGCCCCAGGCCCTGCATCTCAAAAATTTCAAGACTCCTGCTTGCCTTCTAAATAAACACTAGTCTGATCCTAGTTACATCTCCTTCCTTGAGACTCTACAGCTAGTAGTAGTCAACATAAACTGTGTAGTAGACTCACTGTAGAGCAATCAGAGCAGTCACCATTGTTTATCAGCAAGCATGTCGAGCTCTAGTCGTAGACTGCCTAATCTCCCAGCCGGATTTCGGTTCCACCCCACAGATGAGGAGCTCATCGTTCACTACCTCACGAACCAAGCTTCCTCCCTCCCATGCCCTGTCCCCATCATTGCCGAGGTCAACATCTACCAGTGCAACCCCTGGGATCTTCCTGGTAATTTATTACATTGTTTTTTAGTTAACACATTTTATGATAATCTTGCGAGCTCTCCAACGATCTCTCTTCAGCAAGTTCAGTTTCTGATCCAACCTAACAAAAATTCCCCAATAATATATATTTGTTTGTTTTCAGCCAAAGCTTTGTTTGGGGAGAACGAGTGGTACTTCTTCAGCCCGAGGGATCGCAAGTACCCGAATGGTGCCCGCCCAAACCGTGCCGCTGGTTCAGGCTACTGGAAGGCCACTGGAACTGACAAGGCCATCCTGTCGACACCCACGAGCGAGAACATCGGAGTGAAGAAGGCCCTCGTGTTCTATGGGGGTAAGCCTCCCAAGGGTGTCAAGACCGACTGGATCATGCACGAGTATCGCCTCACCGGATCAGCTAACAACAAGCGCACAAAGCGCATCGGATCGTCCATGAGGGTGAGATTAAATTTCCTAATGTTCTTTTGCAATTACTTATGTCTCCCGAGCTGATGACATACCCTATGATCGATGTTTGCTGAATTTTTAATTTGTTGTTGTTGAATTTCAGCTGGACGACTGGGTCCTCTGCAGGATCTACAAGAAGAGCAACAATTTTCAGTTCTCTGATCAGGAGCAGGACGACTCAACTGTGGAGGAAGAAATATCCCTCAACAACAACTTGAATGGCGCAAGTGCAGCCTCGCCCAAGTCTGAAGCCAATGATCATGATCAGTTCGATCCGACGACCATGACGATGACCAAGTCTTTTTCGATCACTGATCTCCTCAATACCATCGACTGCTCGGCGCTGTCACAGCTCCTAGATGGCCCAGTTGAAGCTGAGCCACCTCTAATCTACCCAACAACTACACAAACACACCAATCATTTAACTGTAACAACAACGTGAACAACACCCACTTCAATCTACCACAGGTAGAAGCATGTTCAGATTACGTTGCTGCTAACTGCAACGGTCTGAAGAGGAAGCGAGTGATGACCATGGACGGTGCTGAATCCCTCGATGATGGCAGCAGTAATTTCAGTACAAAACTGAAGCTACCAAGTGATTCAAGGAGTAGCCACAGCCATTTTGGCAGCACGAGCAGCTACTGCAACCAGCAGCTTGTGGACACGAGTGGCTTTCAGTACAGCAGCCTGCTGAGCTATCCATTCCTCCAGATGCAGTAGTAGTACTACGGAGATCGTCATATGAATTCGCATATACAACTGAAACTCCACTACCGGGTGGAACGAACTGAGGCGATGATGGGGGGTTATGCCATTTGAATGTCTTGTTGATTAGTCCTCGGAGTTGCACAAAGGACAGACTGGGATTCTTTCTTATTATGATCAGAAAAATTTTAAAATTTCCCGAGCATTTCGTTTTTATTTTCTATTCATGTAAAAGCTAAGATTGTAAATTAGGGAGGTGTACTACTGAAAGTCACGTGTGGATCAATGAAGGATGACCACGTTTCTTGTACTGCGTGTGCATTTGGCATGTGCTCGCTGTTGGTATCCTTATCCACTCGATCGGAGAGTGCTAGATAGACGATGAATCCGGACGCTGCTTGCTGTTCTATTGGAAGAATATACCTTTAGCTGTTTCCAGTAGATCCTGTTGTAGGTACGGATGAATCAGAGTAAAACATGCGTAGACGACCTTGTCATTGTGCCGTTGATGCTAGGTTATCTTGACGTGTATCTTAGTCATACTAGTTCTAATCCACACGCGTGGTATCTTTCAGTTATTCCACATCACAACATTCTTGCTCAATTTCTGCCACGGAAACCAAGGTCGATCCAAGAAGAGACAATTAATACTTGAGGACAAATGAATCAAAATTCAATCTTTTGTTGAGAGTCCTTAATTCAACGCTGAAGAAGAAGTCCCATGACCATGATCATGAGTGTGCATGCGTTGGTGGACCAACCAATGCAATGGCAAAACGTCATCACCGGAGCTGCTGCTATTTTAATGGCACGGCAGGACACCGGAAAGACAACGACGGCGGCGGCGCACGTTGCCCGAATACCACTTGCTTATTTATATATATCTATCTAAGCATGCACGGTTGGTGATGGCCCACATATGACATGCTCCAACAGCAGTTAGATAAGCCCTAGCCCCTAGCTAATCAGTTGATTAACCCTACCCCCATTTGGTTAAGAAAGTCTCCTCATTGGAGACAGCCATGGCCATTTGTTTATGCTTAGCTTGTAGCTAGCTCTTTCACACGATTGATCGTACGTTACATGTAGGACAAGAAGATAATAATGCAAACAAATGCAGCGAGATAACTTTTGGAGATGGTCTACCTCTGCAACAACCCATTCTTCGAAGCAATCAAGTCGAAATTATATAAACTAGCTGCAGCATGAGGTCACGTACATGTTTATAGCCATGCACTATTCTGTGTGTTAGTCTAAGTGCTTGGAAAGGATAGCCGAAATAAGATGAGCTGATGGCCGAGGCGAGGAGAGTAGATAAGAGAAAGTATGGAGGGTAAGGTCCAGATCCGGCTGCTGAAGCCATGCCCTAAACCAATATCATAGATTATCTCGCTCTAAGCATGCTCATGAAAACCATTGCTAATTGAAAGCTTTTGGAGCTTATTACTAGGATGTTTGACGTGCACATGTTCTATGTCGTCAAAAGGCTAAAGACTAGCTTATCCAGTATGACATGCCGCACAGACGGTTTGATTCCTTCTCTAGAATGCATGAGCTAGCCACTAGCCATTAATAATTGGTTTGCATGGAGTGATATGAACTCACGTAGTTGTGCTGATCCTGATTCAGTTTGGAGTAATCATGACGATCGAGTTCGTAAACTAATTGGTATCCTTACAGCTTTGCTTGTTTTCTGAGTAACCTGGGCCAAAACTTATAAGGCTATAAAGCCCAGCAGCACAGTTCTCCGCCACAAATGGGCTGTTTAATTTGGACCAAAATGATGCACATGTATAGACCTTTTCTAAGTAAAAAATTCAATTCGCTCAAAAAAAAAAGGTTAAAATTCAAAACCTGTCAGGATAAGTTTAACATGGCACTAACAGCTCGTAACCATATATTTATTGGGAAACATGTATCGTGTTGAAACTAATCTCTCTATGGAAATTATGAAAAATTTAATCTAAGCTACACAATATTGATCAAGGGGACACTCAGGGAGTGAGAGGGGGGATTTAAAAAATACCTCTAATGACCTATGCAAATCACCTCTCTCATCTTACAAATCAACCCTTCCACCTCCCTGAATGTCCCCTTAAATCAATATCGTGTGGCCTAAATACTGTTAGGTTATAGTCCAATATCACTATGTATGACCCTTACAAAAGAAGAAGAAAAAAATGATGATCTTCCCAGCTGAACTACAAATTAATTTGTGTCTAGATCACTAGATGTTTTTTTTCTTTTGGCTCGTGACGAAGTCAGCAAAAACTGTGCCAACTTTCGACAAACCGTACGGGTACGGCTGAACTTTCCATCTTTTGCCCGTAGGCTGCCTATCTGGATAGTGAAGATCGAGGTTCAGCTTTGACCGCCAGATCAGCATATATCAGCTGGACGGCCAGCCGCCAGCGATCTTCTATCTGGAGCTAGCATGCATGCACGTGGCTGAGCGCTGTCAGGTTGAACGATTGTTGCAGCCGCCATTCCATGCATGGTGTGTGTGAACAGCCGTCATGCATGCAGGGAGGGATCTCTGACCATTCAAAACCTGTACGTAATTCTGTATGTCAGTCGTATGTTCGTCAGCAGCTGCCAACTAGTAGATCCATTTGCACGATCAGCTACAAATTATATGCACAGTGGTTGATCCTAAGCGATGGGCTGTACACCAAGGGGTGTGTTTAGTTGTTGGGGAAGAAAAAGAACTTTTTCTGGGAAACGTGTTTTGTGAGTGGGATGAATAGGAAAGTTAAACGGAATTGAAGAGAACTTTTCTGGGAAGCGTGTTTTCTGGGAGGGATGAACAGGAAAGTTGAAAAGATCTTTTTGGAAAGTAAACATGGCCAAGGAAGAAAAATTGACCTGGCATGTATAAATATATCACACCTCTTGGCAAAGAATAAATCCACCCATCAATGCACGCATGCTGATGGCGACGTGCTCAATTTGTCAAAAGAGATGGCAATTACCAAGACAAAACCCAACCCCCGTCCGGCTGCACAAATCTCTAACCAATTTCATTCAAAAGAAGAATCTCTAATCAATTTAGAAATGAACATCCCGTACGTACCGGTACTAGACAAAAATACCTGTGGAATGATCTGATCTTCAATCATCTGTGTATCGATACATGACCTGGACTAAACCGAAAACTGCAATTTCAAATGTTGATGGAAAAAAATATATATAAATTATCCATTGGTTTTTCGATCGAGAGTCACAAAGCCAGCGACCTCATGTGGTATGCTATAGTCTACATTTCTTTTATGTCTCCAGGACAAAAAGTCCCCACCAATGGCGGTTTTCGTGCAAAGCACCTTACATGGTCCATGTGCCATGAAAAATCCTGAATTGAATCTGAAACCCAACCATACGTGTTCTTTTTCAGCAAAATTGATGGTGGCATAAAAAAAAACCCAAAAAACTTAGTGGCTTACCTCAGAAGCCTCCCGACAGTTAGCAGTCCCCTTATTAGCTGTAAATAGCTGTCACTCACACCACTGTAATTTTTTTTAAAAAAAACGAACATTTGAGATCCAAAAATAAATTACTTTAAACTATGCCTCTGATGACACCTCTTAATTCTGATTAGGTGGCCACGGTAGCATGCATTTGCTACGTCCACATAGAGGCATAATTCTTGATTAGACCTAGCTAATTGATACATTTTTTAATGTTGTCCTAGCTAATCAAAACCGAGTGAAGACTGAAGATTTCCTTACTAGGCAATGCAAAGGAGGCTGGGCTAGTTCTTCCAGAGGAAGATTAGGTCTATCTCACCTCTCACTGTCTCACACACGCCACTATAAAACTTGGCTTCCTCCTCTCTTTTCTCCCCTTTCTATTGATTCCCCAACCTTTCTTGTGTTCACAAGCTTCCTCTAGCAAGCTTAGCTTTTCTCTCTGCTTTTCTTCTTCTCTGAGACCTTGGTTTCTCTCCTGTTCCTCTAGTGAATTGAAGGTGCAGTCCACACGTTTCCCACAAGAGATCCTCACGATCATGGTGGAGCGTAGCGTGAAATCGGAGCAAGGAGGCGACTTGTTCTTGCCTCCCGGATTCAGGTTCCATCCCACATATGTCTAAACTTGCTGTAATTCTTTTTTAAATTTGTGCACTTTGAATTAATAAAGATCGTTTCCCTCAAAAAAGGTTCCATCCCACAGACGAAGAGGTCATCACAAGCTATCTCCTGCAGAAGTTCTTGAACCCTAGATTCGACCCTCGAGCCATGGGGGCGGTGGACCTCAACAGGTGCGAGCCATGGGATCTCCCAAGTAAGTCCCATTTTGTGTATCTTTTTCCAAATAAATCCTTTTTGGTCTTCAGTTGCACCAGCTGCAGATACATGTAGTTTTGCAAACTAACTTGCAAAGAAGCTAAGCTTAATTTGAGCTGATCCATAAATTAAACAACAGGCAAGGCGAAGATGGGGGAGAAGGAGTGGTACTTCTTCAGCCACAAGGACATGAAATACCCGACGGGCATGCGCACCAACCGGGCCACCAAGGAGGGATACTGGAAGGCCACCGGCAAGGACAGGGAGATCTTCAAGCCATCATCAGCTTCTGCTGCTGGAGGCCGTGAGCTGGTTGGGATGAAGAAGACGCTGGTGTTCTACATGGGCAGGGCTCCAAAGGGAACCAAGACCAACTGGGTGATGCACGAGTTCCGCCTCGAGGGCAAGTCCAGGCACAACAACGCCAACCTACGCTTCAATCCCAAGGTATCAATAATAATACGCTCTACTACTTGAACAACATCACTAATTTCCTGTACTGTACATGTTGAAAATTACTTTGACAATTTTGTTCCAACTTAATTAGCGAGTCATTGTCGAGTTATTAATCGAATTGTTTGTTTAAATAAAAAAAATATTCAGGATGAATGGGTTGTGTGCAAGGTGCACCACAAGAATGGGGAAGCGAACAAAAAGCCCGCCGCCGAGGAGTTGTCTGCCGGCACGCCAAACGTCAGCTCCGTGATTTCAGACGACGCCGGTGCCGGCGAAGGAGGAGATGAGTTTCTGGCCGACTCCATGCTGAATCCCAATCCCAGCATGTACTTCAACTCCGCCATCAACGCGGCGCCGCCGCACAACGCGGACTACTTCATTTCTTCTTCTGCCGCCGCGGGAGCTACGACGTCTACTACTACCATCGGTAGCTTCGTCGACCTTCCTAGCTACGGTTTCAACGATACAACAAGCTTCAACAACCTTCACCAGATGGCCATGGCCAATTCAGCAGCTGCAAGAATCAGTAGCGGTAGCAGTTACGGCTCCCCGTGGAACATGGCAGACTACAATAATCAGGCAATGGGAAGCTACAACTTGCATCACCAGGCAATGCTGGCGAAAGCTCTAGGAGGAAATCATTTCGCCGGTGGGTTACCGAGCTCATCGGTTGCAGGAATTCTGCAGCATAATTCTGAAGGTGTGCCCCAGCACAAGTTTGGGAACGTCGGTGATACAAGTAGTGCTGTTATTGGACCAGCTACTGACAATTTGGATACCCGTCCAGTGCGCTACTAATAAATGGGTGCTACTACTACTTGTTTAGTGATCGTTATAGGAGTTTTGTGGCAGTTTAATTTAGAAGGTTGCTTAATTCATTAATTAGTTTGGAAAACTGAGAGATCACATACGGTTTGTTTTAATTAGGTGATGCATGTAAACAGGAGTACAGGACAGAGTTTTTATGTTTGTTGGTGACGATTCCAGATTTGCTCCTATAATTGGTGAAGATATTTTTGTGCATATGGATCATGCATAGTTTTATAACTTGCTACCAATTATTTTGATGCCACTACCAGATATATGCATTTCTATTGTTGACCAAAATATAGTGAAAGAATGCAAATTATTATCTTTTATGTACCATTGAGTTCCTTTTCAGAACCTCGTACTAAATTCGATTAGCTTTTTTTTAGTCCTTCATATCCCGTAGTGCTTGCATAGGGAGATACCAGATTTTGGTCTAAAAGGTACACACCGTAGGTATTAAAAATATCAAGTTGCAATTTTGGCACCTACTGATACTTCTTGAGGGATTGTAAGACTAAATAAAAGGCTCAAATTTTATTGGTATATAGCAGGAAAGAAAGCCACTTCAGTTTATCACTAACTAAAAGATTAAGCTTTGTAATCTTGGCGCACAAGTCAGGATCGGAGTGGCACAGCTTGGTGCAAGCTAAGTGTGTCAGAGATGAGCATGGGGTTCATCAGAAAATCACGTGCCGCCAGGTCGGTAGAGCATGTTGGACGGCGCATGCAGTTCACATGGTGACGTCACTCTCCATCGATCAACTGCTTCATTAACTTTACAGAAATGCAGGAGCAAAGCGCGTATGTAGCTAGAGAACATATGCCAGCTACAAGCCTACAACTAACCAATGCCTGACAGCTTACATTCAGCATTGCCGATCCACATCTTTGGAATTGCACTAAAATACTGTTCATGTGGCTCGAGCAGCTCAGCTGAACTAGATATGCTGCAAGCTGAATTATAGCCTAATCATTTCTTAGTCAATTATTATTGTCTTATGGATGGGTCCCTATTTAATTAATATGTGTTCATTTCATACAGTTCACAAATGTACATATTTCCACTTGTGGATGGGTCCCTGTTTAATTAATCTGTGCTCATTTCATACAATTCACATATGTACATGTTTTCACAGAAGTTTAGTAGTACATAAGCACATATTTGACTATAAAAAAAAAACTAGACCCGGTAGGATGTGAGTCCCCAGTTTTTCATTAAGGAGAAACCTTCTCGGGTGTAGAAAACCTTCTCCTGAGTTTTTTTTAAAAAAACAATCAGTCTCGTGAATCCGCTTCCGTGACTGGGTCTACTAGTTTGACCATACCACTCGCCCCCTAGCCAACTAGACTAGGTGGCCTTTTGTGTGCTTATCTGATTATCACTAACGCCCTAATATAATCTTCTACGGCATAACCACAAGGGAGAGTCCTCAATAATCAAGAATTTACAATCTCCACAATTTATCAGAGCAGTTTTTAGCATACACCTGCATTCTGTACTGTAGTGCATGGTCGTCTTTAGCACACATCTGCATTCTCCACTGAAGCAGTGATGACGGTACTTGCGTACCTTCAGTTTTTTGGAAGAACTCCGTGCCCATTACCACTGATTTCTGTCATGGTCTTTCTTGCAAGTTATGTTTTGCAGGCTACTCTTCCAGCATGTATGGTTCCTCAGAACCTAACAAGCGCTTATCTGGCAGCCTGCAGATGGCCAGAATGTCGCACCGAGCATACGAAAATCAGGAGCGTGCATGCATGTTGCCTTCAGCAATTTTGCTTTCATGTCTATGTACACGTCATTTTCAGACCAGTATCAAACCGGTATCGATCAAATCATAGATAACAAGCTAGCATGGGACGATGGATCTCATGTGTTTATACTTATTGCACAAGTGGCAGCAAAGGCTTAAACTGATATAAGCTACGAGGATGTTGGTCAAGAAAACAAAGGAGCAAGAAAAGGTCGCGCAACAGGAACGGATTGGAAAAAGCAAGGAAAAGTGCTAACAGAGAAGGCAAGGAAAGATCTTTTCCATGCTTCAACCTAGTGCTCCATGTGCAGTGTGCTACAGCTAATGTAATGCCAATTCATTGGTTCCACGTATTTTATTTGCAAACCGTTTTTACCGATTTTGCTAGCTCATGAACACTAATAAGAGATTAAAAAAAGGATTAGCTAACTCTCCCACCTTTTTCATACCTATCATCCCTAAAAATATTAGCATCTGATCTTTCAATTTGTTACAGCAGAGTTAGCTGTTCGGTTGCATTTACATCCAGTAACCAGTAAAAAGATACGAGCATTTTATATGCAGGTGCCACAAATTTCCAAGTGCTTCAATGCCAAGCGAAGACAGACAGAAACAGCATAAAGGACAAATTGACCCCAGAGAAAAGACTCCACTCGACCTATTTTCAGAAGCTTGATCACTTACGCCATAAGTTGCCCTGAAAGTAACCTCACAAGTGGAAGCTACAAAAGTGGCTTTTTATTTATGTCCTAATCAGCCAAATAGATCGAGTGAAACGATCTTGTAGTACCTGTTGATTCATTACCAAGTAACGGAATGTGGATCCCACATGATCCAGGACAATAACTGTAGCAAGAAAATAAGCAAACATCTTCATCAGGGATAAGGCCGTGGAGTGCATTTCACATGCACAGAACCAATGACTTGCAGTCTCATCATAGATGTTGACAGCAGAAACAGGCACAATTCAGTTTCAGTTGAGGCCCAAGAGATGTAATACGTGTAGTACAGTAACTTCTGATCAAATAAATAACAAAATTCCATTTTATTTGATGCACAGTGCCATCTTATTGGTTACCTGAATTTCAGGTTATTCACAGAAAACAGTGGAGACAATGCATGTCTGGTACAACACAAGCCTCACACATGTATTTGTTTGCAATAGCTCAGCTAGATCTCCTCCGTAGAGTATTACACCAAAAATTGAGCAATGTAAATAACAGTTGGCTCAGTAAATACACATGGCACTTTGGAACAGGGAACTAACAATATCCACAGTGCAGACCAATGAACATAGGTCATTCATACTCCTTGTGCCTCGCCAAGCTAATCTCCCATATCCTGCGTGAAAGTGTGATCTAAGATTCCTGGGGAGCTTCAAACCTCGAGGGAGTATCAATTCCCATCATACACATGAGTCCTGATATCAGGATGATAAGAAGCACAATTCCCTGCACATAGTAGATACGTGTGACTGTTTGAAAATAATGCAAGGATACAAGGTATATATACAAATACAAACGTCATTTTACAGGAGAGCACACATTTGAGAATAGAGTTTAGAAACAGAATACAAGTAACAACTTACAACAAAAGTCCCTTCCAGAAGAGTTGATTTGACTAGGCACTCGCCATCACATTTGCCACGGGAAGCTTTAGCAGTAGTATTGGTCTTCTCTGCAAGATACCTGCCTAATGGCAGGTTGGACGGCTTCTCCAATAAACCAGATGGTTGAGAAGCATAAAGAATGGTATATTTAGCTCCAGACTTCTTCAGCATGTCGACCAACTCAGAAAGCAAGTCTCCTGCAGTGACATAGTACTAAATTAGCTTTCAGCTGTACTGTACAAAGTGAAACGACAAGCCTTTTGATCTTATTCTAACCTTCCGATTTCGCAGGGTCTAAATCCACGAAACCACCACTACAGAAGACAATCAGATTGGTCAGTCCACTTGGTTTGCTTCCCATCCTTGATGTCACTAAGTCCTGTAATGTACATGTTTGTCAATGTGAAGAACAAATATAGAATAGAAGAACCAAAAAGAATATATAATACTTACACGAACAGAATCCATGCTGTGATGTTTCTTCAGATCTTGACCAGTGACAGTACACGTGTCTGTGTAGGTGATACGTTTTTTTTCAAAACCATTGTCACAATTCTCAGCAAAACCAGACAGCAATGAATTCTCCAATTTCTCATCATCTGATGTGGAAACATAGGGGAATGCCATGGAAAACTCTGAACTTGTGAAGGACAGCTGGTAGATGCGTAGAGATTATAAGCATACGAAACTTTGAATCAGTTAAACGATAACTGAGACAGAGAAAACAGTGCCAGTTATTACCTTTAGTGTATCTGTTAAAGCTGGGTCAACTTGCTTATCTTTAGATATGTCTGACGATTGTATCTAATGGAGAGAAAAATAAGTTAATGGTCTGTGACAACTGAATCAATGACTGTCTTAGATTACTTCACCATATACATTAAAAGGTGGAGAATTTGCTAGTTTTATCGCTTCATGGAATAAAGAAACACTTCAGTTAAAAAAATTATTTGATTCAGGGCCTGTTTAATTGTAGAAACTAGATTGCGAAACTTTACTATAGCAATTATAAACCAAAAATTAGGAGGACTAAACATGATCTAATTATAAAACTAATTACATGGATGAACGCAAAATTGCGAGACAAATCTATTAAGCTTAATTAATCCATGGCATTGTCTAATCATGGCCTAATTAGGCTTAATAGATTCGTCTCGCAAACTCACCAGGGGGTTATGAATGGGTTTTGCCACTCCTAATCCGTATTCAAACATTCGAATTTACTGTAGCGATGAAACTAGTTGCCGAACCAAATTGGGCCTCAAACAATATTCATACAGGCAGATAATTTCAAACCAGTAAAAATAGAAAAATAATAATATATCGCTACCGAATAAGTACCTTTGAGCCAAGAAAAACAATGGCAACATCAACATTCTTCTGAACATCCTCCCTTGAACACTAAGAATAAAATCACGACATCAGGGAACTTAAATATGTAAAATTCTTTGCCTTCAGGGATTGAGCCAATACCAGGGATACTTACCATCAAGTTTGACCAGCCACCTTCCTCAAGAACAGATTTAGCTAAACTCTTTGGCGATAATGTCTGGTAGTGGACTACTTCCTTAGCTTCATCGGAATGGAGTCTGGATGATAAAGGCCAATGGAATGTAAGTAAATTCGAGAGCATGGAAATGGCATCTGATTGCTAAAGCAGTAATTAGAAGGTACAAGAAATATGTGGTATGAGCTAATACGTTTGGCTCAAGTAAGTAACTAAGTGAACTGACAAGACACTGACAAAGTAATCACGGGATCAGATCAGTGAGCAACTGAATTACGACATTACGTTAATGAATATTGACTGATTAGGAACATCAGAGTATAGCAATAGTATTGCATCCATCATTAGCATCAGCAACCAGGTGTGACAGGTAACCTAGGCAGGATGTGTTCAGTGCTTACGATGTATTACTGATGTAAAATTCTCTGATAAAAGAAACTCCGCACTGAGTACTTACTATTACTAGTCATTGTTTTATTTGACTGAACTCATGGCTTCTAATTCCATTCCATTGCTTAATTAGAGGCTAAGAAAGGTGCTCCCATAAAAACTAAGAGCCCCAAAGCAACCCCAGTTCATGCTCCAGGTACCCAAATTAGAGCATACAATAATTTCGGGCATGAGGTATAGTATCCCACAATGTGCTCTCTGCAACACTAAACATACATGTTTTCCTTCAGTTTTTCTTTTCTATTTTCCCCCTAAACCTAATGTCTCAATCTTGGTTTTTATTGGATACATTGGACAAATATGGTGTTCCAAAATCAAATGTAAAAAACGTGTGATACAGAGTACACAAGTCAATCTGCACTAAACAGATGCTTCCTCCAATAAGATGTTATATGCAAGAGAAGCCGGCGTGCAAAGTAGGGCGTTTAACATATGATCCCATTGGTTGGACCATGTTCTATTTGGCATTTAACAAGGCAATAACAAACAAGTTTTTTGCAACCAAAGGAAGTATTCCTTGAACAACAATGCTTAGTATACCTATGCACAATAACTTTCTAATTTCTAAGTGAAGCAGAACAACAGGAAGCCCCAACATTAACATCACGCATCTTAGCTCGAGATCTCAAGCTAGGGTCCGAAAAGATAAGCCCAACAAGTTACCCACCCGTAGTTCTTGGGCGCCCAGAGGAACGCTGGCGCCACCAACTGCGCCGCCGAGGCCACCTGCGCTGCGGCCAGCAACACCGCCAGCACCGCCCATGCCGCTGCCATCTGATCCAATCGAATCCGGCCGATCGCCAAAACAGGGCAAAAAAAAAATGAGCAAAATTGGCGAAACAAAAAGTCGATCCGGACAATTGAGCAAAGAGATCACGAAAAAATCTAACCTTTGGGCGGAGCAACGATCACAGATTGGGAATTTGTGCTGCCTCGCTCGGTTGGGTTGCTCTCCTCTGGCTCTGAGTCGCCGTGGCCGTGATCTGAATCGGTACCGCTGATTCTGGAGGCGAAGGGAGGCTGCACGTTGTTGGTTGCTTGGTCGCTGAGGCTGACCTGTGGGTCCCTGATATCAGAGGCTGTCTTATGTGGTCAACAGGTCAAGTTCGTGTCGTGAACTCGTGATGCAGGTAGGCCTCCGCGCACCGCATACAACTCTTTTCTTTGTCAGGAAAAAAAAGAAGAGGAGAAAAAAAAAGTTGCAAATCGGAACGAATGGTTATAAGGCCATGTGTCAGGTGTGCCCAGGACAAACAGCTAGCAGCCTGAAGTCCTGAACTCTTATCTCCAATGACCCACAGATAACTGAATCGAAAGCAACAGGCAGGGACAATTCAATTCGCAAACAATACCAAGGTCTCTCCTCTCGAGCCCGTCCCCTCCATCTTCTCCAGTGCCAAGAAACAGCCTGATCTGATTATGGAAGCCGCAGCGGCTAGTGCCTCCTTCCTGATCCTCTTCTCCACTACTCCCAGGGCACTAACAAGCTTAAAAACTCCCCCATCGTTGCTTCGTCGTCCCTGCAGCAGCTGTTCCGTCTCCAGTGCAAAACAGCAGCATCTGGTTTGCCTGGCTGTGCCAAGGTTACACAACCAGAGGAGGAGGAGCAGCCTGAGGTGTTCTTCGAGTCTCGCTGACGGCGAATCAACTCTTGGTTCCTCTTCTTCAGTAAGATGGGTTCTCGACCCTGCAGGTTTGCTCTACAGCCTAACATCATTGGTTCCTCCATTTTCTTCTTCTAGTAGCTCTGAGAGTATGCCAAGCCCAACTGAATTGATATAGTGGCACCTGCAATTTAGCAGTAGTGGCTGTCTTGAACAAGTGAACATCCTTCTCGTCTTGCATAATTGCATTGTCAGTACTCGATAGCATTTCCTCAACAAAACAAAACCAAAAAAAAAAGTACTCAACCTGCATTTGCATGCCCATTTCCATTGCTGGGATTGGACAAGGAAATGTGCATGCATCATTCTTGCCCATGTTTCAGAACAAAGATCAGAGTATTCATTCTGTTCCTTGCATTGTCGATTACAGGCGACGGCGATTGGCGCCACATCGGCTACAAAGTCGAACGCCCGGGCGCCATCGAGATTGTCTCCGTACGTGCTGCCAACATTTTGCTTGTTCTGCTCAAATTTTGTATCATGCATCACTATCCTCTTTTATATCTGCACCGTGAGCCATTGGCATTATCAGCAGCTTAGCAACAAGTGCACGGTAAAGCAAGCTGAAAGTCACCGCCTTGATAAAAAGATAGTTTGTGGTTTGTTAACTGTCCAGGATGCGATAACCGTCGGTAGGGTCGCTGACAAAGCCGACATCGTCCTCCCCGTTGCCACAGGTAATCAGTTTTTGGCAAATTCAGTTTCTGCACTACAGCGTTGTTCTGAAACAGATAGCAGCCATGGATGTTTAATTGGGCTGCTTTGGCAAGTTCAGTGACCAGAGCTACATAATAAATTGTTTCGTGGTTTGATCTTTGAAATTCCCTGTGCGCATATAAAAATGCAGTTTCTGGTACGCACGCTCGGCTGGAGAAGAGAGACAGGAGGTTGCTTGTTACGGACCTGGGCAGCACCAACGGCACCTACATCAACGAGCGCCGCCTCAACCCTGGCTTTCCCATCCCCGTCGACCCAGGCGCCCTGCTCATCTTCGGTGACATCCACTTGGCCATGTTTCGTGTCAGGAAGATGATCGTTCAGGTGCCCAGCGACACCGACGATGCAGCCCAACAGGGAGCCAACACAGAGGTCGTAGTATCAGCTACCGCTGAAGCTGAAGATACTACTGCAAGCTAACAGTAGATGCTCTGAATAAGCATGCAGATGCTACGTGCCGTCTCAGCTCTCAGGAGCACCAAGAAGAGTTGTATGCGGTTTATCCGTCTCAGGAGCACAAAGAAGAGTAGTATGCGTTTTATCTTTATTTAAACTTATTACCGAGATCAAACTACGTGGGGTTTGGAGTCGCTCATGATATTGCAATATAATGGAAGAGATTTTTTTGAAATGATGAACCATCCTCTACAAAAAGCAAATGGCAGGAGCAGCTGATAGGAAGGCGTGAAAGCATCGCTTCGCCAACATGCAAATGAAGAAACTGGAGTACTGTTAACGACAGCACATTCATTAGGCTACAACCAAGTGATATCACTCCACGCAATTGCAGTTTCAGTGAAAGGCGAATCAGGCAACTGGATAATTCAACAGGAAACAGAGGAACAAGATCAGATAAGGCACATCCATCATTCACAGGAGAACAGGGTGAGAAGACGACACAGGAATAATATATAGAAAAAAGTCCATTTTTGGCCATCCAACTATTATCATAGTTTGATTTTGGCCATCGAACTCCAAAACCAGATATCTTTGGCCATCCAACTATCAAAACCGTTTACGTTTGACCATCGGGCTGTTTTGATGAGTGGTTTTAACTTTTTTTATTTACAATTTAGTCCATATATCTTAAAATTATTATTATTACTTTTTACTCGTACCTCCGATCCGATCCGATTTAGATGATTCTTGTGGTCATGTGTTCCTAACGGCGAACACTATATTTTAAAGCGATCTTTATACTATTTTATCACTATTTGTTATATTATTTTTGGTCGTTGTGTAAAAAAACATAAACAATTATAAAATAATATAATCAACATTTTAACATATAAAGTTCGTTCGTTGTTACGAATGCATAGCCACTAGAATCACTTAAATCAGAGATAGGAGAAAAAAATAATAATCATTTTAAGATCCAATGGTTTAAAAAGACTAATTTAGTGCTTTTTAATCCTTTAATGTTAAAATTATTACTATTTTTTCTTGCATCTCCAATTTAAGTGATCCTGGTGGTCATACGTTCGTAACGATAAACTTTACGTGTTAAAATGTTGATTATATTATTTATAATAATTTGTTTAACTTTTCTTATATTATTTTTTCTACACAATGACAAAAAAATAATATAATAAAAAAGTGACAAAATAATATAAATGTTATTTTTAAAAATAATGCTTGCTGTTAGAAACACGTGACCGCAAAAAATCACCTAAATAAGAGGTATAGGCAAAAAGTGATAATCATTTTAAAATTTAAGGACTAAATTGTTAATAAAAAAAGTTAAAACCACTCATCAAAACAGTCCGATGGCCAAATTTGAACGGTTTTGATAGTTGGATGGCCAAAGATATATCTTTGAACGGTTTTGATAGTTGGATGGCCAAAGATATATCTGGTTTTGGAGTTCGATGGCTAAAACCAAACTGAGGCAAGAGTTGGATGGCTAAAAATAGACTTTTTTCTAATATATAACAATCCAGTGTATTTGACAGAAATACTGTGGACTGTGCATTAGTCTGCAAAAACACATAAAAGATAAAGTCATGGAAATCCCAACTGGGGACAGCATAAAAAGAAAACATTCAATCCCAACTGAGAAACAGCATAAAAGGAAAACTAGATTCCCAGAATCACCAAAAAAAACATATGAATAATTATCCATCTAAAGTCTAAACTCAATCTGGAACAGCACGTAATAAGGATGCCACTGAATTGCAGAATGACAAGCTTGCAAGATGAGCAACACAGAGAAAGCCAGCAAATAGCCCATGCCAGACAATCAACACGCCTTTAACAGGCAAATCGCATTTCAAAGAATGGCCATTGGCCAAGCCTTGTCCAGGCTAAGGTTTGACTATCTGTTTGCTAGAGTGACAAATACGCAAATCAAATGCCGGCAACTGCAGAACCACTATATGAAGATGAAATAGCAAGAGGAACACAACAAGGAATATCATCTAAATCATCATGACATAAGAAACAATCATGCTTCTGAAATTATACAGCAAATGAAACAAACTAACGTGCTCACCTAAATGTCACGGGACATCCCTGCCACATGTACAACAAAAAGGAACTTAACTATGCATCAAAATAAATAAAATAGATTCGAAGACGCAACACAACAGAGAGAAGAACCAGATTGACTGATCAATTTATCACCATAATACCATATTGACTTCAAGTGATAAACACTGAAACAACAGCTAATGGAAATGTAAGTTTTTCCCTCAGCAAGGAAATAACAACCACAGCAAGTCAGCAACCGATCACATTATGTGACTAAACATGGGGTAATGATAGAAACCCTTTACATGTATCTCAGAAGAAACATTTCCCAAGCACAAGATGGATCAATCAGTCTAGAAGTACCAGTAGAAAACTACCCACCAATGAGCAACCGAAAATTATCAGTCATACCCAAAGTTGTCTAAAAGTCATACCCCAAGTTTGGTCAGCAGTCATATCATACAAGGCAGGGAAGAACTGAAGATAACTCATTTAAGTAACATGGATATAAAACATGAAACAGATACTCGACCAAATTAAAATACTAATCTTCCTCAGCATAGATATAACAAAATCATAACAGAGCTCCTGGACATAAGCAACAAGCAAAAGCATACTTGAGAGACAAGTGAATAGTCTTTCAGTTCTCTCACATTCATATCACAATGTCAAAAAAGGTTCGACACTAGTAGGCTTAAAACTCTAAACTTGGAGGTAAAGCAGCAGCTAGGTATAGAACCAGATAGGTAGCTCCATTGATAGGAGAAAAGGCCAAGAACACCAAAGGTGATGTGGCAACTTGACTTGTGATCTGCAAACAATTGCTCAACGGTACGATTTCTGGAACCTGGCGCGGGCTCCGCGACCACCGAACTTTTTGGGCTCGCAGCGCCTGGGGTCGGCGACGAGGAGGGTGCGGTCGTAGCGGCCGAAGATGTCCTTGACCTCCTTCTTGGCGGCCTCGTCGACGTACTTCTGGTAGTAGGCGACGAGGGCCTTGGCGATGGCCTGGCGGATGGCGTAGATCTGCGACGTCTTCCCACCGCCGCGGACGCGGATCCTCATGTCGATGTCCTTGAAGCGGGAGCGGCCGGCGAGCAGGATGGGCTCGATAGCCTTGAGGAGGAGCATCTCCGGGCGGATGAGCTCGATGGGGACGCCGTTCACCTTGATGAGCCCGCGCCCCGGCTTGGTGTAGGCCACGGCCACGGCCGTCTTCTTGCGGCCGAAGCACTGGACGGTGCCCGCGGCCGGGCGGGTGAGCACGGCAGCCATGGTTGCTGTGGAGGTGGGCGCTGGGCTGGGATCGCAGCGGAGGCGGCAGGCGCAGGCGCAGGCGACGGCTGGAGGAAGAGGCGGCGGCGGCTGGGGCAGGGAAGAATGGAGAGAGGGCTTATAACGCCTGGAAGCCTAGGGTTTGAGTGATGATGGGCCGGCGGTGTATAGTTGGGCCTCCGTGGGCTTTATTCTGGTATAAGGGCCCATCGGTGCACGTCTTCTTTTCTTTCTTGTGATAAAAGGCCAGGGCGGACGGAGTCGTCCGGCTGCGCCGCGGCGGACGGAGTCGCCTCTCCCACGGCCGTGTTGCCCCCACCGCCCTCCTGGGCTTGTGGGATGGTGGCGCGGTTGCTTGGGGTAAAGAGGCGGCGATGGCGCTGGGGTTGCCGCCGGCGACTCGCGATGACGACTGCCCGCGGCCGGAGCGCGCGCGATGATGGCCGCGCGGGTTCACCCCCAACAACATACAATTCCAAGAATAGCATGCCATTGCATTGCTTGACAGATTCATATTAATTGTAATTCTGCATTTTAAGAAGTGTATCTCCAAGGATGGTATGATTGGAAGATCAATTAAGAAGTTCTTCTTTGGTTTCAGCCAGGAGCAGGAACCAGTTATCTAGAGCAGCTCACCACTTAGCATTTAGTGTTGTTAGATTGCTGCTACACCTGATGTATTTTTTATTCATTTTAAGGCAGTCATTTGGAAAACTGATCATGTTCAAGTTGTATTTCATCATAATCTTAATATGATGACTCCTGGATCTCAGGCATTTCCTCAAAATAGTCAACAGGGCTGCCTCTTTTGCAATATAGCTAGTATAACCAAAATAGTACATCGTCTATTTTTGCAGACGAAATAGGAGTAGATACTACTAATACTACTACACTCTTGGGCTAAGCTCTACAAGGGAGAGCTACTTTTTTTATTCAGTCATTTTTGTTGGGTTGCCACTTGCCAGGTGTTTCTAAATCCCATTATGATATTATCCATCCACTTAAATTCAATCCAACTATGTTAGCACCTCTGTTTTGGTGTGTCTACTCTGATGCACCAAGAACTAATTTGTGCTTGGGTTGAAGCTGCAGAGTGTATTGGTGATTATGTGCTCAAATTCTGACTTCAATATATATGTTGTTGCTCAAGCTCAACATGAATATTCTGGTAAATCCATACATTGCAGCCCTGATTGTTATGACACATGTTCATTGCATTGATGCCTTTTTCTGTGAAGCTGAAACAGGTGTTGCTGCTGTAGACTGAAGTTTGAAGTTGAATGCATAGAATCTGTGCATTTGCTATTGTCCTGGACCTTCCGAACATCGGATTATTTTTCAGTGACATTACTGCCTACTTTTTTCCTCACTTAAAATGTTTATTGCAAACAAATTGTTGTTTGAAATTAGTTGCTTAGATATGTGTGACTGAGAAATGTACTAATATATGAAGTTGTCTTTGCATTATCTCATTGTTTTTTGTTAAGATGTGTGTTGCATTCTGTTTGTGAACCAACCAGTTTCCACTATAGTCAAAGCTAACGAGAAGGAATACTTAAGAGTGAAACATGAAAGGAAATGCTGAACTGGTTCCTTTTCTCTCGTCAAGCAGAATGATTATAGGCCTCATGAATGCATTGGCTTCTACCACGATTATAGGCCTCGTGAATGCAATATTAAGTTTCAGAAGCAAACATGCACTCGATAATCACATCAGTTGACCTTATATATATTGGATTTCTTCACGAGAGAGGTCGAACTGACAGCTCAACAAATCCCAACAGCAAAATGGTGGCATTTTAAACCCTGCGCCACTACTAGTACATGACATGATATATGATGTTTAATATCTTGTATAATTGCATTGAATATCTGTCACGAACATAAAAAAAAAAACTTTTGGCGGTGCAGGTTCAGGGTAATGATTTACATACATATCTGAACCTGATTTTATTGTTGTATTCAACTATCGGTAGCGGCAGCTTTGCCCCTAGACGCAACGTGCATCCACGTTGTCGCCATTAATTGGAGCTCCAAAACATTATGTTTTCCTCAACGAGCGCTCGATCACATCAACAGTCGCAGAGCATCCGACCGATGATTTATGCCATCCAGGTTAGTTAATTTCTCTACTAGCTGCTTAAACACCACCATTCAAGTCTAAGCATCACACCCCACACACGCAACGCAACCACACAAGCAGCTAGCTTGCTCCTCGCCGTCATCCATAGGCTGATAGGCAGGCAGGCAGGGCACATGCAGGTTGTGACGGGGGCGCTGCCAAGCCTCCTACCCAAGCTCGCTGATCTGCTCATCGGCGAGTACAACCTTCAGAAGGAAGTGAAAGGGGGCATCATCTTCCTCCAGGCAGAGCTGGAGACGATGAAGGCCGCCCTCGAGGAGATCTCCGAGACGCCACCTGACAAGCTTAGCAAGGTGGACAAGATCTGGGCCAGGGACGTCAAGGAGCTCTCCTACGACATCGAGGACAAAATCGACGCATTCATGGTGCGCTGCAAGGGCCAGGACAGCAGGCTGGCTGAAGAACAGCATGGCCTCAGGAAGATCATTACCAGGAGCCACAATCTGTTGACCCAGCCCAACATCCGCCGTAAGATCGCTACTGACATCAGAGACATCAAGAGCCGTGTCATGGAGGTGCACGAGCGGCGCACCAGGTACAACAACATCAACAACCATGGTCTTGATGATAATAAGCCTGTCAAAGTTGATCCTCGTTCATTGGTTCGGTACGAGGACGTTTCCAAGCTAGTTGGCATTGATGAGACCAGAGACGAGGTTATCAAGATTCTGATACAAGGCAACAGCAGCCAGCAAGTATATGAGCAGCAGCAGGACAAGATAGTTTCCATTGTGGGATTTGGAGGCCTGGGGAAAACAACTCTTGCTAATGTTGTGTATGAAAATCTTAGACGACAATTTGATTGCACGGCTTTTGTTTCCGTGTCTCAGACTCCTGACATGGACAAGTTATTCAACAACTTGTTATATCAACTTGACAAGAGAAATAATGCATGCACCACCGATAATGCCATCTATGAACTCAACAAGAGGTATGATGAACAAATCAACCAAACTAGTCAGTTATGCACTTTTATCTTCCGTGCAGTGGGATAATTGAAAGATACTACGGAAATTTCCTAGTTGAATCCTAGATTAACGTTCTCTCCTTTCACAAGCGGATTCTACCATCAACTGTGACCCCTTACCATCAACTAGGAATTGTTAGATTTGTCTTACATAACATGGAAACATGGAACTGATATTGTCAACTTTTTTGGTGTTTCTGAATGAGTACACATGACGTTTGTGAAATTTATTACACTCCTGTCATCTACTATATGTGAAAGTTGTACTAGACCCTAATTAAGCTTCATTTCTGATATGTATATAGGTACTTCATTGTGATTGATGATATATGGGATATCTCACATTGGGAAGCAATTGGATGTGCGCTTCCTAGAAATAATGGTGGATGCAAAATTATCATAACTACGCGTATTCAGAAAATCGCTGAGAAAGTCGGTGGTGCTTACCAGATGAAATCCCTTTGCCTTCACAACTCTAGAATATTATTATATAGAAGAATATATGGCCACCAAGGCAAAGACGAGTGTCCTGATGAGGAGCTAGAGGAAGTATCTGATAAGATACTAACCAAATGTGCTGGGGTACCTTTAGCTATCCTCACGGTAGCTAGTTTGCTGGCCACCAAAGGAAGAAGTAAATGGGACTGGTACCAGGTGTACAATTCCATTGGTACTGGTATGGAAAACAATACAAACATGGATAACATGAGAAAGATTTTGTCTGTCAGCTATTATGATCTTCCCATCCAATAATCTAAGGGCTTGCTTGTTGTATCTGAGTTTATTTCCAGAAGATTATAAAATTGACAAAAGACGTTTGATATGGATGTGGATAGCCGAGGGTTTTATCCAACGTTGGAGAGAGCTACTTCAACGAGCTCATAAACAGAAGTTTGATCCAACCCGTATATTATTGTTATGGTATGGGGATACGCTCTTGCCGCGTACATGATATGGTACTCGACCTTATCCGTTCCTTGTCAAACGAAGAGAACTTTATTACCACACTATTGAATGATTATGTGGGCAACACATATCAGCCACAGAAGGCTATTCGGAGGTTATCCCTTCAAAATAGCAAGGTAGATCATCGTGGTACACATGGGGCTACAGCGAGCATGGAGCAGGTGAGGTCTGCGGTGGTATTTTCATCTGCTGTAAACCTAATACCGGCCGTTTCAAGGTTCAGAGTTTTGCGTGTGCTGCATATGGAAAACTGTGATCTTTCACATGGTTACAAGCTTAAGCATATTGGGAAGTTAGTTCACTTGAGGTGCCTAGGACTACGTTCCACAAATATTGTTGAGCTCCCTGAGGAAATAGGGAACCTGCAAGAGCTACAGATGTTGGACATCTCCAACAATGCCGTTCCAGCCTTGCCATTCACTATTGTAAGGCTAAGACAGCAGTTAAAGTGCCTATACATCGGTGGAAGGGATATGAGGTCATCGTTAACGCCGAGCGGGATTAGGCATCTAACATTCCTTGAAGAGCTATCGTCCTTATACATTGAAGATTCTGTCGCTACAATAGAAGAGATGGGATGTCTAACAGGGCTGAGGGTGCTGGATGTTGCCTGCATCATCTTGAGTACTGTCAGAGGCGAACTGCTGGTGCAGAGCCTAAACAAGTTGCAAAATGTCCAGAATCTATCTATCAGGTTGTACGGAGCATCAGGTCCCTTGAAGGGCTTGACTGGGCCTCCTAGTCTGCGTAGTCTAAAAGTAACCCGCTACATGTTCCCAAAGCTGCCGGCTTGGATTAACCCCTCTCATGTCGAGAACCTCTCCTTGCTAGAGATCGAAGTGCACGAGCTACAGCCGGAGGATCTCAAAACACTTGGCAAGTTTCCTGTTCTCCGCTACCTACACATGTGTTTGGAGAAGAGACGTCGTTCCGATGCCCCTACTAGGGAATTCGTCGTCTGTGCGTGTTCGTTCCCTTGCCTGCTACGCTACAGGTTGGAGGGAGACTATGGCCGTGTGGTGTTTCAGCAAGGAGCTATGCCCAACCTCACGAGCCTAGAGCTTCATATCTACAGTAGGGTGTGGCGCGCGTGGGAGCCGACTGGGGCTTTGAGAACCTGTCGTCGCTCCTGGACCTTTATGTCGGCCTTCGAGAAGGAGATTGCGGCGGCTCAGGGTCGGAGGAAGCTAGGGCTGCGCTAAGGAACATGGCTGAAATTCATCCGAATCATCCAAGCATTTCGGCTCCCAGTTACCGCTCCTGATGATCCCTATTGTAAGGTTAACCTGCTGATGAATGTGCTTCCATCTCTGATTCAGGTTTATTCATGGACTACTCGGAGATTCCTCTTGATGCCTGATCGTCACATCAATTAAGCTTGAGGAAGGGATTAAAATATCAGTTGACGCTGCAGTTGTGGTTTCATACCGTGCCATTCTGCTCAACTGCTATTAGCCCTCGTGCTGGTTGAAGGTCGAACGAGTCTGACTTGCTTTGATTGGGGGGTGTGCATCCTCTGCTTGCTGCTCTGCATTTTGTTCAATCCCACTGTTGGCTGTTCGGAACGGCAACTGTCAGCCATAAACCGCAAATAGTTGTTGTTTGGCCAAAGTGATCACTGGACTGAAGTTGTTATAAGCCATATATCTTCAGTTTGATACTTTATTAATATTTTGGGAAAGGAAAACATTCTACAAGTTGTATTTGCATTTCTCTCTTTCTTTGATCGTTTCATATTGGGGATTGCCGGATTGGACTTCTGATCAAATAAAGCCTTGTGGAAATCTTGACATTGATTATGAGTGCTTTATGTATATCAATACTCTTTGAACACCTTTTACTTTGGGGTGTGTTTTATGAGTGCTGACCAGGCAGCAGACAGCATGATAATCTCGTATTCAGCCAGAAAATCCCAGAATCTGGCTGGACTATTGACGGGGGACGGTTCCTCGCAAACATATCTAAGCAAGAGAGCTACTTTCTGTCATCGAGAAAATTAGTTCTTATGGACGTAATTATAGTTTTTCCCCATTAATTTTGCAATGTGATTTGATATGGCACATCTCATGGTCGGAGGTCTAACCAAGAGCGCTACTTTCTGCCATCGATAGCGATTCCACCAATAGTCTGCAGGTATTTCTGAATCGTTTTTCAGACGTGAAACCATATACTCAACAGCAACTTCTCAAATAAACGCCGTGAAATTCAACATACACACCTCCTCTATCCTGGAGTTCAAATTCACACCTCCTCTATCCTGGAGTTCTTCAGAATAGAGATTGAAATTACAGCGTATACCAGCCGCAAAATGGTGCCTGGATAAGCTTGAGAAAATAAGATCATGAGAACATGACAGAAGAATGAGGTCTCATCCCACAATCTTGAGAAACAGGAAAACTATGTCTCTTTCATGATTGGGAAAAGTATACATGTTACAAAAACAAGCATTTGCCTTGCCAGAATAAGCTTCAACTGGACCAACAAATCCTAAGTTACACGTATTTTCTAAGGATAACCTGAATATTACAATCTATCTGTTCTGTGCAACCGAGAAAACCAGTGTCAGTGAGATGTTGGTTAGGTATAAATTAGACTAGCCGACAGAGACAACAAGACAGACACACCCCTTTCTGTTTATTTTCCTCTGTCCGATCTTGAAAATCTACTAGATCTATGCACCTTCAGGTGAATTGCCGGCACCCTTCTGGCAAGTGCTTGCCAGATCATCTGGACTGCATCAGCCTTCTGGGATGGATACTGATACTCAAAATGCTTATCCACCTCTTTGAGCCTATTCCACATACTTGTCCATTGTTCCTTGCTTACACCGCTAATCAGTCTCATCAAGTAACTCTTTTTAACAGCATCAGAAGATCGGACAAAGATGGCGAACTTTGAATAATCCAATACGTCCTCATAAGGTAGCTCAATGTCGTCACTGATGATAACAGGGACACAGTGGCTCACTATCGCATCAAATAGACGATTGGAAGAAGGGGTGTCCCCGGCAATGTTTAGGCAAAATTTTGATGAGTGCATTCCTTGGCTAGCTTTACTGGCCCCATGGTCCTGGACACTCCCGAAGGAAAAATAAACATTTTTTTCATCTTTGAGCATATAATATAGCTCCTGTCGAATGCTCCCTCCCTGGGCATGGATGATGCAGCATATTAGCTTATGAAAAATGCCAATTCTCACTAAACGATACAAGCACTGAAAACCGGCACCATGAAATCTTTTAAAAGATGAAGACTGCAGCTAGCTGGCAGCCGTAGGTGCAGTCTTTTTGGCACAATAAATTTGTTTGTTTCAATAGATACTCCAAACACGGCATACACAAATGAAATTGGCTGATACATCCCAGTACTAATACCACTGAAGATTATCAAAATAGATAAACTAGACAAACGAAACAGGGCATTATGTTAATATTTTTATCTCTGAAACTTAACTAGCTTGAGAAAAACAAAAATAAACCAGGAGCCTTTCTGACAAAGATGGAAGATCGAGAAAGTCTTGTGAACCTCACTGAATATATCAGACTATGCGAACTTCATTCAGATATTCAAGTTTCCAAATACGGTGATGGATGTAGATTATAAAGGAACAGCAATGAACTTTGAAAAAAAAAACAGAATAATTATGTACTCTGATGAAAAACCAGAATATTTATTTGGTACAAACTAGGAAACTAATTACACGTGAATAACCCCTTTTAGTAATCAGAGTCATGGCCCCTACATGATGTAGTCATAAGCTACTTTCACCTATTTTCATAGTATGCTACTCTCACTGTACAGCTTGGTGGTTTGTAATGTGGTTCATGTTTGACAAGTTTTTGGTAGGAAACAAAAAGGGAGTCTTTAGCAGAAAAGACAATTTTTTTGTGATGGTACTAGAGTACTACTCATAGTAGAATATTTAATGCTTGACAGATTCATAATGCTTACTTCATAGAACCAGCAAATTAATCACCAAACTACTAGTATCTTATGATCAACACCAAGTATAAATGCCAAATACTAAGTTTCGAATATAAGGCGCCAGATTAGCAGCAAGGAAAATCACCTCCTTCCTGTAAATGGCTCCCCGGAAATACAACAATGTCGGCCGGTCATCAAACCCAGCCGAGTCGTTGACAAACGTCTTGGCCATGTGCTTGTAAGGCGCAATGACATCCTTCTCCAAGCGAGCCACCCTGGGGTGGTACCTTCCAAAGTCTGACAGCACGAACACCGCCGGCGACAGCGCAGCCCGGGCATGCAGCAAGCTGTTGGGGTGGTGCGCGACGATGACGTGGTCAGCGCCACCGTATCTCTTCCACTCCGGCCGCGCCGTGAGGTACCTGACGAGCTTCTCCTGCAGGGCCTTGTCCCTGCCGACCTTCTCCGGCGGCACTGGCCGGGAGTGGCGGTTGTAGCTGAGAGAGGCAAAGAAGGGGACGAAGATGAGGTCGGCGTCGCGGTAGTCGGCGACCCTGACGGCAGCGCTGCAGGGTGGCGAGGACGAGGAGAGGAGGTCAAGCGTGAGCCAGTACTCGACGCTGTGCTGCTGGTTGAGCCCCCCGGGGTAGCGTGGAGGAGGTGCGGCGTCGTTGGTGAGGTCCGGCCAGACGGAGTCGGGGGAGGGCGGCGACCATCCGAGGAGGCCGAAGTGGAACTCGGGCGGCAAGTCGTACATGAAGAATCTGACAGCGGCGGCGCGCGGGTCGCATCTCGCCGCGGTACCGGAGTCCGAGCCGGATGCCGGGTCGTCGGGGTGGCCGTTCTCGTCAAGGAAGGAGAGCTCCTTGCGCGCGGCGGCGGTGGCGTTGGAGGAGACGCCGGCGATGGTCACGGGGACGGCCGCGGCGGAGAAGGCGGCGGGTGGGAAGGGGAGGCCGGTGTCGGCGGGGCGCCAGCGCGCGCCGGCGGCTGCGAAGAGGAAGATGGTGGAGGCGACGAGGACGGTGGCGGCGGCGAGCGGGAGGAGGAGGGTGCGGCCGCGGAGGTGCGCCATGGGGTTGCGCGGCGGGTCATCGCTGGATTGAGGGGGACGGTGGTGAAGGTCCCGGCATCCCCATGGCGGATCGATCTGATTCGATTCAGGAGAGGAGAAGAGGAGTGGAGTGGCTGCAATGCAAGCAAGCATCTGCTGCGAAGAAACAAGGGACGCGTGTGCTTGTGCTTCCAGAAGTTTGGATGGGTTTGGGAATCCCTGGGCCCGTTGTTGTGGGCCGTCAGCCCACAAGACTTGTTGATGGAGCAGGTAGAACCACACTGGACTGGAGTTGGTACAAGAGGCTGAAGCAGCAGCCACAGCCAGTGCAGTGATCCTGAGCTGAAAACAAACAGCAAGCAATCTCACGCATGATGGCGACTGAACTAGTCAGTCGTGTCGGTTTTGCAATGCAACTGAGCTGAAAACTGCAGTATCAACTCTCACGCATGCAACTGAACTAGTCAATCCTCAATCGTATCCCTCTCGTCGATCTTATTTGGAGCCCAAGTGTAAGTTTATCTGTCAATGCAATGCAACTGAATCAATCTATTCTTAGTAACGGACACAGTCTATATACATACCAGTATACCATCGGGTGGAGTTTACAATGCTACACTATCTGTGATCTCTTCGTCTGAAGCTGTGTTTGCTCTTCTTCCCTCGTCACCTCAGTCGGTCCATACAGTACAGCAGGCTACACCATGGCCAGGGCGCTGCCGTTGCTCCTCATCTGCTTCCTCTTCCTGCTCGCACTCGCCTCCGCCAAGGTAATAAGCAGTAGTATGTAGCAGATGACCAACATTCGCATTGGATTCCCTTTTTATTCTGCCATGACTTCTCAGATTCCATCACAATTTACATGTCCGATGTCCATCTGAAGATCGTCGCTGACAATGGGATCGCTGGTCAAGACCTGATGAACGAAGGGGACGTTGTCCACGGCCACAAGGTAAGCACCAACCTCTACCATCACACAGCTGCAGAGGACACACATGAAACAAACTCATGTAACACCACAGGCACTGATCCATCTGATGCCTTGAGTGTCTCGGCGTCTGTACGTGCAGGACAACAACAATGGCAAGGGAAATCTCAAGCCTTCTAGTAAGCAGTTCCTTCTTTTTACGTTCTCATCTAAGACTAGTTGATACTTCATCATCAAATATATATGTTTGGATTGGTGTGAGCAAATGCAAACACAGAGTGCGCGGGGGAGTGCAGGCGGCGGTGCTCCAAGACGCATCACAAGAAGCCGTGCCTATTCTTCTGCAACAAGTGCTGCGCCAAGTGCCTCTGCGTGCCCCCCGGAACCTACGGCAACAAGGAAACCTGCCCCTGCTACAGCAACTGGAAGACCAAGAAAGGAGGACCCAAGTGCCCTTGAGCTGTGGGGTTTTTCTTTCGTTCGTTCTATTTTAGGAATATGCAAGTTATTAGCTAGTTTAGTTATTAGTGCAGGAGGATTTGGGCCATCACTTGATGAGCCTCGGATAGGCTTGTGTCTACGATTGATTCAATTATGTTCTCTGAATTTTGTACTTTAGTCTGACGGACGAGCAGAGCCACTTGAACGAGAGAACGTCTTCCTTTCTTAATCCTTGCCTGCTACTCTCTTTAACCCTCTGTTCCTTCCCTTAATCTTCCCAGACACGTGTTGCTTTCTCGTCATTACAGAGTAAAGATAGATCACCGGAGACTCGCCCGAAAAAACTGCACACCATCAAACCAATGATTGGTCGCTACTATCTACTACACGAGTAACAGTTGACTTGTCTGAAACACATGAATCAGGATCAGATGCCAATCTACTCAACTCCACAACTTTTGCATTCTAATTTCCATAGGCAGGCCATTGATTCACGTCCGTCTCGTTTCTGACTTTGTGATTCGGTGTACCTGCAGTGGCCTGCATAGCCAATCAACTCAAAGGCCCCCCTGCTGTATCTTTCAGTCATCCCATCTGCTTCTTGGTGTCGCTGGTCGTAACGCCCGATTGGACGCCAACCAGAAAAACGACACCGATCCCCTCAACGAATGGCAGACACGCTGGCCCTAGCAAGCAACATCCAGTTGCCACCTTCCCATCCTGGTGGCAGCTCACTACCTGCTTGTATCGATCCATCGATGTGATGCCTACAGATTCTAACCACCATATATATATCCTCACTACAACATTTCTGAACTTAGATCTTCAGGTTCTGAATTCTGACAATTAATTTGCTTTAGCTTCCTTCACAAAATCATATCATCTTCTCCCTTACACCTCAATATATAAGTCGCTGTTGCAAAGCTGTTCATCTGATCGCTGCGACACACGTGCATTCGTCGTGGATCTGCCAAGCATTCAGAGGAGGAGAGGAGAGAGGAGAGGAGAAGAGCTAAGCTAGCTCCGATCGATCCAACCAAGTTTCCGGTGCTTGAAGCCAAGCTGGCAGAAAGGAAGAGGCCTTCAATTGCACGCAACTCCTTCACATGCAGATTCACATCCGTCGCAAAAGGATGCCAGCCAGCCAATTCAGCCAATGCAGCATCAACCACTGTTCCCCACATACACCCACATGAAGCTTCCACCAACAATTGGTAGGGGACCTTCCTGCCTGCCTTCACATCCATCTTCCTTTCTCTCAAACAGTGTCCCATTTGTTTGATGCTAGCCAAGGTGAGATTTGAGCATGATAAGTGGCAGAAGCTCAGTGATTATTCCACTGAATGACGGCAACAGAAACATTGTGCGCCTGATCTTCGACGGCAGTAGTGGCTTGGAGAACAGACATTCTGTTGAGCAGAGGACAGAGGGAAATGCATGGCAGAGTTGATAAGGCTTCAGTTACAGTGTCCAATGTTGGCATCGCGTTGCATGATTTGATTTGATAGGTGGAGCCTAATAGCACATTATCCACCAGCTAGTACTGGAAACCCACAAGGTCAAACAAACTGAGCACCTATAATTATAGAGACTAGTACCTGTAAATTGGCATTAAATTTAGCAAAATGTACTTGCACAGCTTTTTCAAGATTTTCGGTCTAGTGTGCAGCTCGTGGGGTACCAAGGTACTCCTGATATAATATACCATTGTTCATTCTTTACTTTAGTACTTTATATTTAAGGCTACTAATTAAGAGAAATTATTGAGCTTCATTTCGTTAAGTTGACAAAAAATTCATTGACTTGCCAAGTGCAAATGGTCTTAAGTGATGTACTGCAAATCCTTAGAAGATTACTACAATCGTCAATGTTCATTTTAAAACATAAAGCTAAAAAATGAAAACTTAAAAAAAAAATCAGTTCAATTTTTCAAATTTAACTTAGTTAACTTATTGGTATTTTATAACTATGACATGACAGATAATGGGATTTCCTACTTGGAATATGTTCCATCTTCACTCAGGAAATTCGTGAAGCGGAGTAGGAATATATACCATCCTTTTGTCAGTACAGCGCCAGTGATGTGAAATTGTGAATATATGCCCAGAGTCTTCCGTTTCTTGAGAGAACATAACATGCTTTTCTTGATCACCGGTTCCACCACAGAAGACAAGTTTGGCTACTGAAAACGACCATCCTGTATCCCTGTCTCTACGTTCACAATCTACTCTACCGGTCTAGTTGATTCTACCACAGTACTATAAATCTTTTTTTTCTATTTCCCGAAGAGATTTCTCAACCTTGACAGACAGATATCATGGTGTCTTTCATGTATTCAACCTTACTCTGAACGATCACCAACCTACATTGCATTTCGGTTTGGTCATGTCCATTTACCCGGTATCAAAGAATCTGCCTCAAGTTCCTAGCTACGTCGTTGCCTTAGGTCTGGGCAAATCAGATACACATATCACAGGTCTGAATGCGGACAAATTGGCACAACATCTGAAATTTGAAGTATGCATGGTTCCATACCCCAGTTAAGCCGTTCATATCACACAGCTATGTATGCAACATCACAACATCATTGACCAATGGTGACCTGATGAATTGGAGCACATGAGCAACAATAAATTAAACAGTGCGATTGGTCAGATGTCAATCGAAAAGAAAATCAGAGGGAAGGTGGCAGAAGCAAGTAGCAAATGGAGAAGCCGGAGGAGGAAGAGTCAATTGGAGAGGAGTGCTTCTCTGTCCAACCTCCAATGTGCATCCTAAAAAATCTTCTTTTTCATGCCTAATTTCCTTCTTGTGTTCCGTGTTCCTAGTTCGTACATAGAGGTAGCTGGATCTCCCAAAGCTATGACCAAATTGATGTGCAATTTTTCCTTTCTCTTCATGAACCTTGGTCAAGATGTCAGTGTCAGTACACGAAAATCTTTCTGGAGGTTAGCAGCTATACTAGTCTCAATCAAGCTGAGACCCATTAAACGTTTTGTCAAGTCAATTCAGGTGTAATCCTGACTACTAATGGACCTACTAAAAATGTTAGTTAGTTGGTCATGCTGGTCTTTGACAAATAATAGCTGGACTCACCAAACTGCCACCTTTAGTGGCTCTCTGGTAGCTACACCACTAGATAGGATATAGCCTTTTGTTAATGCAAATAATTTAGTACCACCAACAGAAATAACGACCAGACTAGATCATTCATAATGTTTTCAACATACCACTTATCAGCAAGATTAATTCAAAAATAATGTCTCCAATTGTTTCTAAGAATAAACCCCATTAAAAAAAGGAAAACAGATTATCACACTAAACTTTTGACCCCAAAATGTGATTCAGTTCCCTAAAAAATAGGTGATTCAAAAGGTAGTATCATATTACTACATGACTCATGATCCATCTGGAAATGGGAAAAATAAACAAAGAGTGCACGCGTTACTATTAGGAAACAAACCGCCGCGCCGAGACAAGGCAAAGAATTGTCATGACACATGATTCGTAAAAAGAAGTATCCGATCGTGCTTCGTGACTCATGACCCATTTCGAAAGCAAATTACGTGTAAATGAAAATGGCCAATTCTCTAACACGCGCCACTTAAGAATCAGTATTGGATTACTTCGTGACTCACTATATATATCGTTCTTTTAAGAAAAGAAAAATGCGTGTAAATTAGTGCGGCGCCTAAAACGACAAGTAAACAAAGAGCGAACGCATTGCCATTTTAGCATTTTGCAAAACAGAAAGGAGTGCTAATCAGCAGGCTGGTTCTTTAACCCGTGATCCTCCTCCCCACCTAGCTAGTTGCCCCTCCAACATATAAAGTCACACCCTACAGGCAGGCAGCCTCCATAGCTGTGATAGCAATTGAGCCATTTTTTTTCCCCACTCCTTCCATCTCAAAGTCTCAGCAACTTGCCCATCCATCGATCGTCAACGAACAAAGAAAGAGGAGATACCACCACCGGCACGGCGGCACCACCTATCACCTATGGGTCCTCAGCAAGATCGGAAGTCGTCCATGGCGAACGGGACGGTGTCGTCGAGGAAGGAGACGAAGGTGGTGCAGTACCGGGAGTGCCAGCGCAACCACGCGGCGGCCATCGGCGGGTACGCCGTGGACGGGTGCCGCGAGTTCATGGCCTCCGGCGCGGAGGGAACGGCGGCGGCGCTCATGTGCGCCGCCTGCGCGTGCCACCGCAGCTTCCACAGGCGGGAGCAGGTGGAGGCCGACTACGACTGCTCCTCAACCACCTCCAGCTGATGAACTGAAGCATCGGCATGTGATGAACTAGCAGATCAGATGGGTGGTGAGGTGAGATCGATCATGGTGGGGAAGCAAGGCATTGAAATGATTGGTAGGTGCATTATATATGGACCAATATTTATTTTCTTCCCTTTTTCTCTTCTCTTGGTCTCTTGGATTTTCAGTGAAACCTATAAATGTGTTGAACTGTTGATCGTGTTGGTATATGGTGCTTGTAACTGATGTCGTGTTGTGTATATATTTGAGTGGTTTCCTTGTTATTTCCGTATAGAAATTGAACACCTTGTCAATTATATATTTTGTTCATACACCTTTGCTTCTTGTTGCTTGGGATCCGTGTCCCTGTAAATTTTCCTTGGGGCTTGGGGGAGATAATTCTGCATCAATTGGTGGTGCTTTTGTTCTTGAGGCTTCATTGTTTTTCCATCACACCGGAATACCGGATAAGCTAGCTTGGAAGTGTGATCTTATTTTGACTGTGCAGAGTGTGGATTGCCGGAGCACCATCGATATATACGATCTAGTTGCGTTGTGCTTTTTTCCCTTGAAAGGAACGAAAGTGATCAGTCCACTTTGATTTGTTTAGTTCAATGGGATCACTTGTATATATGTTTATATATGTTATCCTTCCACTAGCCGGCATGATACGTGTTTCATATATCATGCTGATCTTCATGGATCAAAGTACGCATGTGACTGAAATGCATGCTTATCCGGTATATGCCAAGCTAAGGAGTCTCTGATTACCCATATACTGTCAATTTCATCCTCGATATTACTGTAGATATATCCGGTACCCCTGCCTACTGTTCAAGTATAATGATCCGCTCGAATCGGAAATAGTGGAATACTGTTCTTGTGCCGGACGCAGTTGCATGTTGTTGTCAAACTGTGCCAACATTGGTGCCATATATATCTTGGCATCGTTTTCATCAGTTGTTTCACCGCTGTCGATCAGTCATTGTTCGTTGTTAACTGCTGCCTAGCTAGCTCCCATGGACCGCTGTCTGGTATTATATCCTTCAAGGCTTCAAGATGCTTTTTTTGAAACTTCAGACTACTGTATGAGTTGATTTAGAGAGAGCCGCATTCAGGCAGGGTTGCACGCTTGATCTGATCGGCAGGCGCCAGATGACTGTAAAAATAATTGGCTAGAAAATAATCTGAATTATTGCGCTCATTGGTTGAGATAGATTCAGTCATTCAGATTAAGGAAGGGTTCCCTATGAATCTCTGATATACAGGAGCGGCCAGCACTCAGCAGGGCCAACTGCTGGATTGGATTGCCCTATGCATTCTGTAATTGCCAGCTAGATTGCTGGTCCATTCCTAGTGCATGCGCTGGGAGCTATAGCCTGGGACCCCGGTGGCCAGGCCAGACCGTGCGTACGTGGCCCATGGCCGTGGATGGGGCATCCAAATCTTCTGCTTCAATTAAAAAAAAAAGATGACATACGCGTGCCATAAAAAAAAGAAAAAAGAAAAAACTCGACCCGGCCTTCAGGGTCCGAATGAAGGCCTTGTGACAAAGGTAGAAGACAATCTTCGAGCTAAGGTCAAGAAAATCCTAGAGTACCACTTTAAGAGTGTCGGTCACCATTTCACCAACTAGTCTATCAACCCATGCTCCCGCACAGGCTATTTAAGATAAGTTTATAATTAAAATTATCTATCTTCCGTTCTCTTTAATCTATGAAATATTCTAACATAATACAATAAAGATATACTTATTCATCGCTATCTAGTAATAGGTTTAGTTATAAAAAAATTTTTTCATGACACTTTCATATGCATTTGATATGTATTTAGTTCAACGCTTTTGTGCTATGTGAGCAACATGAAAAAAAGATGACGATCTCGACGGGATATTAAGGAGTCCCATGAGGAAAGGATATCGGTGTTTAAAAAATATAGGATATCAGTGATTGGTTGTAGGATATTTAGGTGGGTGATTTTAAATATATTATTTAGTTAGATTTGTTGCAGTATTAGATGTGATTGGTCCACCTAGGATCCTAGGTGGATGTTTTTTTAGAGAATTTATAGAATTTCTCTATTTTTTTTAGGCTGTCTACCTAAGATCCTAAGTGGCATCACGTGAAGACCTCAGAAGAAGCCTCCAATTTAGTAATAGTAAGATGCAATCACCTTTGTGTTGATGCAATGAATGTATGTACGCGCATGTGTGGATGTTCCTTCAAATCTTAGACCTCAATATATGTTGCTCTTTTGATTGGGGCTGCCGAGCTGGTTGTTTGATTGATCCTGGGCTTTTGCAATGTTGTTGGGTCGCAACTCGCAACATGTGCCTCACGTGTTTCTTTCCTTTGATGTATATCTGATCGACCAGTGACTACTCTTTTTCACGCTGACGAGTCCATGCATGGCATGTTCTCTCAATCCTGAGTGCGGTTTTGTACCTTTTCTAGCGTGTCGTAGTGCTGGTGTAGCCTGTGTACACATTTGGACGCATGGATGGATGCCACCTAGGCCCAATTTGAACCGGAGACATGGGGTCCACCGTGTTGGTTTTGGTTCGCGTACCTTTTGAAACCGAACTAAAAAAAGACCAGCCCGAGCCTACTGGGTTTTGGCCCGCGCCATACCTCTTAAGGGTTTCGGTTATATCGAATTTAATCCGAGCCGGTAAAAATACATATAACAAGAGAGTTATGATAGACACAATGATATATAGAGATTTATTCTGGGTTGAAAAGTAATTTTCTCATGATAGGATACACCTAGAGACTGAAAATCAATCCACCAGTCAAGAGTCAAGAGGTCAGGAATCATTCCCGGTCTCTGGTTGTATCTATCGTGAGTCATTTAGTTCCTGAACCCGGAATAAATCCTGGTCTTTTTATTGTAACTATTATAAATTTCTTGTTATTTCTATCATTTTCGGACGGATTGAATCCTATAGAACCGAACAAGCCCTAAATGATGGTCTTGCTCATTCGAAAATTAAGGGAAAAAAATCTGGCCAATCCAGGCCTGTCCAAATAATTTTTGTTTTAAGTAAAAAGAACAAAATACCCGAGAGTTTAGTTCGAAAAATCAGCCAAACCTTATCTATAGGATGGTTGTTGGCACAAATTTTCGCCCCGAAATAAATCGAAGTGTTTCTTGATAAAAAAAAATGCTCAAGTATAAGCTAGAGGCAGTAGAATGGAGCTAAAGAGTTTTAGGCGATCCAAACATCCCAATTGTACTGTTTAATGTGTATTTTTTCTACTATCTTAGTATTTTACATATATATTACATTACATGATCTCTACGTTTTTGTTACATATTATAGAAAGAAATTGGTTGTTAAAATCCAATTTTGAAGACTTTCTAGATCCTTATACACCTCGTGCAAACTAAGGAGATGAATGCCATTCACAAGCAACATGGATGCAGAGACTCTGTTTATCTGACTATTGAAAATTCATTTTCATGGAGCGATTTCACCTGTTCTTCATCCATTTTGAAGTTTGCAATAAGTTGGTTGGAGCGATTTCACCCGAAGCGAGCGAGTGTTTCCAGCTCAAATATTGTAGCCCAAAATGCTGCATGGCCGACATTAACTGGGCCAAACCCATCTAATCTAACCAATGTCAGTGTGCAGCCCACAATAGATGGACCCCACGTGGCAGTCGGAACCAAAATCTCAGCTCAATTTGGTTGGCGGGGCTTCCTTCCCTCCTCCCAAAACGAAATTCCAAACCCCGCGCGCCCTCACACCCAAATCCAAACCCCTCTCTTCCCTCTCGTTCCAATTCCCACATCCTCACCAGATCCCCATTCCCCACGCCTCCACCCCCGATTGATGCTGCGGCGATGGTGCGCGAGCTGCGCGTCGACTCCTTCTACGCGCGCCTCCGCGCCGCCGCCGCATCCGCATCCGCCTCCGGCGCGGGCTCCTCCTCCCCGCTCCTGATCCTCCCCTCCGCCGCCGACGCCGACTCGCTCTGCGCCGTCCGGGCCCTCGCCCACGTCCTCTCCGCCGACTCCATCCGCTTCTCCATCTACCCCGTCGCCTCCGCCGCCGCCGCCAGGGACCTCCTCGCCTCCTTCTCCTCCTCCTCCTGCCTCCTCCTCGTCAACTGGGGCGCCCACCGCGACCTCCGCGGGATCCTGCCCCCCGCCGCCACCGCCTTCGTCGTCGACTCCCACCGCCCCGTCCACCTCCACAACCTCTGCGCGCGCAACGACCGCGTCGTCGTCCTCTTCACCGCCGACGACGAGCAGACCGCGGATCTCTCCTACGACTTCGACCTCTCCGCGCTCGCCGACGCCTCCGACCTCGACGCCGAGGGGGACGCCGACGACCACCTCCGCGTCACCGGCGACGCGTCCGACTCCGATGCCTCGGATTCCGACTCCGACGCCGACGACGACGGCGGAGGCGGCAGGAGGAAGCGCCGCCGCCTCTCCGACGATGCGGAGGCGGAAGGCGGCGACCCCGTCAGGCTCTTCGCCAAGCTGCGCCGGGAGTACTACCGCCTCGGCACCTTCCACGGCAAGCCGTCGGGCTGCCTTATGTACGAGCTCGCCCACGCGCTCCGGAAGAACACCAACGAGCTTCTCTGGCTCGCCTGCGTCGCCCTCACTGACCAATTCGTCCACGACCGCATCACCAACGAGCGATACCAGGCCGCCGTCATGGAGCTCGAGCAGCACATCAATGGCTCGGGCAACCTTGACCTCTCGGGCGTCGGATCGGCCGTCACGCTCAAGGACGGCACCAAGATCCGGGCGCCGGAGACCTCCTGCATCGCCTATGAGGACGAGCCGCGACTCATGCTGCTGCGGGAGTGGAGCCTCTTTGACTCCATGCTCTGCTCCTCCTATGTCGCCACCAAGCTCAAGACGTGGAGCGACAATGGCCTCAAGAAGCTCAAGCTGCTGCTGGCCAGGATGGGGTTCCCCCTCGCCGACTGCCAGAAGAATTTCCAGTACATGAGCATGGAGGTCAAGCGCAAGATGAGGGATGAGTTTGATCGCTTCCTGCCAGAGTATGGGCTCACTGAATTCTACTACCGGAGCTTCTTGAGAGTGCATGGGTACAGGTCCAAGGTTTCTGCTGCAGATGTTGTGTACGGCGTCACTGCTTTGCTTGAATCCCTCAATTCTGAATCCAAGGACTCAAAGGAGTCTTCAGCTGCTGAGCAGTTTTGGGTTGCTTACTCTGCATTGTCACTGAGCAATGTTGATCAGTTGCGGAAAGGGATGCAATCTGCAATTGAAATACAGAGGGCAATATTGAGACAAGGAAGCTCGGCAATTACTAAGACAGGGTTTATACGGAGCGCCAAGAAGTTCCGGTGGGTGAAGCTTGATGACCCTGTGGACACTAACAGGCTTTGCCACCCTCAGGCCCTTACCAAGTTCTGCTTCTTTCTGATGGATGCACTCAAGGAAAGGGGTGCGAGGGTTAAGCCACTAATCTGTGCTTGCTTGGCAAAGGAGCCTGAAAAGGTACTAGTTGTTGGGGTATGTGGGAAGCCAAGGCTTGGGGCTGTTCAGGGTAATGCATTTGGCAATGCATTTAGATCAGCGGCAGAGGAGATCGGCGCAGACTATTTCCATGACATGTTTGAGTCATCATGGATTGTTCTGGATGTTGTTGCGGTCAGTTCTTTTATGATTCGGTTAACGGAAAAGCTGTAATCAAATGGCATGGGCTTGTAACTGTGGTTCATTCTTCATGTCCCAAGATGGGAGGCTCAGGCACGATTCTCTCTGAATAAAGATGTTTGAGTCCATTTGGTGCATGGCATGTATTTTCCTAAATACCTGTCCATCTGCCATTTCTCACATAGTGAAAGCAGCCTGACAATCTCTTTGCTAAGTTTGAGCTGTGGATCGATCATGACTTCATAAACTGAGAAGAGGATTTTCCTCTGTTTAACTCCCCCATTAGCAAATGATAGATCTACACATTCAGATGCAAACCTGATTCTAACCTAGAGAGAGAAGGGGGGGGGGAGGTATATTTGTTTGCTATTCTTCTTTATCTGATAGAATGTTTGTTTGTATTGTATCTGCATAAGCGCTTGTGAACATTTTTTGTATTAAATTCTTTATCACAAGTATATTGAAATTCCATAAGTTTATAGCAAGCAGTCAAGAACCTTTATCTATTATGCAAGCCAGCTCTTATTTGTATGAAGAACTACAAAGCCATCAAAGAGCAGATGTGTTCTTTTCTATTAAAAGTAATGTTGAAGCAAGGAAGCAGTCATTTCGTTTTTATGGCTGTAAACCTGTACCTATATTGATCATGACCTTTTCAGCGCTTTAATATACTTGCACATTTCTTCTTTGTACAAGAAGTATCAGGTATGTCATATCTCCTTGTCCAGATAGTTCAGGTGTGCTACTCTAGAGCTTTACTTATATTATATGTTCTCTTTATATGCTTTCTATGCCTTCTTTCGTTGCATGATTGACAGTTTTCTTTTATGTTGTTTTCAGTTGTGCTATAGTTGATCTAATATGCTGTAATTCTATATGCGTGCAAACGTGTATGCAAGCTTGCGCTTTCTGGCCTGCAATGTAAGCCAAACATTATTATATTCTTAATACAAAATTACAAAGCTCTCTGTACTTTTGCTAATGCTACCCTTTTCACTTTTAGCGGTGTATACTTTATCTGCTAGAAATATTGATCATCTGAGCTCAGTCTTAAACCTGAAAAATTGTTTATGATGATAAATATATTTCTTTTTATGAAAAGTGTGTTAGAGCATCTCCAGCAATGGCCTCTAAATCACACCCTCTGCTTCTTGAATAAGGGAACACTTCCCAACTGAATTAAGTGTATTGCTGTCTGATCATATAACAGCTGAATTACTTTTTCTTTCCTTCCTCATTCCATATTATATGCCTGCATCTTTCTGGATTAGTTTTATTGGCATTGATCATGTAATATCCTTTTCTAGAGGAAGATTGAAATTGCTACCTGCCTACCTGCTAACATTGTCAAACGTGGGATTTAGGAGTCAGCTGCAATTATTTTATTTAATCGCGCCCACCAGGATTCGAGATCTTGGAACCTGGCTCTGATACTATATTGAGTTGCATGCTCTAACCAATTCAACCCAAAAGCTTAAGCTGATAGGAAAAGGTGGACAACTAACTTATACTTCAACAAGTACCACCATTATTTACGACGTCATGAGTTAGGCCGAAGGGTTTGTTGGACTGGGCTGTTACAACTAGGTGGGCTTTATGAATTATGGCCTTTAATTATAGTCCAAATGGCCTAGAAACTGTTTGGGCCAATAATGGGGACAGCAGAACAGCTAAACTAACCCATTGTTCCCCTACTAATTTTTGGCGTCACGTCCATATGTTTTAGACACATGAAGGTGTCTGTTCGACGAGCTAGGATAGCACCGGTGCCGGGGAGCTAGGATAACTGTCCCCAGCTTATACTGCCATGCTGTTAGCAATTCACATGTGCCTTGAAGTGGTCCATCTCCGCGCTTCCTGCCCCCCCAGGGGTTGTTTGTTTTGTAAGTTCCCCCCTGCTATCAGGACACACGCTTTATTTCTGTAATATACCAATAAGAATTGCTTTCACTTGATTTATCATTATGCATCACTGGTCCTATATCACTCAACCTAGAGGACATTCAATATACAGGTCAATTTCTCTGCCTTTTCTTTCAATCTTTAATATATTTTCTTCTCTTCAATTTTGTAGAAAATTCTTCCCTTTACAGAACACTGCCCAAATGTTTTCCCACCTAAAACTAGCACATTCAATTTCTGATGTCTAACTTGTGTTTTTCAGTATTTAGGTCTAATGATAATGTCCAATCCAGTGATGATCAAGGTTTATGGTTGATGACTATCTGTTTAGCTGGATATTGATGCATAAATATCGGTTCTATGAACAATTAAATATTTGATGATTACTTGGTATCCACCTATACATTATGTTCTGTTACTCTGTCCTGCCATCTTCTCCTATTATCCTGTTGAAAAGGTATTATGAATTGTTCCTATCAGACAGTGCAATTTGATTGCAAGCAGTGAATAAATTTAGGCCATATTGTCTCCGCAGTTTTGGTTACATAAATCCAAGCAGTGAATAAATTTAGGCCATATTGTCTCTGCAGTTTTGGTTACATAACTCAGACAACCTACACACTCCACATCTAGCTTATTGTCTAGGGCCTAAAGTGGTTTGCGACCTGTTGACTGTTGCTTCTCTTTAGGTGAAGCTAGCTATTATCAATCATGGAAATTGTACACTGATTATCCAATCTGCTGATGCTTTCATTCATGTAGGAATTGCTAACAACTAGTGGTCATATGCTAATTCCTCAAAACTGGAATAATTTGGTGCGATTCTCTCCTTAAGATTCTGGTCGATGCAAGGCAATTGGAAAGTGTCATGATTTGTCAGTCTATACTGGCATACTGCAACTGTATTTCCTTATATACCTTCCTACCTAAAGACTGATGTGTATAAGAGTGCAAAAATAATTTGCTTGCAACTTGCATTATAGAGTACAATGAGTCATGAAAATTTTGCATGAAATATTTGTCTTGAAAACATGGTGTGAAGATAAACCATTTTTAATTGTTGACAATTCATTACAAGCCAGACATCTGTACTATTTTTTCTTGACCTCATTAAGAAATTGAACTAACCATTTCCTGTCAATTTTTATGACCATCCTGGTTACTGTCAGTTGGTAATCATCCGTCATATCTTTTCTTATCTCAAATGTATAATCAATCAATGAATCAAGACTACCTGGAACACAGCAAGCAATGTGTCTCTCATGGCCTCCTGAATGCCCATATCAAGCCTATTGAAAATGCGCTCTGGTGGGGAAGGCCTGCATTTAATAGTTGGTTATGGGATAGAGATAATCTCATATACATGCTGATTATGCGTGACAAATAAAGCAGACTGACAAATATACATCAATGGTTTACTATCGGTGTTCCTCGAAGTCTCGAAAACAGAAGCATCCTGTATTGATCAAGTTATGTAAAAGTGGAAGATATGCAGCGAACAGTTTGTGGCAGTGAAATTTACTAGTGTAACCTTGGTAATTAGAAAGCTTGAAGTAATCTACAAATCTAGCTCTCCACTGTGTTTTTATAGGTAGAAAAACAGTATGATATGTTTGTTGGCACATTCACTACGTTTTTTTTTATGGAACAGTAGGGAAGGTCTCTACTGAATCTTTTGTTTTTATAAAAAGGATATATGTATAAATACAAGGTCTTAGGCCCAAAGAGACCCTAACAGGTAACAGCACTATTGGAGATTACACAACCAAAATTAAAAGCTTCAGGGAGGGTTTTGCATGATGCAGAGCCAAACCAATCTTCTTCCTGAGGGAAGCCTTCCATCTAGCTAGAGGCAGAGGCAGCACAGAAAATGATGGAGTTCTGGTTATATATATGTAGTCTCAAATACAGCCATTTCAGTCCCAGCAAATGCATCTTTCAATTCTTTATGGATTTTGATAATGGCTACTTTCACGATGCTTTATATTTACCCTTCTCCACTTTATGGACCCATATGGAGGTGTCATGTCAAGCAACTCCAGAAGATTACTCGCATGAGAGTTGTACTGTAACTTGCAGCTTCTAAAGTAAAAAATAAAATAAAAATAAATATTGCATTATGTGTCAGATTAGCTCTTTCTACATGTGGACTATTTTTATGAAAAGAGTGCAAAGGATAAGTTCATACCAAAAGGATTTGCATTTTGTGAAAGAAGAGTTAACCAAAATAAATTCACTGAGCTTGGTATATGCAACGTTCTCATAACTATAAAGTGGTTGTGACAAGATTAGTAAGTCTTTTTTAAAACAATGTTGTCTTGGTCTTTCTCAACAACAAAGGAATCGGCTGGTGGATGTGGTCCTTGTGGTGCTAGTCGGGCTAGTAGTTGGGAGGTAAGCTACTAGCTCTATTGTCGTGATTATGCTGTACAAATTAAATGTCATGTGAACTAGGATATGGACAAATGAAAGCTAGTTGGAAGGTGTTGTTGTGGCAATATTTTGAACCAATCGCATAAGCTGCTAAGTGTTCTCCTGTATTGTACATCAGTATATGTTTTACACACTCATGCTATCATTTTTTTTTCCAGTGGCTATTTTTCTTCTGGACCAATGCATCATGCAACAGTTATTGCCTTTTTAGCATGTTAAATTGTTATAAAGGTCATGTTGTTTACAATGATCCCTCTATAGATCAGATTTAATTAGAGGTACGATCAGGCTGGCCGAGTATCTAAAACATGATGGATGATTATTCTAGTAGCACTGATGGAGGTATCCTGACTTCGACTTCTAACCTCATGCCATTCTGAGCATAAATAATTGACTCTAGAGTTAATAAGCATGCTACTGTATTTCTTGAACAATCGTGCAAGTTTTTCCACTGGTAGATGAGGTGGTAGTTTTTCGATTGAACATATACTTCATGATCAGGAATGCTTCAATAATTCACTGATATTCTAGTTAGGCTAGGACAATTACACCGAGTTGACTGTTGAGTTTGCACTTAAATTCTGTGTTTTCAATGTAAAAGGCATTAAGGTCCTAGAAGGCATGCTCAGTTTTTTTTACCTTTTCTTCTTTGATTAACACATAATTTGCACATACAGGAAATCTTAGCATGACTCACATCATACACCTTGTCAAAGTGTACATATATCTGTTTGTTTTACAAGTCTAGACTGGAAAGTGTTTTTCACTTTACTGAAATCCTTATTCAATTCTATTCATGGGTGACATTGTTCAGGTCGTCCATATGCTTCCTTTTCTTTTGCTACATCATCCACCTATTAAAGAGCAATTAAAGAACTGATGATGACACTACCCTTATACTACAGATGCGTCACTTCCAGGCGGCTTGTATTTCTCACTCCTGTCCTGATGAGGGAGGGTATCATCTATTAGGGTTAAGGTCTTAAGGACCACCTGGTCTTAATAAGGTTCAGCTTTGAGTCTATTGCCTTTGTGTACAGAAATAATAGCGATGGCAACTTATGTCTGAGGCCATATGGAATGTTCATCGGAGATAAGAACAATGAAGGCCTCAGAACAAGGACCCATCCTCACAGAAGTGGAATAGGTCGCATGAAGAGAACTGTTGAAATCCGCACATAAAGACTCCTTTTTCGGCTGATGACGATTAGCTGACGGTGAAGTCTTTGGAAAGGATACTTCACAATTCTTTAGAAACGATAATCAGTGGTCATAAACTGCCATTCAGCATGTGCTGCAAAAATTTGAGGAACAGTTTTCAGATGATTCAGTCCCAGAACGATGGTTGTTTTTGCCTTTTATGGGAACAGATGTAAACAGCTTTTTATGAAACTATCGTCCTATCTGTGTTGCTATGCTGAAAGAAGTTTCCTGAAAGACACCGGAGCTTTCTTTACCCAGGTAACACAAATTGACCTTTCATACTTAATTCCTACCTGCAGGTTGGTTGCACTGGCACATTCTTCCATTGGCATGGTTCCTGTACACGTGAGCCATATGGTTCGCCTTGGTCCCTCTTGTATATTGATGGCTGTACCCAGACTGCAATGCATATATGCTTCTAATTATTGATGCTTATTGTGCTCTCCAGATACGTATGTAGTTACTGAATGCTTTTGCATAGATGAATTAAACATGCAGTTATCATGGCGTTGTCTTCAATCAAACACATACACCATGTATGTTGTATGTGCAGATGGAGTTTGATTTAAGTTCAGTTCGCGTTTCTATCTCTCAGTATTGCTTGAATCACTGTAGAGTGTGCTAGGATTGTTTTCTTTTCCTGGCTTGACGCAGATTGCCCTTGGTTGGTTGACGTTCTCCTTTCATTTGGTTGAAGCTTAATAACGATATCAGTTACGTAGACTATGACTGACTTAACATTCCTGGTTGTGGTTGGTATAAGACAAGTTTCGAACGGCCTATGCCCATATGATCTCTGGTCCAGCTCTACCTGATCCGAGGCATGCATATATCTGCACGAAGCAAGCTGGGTCGGCAACTCTGTACTCAGGTGTGCAACATCAGGATTTTGGCGACAGACTAGGGGTTGTACAGGCAGAACAATCAAAGCTTGAGACGTCACCCAGCTTACACTTCCTCTGAGGTTTTGCCCTTACCTAATGATCAACATACCATTTGAATTGTTCATTTTCATCCAAAAGAAATCTGACATGTGAAGTTTCCACATGTTAAGCACAGTGTATAATGCCAGCTGTGTTCCTTTCTGGCTGTTGTCGTTTTTATGTTAGTACAATACTACTATGTATTATCTGTGGTAAATCATCCCCCCTCCCCCCCTCTTCCCCCCCAACATGACTTCTAAAAAAGGTATTATCTTGTCTCTGTTTTTTTTATCAGGTCTGATTGTCTGTTGTGCATTCTGGGTCTCTTAAATCTCTTTGTTATTTATGAAATGCATGCACAAGTTATCATAATAGACCCAAAGATTTCTGTTTTCTGCAAATGACATGAAGGGGACGTACCAGAGAAGTACACGTCAGCTAATGTCTTAATCATAGAATATTATCATTCCCCTATATACTGATGTCAGCATCTCGCTGTACCTTCGAATTTTTAATTTGACATGTGGCCAACTTGCAATGCATTTCCACTCATGCAGATGGTTTGCTAGGTATGGTTGCCAATATTTTTCAGTTTGCTCCATCGCTGGAAATTTGTTTTTTTTTTCAATGAAAGCTGTTGAATAAATGCTTTAACATTTGCATTTGAAAAGAAAAGAAATGATATGTGCTAAATGACTAGGACCTTGGGATTGGGGTGTGGGCAGGGAAAATACAACTGGCGTGGGTTTTCTTTCTGCACTAAATGTGATCAGGGACCATCAGCTGTTTGCTGATAGAGACTTGCAATTACTTCACCTCTATGCAGCTTCTTTTTCTTGAATACACCTCTCTTCAGCTCCTATCTAGCAAAAATAAGTTTATTCCATGCATTCATTCACATTTTATTTTTACTACTGAGTACTTCAATTCATATTATATTTCAGGACCAAACATAAGAAGCACGGAAAGAATGCAGCGTGCGTGCTGGGTACAGGTAGACTTTCACTGCACCTGAAAAAAATTTAAGTCTACTTATATTTATTTTTCAAAAGTAAATAATTTAACTTGTATATAGTAATGGACAAATACAAATCAAAAGTTCAATAAACTGATCAAAATGCACATCAATATGTATAACAAAAATATCAAATAAGAAAAATAGAGTAATTACATCATGCGGACATGCTTACATGTCATCTGGTGGCACTTATTACTGTTGTTCTCTCTTATTCTTCTGACTTTTGATTTGTCAAATCTACCACAAGTAATGTTTCTATACTAGATGGCCAAGATGTCAACGTGCAGTCGTTGAATTCGATTTGACCAATATTTATGTAGTATTAGCATGTTGTTTTGTCTCATGAATCCAAGTAACGTATATATAGCTTTTCCTAAAAGTAACTTGCAGAAAAGAAATTAACCTATCTAACTGTCGTGTATAGAATCTGGACTGTCATATTGATCTCTTCTTAATTTATTTCATCTAAAACATCATTGGAACTGAGCAGCAGCCGTCGTCGGACAGATCCATGAGGTTAACGACCTGCTCGGTGGCCTCTTCAAACAGCCACTTCTCGATCGGAGACAGTGCTCCCTGCTGGTGTTGCTGCTTGAGCTCATCGCCGTAGTAACCGCGGTGTCCCATCAACGCCGGCTGCTGCGGCGGTGGCAACGGCAGTATGTTGCTGAAGACCGGTGGTGGCGACGTACTGCTGGACATGTGGTTGAAGGATAGCAAAGGGTTGATCTCTGTGGCCGAGGGCTTGATGTCGGTGGCGCCATTCTGCGGCGAGGAGCTCTTCATGAAGCCGTTGAGAAGCTTGGATATGTTGTCCATGCTGGAGGCGTACGGCGAGGAGGAGCTGTCACCGTCGATGGTGGCAGCGAACGGCGAGCGCCGGGCGATGAGCTGGGTAACCTCCTCGCCGGGGTTGATGTGTGCGTAGTTGTTCTTGGAGAGGGGATTATGATGAGGGATCATGTCGACATGGTGGTGGTGTTCGATGACATGGCCGGTGGCGTCGGCAGTGGTTGTTGGTACGATGGATGAAGATTCAGAGGCAGGCGGAGGTGGCGCGAAGATGGCACCGATGGCTTGGTGCTTCTTGAGCTTCTTCTTGAGGTGAGTGTTCCAGTAGTTCTTGATGTCGTTGTCCGTTCTCTGCGGGAGGTACGAAGCAATGGCAGCCCATCTGCATACATGCCATATTTTTCATGAACATGCAGGGACGACTGCTGGTCAATCAACATGCACACGCCATGGCCGGATAGATTGAGCAAGAAGAATCTGAAGAAATAGCATGGGTGTGTGCATGCATATGTACCTGTTGCCTAGCATGGACTGGAGGTGGACGATGATGCCTTCCTCGTGTTGGGTGAAGTTGCCTCGCCTGATGCCGGGGCGGAGGTAGTTGGTCCAGCGGAGGCGGCAGCTCTTGCTGCAGCGCATGAGGCCGGTGTTGATGGGCACGGATCGCCAGTTGCCAGGGCCGTGTTCCTGGATGTAGGACACCAGGATGATATCTTCCTCCGGCGTCCATGGACCCTTCTTGATCCCCACCTTGTCGCAGCACGGCGGCCTCCCCATCGTCTCCCTCCTTGCCCGCCCGGTGCCTCTCGCTCTTCGATCGTCTTGTTGGCTGTGTGTCTCTGCAGCAGTGGAGTGATGAGTATACCCTACTGTGTCGTCCCATTATATAGGACATGAGGTGAATGTGAGTGAGCTCCTTTTCACTTGCTATCATCTAACTAACCAACACCCAGCAATAGCAACTGCCTTGGCAGATCGATCGATCGATCGATCATCTCTTTTCACCCAGCTACTATGTGGACGATGTGAGAGCATGCATGCATGCTTTCCATCCCTTTCTGTCAAGGACATCTGTCACATGAATCACAGGAATTGACCCAGACCCACTTGTATCTCTAAATTGAAAGCAAGGATTACCTAGAGGAACTGTTTGCTATTGTTGGCTACTGTGCGAAATTTAAAGCTTAGCTTGCTATATTTTTGCACGTACTTAATCAAGGCATTATGTACTGCCGTGTAGGAAATACCAGTAGCCAGGACCTCATGAGTTGGATGATAGCTACTCCCTCTCTCCCTCCTAGGGAAAATGCAATTCTAGGTTCAAACTTTCTTAGGTTTTACTAAGTTTATAGAAAATACAATTAACTTTTGTGACTAAAATTATATGGTATGATAATATATTTCATAACAAGTATAAGATAAGTATTTGGCATCCTAAAGAATATTATTTTCTTTTTTATAGTTGATCAAAATTACGATGGATTGACTCCTCGGATACGGGGATTGTATCTTTTTGGGAGAGAGGGAGTAGGTTCCAACAAATGACCTTGCATTTTAGTTTTTTTACAAGTAAAGTTTGGAGAAATAATTGACCTACTAATGATATTTTATCAGCTCTTTGCTGATTCTGTATTTAGTAAATGGGTCCATATATATGATTTTATCAAGTGCATATATATATGCAGGCAGGTCCATGCTCATAAAGGCAACTTGTGACTAGGCCCACGTGCAGTGTGCCTGCACTCCAGCCACATCCTCTTTTCTTCTTCAATTAAAGTGAGAGATTTTATAAGAAAATTAATATATCAATAAAATAATTTCCACACAGCTAGATCGACCAGGATACGATCGCATACCCCTCTTGATGAGTTTGCATTGCATGACAGCTAGTACTATCTGAGAACAGGTAGTTAAAGAGTGTTAGAACATTGCAGTGTTCATGGTGTACGGGCATGTTATTGCGCTTGTGGGAGTAGGGGTTCCACGTCACTCGTTCCTCCGGTCCGATATATTGATGATGGGCAACACGTCGCTTTAATCCTATTTATAATCCCACGTGCCCTTTTACTTGGGCTTAGCATATATTGGAGTACGTACCTTGTTTTCCAAACACTTATAGAACGCTCTTTGTGCACTGCTAAGCAATGTTGCGGAGTTCACATTTATCCATGGCCGCTCTTTGTGCACCTGAGACGGTGGTAAATTTGTGAGCTCATTTTTCAATGGCCGCTCTTTGTGCACCTGAGACGGTGGTAAGTTTGTGGCAGTGGCGAAACTAGATCAAAATTTACCTATAACAAATCTACTAGTACTAATTTATATAAAAAAGCATGCACATGGTCACACTATAATAAAAAATATTATGCACATTAAATATATATATGAATGTAAAAGATAAACTTGTCATTAGTGGCACCACATATGGTGGCCGCCACGGCTTGCCATAATGGTGGCTCCGCCACTGTTGGGGTTCGTAGATATAATTTTTTACTTTTAACAATGAATATTTTCATATATATTTTATTTTGTGTGGCTAGTAAAGCAAATATTTTTTTATAAATGGCTTGTAATATTTATTCATAGGCATTTAGTCACACCCGCCTGTGATCCAAGGCTTGTTGTCTACTAAACATCTAACTGGGTAGCAATGCTTGCTTCATGGAAATAAAACATTCTCAAAGAGACTTACTGGTAATAAGCAAACTTTCATACCTACGAGTTTCTTCATAATAAGATTGACAAAGTACAAGTTCTTTTACGATTCACACAGTGCCCTTTTTAGGCGCGTTTGGATCGCGTCCACAACTTGCCAAATCGCGCAACAATTTTTTCACTAGAGCTTAGCTAGCATTTGCTTCATTACCATAGTTACGGCGTGGTGTGGTGTGACTGTAGCGTCCCTATTTATTTTTGCACCGCGCGACGCCAAAAGTCTGGCGAGCAAATCCGGCGCTGAACCCTTGACGCAGCCACACTGTTGGCTTGGCAATCTGTGGAAAGCTTCCAAACGCGCCCTTAATTTTCTATATATAAAACAAGCTAATAAGTGGTCTCATTAGTGTCCTAACTACCATACATGCATGGGCATTTTGGACCAATAAGCGAGAATAGTTACATTATAATAATCTTAGATCGAAGTCTAGACACGCTTTGTGCATCAATTGCTAGATCATATCTTCAACACGAAAGGACCCACTGCGTGCTACAAATAGGATAGAAAATGTGTGCAAATAGTCATTAACAATCATGAATATATAATCTTCACTTCCATATGGGCTAGAACTCTCTGTCCCACGAGTTATGGAGTCACAGTGGGTAGTCATCATCTAGGGTTGTCAATGCTTGTATGCATATCATATCAATTCAGTGGACCCTTAGCCTTTGGGAGAGAAAAGGACTCGCGGCTTAATTGCATAAATATGGAGAAATATAGAGGATATATAGCGGCTGGCATAGTGTGTGCACGAACGAATAATAGTGTCCTAATAGTACACCATTTTATACATAGTGCTCACTTCTTAATTAGGACCACTGTTGGGGAACAGACTACTAAATGAAGGAAAAGGAGTCTCATACCGCCATTTAACCCTGTGTCGTCGACCCATATGGTAATCGACTCTTGGCCCATCTTATTATTAAGTAACCAGGTGCACGCTTTTGTTTCCTAAATCATGATCGGTTTGTGCCTAAGTCACTAAACTAATGCACTTCTTATTACCTGCTTATTGTGTACTAGCCTATCAACTCATTCTACCGCACGGGCTAATTAGAAATAGTTAATAATTGTATATCTATATGAGTCTCTCTTTCACCTACATTAAATATTCTAATAATACACTAATATGCATATTTATTGTTATATATTTATATTAGATTTAGTTACTAATATTTGTTTTCCATTTTGAATAACACTGTTTGATACTTAATTGACCCTTTATTTGAGCAATGTAAACATGAAAACTATTTTTTTTATCTCTCCCGACCCCTCGAACATGAATGCATGGTGACACATATTATCGGTATTATTTTTATATAATAGTAACATAAATAATACATTAAATATTAAAATAATAATTTAGACTTTTATATTGATACATTTTAAGCTTTCTTATAGGGGGACATATCTGGTGGAAACTAACTTCCCATAGAAACTATGGAAACTTCAATCTGGACCACACGATGTTGATCCAAGGGCGCATCCAAATCAGGTGGAAGGTGTGATTCACAGAACTCAGGAGAGGTGGGAGGGATGATTTGTAAGATGCTTTTGGAAATCACCCCTCCCACCTGATCTGGTCACACCTTTGGATCAACATTGTGTGGCCTAGATTTTAGTTTCCATAGTTTCCACGGGAAGTTGGTTTCCATATGATACGTTACCTTCTTATAGCTATATAATTCAGATTCAAAGTTAGTGGTTATTTAACTTTTAATAAAGACATAATTGGTATTATTTTTAGGGGCTATTTGATATTATTTTTATGATGGCATAGCTGGATAATTTATATCAAAATTGGGGGTTACTATAAATTATTTTTACAATGACAGAGGTGGGTAATTTAGGCATATGTTTAGAGGGTTACTTTAGCCTATTTTTATAATAGCAAAGGTGGATAATTTATTGAAAAAGATCACAGATTCAATCGCTACTATGGTTAGAGTTGTTGGATTGATGGCCAGATGTTTCTTTTTTTTTTGTGAGATTTTCTATGATTTTTCTATTTTTTCTGAGTGTCCACCTAGGATCCTAGGTGGCTTCGTTTGGAGACCTCAAAAGGAGCCTCTAATTAGTAATAGTAAGATTATGGTATTATCATGTGTCTGTTTCAGATCCCACGCAGCTATTATTTCTCTACTAGCGCTGCTAGCTGGATTTGTCCTTTTTGTTCTACACTAGTTTGTTTACCGTAGATATCACTGTTGTTGCCACTTGAGAACGTATGTACTATACGGGTACCACACAGATCTAACCAACAAAAATATTTGTAACCAAAATTGGTGTAATCGAGTCGGGAGGATCTATAGTAGGAGGTAACGCGGTCGAAGTCCTCGTCTAGTCCCCATATGCATGGACGACGGTCGGGCGGGCACACAGGCCTTAGTCAGTGCCGGCGAAATGGGGATTGCTTGGACGACGATGACGACGTACGGATTGAGATGGTCCCAGCTGTGCTGCAGGCCGTCAACACAGGTCTCTCTAGCTACTAATAAACCCATTGTTATTATTTGGTCCATTGCAAATCTGAGAAGGCCACAACACCATCAGCAGCTTGATATCTTTCTTCAGCTAGCGTTGCCTACTTGCTCATGTGTGAGTAAAAGCTTTGGACCACCAGTGATCCTGAAGAAGGGGCATGATGTGATCATACCACCACCTGCTTGCAGCGTCTGGTGTACACACACCCGCACAGTGCTGCTGGCCTGCTATAGTACGTGCTACACCAGTACCTCCATTCACTCTTTTTTTTTTTTACATCATGGCTACAAACCCGTTAATATGCTAAACGTATCAAGAGTTGCAACAGTACGACACTGTTTGAAAAATGATTTTGTAAAGGAATGATTTTGTTAGTGTACCTATATGGTTTTGGCATCAATGTTGAACACTCTAGTGTAAGCTGTTATTGGATTTTGGGTGAATATAATTCATTTTTTTACATGCTTAGTAGGGTTCCACAAAACACTGGTGAGGAATCTGGTGTGAAAAAAAAACCTTGGCGAGAATGACTAAAAAAATGACAAGAATCGTCGCTAAGGTGCGGAAGGGCTAACGGCCGGGCCACATGCCGCCACACGTTCGTCGGGTGTTATTTGCGGACACTCGGCAAAGGACTCACGGTCGACGGCATGCGTTCAACGACCATCACACGTGGCTGGCACGTGGTGTTGTTTGCCGAGTGTTTCCTCTTTGCCAAGCGTCCTCTCCACGAGTGCATTTTTTACGAAGTGTTTTTGTGAGGGACACTTGGTACAGAAATTGTTTGCCGAGTGCCCGACGAAAAGCACTCGGCAAACCTGGAGACACCCAGCAAAGGGCGGGTTTCCGGTAGTGCAGCTCTCTAGGGATCAACACTTTTTTTTTTCCGACTTGGACAAACCTTTGGGTGGCACCCATAAAAGGAAACTACACCAACCGTATATATGATATGATGTTTGTTCAAAACTAGGGCGCATTGCAAATAACAATAAATAGATGCCTAAACATATTAAAGATAATTCAAATACTAATGTGCACGCATCCACGACTCTCATTAACTGAGTTAGGCACTTAGGCTGAATTCCTTGTGTATCGCCTATATATATTGTAGCAAGGTCCATCATCTAGTAACTAGTGATGACGCGCACTTTTAATTTGTGACCCAGACGTTTGCATTGTACTGCACTAACGATATCTAACATGGCAGCTAAGTTAGTAACAAATGTAATGTATAAACATGGCTTCGGCATAGAAGCTGTTTTCATTCACATGCTGAAGTCATTTACCAAAATGAACGAGATTAGTGCCATGACAAAGTATTATATTCCGCAGATAATTTTTTTCTCTTTTGTACTCAACGTTGATTAGATCTAGTCCCAGTAATGTGCAAGTACACAGCTAATTGGAACTTAATTGGATAGTGCCGGGCTCGTGTTCTGTTCGATGAGCACAGGTGCAGTGCAGAGCACCTGAGCGCTAGCAGCCTACCTTTTCTTTTCTTTTTTGGTAAGATGGGAAAGGAGCCCATAAGTTTGTCGCGAGGCCCAAAAAGAGTATCCAAGGTATTATGGGTTCAGTTGAGCCTGTGGACAGAGCTTCAACATTAAGCCCATTGTTCCAATCTTATTTAATTTGTAACCATTTTATTCTTCGCATGCAATACGCAGCACGAGAGCATGCATGCAACAAGCAGTTACCCGAAACCACGAGAGCAAGCAGGAAGTCAAAGCCAATTAAACTAGCAACCCCAAGCCGTCAGGTGGTACGGTACGGTGGTCCAAGATGAACATGCAGCGCAGCTATTCAATCTTTTTGGAATGAAGCAGCACAGGGATCCGATGGTGGAGACCAACACTCATCCGTATCGTCGTGCACGACGCAGCAGCAGCAGCCGGTGCAGATCCCGCAGGAGACAAGGAGACGACAGCAGCTCATCACGAGGAAATCCACAGGCAGGAATATACAACAAACATGTGATGGTCAAGGCAGCAGCAACAAGAAAAAGGCCTTGTGCTGTATGGGTTTGACCGATCGATCGATCGATCGAGGCACCAACCGCAGCAGCGGCCCCACGTCGTCCATCCCTCCTCCTCGATCGTCAACCTCCCCGTCCCCGCCAGCCAAAGGCACGAACCGCGACGACATCGCCATCGACTCTCTTTTGCTTCCTAGAGCCGGCGGTATGGTTTCCAAAGCACCATCACGTCTTTTTTTTTCCTTAAAAGAAATACGTTCTCTTTAGTTTCTTAACTGCTTGTTTCCCTTTCAAACGACCGTTTCTTTCTTCTCCAGTCTGCCTGCATTCACAAGGCGTCTCCCCTCCATTTGGCAGGCACTGCACACCTCTCCCCTTCGATCCATCGCCATGGCCATGGCGGCCACCATTCAAGTTGCAGGAGATCCATGAAATCCAGTCCAATCGACACTTCGACGACACTGGACCAATCTACCTACCGGCTTCTTCGTGCGTTGTGGTATGAATTATCATCAGATAACTTCTCTTTTTGTCCTCAACCACCCCCTTTAATTTATCTCGATTTCCTTTCCTTTCCTTCTAATTATGGGCCGGTTGGAGAATTCACCTCATCATTGCACTCGCTTCTCTCTTCCCTCTAACCTTAATTTCTTCCTCTCAGTTTTTTTTTTGGGTTTTCATGCTTCAAAAGTTCAAATGCAGTAAGAGTTTTTTTTTTAATTACCATCGTCATCAGTGGATGATACCAATGGCAATATTTTTTAACTTCTTTTGTTTACTCAGTACTTCTTGCGCATGAGGTTGCTATGCATGCTTTTCACTGCTAACTCAATGCTGTGAGGTTTCTTGCTGCTTCCAGCTTACCATGCTCTTAAGTTTCCAATGAAATTTGGACCATCCGTTTTCTGTCATTTTCTCTCGGAGCCGAAAAATCTGTTTCAGATGCTTCCAAAGCCAAAACGGCTACCTTGGAGAACCAAATGTGGTCTTGGTCTTCCTCCCCCATCTTGGGTTTCGCGTGTGATTGGTCATTACACATCTGATTATTACTACTTCATTATGAATCAAAGTGTGTTGTTTTAGCTTTGGTTTCTTCCCGTTGTCTTTATCTGATACGGTTTTGGAGGTTTCCTACGCCCACTATTCCAAACTTCTGTTTCAAACCTTTCAGCTATTTTCTAGCTTCCGGTGGTTCCTAGAGCAACCAACGTCCTTATTTGGATGCTTCCTATGAATTCTTAATACAGCACTATGCAGCCCTTGACAGCCTTGCTTTATATACATATAGGTTAGTTTATTCAGTTCTTGACAACTTTTCCTTCATTGCCGGGAGACAGCTAGTCAAACTTCAAATTTTCTGAAGTGTCTTTGGTTTCCGATTGTCTGTACATTTACTTCTGATGCTTCCCAGAGGTTTGCAAGATCTCCACTTTGTCTTTCCATGATGAAAAAAGCGATATTTTTTTCTTGGGTTCTGCTTTCTTTTAAATCTCCTTCGATAACATGAAGAACACCTTTCCTGCAAACAAGAAGAATACCTTTCCTGCAATGGTCATTTCGATCTATCAAATAGTTCGGATATAGGTTAGCCGAATATGCCTATTCTTGTGCGCACAAATGTGGTCTTCGTCCGATAGTGTCGCCCTTTGTTTTGGTGAGGTTTCCTGTGTCATGTTTCGTTTTCTCCCAGCATGTCAAATAATGTTTCCCAAATCCCAATTATCTTATGGCAGCAGCAAGTCCATGGCAGCAGCAGTTGTATCTCCCCTCCCCATTTGGACCTTTACGTAGCTCTTTTAAACTTGTTTTTGGTCAGCTACTACTGTTACATTGGTCGGATCATTGCTTTACATGTAGAATTTTTCCTTTGAGGATAGACCATGCTGCATCATCGTCTACTAGTATGTTATATTCTTGGAAAAAAATGAAAGTAACTAGTTCATCGCCGAAATGAGCATGTGAAAAGCCTTGTATCATGCTCTCCAAACGCTTTTTTCAAACATTATTATGCTGTATATTGTGAAAAAAGATTATCTTTTGAATAGATGTTTTTTAGTTCTACTTCTTTGCTGTCTGCTAGGTTGAGTTCCAGTTTGTACATCTCTTTGGGCCTTTTGGGAGCTCTCTTACATAAAATAAATGCTGTCCTGTTTGGTGATGTGATGAGATTCTTTTATTCAGTTAGGTTCAAACTACTATTCAGAGTAATGTTTCTAAATGAGCTGTTGTTGTCTTTTCATTTTCTCTTTGTAGCATTGAATTTCCTTTGGCATCAGTCTTCATCCAAAAGAACAAGTTTGAAACCATGTGGCTATCTTTGATTTCCTGTTTTTGATCACTAGACTCTTCTGCATAGTTCCGTGCAACATGAAAACTTCTATTGTTCTACCTACCTGACTTTCTCTAAAAAAAAATCTTCTGCAGGAGTTATATTGCCTCTTTCCATAGCTAAAGGATTGCTCTGTTCCATAAGCTGTTCATTTGATAATTGACACGGAAGGCAGAAATGGAGCAGAAATCCAACAGAAAGAAGAAGGTAACATGCGCTCTTTAATTTCAAGCAAGTTTCATAATTTGAGATAAAAAAAAGTACATTAAATTGTTTATCCTCTTCTTTTCAGTTTCTCTTTCCGAAAGTTTTTGGAGAAAAGGATAGCAATACTATGTCAAGTCATAGTAACCAGTATCCCAACTCTACAGGTTGGTTCTTAAGTTCATAGCATCATTTTTAATGGCAAAGCGGCCACTTTCTAACGATGACATATCCATTTCCTTGTGAGTCTTGGAAATTGATGCTTGATATGTGCACAGCCATGATTGCTTAGTTCCAGTTGGCAAGTAGAAACATCACTAATTTCGTCTGTTATAAAAAACTACTGTATTTTAGTCTAAGTATAATGGCCATATATATACTATGATGTAGAGACCGGGATAATTACTATTCCTTTATCGAAAAAATGTTTTTTTTTCAGTTGATTTGAAAGAGTCCCCAGAGCGGTCATCACTGACTTCCCCATCAGCATCATCCTCATCTTTCTTCAAAAGTCTTTCCGGTATTTACCTATTTCCTCTAGCTCCATTGCTTCTAGTCTTCTACATTCAATCATTAACTAGTTTTGAATTTTTATATCTTAATTATTTTGACCTTGAATTCTAAATCTAGTTTTTCCTTCCCCTTTTCTGTCATCTTTGTTCAAAATAGAAAGTAGAAGTCTAAAATTCAGCGGCTTCAGTTCTCCAGCGACAAGTAGTACCCATATAGAAGCTTTCAGGTGAGTATAATTGTACATAAAGTCCCTAATTTTCAAAATCTCCATTCTATCTTTTTTTTCTTCCACAGGATTCAAATCTTTGTTTCATTACATGTCACATAAAGCATATTTTGATTACCTCAAATTTAGATATTTATTCAGTTGTTGCTCTGATTTTCATAGGGTATTTGCGGCCACATGGAACGTTGCAGGCAAAACCCCGGACAGGGGTCTCAATCTGAATGATTTTCTGCCTTCAGATGACTATTCAGACATTTATGTGTTAGGGTATGGCAAAATTTAAACATCACAAAAGCTTCATTATTGCTAGTCTTTTCAGATAGAGATTTCAGTGCCTTCTACACAATGCACACCTTCACATTTCAAATAAGTCTTTGGCACCTTTCTTATTGAGCTTAAATCGTTGTCATTTTCATATCTCCTGCACCACAAAAGTTTTCAGCACATTTAATATTTCACTCTTGAGCTTCCTATCATGCAAACCAATCACAATTTTATTTTATTGTGGTTGTCCTGCACATGTAAGGTCTTATCCAATTGACAGTTACCTAGCAACCGACATTATCCACTCATTAAACTAATTTCATCCTGGAAGAATAGTTACCGTAGTAACTTGATCAGCATCAAAACTGCAACTTTAACCCATAGACCAAGTATCAACAACCAAAGTTACTGTGAAGTTTGAAGTTGAAATAGTCACTTGATATGATTTTCCCTCCATAATTCCAATGCAGATTCCAAGAGGTCGTCCCCCTCAACGCCGGCAACGTCCTGGTGATCGAGGACAACGAGCCAGCATCGAGATGGCTGGCCCTCATCAACCAGGCGCTGAACCGGCCTTCACCTCCTTCCGAAGCTTACACCTCCACCATTACTGAAGCTGCAGCAAGCTTCTCGTTCAGCCAATCAGCAGACACGACGGCCTCTGCCTCCCCAGCCTCTGCTCTCCAAACGCCCAGCTCCAGCCCCCTCGACCCGTCTCTGTTCCACAAGTCATCCAATAGAGAGATCCGCCGCACCGTCATCACCCGCGGCCGCCGGCTCAAGACGTGCACCTGCCAGGTGGAGCGGCCTCGGAGCCGGAGATCGTACAGGTCACCGTGCATGATGGGTTGCAGCAAGAACACCGATGTCGTCGAGAGCGACACGACGACGTCGGATGAGGAAGACGACGAGGTCAGAACCAGTAGCTTCGTGGTGTCCGACATGAAGAGCCCAGCAGCAATGGTGGTGAGCCGGCGTGAGAAGTACTGCCTGGTTGCGTGCAAGCAGATGGTTGGGCTGTTCGCGACGGTGTGGGTGAGGCGAGAGCTGGTGCCGCATGTCGGCCATGTCCGGTTCTCCTGTGTCGGCCGCGGCATCATGGGCTACCTCGGCAACAAGGTTAATAAGCTAATCACTGGAGCTCAACTGTCTGAAGTTCTGAACCACCATGCCATTGCCATTGTCGTATTTCCATAAGCAAGATCAAATGACATGTGTTTGGTTGCAGGGATGCATTTCTGTGAGCATGTCGCTGCACCAGACGAGCCTGTGCTTCGTGTGCAGCCACCTGGCGTCCGGGGAGAAGGAAGGCGACGAGCTCAGGAGGAACTCCGACGTCGTAGAGATCCTCAAGAACACGCAGTTCCGCCGTATCTGCAAGAGATCTGGCAGCAGGATTCCGGATAGGATCCTGGACCACGAGTAATTTCTCAGACACCACTCAGTGTGCAGACATCTAATGCCAGAATTCAGAAATGTGAACTGACAAGTGACGATGGTTGCAGCCGTGTGATCTGGCTCGGTGATCTGAATTACCGGATTGGTCTGAGCTACTCAGAGGCCAAGAAGCTCGTCGAGGACAATGACTGGGGTACTCTGTTCGAAAAGGATCAGGTAACTAACCAATTTCATGGCAGTATGTTGCATACGGCGTCAGAGTTCTGCAAGTGTTCATCTGGCGTTCTGAATTGAACAGCTCAAGACTGAAAGGGAGAGAGGAGTTTTCAGAGGTTGGAATGAGGGAAAGATCTTCTTTGCTCCAACATACAAGTACTCATGGAATTCCGATAGCTATGCAGGTGAGGATTCCACCTCGAAGAAGAAGCGAAGAACACCAGCATGGTAAGTCATCTGACCATACATACTGTATGCCAAATACAGTGCCAATGTAGTTTCAGAACATGAATGCTTGTTGTTTCTTCAGTTCAGAGTATGCACTTTCTGAACTTTTATGTGGGAGGACTGAATGCTCAGTGCCGGATCGAACAAAAATTTGCAGGTGTGACCGGATTCTTTGGCGTGGTGAAGGGATAGTGCAGTTGTCCTACATCCGTGGGGAGTCGAAATTCTCAGACCATCGGCCAGTCTGCAGCGTGTTCATTGTCGAGGTTGCAGTTCTCGACAACAGACTAATCAAGGCTGCATCAGGTCCCAATATGAAAGTTGGCGCAGAAGAACTCCTAATCATCCCCAACTAGCAGATTATAGTACAAGACATGCAGAACTTGATCAAATTCGTATACACCAACACCAGAGCGATGCACTAATGGTCACTCAAACTACATGGCGTAACTAACTTCGAACAATTGTCTACACTACCGACTTACTGAGACTAGGAGATCAAGGAGAGGAGCTAGATGCCAGTAACCATAATCTGGTCTGGCTGACAACGCTCCACATATTGATATTTGATTGTTAATTTAAGAATCAAGATTGTTCCCTTCTGCATAGGGTCGGAAAACAAAGGTTTCCCAAAACCATAGGTCCATAACTGATATCACACCTTGATTCTATGGGCAGTGATTAATTTGATTCATTGATATCAACGTTGAGAAGGCTATTAGAATAGTGCTGACAACTTCATTTCTTCAGAGCATACAGTTAAATGTGTCTTTGTACTCTGTTCCAATCATGACTGTCAAGTTCAAGTCAATAGAAGAATGAAAATGCTCTCATTTGGACTCTCATTTTTTTTTTTCATGTTGCGAACTAGGTGCTGAATGAAGAAACAGAAAAGGTGCACACAATGTCAATTTCCTTTCATAAGATCGACAAAGTCCAAAACAGTTGGATAGACATGCATGACAAGGAGTTATGAGAACAGTAGTATCTAGTATATTTTAGTATGAGAATAGTACAGCTTAAATAATTTCAAGACGGATGGCTTCAAGCATTGCCAGTCCTCATTCCTTTCTCTCGGCATTCAATGCTGCAGAAAGCGCTCTCACCCCTGCAACAGTCAGGAAATAAGCAGAAGGATGAGAGAAAGATCTATAGGTGAGGATAAATGGAATTTTCATAGCATGCCTTAGCTATAACTTACGAAAAATAGTGTGGAAGAACTATCCGCTAGCAGTGTGCAGAGCAAAAACTAATTTGATTAAACAGAGAATTTTTGAAATTTGAAAAAAGAAGACAAATAGTTCAATGAATCTCTAGTAACCAAGACAGCCAAATAACATATTTGTAAATGTAGATATCTGCATCCAGGCCCAGTGCACATTTGCATGAACCACAGTACTGCAGAAAACGGAGCGGCTGCATCTGCATGTTTCCAGGTGGCATTGATTGAACACAAATGCCAGTCTCAGTGTGACTGCCGTGTGTTCCATCCCTATTTCCCATTTCTGCTATCTGATCAAGCTTCTGAGACATTGAGGGTGTGGTGGACATTGTGAGTGAATGCTATAAGTTTTTCTAGTGGGATGGCACAGTAATACTTTGTGGACAACATGTTAGTCTGTGTGCTTCTCTCACAATATATGTGCGTCCAGTCAGGTTGTCTGTGCTATTGTTTTCAGTACATGGGTGAGAGATAAATATGTCCGTGCAGTGGCAGTGAAATAGTGATCCTTAAGAGTCGGCAGCCACCTTTTTTTTTCTCCTTTTTAAGGGAAAGAGGACATGGTAGGTGGGCTACCATTTCTACAGGTTGATTGGTGATATATACCCGATGTAAAATTAGTATTCCGGGATGCGGTCATGTTAGTATTGCAGTAATGCAACATGTTATCAGTTGGTCTAGTAAAACACCTTAATTTTGGATTAATCATGTGCTTGGAGTTATATAGTTTGAAATGTTTGCAGATTAATGGAAGCATATGTGGAAGATGCAATATCCTACATTCATGCTAATCTTTGTTTTAAAAAAAACATTCATACTAATGTGAAGGAGGTAGTGTGTATAGTTGAAGTCCCTTGCTTTCTGTATGATTTATCTGGATCAACTTTCATGGAGCAGGCTGGCAGAATTGCCTAAAGAAACATTACTATGCCTGGGGCAACAAACTCTAGTTGATGCTCTGTTTCTTAAAGAAGAAATATTCTATCTGTACCCATGTGATAGAAGTGAGTAACCATTCCAACTTTTGTTGGTGGGTAATTGCTATCACTCTAATAATTGAGACAATGTCATGTTCTTTTCAAAAAGAGGAGAAGGATAAAATTTCACTATCATTAGCATTGTTAGTTCTTTTCAGATGTCACTTTACCCCTATCTTTTTCGGAATTATATTTTCCTCCCACAAAACGACGAGTCACAGAAGCCTTTTTTTTTCCTGAACATATGCAGAAAGTACATTGTTGATTGCCTATGTCATCCTATTCAGCATTAGCCATAGGCAAAAACTGATAAAAAAAAAGTAGTCATATTGGTTAAAGATTTGAAATTCTAGAGTTTGCTGGTGGGAGATTTTGATTAGTTATTCCAAATCCAAACTCAAATTAAGGTAATTGTTTTTATTTTATGATAAAAGGCTAAAACCTAAAACTATTTGCGGACGTTGGATTGGAGACGAGGGGTCGAGATCAGACTCACCTGGGGACCCTTCCCCACCTCCTGTGATCTTCGCCACAGTCCCACGACAGATCGTTCCGATGGCGAGCGGCGCTTACCCCGTGCAGCTCCTCCACCGCCCCGGCGGCGGAGGGGGGCAGTGGCGCAACCTCGGCGCGGCCTACGCCGCCGTCACGTTCCTCCGCCCGCAGGGGCAATCCCTCGTCCTGTACGCCGGGGGCCCCGACGGGGGGCAGCAGCAGCAGCCGCAGCGCATCGTGTTCGCGTACCCGATCCTCCCCGGCGACGCCTTCGAGCGGCTGGACGGCGTGACGCTGTCCTGGCCGGAGCTCGAGTCCGGGGACGAGTTCGCGCTCTGCTTCCTCGACGACGCCGCGTGCGGGGCCGTCTGCGGCGCCATCGCCCCGGTGGTGAGGAGTCCGGCGGTGGTCGACGGCATCGCGGAGATGCTGGCAGGGCTCCGCGTGGCGAGGGAGGAAGGCGCGCCGGCGCCCGGCGGAGTGGACATCGCCGCGCGGCTGGCGCAGCTCAGCATCGGCCGCCGGTGAACTGAAATCACCAGCTGCTGTGTTTCAGTTTGGTCGTCGTCGTCTTCAGGCTTTCGCCGCTTGTTTCAGCTTGTACATACAACGCAGTATTATCTGATGGGGGGATCAGTGCTCTCCTCTCATGTTCTCTCTGCGATCGCAAGATTTTCTTCACATCGCTCAAACTACAGCTTCATCCATGCTGAGATGCTAGAATGACTGGAACAGTTAAAATGTTACCGGTTTCTCCAAATACAGGACATCGGAAATCAGACAATGGGTTTATGATAAACACAAATCTGGATAACAGATTAACAGAGCAGCATGTGTACCCATGCTTGCTACAATTTCAATCAAGTAAAAGTCTCAGTTTTTCAGCTTGAAAAATTGAGCCTTGAGCCAACGTTTAAGCCAATGTGGCGACGTCGCTATATCAGAATTTTGACAGCACAACAGCGGTTTCCTGGCTGCTGCTAACAAGATTTGAATGCTAACTATGTCCTTCTCTTGAGAAGATAAATTATATCGGTGACAACTCCAGCATAAGTGATGATATCTTCACCAGTTTTCCACTCTCTGAATCACCTGATAGTCCTGAAACCTTCTGTAATTTCCCACCTGCACCACGAGAAGTAATGCATTTGTAAAGCTTCCACATCAACAATAACAAAGAAAACAAAGAGCAGTCCCCAATAGTATTTTCAGAGTAATCATTCGTGCAAAAAGTGCTGCTAGAAAAAAACAAAGTAACAACTTTCTGGGCATATTTAAGATTACAAAATTACTGGCAAATTAGACAAATTTGATACATGCTAAACAACGATTAATGTGAATCATAGAAATTTGACAATAGGTGAAGAAAATGCTAACCGAATGCGCACCAAATAAGGCGATTGACTCCAAGCTCTCTTCATATCAGCAATCACCAATACACATCATATAGAGTTCATATGGAGTAATTCTCAAGGGACAATTGAAAAGGTGAAGACAATCGTCTGACTGTCAGTTAAATTATTCAGTTCATTCTAGACAAGTATCTTAGAAGTCCAGTGGCATTCCAAACATATCATTGATCTCTGCCATGACATCACGAGTGGTGATTGTGGGCTCAAATAGACCATTCTCATCCCCAAATTTGCAGGAATTGCTCCGACTGGCTTTGCAGGTGTTCTCTTTTATATCATCATCAGCTAAAATGGAGAAACCAGAAACTGGAGCTGCTTTTCCATTTGAAAGTGCATTAGTCTTCCGCTTTGTTTTCTCACCCTTGAAGTTCAGTGGTTTTCCAAACATGTTGTTTATATCATCCATAGCTTCCTTTAGGTTGACAGTTGGATCGACTAACCCATGGTGGCATGCATTTTCCACCTTAGGCTCATCATCGATAGTGGAGCCAACAAACCTCCGAATAACAGTGTCTTCTTGAAGCCCAGAACTCACAGGATGGGAACCTTCGTGATATCTTGTTCCTGAATTAGCTTGAACTGGATGGAGCGAATTAGTATTATTATGAGTAGGCTGCACAGTTCTGGAATTTGTATTATCAACAGTTTTCCAATATTGTTCTTCTTCTTCATCTGGCAATATTGCAAATCCTGCAACAAATGGCTTCTGGAAGTCAGTTTCCTCTTGATGCTTGGATGAATCACACAATGGTCTTGGAGGACGCCTATTATTCTTGTGGCACGTGGCATTGTAGGCAGCAACATTTGCCTCATTTTCATCGACAAAGATTTCAAACCCACTTGTTTCCTGATTTGACTTCATATTTTGCTTCCTGGAGTGCCTATTTTGCCCCAAGTTATGGTCACTGCTATTAGGACCATCCTCATCAACAAAGATTTCAAGCCCACCTGTTTCCTGGTTGTTTGCCTTCTTAGAGTTCCTGTTTTGCCCCACATTTTGGTTGTTGCCATTGGGACCATCCTCATCAACAAAGATCTCAAACCCTCTTGTTTGCTCACTGGACTTTGTATGGCCTTGCTTCATGCTGTTGTTCTGCAGCATGTTTGGATCAGGATCATTACTGTTATGTTCATCTTCATCAACAAAGATATCAAATGCACCCCTTTGTTGATTGTAGTTTGTTTTTTCACGCTTTGATCTTCTCTTGAGCATTGTCTCAGGTTCCAATGGCTCCAAGAACATGCTGTTGATGGCATCCAAAGCCTCCTTAGTGTTTATAGTTGGTTCAACAAGGCCATGGTGGCAAGCATCTTCAGTTTCTGACTTCCCAACCAATGCAGAGCCTACAAACCGTACAACTACAGTATCATCACTATTACAACGGGACAAATGCTTACTAGCTCCTGAGTTTGCTCTGGGCAGCATCCCAACTTTAGCAGGCCCTATTGGAGGATAACAACCCAATGAAGGATTTGAACTGCTTCCTGACTTTTGCATCATATTGGATTTCAGTTCTTTACAGATTTTTCTTTCACCTGCAACATATTCTAAAATCAATAAGGTGCCAACAGGGCAAATCCTGCATTATATTTGCATGTCAACTAAAACAGAAAATGTGTTCCGCTGTTTTAGTCGGAAAGATTGATAAATAGACTTATAACAGAGAGAAAACTATCAAAGCCATACTGGTTGCAACTGATTTGTGTCTTATACGCAGGCCTACCTTTGACTTGGTTCATAGCTGTAGCACTTGACTCAACTTTCCTAGGAATTCTTTCCTGCAACTAAAGCATATAAATAAAAAGAAGAGGTTAACAAACCGAACATTAGCCATGATCTAAACTGAAGAATATATAAGATGGGGGTTATACTTTATCTTTTCTCCTCTTGTACGATTCCATGCGAAGAATAAATTGTTCATGTGCTTTGTGCAACTCCCCAATAGGCTCTGCAAGACTGTTAAACACTCCAGTAAGCAACCCTTCTTCCCTAATTTATCAATTGCCAAGTGTTGCTTAACAATGCACTGTTGCTTTTTAATAGAGCTGTTCATGTTGGCCACGAGCATACCATATGGCATCTCAGAAAAAGACAATAGCAAGGGATGGATAATTCAATCCATAATGAAAACAGTTGTAGCAGCAGGAGATGGTATCATTTTAAAAAAAAACAATGAGGTAAGAGCTTACTTCTGTATTCCCAGACGGTACTTCTTCTCTGCGTCACTGAACCTCTTGTGCTTCTCATAATATAGTGCATAAGCCATATAAAATGAAGCTCTCTTAAGGCCTATTCCATTTGTCTCCATCTTCTTGAGCAATGGCTTCGCATCAGCCACATAGTCCATCTACGGAATTAAGAAACCCGGTAAGATAATTTCTGATAACAAGAGCTCCAAACCCAAATGGAGCCGAGTACAATGGTAGTGCCAGTTTCTCAGGACCACTATGATGCAATTCACACTACAATTTCCACTGAGACTATTGTTTTAGTTGAGATTTTTCAGGAAAACATTGAGGCCAAGATAAGATGTAGTTTACAGTATGCAGTATGAGCAAACAAACACAAAAGGTATTGACGGATTGATGTCATAGCAACGCATCCCATTAGAGAGAAAATTCAATCGATCTGGTGCAGATTCTGGAGTTCACTCCAAAAACCACAGAGCCCCTAATCAATCAATCAATCCAAGTTAGCAATCAACCATCGTTATCTCTGAATAGTGAATAGACCTCCACTCCAATGGAGCGCTACAAGCCAGTAGCAATAGGGCAAGAGGAAGGGGATCGAGACGGCTGGTTGCAGTAATGGGAGGGGTAGTGGTTGGCTAACCAGCTGGATCCAGACGCGGAGGTAGCGCGGGTCGTCGCGGTAGCGTGTGTCGTCCTGGAACTCCTGGGCGCACTTCTGGAGGAACCTGGGCAGCTTCTCGTGCAGCGTCGCCGGCGGCAGCGCCCGCTCCATCTTCCGCATCCCACTGGCAAACAAGGGGCGGATCAATCGATCGATCGATCGAGGGGGAAATCGATGCAGGGAGACAGGAAACAAACGGAAGAGGAGGGAGGTGGAGTACCGGAGCCATGGGCGGAGTGGGTCGGAGCCGGAGTAGCAGCGGATGTCGCCCACCACCGAGGAGAGGAGCTCCTTCTCCGCCTCTGCGCCTGCGGCGGCCATGGCTTGCGGGCTCTGTCTGTGCCGACAGACGAGCCAGGAGGGGAGGCGGGCGATTCAGAGCCTGATTCGCATTTCGAATCTCACCTCAAAAGGGCAACGCCAACGGCCATGGGAATGGTAGGGCCCAGTTGTCATCCATACCGCACGGCCCACCTGCCAGCAGCAACAGTTTTTTTTTTTTTGACCATATCACGGCGATCACAGGTTATAAGTTGTGGCGAGTGTACTGTGCACACGGCAAAATGCAGAGCTTATTTAGAGTTCCAATGTGAAATCAAGAATTCGACAATGGAGAAAAACAGTGCCCAAGCATCAGAAAAATTCTATTCCAATGTTTCACTTCGCATCTTGCCAATTTGCTCGCATAGACAGGCAGGGTGAATGAACATTCATAGGATCTCAGCACCTCTACCAATACATAAGCGGTCAAGGATGCGAGAGCACAACACAATCAAACGCTCAAGATGGCCGATGACGTGGACACCAATCACGCTGTCTCACCGGCACCCGTGGTGTCGTTGACAGCTTCTTGAGAACCGGCTCACCTTGGATCACCAGAAAGGTGAGCTCTCGTGGTATCTGCACCTGAATACTGATCAATGTTTCCTGCTTCTTCTTTAAAAAAATAAAGTTGAAATGATCCCGCAAATTGATTCTTTGCAAAAAGAAGTATTTTCCAGACAGCGGTGATAAAAGAAAACATTGCTTAGGAAATATGAACACATTAAGATACAACGGTGCCAATGTAATACCATGGTAACATGATTTGTTTCTCTACGAGTAGGAATCAACAGACAGTGGTGGAAATAAAAAAAAAAAAACGAATGTTTGCGTTACATCACATCGCCCTCCAGATGAAGAGTCAATACCAACTGCAGATGATATTTGTCTGCGGCCTGCGGGCATATGGTAGATGTTGAAAAATAAGCGAGGTCGTCATCAAATGCAAGTAACACAACAACACCAGCAAATCTAGGCAGGAGTCAAGCAAATGGCCACAAATCAAGCCGGCAACGATTGATACAAGTTATTTTTCCTGAAGTTAAACACGGCAGGCAGTCAGGCACCTATGATGCATAATCAGTAGAGTTTTTAGACAGAATGAAAGTCATAGCTGAAAGGGAAGCTGAAATGGTAGCTTGAATTTGGATATTCAATTACCATAATTGGCTACCAATCTTCGTACTCATCTAAAAATTGTAAGCTTCTCCGAGCAAAGTACAGCTACAAGTCAAAGTGAGCAATTTGGATATTGGATTAGCATAATTGGTTAACAAAATTTAATGCTCATAGTGAGACAACATGAAGTCCAAGAACACACAGATCAGCTAACCAGGTTTTGGATTTATCTTCTAGTGAAGTGCCATGTTGGTATGCTAGACGAGATGCTACCATTGCTACCAAAGATTTGATATCCCACAATATGAAAAACACACTAAATTGAATTAAAAAGGCTTCCTTTATCAAAATGTGACTGTCACTCAAGTTAGCTGCTTAATGCAGCTCAATCGAGCAACCAAAGAGAATACTACCAAGAACACAGGGAACATCTAGTGCTCAAGGAAGCAGCTTCCCTGCCATGAAGCAGCCGAACTTATTGCTCCGGGAGTACTCGTACGGCACGCCGGCGACAGTGAGCAGGCGCTCCAGAACCTCCTTGACCCGGTCAGGCTCCGCCGTCTCGCACTCGAGCTCGTAGCTTGTCCCGAAGTCGAACCGCGTCTCGTCGAGCTCCAGCACGAGCCCTTTCCCCTCGCCGTCCTCCTCCTCGAGCTCGTATACGGCGCGCGTGTTCCGGAAACCGCCGAGGCAGACGAACGGCGCGGCGTCCCCTCCGACGCCGTACTCGTCAGCGACGAGGCGGACGATGGGCGAGTCGACCCCGCCGAGCCGCGCGGGGTCGTCGGCGCAGGCGAGGGCGAGCGCGGGGTCGAGGGGCTCTTCGATCTCCTCGACGCGGCTGACGCCGGCGACGAGGCGCGGGCGGCGCTTGAGCGCGAGGACGGCGCGGGTTGGGGCGCTGTCGTCGGTGCCGTAGAGGCGGACGCGGAGCGCGGCGGTGGCGGCGGCGAGGGTCCGCGCGGCGGAGTCGAAGAAGAGGTTACGCTGCGCGTGGGTGCGGCGGAGGCGGGGTAAGAGGTAGGTGGAGAGGCCGCGGTGGGCCGCGGCGTCGGGGAGGCGGAGCTTGATCTCGACCTCCATCTAGGAAGAGGGTGGTCTGCTGGGGTTGGAGGAGGGTGTCGGGGTGAAGGAGAGGCTAGGGTTGGAGGAGAGGCCGATGCGCTGGGCCTTGGAAGGCGCGGCGCCGGGCGGCGGGTGGAGGAGGTGGAGGAGCGGGTTGGTGTGCGGGGGCGGCGTGGTGTAGCCGGTGGTGGTGGTGGGTGGTGGGGTGGTGCCGGCGGCGGCGCGGAGGTGCTCCTCGAGCTCGTCGCGGTCGGAGGAGCGGACCTCGATGCGGGTGGGGTTGCGGCGCAGCATTGGATTGGATGGGGGTTGCCGGGTTCGGGGCAGGGCGGTTTTCTTCGCCGCTCACCTCTCTGTCGTGTGGGCCCCATAGTGTGTTGATGTTTCACATATACCAGCTTTTACAATACTCGTACGAAATTGAGAATTCGTTTTTTTTTTAAAAAAAATGCCATTCAGATGTCACCATGCTTGGTTGTACAGTACGGGACCTTATTTCAGTGACATACATGTTTGTTTCTCTCCTAAGAAAACTCGTTATGATTTGCCAATTTGCTCGTCTAGTACAGCAGCTCAATGAACAAAAATGCCAATACAACATCAACACCTCGGCCAACCATTCTATAAGCAACACCAGAACTCAAGGATGCAGGATGGAGGATGCTAGCAAGACGGAGTGGACGCCAATCATGCCGTCTTCTGGAAGAGGTCCTGGAGGTCCATTATATCAGCAAGAACACCTGCAGCTGTGGTGTCGTTGCCAGCTCCTGCCCCTTGGATCACCAGAGGGGAGCTCTCGTAACACCGGCTGTATATCTCCACCTGATACACGGCATAAAACACATTCGTAATTTCTGAAATCGGAGACAACCAAATGATATCTCGGACATTGATTGATGCTTTGGGAAAGAAGGGTAGCATACCACATTGTCACTTCCCCTCAGTCTACCCAGCGCAGAATCTTTTGGGAGCTCTTTAAGGCCTACTTGGCACCTGAAGAACTGGGGCATTAGACCACACCATAAAAATACAACTATGCTGTAGCATGTAGATTCAGAAAACAGTTCAGGCCCTGATTCATGATGCCAGCAGATATTGCACACTATATCACACTAGGATGGATGCATACCCTGTGCTCTCAATCTCACAGACGTAGCGAAGAACATTTCCTCTTGAAGATGCTGCTTTGACTCTTTCTTCCATGCCCTTGTCAAGATGCCCTAAACCACTTTCAAGGAAGTCCTTTGAGGACAATTTATCGGGTCCTAGTTCGCTAGGATATAAACTCTCAACCTGAGAGAAGAGAAACACAAAATTAGCTCACTTAATAGACATTGTCTGATTAATTACAATATCAGTGATTCACTTAATAGTGGGCCATTTATATTAATGATGTAGCTATACAGAGCTGAAATCATAAATCATGAGAAATAATATAGATGGCATACATTGATATTGTCTATGCTGATTTGTTGCCCCAGAAGCCTAGCCAGGATTAATGCCTGCATACAAAAATGAAGATTCTTAACATCAAAATCCTGGGACACGAATAAACTTAGCACGGCAGAAGTTCACGCAACACATAAAGTTCGCTAAGGAAATTGGGAAAAAAACCAAACAAACAGAGCACCAATTGTAGAATGGGAAATTGTGAGGTATCTAACCTTCCTTGCCACATCCATTCCACCAAGATCATCACGTGGATCTGCCAAAAAGAAACACATCAGTAAATGCACATTTCAAGCTGGTAAAATTTAAAAAAAAATCCTTAAATTGTGTTCTTTGTGTTTAGATTATGTCTTAATTACAGTAGAGGTTTTGTTTGAGGTCAAGAGGTAAATACAAATCGACAAACATGGACATTGTAATGAAAAAAGATTCAACGAGATATTGTAAGACCTGGTTCAGTATAGCCAAGAGACTTGGCCGTTTTTACGACTTCACTAAATCTCTTTCCATCCTCCAGCTCACTCATCACATACCCAAGTGTACCTACAAACACATACGAAGGAAAACCTTTGTTATTTTTCTTTTTTTTTGAAAACAGGCCGCCCTTTTTAAATTATGGACAAATAACCACATACCGCTTAGACTACCAACTATACGAGAAACTGGATCTCCAGATGCAATAATACGGGTTACAGAAGCAATCACAGGCAAACCTGCTCCAACCTGAAAGTAACAATTGCACATACAAACTCACAAAGGATCTCTAGCAAAAGTGAAAAACACCATAAATAAGAGGAAAAAAATGCTAAACAGAACTATGTCATATGTACTCCCTGACTCTTATCATGTATATGTGTTTTCCTTTCATTTCGAGAAAACAACACTCAACCAACAGCCAATACAAAAATAATACACTGTGCAAATTAAAAGAATGAAATTGCAATGATCTAGTTAGCTTGCATCATAATACCACAGCATTCAATATATTACAGGCAAGGTTCTCGTATTTTTTTCGAGAACACGCAGGAGAGTTGCGTATCTTTGCATTAAGAAGAAAAGTAACACATAATGGTTACACGCGGGCCGATTACCGGGCGCACGCACATGGTTTACATTGACACAAGTTAGGACTTAACTGGCTAAAAAAACACAACAACCTATTGCAAGGTTCTCATATAAACCTATAGCAGCAAAACTCTGGGCATCTATAGATAGCAGTAGTATGTAGGGGCATCCAAATAAGAAAGAAAAGAAGAAAACGAAGCCACAGGTGGAAGCAAGAGCATACAGTAGATTCGAATCTTATCCGACGGAAGTTGGAGACCAACTTCTGAAAATCCTCCTGCAACAGTAAAAAAATACACTTGTTAATAAGATAAGTGCTCTTTGCTGAATCCCAGGAGATAGTGTGGTTTCAGCATTAAGAAAGACTATTAACAGAAAGAGGAAATAAGTAGCATTACATAAGCGCCAGTAAGAGGTTTCTTGTTTGCCAATACAATGCAGCATCCATGATCCACGGCATCCTTCATCAGACTAACAGTGTCATAGGTTGCAGAACAGTCAACTAGTACCAGGCCTGGGAATTGTTAGGTGTGTGACAATGGATGTGAATGCGGATTTTGAATCAGAAATAGCATGATTCAAATCTCATAGACAAATTAGCAAAGGTGTAAGCTTTTGGTGCTCTACTGATTTGAAAATAAATTGCAGAAAGCAAAGTATACAAGAGGTGGAAGAAGAGGAAGATATGTATGTGCAGTTGAGCACAGAATAACGAACCAGTTGTTCTTCCAAGCGTGGTAGCAGCGTCAATGACTTTGCTTCTAGCCTCAGGGTTCTGGAATAGCTGATACTTCCCTGAAATTGCACACTTAAGCTTCTATTACTCTACATGTCAACGAAGGCGAGCAAAAAATCAAATGGTGATCTATCTACCTTGGCCGAGCAGGGAGGACAGGGGAGAGCCGGCAGACTTGGCGGCACAGAGGTTGGTGAGGAGCGCGTCATCGAGGCCGCTGGAGTGGACATCTTCGGCAACGAGGAGGGAGGAGCTATCGGCGACGCCCACCACTCGGATGGAGACGCCCTATCGGCGATAACAACAGCAGAAACCATCAGTGATCACCGAATCGATCAGGCATACAAGTGACCAGATAGGGGGCAAGAAAAGCAATACCTGGTTGGCGTGGAGGGGGCGGCATGACACGATGTGGCGGAGGAGGTAGCGGCCGACGCCGCCGCAGCCGAGGAGCACCACGGGGAGCACCGACTTCACCGGCGTCGGCATTTGCCCAGCCTGGATTCGCCCGGAGAAAAGCAGGGTCTATATGGGAGCCGCCGGCGTACCTCCAAGGGCCGTTGAATCCAGCAATCGCCGGCGGGAATCCTTCGTCGCGGCCGTCGCCTGTGACGCGACGGAGAGGGGAGGTGGGTGCTCGTGTGGTGTACTCGCACAGACCGAGCTCGTCTCTCTGGCGTGTGGGCCCAAAAAGAGTGGGCCGCGCTGGTTCAGCCACCACTAGAAGAGGCGTGGGACCATGGTGTCAGTCACTTCTGGAGACAGACTCGTCCCTGCGGCGGCGGCGGCGGCGGCGGCAAATGAGAGCTCGACGCCGGCGGACAAGCCTCGATCTGCAGCCATGGGTTGAAATGAATCGAAGATGGGAGCAGACAACTCTTGATCCTGTACGAGAGGACGGCAGCTTCCCGCCCATTCACCTACGGAGTTGTCCAGCTCGGTTCGTCCCCTTCCCCCTGATCTCGCATTCGATTTTGCTTGCTTGCTCAATCTGTGCCGGATTGCATTACAATGTCGTGTAGAATAGCTGTAAATCGATTGGATTTTGTCTGAAATCAACACTTCAGTGCGAGATTGCAGACATCAAAACCCTAGCAGAGCGTGCATATAAACATGTAGTCTGCGTAACCTAGTCCATTTGATTTTTCAGAAATCAGTAGTACTCCGTACACGTCAGCACGATAGATAAGCGAAAGCACAATGGGTGCGCATCTCCAACTGTTTGTTTATGTCCGAATGTACACAGGCAATCAGGTTAAATGCCCCAAAATCGCAACACCACTGCTCTGGTAGGGGATATTATTACATTACTAGCATATCCCAAAAATTGTTGCAGAGCAACAGTCTTGCCAAACACACATCTAGCCATGATAGGCTCACACTGTCACAAATACATGCCGTCCTGTTGGCAAATGGTACTGGAAGTTCACTACTGCTGATAATTGATTTCAGTCATTGCTTGCCTTGAGAAGGAACACATTATCTGGATAGGCTAAACTTCCTTCATTCCGTTCTTGACATGGTGAGAACTGAGATCTGAGAAGGAGTGCGAATCTGCAAAAGGGTTCATGCCGATCAATTTTTTTTTTAGATCCCACAAAGGCTCACATTGGAGGGCCGGTTCAAGCATTGCCCCTCGAGCCCTGCAGCCTTCTGTTCTCTTCCATATACCATCTCTTCAATCTCTCTTGAGCAGTCGCCACCTGCAAATATGAATAGAGAATAATTCAATATGTTGTGTAACCATCTAGCAGGCCATGTGTCAACAATAAAGGTTGCAAATAGCATAGCTAAGTATACAACACCAAGCAAATAGCGAGTCAAAGTTTACCTGTTTGTCCCAGTCGGTCTTTAAGGTTATGATCAGAAGCACAATAGTTTGGACTAGTGTTCCAAGCAGCATGCCAATCCAAATGCCCTGCGCAAGCAGACGACCAAGTGGACTGAGGAACACAGCTTATAGCTACCAAAGTACCAGACAGAATGGTACTGCCAAATTGTATGATCTTACCTTAACTTGAAATCCCACAACATAGCCTAGGACTGCGCCAAGAGGAATGCCAATCAAGTAGTATGATGTAACGTTGACATAGGCAACTACAGTTTGCCAGCCAGCACCAACAGCCACACCTACAGATGATGAGCAAACATTTTAATATCAATAAAATAAAGTACTTTGCGCCAATCTCTATCACCCGGCAGACCTGATAAGCATACCTGATAGCACTGGTTGAACACTGTTCAACAATATGGAGAAGGCTAGCAGAGGCGAGAGGTCGGCAACTGCAGCAGCCACTTCTCCGCTCTCAGTAAATATGTAGGCAAGGCTTCCACGGAAGACAAGGAAGAACACAAATAAAACGAATCCAATCAAGGAAGAAGTGAGGACGACATTGTAGATCGCAAACTTGGCCTTTCTTGCACTCCCAGCTCCAAGCTCATTTGCCACTCGCACTCTGAAGATGCATTGTGTTGGCATCAAAACTGTTGGAAGAAGGATTACATGAAATAAAAAAAGCTAAGACAAAGTAATTACCCTGTTGCGGCCAAGAAGCCAACAGAAATCATCATCTCCCAACCATTGATATTAATGCTGCACATTTCACAAATAGATACCACACTGGTTAGTTATGCTATTTGTGACCACAGAAGGAACATGACCAGTATAGCGAAATGTAGCTACTCTACTAGTCTGTTAGTTACTGCCAGTTATAGTGAAGAGACAACAGTGTGTGGAAGAAAGTGGGAACAACAACTATTAGGTGAACTAGTATAGAGTAATCTGTATATTACCATATTGAAAGGGCGTCAAGTGCAACCTCTGCATTCTGCATATATCCTGTGAGGAGCACCAATATGGTGTTGTACCACAGTTCCAAACTGAAAAGGCCAAGCAGATCAATGAATAACACCTATTGGCATGTACATTGTTACTATTATTGTTATCAAAGATGTTTCTTTTTTATCTTGTGAAACTGCACTATGCATACTGAACCATAAACATGATGCTTACCAGAGCATGACACCAGAAGACAGCGAGAGCTTGATGATGGCACCAAGGTCAGTGAACGCAGCAGACGAGAACCCTGTCCATGTGAGAGGGCAACCACCGAAGAAGACAAAGGCAAGCTGGCCAAACACAGGGATCCACATGGCGATGACCATGGAGCCCATGACCCCAGCAAGGCCGAGCTGGAATTTGACCGTCATGAGCCAGGACAGGCTGACGTGGAGGGCGAGGTTGAGCATTGCAAGGTAGGTGATGATCATATTCTTGCTCTGTGCCTGGAGGTACATCTGGAGCGTGAAGGACCAGACGTAGGAGAACATGACGGGGATGTACCAGAGCGAGATGGTGCCGGCCACGGCGGAGATCTTGGGGTCCTGGCCGAGGGCGACGAGCATGGGCTCTGTGAAGATGTAGACCGGGAGCAGGACGACTGAGCAGAGGAAGAGGATGATCCATGAGCGCTGCAGGTAGATTCCCAGCATGTGGTACTGCTTGGCGCCGTAGGACTGGCCGCACAGAGTCTCCAGCGCGCTCGCCATGCCCAGCTGCAGTTGACGGGTAAATAACGTCCATGAAACACATGTTAATTTTTCAAGCTTATGGAGAGTGACATTACTACATTGGTTGGCATGTGCAGTCTGATATGATATCAAGGTTAATTTATGATGTTTTCAGCTGCTGATGTTTCCACAGGTTGTTTTCTTCATGTTGGCGATGAGCCGATGACACCAGGGTGATGTGCGGTGCATAACAGAGCTGCAGAGCAGAGGTTGAAGTCGCAAAAGAAAGAAAAGGTGTATAAGCATTAACGGATTGGAGGAGTCGTCCGTGCATCTTGTACCAAGACTTTTGGGGGCACCAGGACTGGACAATCGATGATTGGCATCAAGGCCGCTTTGGGGACAACGGAGAGAAGAACATGTCAACTCGAACGCGAACATATTCGGCATCGTCTCTCTTTTGCACTGCACGTGCCGAGAAAATTTCATAGTGATTTGAGCGACTAGTCCGCTGCAAATACATACGGTGAGGTTGGTGCCGAATTTAACTGTGGACCCGAAATACTGATGAATGTAATTATAACTGACGGTGTTGATGGTAGTGGGCCCCAACACCGTTGGTTTCAATTCAGCCTAATGAGCATACTGGTATGGTTGATGCATGTAAAATTACTCCTCATGCGCTTGTACGTCGCGTCACTCTCATGCATTGAGGTGGCCAGTTTTGTAGATCTAGTGGCCAGAAAAGTTTGTAATGGTAGGTCTTTGGTCCTTGTCCACGTACTAGTGTTTGTTATGGATGAAAACGCAGGCAGAAACAGAGGAGTTGCCTCGGTTTGGACTTGAGACTTAGTCGTGCTTCAAGTCGCTGTTTGGCAGTAAGCACTGGGTTTTCTCCTAGAATAAAATAAAAATAAAATGTGGCTTTATCATGTGTGGGAGGAGTACGTCTTCGATTTGTGGAGCTCTTTGTGCGGTGCTCCTGCATGACAGGATGATGATGACATCTCGACCGTGTTTCCATTGATGCAGTTAGCTCGAGGGAGGAACATGAATGAAGCCATTAAAAGAAAAAGAAGAATACTTAATTTGTGCATATACTAGTGTACTGTTATACGGTATGCATGGTAAGATTATACAGTATTAGTAAGCACGAACCAGTATGCCGTTGCTGAAATCGCATGAGGACGGTGGAGACGATGGCGTAGGCGGCGAGCTCGGTGGCCGCCGATGTGGCCGATGAAGGCCTGGCTGATGACGTGACGCCGAGGAGGAGAAGCGCGTGAAGATGGAAGGCCCCGCCACCACCCAGAGCTTCTTGTTCTCCTCCAAGCACGACGCCCAGCGGCAGCGATGACCATTGCCTTCTTCTTCCACCTTGCTGATGGAGCCGCCTCCATCCGCCCTCGGCTCCAGCAGCGGCACCTTGCTCGCCTCCATCGGTCTCCTGCTGCTGCTTCTCCATGTCTGTCGTCCAGTCGTCCTCGATCGGGTTTACTTGCTTGGTTTATGATCGGGCTCTGGTGTGGGTGTAATATGTATGAGGCACAAGGCAGGCAGGCAGGCAGCAGGAACCCAATAATATATGACTGATGGAGCACAGCTTAAAAGTGAGCAGAGCTGGCAGAGCCAGAGACGAGAATCGAGATGAGGTGGAGGTAGCTGGGAGCTGGGGGGCATCATATCATGCACGGGGTGGTAGCTGGGAGCGAGGAGCGGACGAGATTGGCCCCTTGAAGCCTGCAGCCTGGTGTTGGTAAGGAGGGTATAATGGCATTTGTCCAAATTGTTTGTGGACTGTACCTGGACGCGCGATTGATTGATCCTGTGGCCACGAGGCAAGCACGTGTTCCATCTGTCATACAAATCTGCCCAGTCAAACTTTTCTTTAGTTTGAATTTTTTATAGGAATATATAAATGTTTCATAAACTATAACTATCTATTTATTGTATGAAAAAATATATTAAAAATAAATTCAATTAATATATAGTACCATAATCAATGTTATAATATTTGGTTAAAGATGAGATAGGGTGACTCTCTAGAATGCAAGAATTTATTAAAAAAGGAGAGAGTACGTCGTAGCTAGTGTCTCCTATCAGCAGCTTGCAAGCTTATATGACTGTCTTGCTGTGTATTGAATTGTTGGTGAACATTAAAAAAGAAGGAAAGCACAAAGAAGCGCATGCATCAATAATTGAATTAATGGCGACTAACTAACTAGCGGCAAGATTACCGTAAGTGTAAAGTAGTATCCTTACGTGTGCGCTTTTTTATTTATTTGTGGGGCTGGCCATGTGGTTGCTACTCTGCCTACGTGGATCGAATTCGGAGGCGGCAACGACAATAGTATGCAAATAATGGTGCAGGCAGGCAGGCAGGCAGGCCCTAGAGGTCAGTTCGCTCTCGGGCTTAGCTTAATTGCGGTGTAGACCGTGCACGTAGCAAAAGGCCGGCCAGCTGCTCTTGGTCCTTGGCTTGCGATATATGTGTGTAACTTGTCCTTGACTCTGCGTGATATGCGTGGTAAACAGCTAGCAACGGGGATTTGTTTTTTGTATGCTCTGCGTCTGTGCAAAATGAGATGGCCAGCAGGGCAGGGGAACAACGTTCTGATCCAGTTGAGCTTACATCAACTCTTAATTATTAATACATCGGTATATAGACTATCGATCAG